>CM061231.1:112656748-113284248 GCA_030844895.1 Ambrosia x helenae | reverse complement strand
AACCTAACTTAATAGGACACTTTGTAGTTAAGTCATAAATGTTCGATGTTATAGGGCCCTTTCTAGTCGAAGTCATATTAGAACATAACTTAATAGGACACATGACAAATGGGTCTTATTCCTTTAACCTTTATAGGACGCTTAATCATTGTAGTGTTATTATAATACGCCGTCATAGGATACATGATACTTGAGTCATAAAACATCAGTTTCATAGAACGCTTATTCGCTAAAGTTTTATTATAACATAACTTAATAGGACACTTAACATTTGAGTCTTATAATATTAACCTTTATAGGACGCTTAATCATAGTGGTGTTATTATAATACACCATAATACAACGCTTGATATTTGACTCATAAAAAATCATTTTTATAAGACAATTATTCGCTAGAGTTTTATTATAACATAATTTAACTAGACACTTGACACTTGGGTTTTATTACTTTAACCTTTTATAGTGGTGGTGGTGGACAGTGATAATGGTGGATGGTGGTGGTGGAATGTGGTGGTGGGTGGTGGTGGTAAGTGGTAGGTGACGGTGGTGGTAGGGTGTGTGTAGTGGTGGTGGACGATGGTGGTAGGCTGTAGGTAGTGGTGGTAGACGGTATGTGGTGGTGGTAGGCGGTGGGTGGTGGATGGTGTACGGTGGTCGTGGTGGGTAGTGGTGGTGGGTGTGGGTGGTAGGCGATGGGTAGTGGTGGTAGGTGTTGGTGGTTGACAGTAGTGGTAGACGGTGGTGGTGGTAAAAAAAAAGGTTTAAAGGGTGTAATGAAAGGGGTGTAAGAAATTAGCTGTTAAAAAAATCCTAGCTAATGATCTTCAGCCAAGCTGGTTTGAGATAGAGTGGGTTTTCCCTTATGGGTTCCCATACTAGGGGTAGGTCACAGGTTCGATCTATGCACACCACAAAAAAAAATTCCCGTGACGGTTTGAGCTTAGGCAAGGAGGACACCGGTGTGTGGGTAGGGATTCAAACTTGAGACTGCTAAATTAGGGCTGTACAAGGATTTCCGCTTACCAAACCTTCAAAAAAAAAAAATATCTTACATGAGATCGCATACATGCCACAACAAATTTCCCTCTTTTTACTCGTTAAAACGATTTAATAAAATTTCTCCGCCCCCTAAAATCATTCCCTCCCACACCAAATTCCACCTACATCAAGTCAAATACACCAAATTCAATGTGAAAACCCTAAAACCCATCCAGTCTCCACCCTACGGTGAAACCCTTGAAACGCATCTACTGCAACAAACCCGGGCAGACTCATACCACATCGATGTGGTATAATTTCGAACACCTGCTAAATACGGCTTCAGGTGACTGAATCCTAATCATTTGGAGACGTTTCCGGTGATTACGAAGGCAAAAGGGGCTAGTGCATACTCGTGGGTTGATCGGATAGGGATCTGTGCTTCGCTAGCAAAAGAGGCTTCGTACGCTTTGACACAATTGTAACTAAATAATTTGTTATGCTATATTAAACCTCTTTTCAATATTATTTCCTAATAGTAATACACTAATTTGATCATAGTTGGAAGTTTGATCATTTAATTTATTGATTACCCTTCATAGGATGGCGTGAAATTGTGGAGGTGAAAGAAATTGGTGTTACGATGCAGCAAAATAAATGTCTTGGTGTGGATAAAATATATATTTAGGCACTAGTTTATACCGCGGGAGCGTCCCGGGTTGAGAAATCTAAGTAAAGTAAATGTAATTAAAAGTATCTAAACTATAAAAATGGCATCTATGTATCAACTTACATTAGATACTTTAAAAAAAAATGTATCAAAAGATCCATTTCACCTTACAACATCAACACCTAAAAGTCTAAAACAGAATATTAAGATCCCAAGCACTTCAAGAGGACAAAGATTGTTTAGCACCAATACATTCAGTCAAAGGTCTTTAACTGCATATAATAAGATGTGAGCTATTTCAGAATATGGTAGAAAAAGAAAACATAGCAATTACCTGTTGGAGAGCGTCCCGGGTTGAAATATCTAATATGACAACATAATTAATGACTTGCCAATATATGATTAATGAATATTATTATTATTAATATTATTATTATTTTAAACAAATCTTTGCCACAAGTTATCATATTCTAATATAAAAAAAAGGTAATTGGGTCGGGTATCACCTAATCCCATGCCCGACCCGAACCCACAATTTTTTTTAAACTAATATATCCCGGGAGCGTCCCGGGTTGAGAAATCTAATTTGAAATATCAATTTTACACCTAAAATAGACTGATGCGTTTTACAGTTACATGCAGGAAAGCTTCGGGTAGCACTTAACCTAAAACAATTAACAATGTATCTTCAATGTTAGTGCATAACCTTAAACAATGTATAACTCTAATATTAAAACCTAACCTAAAACAATGTACAACTCCAATGCTAACACATGTTGTAAATAAAAATCATATTTACTGGTTTGAACATAACTAATGACTTTCCTATACATGATTAGTGAATAACCTGAACACTTTGTGTTTTTTTTTTCCTGTATGAACAAAACCACACAAAAAAATAGTCGTTTTTCTCTCCGTTTTTTATATAGCACTATGGTACCCGTTGGAAAGATAATAAAACGCTCGTTAATTTGGTGTAATTTTTTCTTTAAAAAATCTCGTATATAAAAGATATTAACGTTTAAAAGTTATGGGAAAAAATATTATAGATAAAAATCTATTTTTTGTTTTTAAATTTTAAATTATTATTTTCCTAAAATAAAGCCATTGCCACATGGGATGACACATGGCACACTCAATGAAGAGAATACCCTCTTTGAGTGCCGTGTCATTAAAATGGCTTTGGTTTAGTATATGTATAGATAGATAGATTAGAAGAGAATACATGTTATTTAAAGTGCTAAACATTCTCTCTTTGTTATAGGCCATTTTTCGTATTCGTAATCACATGTTATATCCAGGTGCCTTTTATTTTAAGGCATTAACCTTATTATATTTACATTATCAAACTCATTTTTGAATAATCTGTTTTAACATAACATTAGAATGCTTGCAGGTTGAGCAACATAAATAGATATTGTGATGTATTGTCTGGGTAAAGTGCTACTGTTAGATATTTATGTTATGGCATATTGGTTTTATAGCATATACAGAAGAGTTAAATACATAAAATTGAGGTTTTTTATTTGAATTTGTGAAGATTAGAAGGCCAAACAGAACAAGTATCGTCAGGTATATATTCTGCACTTGAGGGTTTTTAGTATTACTAGATATTGTGATCCGAAGGCATTTTCTCTTTTTATTGGTACTTGAACGTTTACCTCACACCATTCTGAGTTGCCTATAGTTTTTTTTTTTAATTCTGTTACTGGCTTGGTATAACTGAACATAGTTATTATTGTTGGGTTATACTTCTGCTCGGTACTTATTTGCGTCTGTTTTTACATTAGTTTTGTTTGTATGAAGTTGCTAGCATGATTTTTCTAATTGATTGAACATATGAGTTCCGTTTGGCTGAGTTTGGACGTAATTTGGATACTTTGTTAGACTATGGAATATGTAGAAGCTGCAAAATAGAGGTAAATTTTAACTTGTAGACTCATCTCAAGAATGATTGTAAGTTGGTGATTAAATAGGTTGCATAGGGTTACACTATAAAACAACAATGTCTATTGATGTTTTTTTTTTTCACATTAGTTTATTTCTATAAAAATCATAGCATGCTGAGAATCCTATAATTGTGTACGTGTTATTATCTTGAAAAAAACGCTCTCTAGAGGTATGTGTTAGGACAAAGAGGATTGGTGAAACCACTTTTGTAAACCTTAGTCTAATTCACTTCTGTCATTTTGGCTAAGTATAGAAGTACTGAAGAGAAGACAAGAAACTGCTGAAGAGAAGATATGAGAAGTACTGAAGAAGAAACTTCATCAGAAGTTCTGAAGTCCAAACCAGACAAGTTCACTTCAGAAGTACTGAAGACAAACTACTCATCGGTAGTTTGTCTTTCATCAGCACTTAGCATCAGATATTTTCCACCGCCTTTTGCATCAGTAGTTTTATTATTTATTATTACTTTTAGCTATTTTGTTAGTTTCAATGTTGCAACTTGTGCAACTTGTTTCTGTTGTTTCTGTACTTGCTTTTTGGGCAAGATACATGTATGTAAACGTCTATAAATAGGAGGCTTCAACCTTCTATTTTAGATATTGATTTTAATAGAAAAATCCTTCAAACACTCTCAATTGTTCTATTCCATTTCAGTATTTATTGTGAATCTGTCTAAGTATCTAATTCTCATTTACTGCTTGGATTCATAATAAATACTTGTCATTTATTAGTTTCAATCATCAAGGGGGAGTAATAACTCTGCCTTAGTATAAAAAGTGTTGCTTCAACTTATACATTCCGTTGTGCTTATAATCTGATCTACAAGGACTTGCTAAACACTTAAGTGTCAAGATAGCAAGTTCTTACTTAGCTAAAAGAGCAAACTGATCCAACAATTGGTATCAGAGCATTGGTTTATCTGATCACATATCAATCTAACAAATTGAGAATCAGACACAAAGCTCTTATTGATATTCAATAAAAAGATCAAAAGTTCACTTTTTATCAATATCCATCATTTAAAAGAGTCATCTGACAAATCTATACTCTTTAAAATGGATCCACATAATACTGGTTCTGCCACTAAACCTGCCATGCTTGTGAGAAATGAGTACAACATATGGCAAAAGAGAATGGCACATACCTTGTCACAAACCAACACAGGTTGTTGGAGATCTGTGATATATGGTCCTCACAAACCAGTAAATGTTAATCTTGAAACTAATGTTAAGGTCCCTAAGGACCCTAAAGAATATACAGATGATGATTTCCTAAAACTTGAGCTAGATGCAAAAGCATTCTCTATGTTGGCAATGGCTCTCCCAAATGAGATATACTCTGGCCTTTTACATTGTGAAAGTGCCAAAGAACTCTGGGACTGTCTTAAAGAACAGTTTGGAGGAACTGAAGAGGTGATTGCCAACACCAGAGAGATTTTAGCTCAACAATATGAAACATTTGCTCATATTAATGGGGAAACTTTAACTCAACAATTTGAAAGATTCTCCTCATTAATATCTGAGCTAAAGTTAAATGGTCAGACCTATACAACAGTGTCTATGCTACATAGATTTTTAAGGTCTTTACCTGACAAATGGGAAACATACTCCATTGTTTTAAGATCCTCACCAGATTTTAGCTCCCTCACTCTTACAAAACTCCATGGGAGATTACTTACTTTTGAGAGAGAAATTGATCAAAAGAAGAAATTACAATCATCTGGTAAAACTGCTGATGACTACCTACCAGGTAGTACAGCACTTTTGGGACAAGATTCACCAACTTGTTCCTATGGATCTTATGACAATATTGACATAACCACTGGGATCTCATCAGAAAGATCTTTCCCAGGTTATGACAATAATGACCAAAGTCAAACTACTGATAATCTATGTTTTATCATGGATGATTTGAAAAACTTTAGCAGTGATGACTTAGAAGAAATGGACATATTACACCAACTGGCCATGCTAAGCATTAAAACTAACAAGTTTTATAAAAGGTCAGGAAGGAAATTTCCAGGATTGACCAGTAATACAAAAATTGGTTTTGACAAATCTAAATTAAGATGTCACAAGTGTCAGAAGTTGGGACACTTTGCTAGAGAGTGTAGAAGCTCTAGCTTTAACCAATCACAATCTGGAAATAACTATAACCCCAATTATAATAGGAATAATGGAACTCAAGGGAGTGCTCATTTTGTACAGGCACAAGCTCCTCAACAGCAATACATGCCACAAGTACAATATGTTCAAGTGCCTGCTCAACAGATGCAGAGCCAACAATCAATCCCTCCCTTTCCAGCTGCTCAACATCCTCCACAGCCTCAACAACCCTCTCAACAAAGTCTTTTCACCTCAGGGTATGTTGACTGGAGCAGTCTTCCTTTTGACACCACAGAGTGCAATCCTGATGCAGACAACAAAGTGTTTGACATCAACTGGGGAGAACCAGACAATGGCAGAAAGAACTTTGCCTTAATGGCATTTGAAGGTTGTACTTCAAAATATGCATTGTCACAGGTATCAAAAGAATCTTTGACAAAACTTTGCTCAAATTCTTGCAAAGAAACTTTTGCTCTCATAAGAGAGACAAATCTGCACTTACAAGGTAAAGCCAATGATTTAGAAAGAAAATACACACAGATAAAATGTGATTTAGAAAGAAAACTGTGTGCTAAAACAAAAGAAGTTTCTAAATTAACTGACTCTGCTATTGAAACCCAAGCACAAATTAAAATCATGCTAAATGACCTGGGAGATGTCAGACAAGAGCTTGCTGACACCAGGATCACATGTGAAAAATGGGTGGAATCTTGTAAGGGGTATCAATTATTGCTAAACAAACAAAGTGCTTCAAATGTTAAGTTTGGCATAGGATACCATCATGTTGAAACACCAACAGATTTTTCTCCCAAAACAACTGAAGATGGGAGAAGAATTGTTTCAAATGAAACTTCTGAAGGGAAAGAATGCACATCTTTCCATGAAAACTTTCTAAACAGAAATCCTGGCATTTTTAAAGAAAGTACTTCAGAAGTATTAACAAAATCTGACAACAAGCCATCAGTAGTTTCATCTACATCAGGAGTTGAGACCCTGAAAACTACTGATGAGCAAAATCTCTTCACAAATGTCAGAAATTTGCCTTTAGATCAAAAACAAAAGGCAAAAGAATGTGAAATTTATGGCCTGTTCAACTACAAAACTGAATTTTGTAGATACAGAAAAGGAATTCAGTTCAATCAAAAATTTAAACAACAGGTTGTGGGAAATCAAATCAGAAATGATTATGAAAGAATCTTTAAACCCAAGAAACAACAACCTGAAAACACCTTTTCTCAGAAAAAGATAAAATCTCAACCAAAATCTTTTTCTCAAAATTCCTTGTCAGTAGTTAGACCTGAATCATCAGCAGTTTCACAAACTGCTGAGATACAAAATCTAATGAACATGGTAGAACTACTGATGACCAAGGTTGATGGTGGTCCTAAAAAGGATACCACCATGGTTCTTAATGAAAAATCCATTGCCAAAAAGACATGGATTTCTCAACCTGGTCAAGAACAAACTGTAACTGTTCTCAAGAGCAAACCCAAAGCCAAACAGGCTTGGGTTCCTAAATCTAACTAATTTGCTTTTATGTGCAGAGAGTTTCCAGGGGCTTAAACAGCATATGGTATGTTGATAGTGGAGGCTCTATGCACATGACTGGATGCAGATACCTGATGAACAACTTTATCAGCCAAAGAGAAGGATCTGTATCCTTTGGGAACAATGCTAAGGGATATGTGCTAGGACATGGCAATGTCTCCTCTGGCAAAATACAGTTTGACAAGGTCAATCTGGTGGAAAACCTTGAATACAACTTGCTGAGTGTGTCACAAATGTGTGATAAAGGATATTCTTCCTTTTTCACAAAGACAGCATGCAAGATCATCTCACCAGAAGGCCAGAAGTTGATAGAGAAGAGTATTGAAGATCATACTTTGCTGATTGCCAAAAGATGTGGCAATGTCTATGCAGTGGACATTGAGAAAGACAAAGTATTGAACAACACTGCCTGTTTCTTCTCAAGGGCATCAACTTCAGAAACAGATCTCTGGCACAGGAGACTTGGCCATGTGAACTTTAAAACCATAAATAAAGTCACAAAAATGGGCTTGGTCAGAGGTCTACCTTTGAAAGTATACCAGTGTCAAGAACACTGTGTATCCTGTTTAAAGGGAAAACAGCATAAGTCCTCCTATAAGTCTATTGAAGAATCAAAAACAACTACATGTCTTCAACTACTCCATATGGACTTATTTGGACCTGTCAAGATTATGAGCCTTGGTAAAAAGAAGTACTGCTTAGTCATCATTGATGACTACTCAAGATTCACATGGGTATTCTTCTTATTTTCCAAGGATGAGGCTGCTGAAATCATCAAGTTCTTCATTCTACAAGTAGAGAAACAATATTCTCTATCTGTCAAAACCATTAGAAGTGACAATGGGACAGAGTTCAGGAACAAAACTCTGGATGAATTCTGTTTGTCTAAAGGGATTATTAGACAATACAGTGTTCCCAGAACTCCTGAACAAAATGGTGTAGTAGAAAGGAAGAACAGAACATTGATAGAAGGAGCAAGAACAATGTTAGCTGATTCTGGACTGCCCTTGTACTTTTGGGCAGAAGCAGTTAACACATCATGTTATGTTCAGAATAGAGTTCTTGTGGTCAAGAGACATTCCAAGACTGCCTATGAAGTTCTTCATGGCATGAAGCCCCTTATCTCCTTTTTCAGGGCTTTTGGGTGTCAATGTTTCATCTTGAACATAAAGGAATCTATTTCAAAGTTTGCTGCCAAAGTTGACTCAGGTTACTTTCTTGGTTACTCTTCAACTAGAAAAGCCTACAAGGTTTTTAATTCTCACACCAGGATAGTAGAAGAAACATTGAATGTCAAGTTCAATGAGTCAAAACACACTCTTATTCCAGCACATCCTGCTGAACTCTTTGACCTTGACAACTTTCACTTTGGACCTGAAAAGACTGTTACTTCTTCCAAACCTACTTATTATGGTGATCAAAGGTTTGAAGATGAGGATCCTACACCATGGACTCCTCAAACAGTCATTAAGTCAACTTCAACACCATCAGAAGTTTCTCAAACTTCTGATCAAACAAATACTGAAGGCCAAACTCAACCATCTGCTTCAGCACCTGTAACTACTGAAGAAGCTAAAACTGCCGAACCAGATATTATAGACCTCAGTAGTTTGTTTGAAGAACAAGAGCCACCTACACCTGTCAGTGGTTTACAACAACTGATTGAACACAGAGATCATCCACTTGATCAAATCATGGGTGATATAGCTTCAGGTGTTCTTACCAGAAACCAGCTCTCCAACTTTTGCCTATTTTCAGCTTTTATTTCACAGTTGGAACCAAAGAAGTACCAGGAAGCCCTCAAAGACAATAATTGGGTGCAAGCTATGCAAGATGAACTGCTTCAGTTCAACAAGCAACAGGTCTGGGAAATCTGTCCCTTACCTCCAGACAAGCAACCAATTGGCACAAGATGGGTTTTCAGGAACAAACAAGATGAAGCTGGTATGATAATCAAGAACAAGGCAAGACTGGTAGTTCAAGGGTACTCTCAAGAAGAGGGAATTGACTATGATGAAACCTTTGCTCCAGTTGCAAGGCTTGAGGCCATCAGGTTATTTCTGGCCTATGCCATTTCCAACAAAATTAAAGTTTATCAAATGGATGTGAAAAGTGCATTTTTGTATGGAAAAATAAAAGAGGAGGTGTATGTCTGTCAGCCACCTGGGTTTGAGGATCCTTCTCATCCTGAGTGGGTGTACAGACTGGACAAAGCTCTGTATGGGCTCAAACAGGCTCCAAGAGCCTGGTATGATACACTCTCCACCTTTTTACTCAAAAATAACTTTACAAGAGGTGCCATTGATAAAACTCTTTTCATTAAACATGTTGGAAATCATGTCTTACTTGTTCAAATTTATGTTGATGATATCATTTTTGGTTCAACAAACACAAAACTGTGTGATGATTTTAAGAAACTCATGCAATCAAAATTTGAGATGAGTACCATGGGATAACTGCAGTACTTTCTAGGACTGCAGATCAAGCAACAAACAAATGGAACTTTTATACATCAATCAAAATATGTTAAAGAATTATTGAACAAATTTTCTTTAAATGACTGTAAATCATGTTCCACTCCCATGACACCGATCACACAAGTTGAACCTGATAATCAAGGAAAACAGGTTGATCAAACCATGTACAGATGCATGATAGGTTCCCTCTTATACTTAACTGCTTCTAGACCAGATATTATGTTTTCAACATGTGTCTGTGCTAGATATCAATCAGCACCAAGGGAATCACACCTTATAGCAGTCAAAAGAATTTTCAGATATCTGAAAGGAACTCCAACACTTGGAATTTGGTATCCTGCTTCAAGCAATACCAAGTTATCAGCTTTTTCAGATAGTGACTATGCAGGGTGTAAGATGACAAGAAAGTCAACATCTGGTGGTTGTCAATTCCTGGGTAACTGTCTAGTGTCATGGCAATCAAAGAAGCAAACATCTGTTGCAACTTCAACTGCTGAAGCTGAATACATTGCAGCTGCAAGTTGTACATCACAGATACAATGGCTTCAATATCAACTTCTTGATTATGGAATCAAAGAAACCAAGACACCTTTGTTTGTAGACAGCAAATCTGCCATTAGCATCATTCAAAATCCGGTACAGTTCTCAAAAACCAAACATATTGAGATCAGGTACCATTTCATAAGAGATTGCTATGAAAAAGGCAAGATTGAGGTGAAGCATGTAGCAACAGCTAATCAAATAGCTGACATCTTCACTAAGCCCCTTGACACATCAACATTTCAGAAGTTAGTATCCATGCTTGGAATGCTAAATTTGTAAGTGTTTACTTTATTTATTTATTTTTTTTAAACATATATGCATATCAGTTAGAATCCAAGTTAACACTTGATTCTACCCAACTCTACATCAAACTTCTACATCAATCACTTCTATCTACTACTGTTATGCATAAAACATCACAAAATTATTATTTTTTTTCTTTTTTCCATCCCTGATTCCATCCTGTTTACCTTTTCTTTTTTCTGGTTTTCACTTACAAAAGACAAAAGTCTGAAACAAAACTTCTGAAAAAGAGAGAAACTACTGATAAACAAAACATCAGTATGGGGATAAAATTCTGAAAAGTGTGTAACTTCTGATAAAATAACCTTCAGAAGTTATGAATAAAAGTATTTATAAAAACATTTCTCATCAGCTATTAAAACTACTGAAGAGAAAATGGGAACTACTGATGAAGTAATCCTTCATCAGCAGTTTAAGTCAAAAGGGCAAATCTGACTTTTCCCATCATCAGAGGTTTGACCTAATCAGTTTAAAACCTCTGATAAAAAGATTTTTAACCAAAGGCGGTTTAAAAACTTCTAATAAAGAAGATTCAAGCGGTTAAAACTTCTGATAAATACCTTTTTCTCCACACTTATCCTTTCAAACTCAAAATATCCCTCCTTCTCTCTCAAAAACTCTCTCAATAACCTAAACCTGCAAATCAACTGTTCGATCAAAACCCAAACCACATGGCTCTAGTTCTAAAACAGGAACACAATCAAAGGGTCTTTCTTGAAAAACAAGAAGGCTGGTCCCAATACGATGAGATCATTGATCTTGTCGTAAAATCCCAATATTTTACTGCTCTCACAATAAACCCACCAATTCACACTGAAACTCTGAATGAGTTCTGGGCAAATGCTGAGACGGTGACAACGGATGATGAGGTCATTTCCCTCAACTCAAGAATAAAAGGGAAACCACTGACCATCACACCGGCCACACTGGCAACAAGACTGGGTCTGGATGATGTAACTGCCCCTGACCATGTTGCTAATTCTGATATTCATCTAACCATGACTGAGTGTGGTTATCAAGGTACTCTCTCCCATGCTACAATCTTTAAAAAATATTTTGAACCAAAATACAAGCTTTTGTTTCATTATATTATTATGTGTTTGAGTCCAAAAACAGGGTCTTATGACCAGATGCCCTCCACTTTTCAACCAATATTTCATTCCATTGTGAATGAAACTAAATTCAGGGCATCAAAACTATTTTTCAATGAGTTGGTGTTACATCACAATAATACCAAGAAAAAGTTTTTGTTATACCCAAGGTTCATTATGCAATGCATAATAGGGGAACTGGGTAATGAGGTGCTTGTGGGAAAAATTTCAACTTTAAATCCTTTAACATCACAAGCATACTCAAGGCATAACAAACCGGCTGCATGGCCAGAAGATGATCAGGGAGAACAACAACAAGTCCCCCTGAAGCCCACATCTTCCAAACTCACACCACCAAAAGCCAAAAAGCCCAAGCCAACAAAAACTGCACCCCACCAACCCAAAAGAAAAGCTGTTCAGGAGGTTGAGATGCCTGAACATGCTCATGAGCATTCTGCTCTTCAAATAGGTGAGACTGAAACACCCTCTCAGTCTCATCCATCTCAAACCCCACCAAGAGCACCCATAACCATTTTATTCAAAAGAAAAAGACTTAGAAAAACATATGAAACACACTCTTCTTTTGAAACTGCTGAACAACAACTTTCACCTATTGCCCAAACTACTGAACCAACCCCACAAATTTCTGAACAAGAGGCAATAGAAATTGCCAAACTTCTCTCTGAGCTAAAAGAGAAGGTCCCATCTGATCATGTCAGTCCCCTACAACCACAACAAACAGGGGACATAACCACTACATCAGACATGGATGTGGACATCTCTAGCCCTATCCCAAGAGATGAGGGTGGACCAGAGTCTTTAAGCCCAATTTTAGAGACTCTTGGGGCATCTGAGGCTGCTACTACTCAGTTACCACCTAGTGGTGGATCTGAGGATAGAAGTAACATAGCTAAGACCTCAGATGTGGCAACTACTGATGAAGGCTTAATGCCTGAAGTAGGAAATCCTCAGTACCAAGAACAAGAGGTTCATGAGAGAACTGAGTTGGGCTCAGCTCATGATTTAACTGAGACAGTCCTCATTGAGGGCAACATCAGGGATTCAGATGATTCCATTAATTTGGATGATGTTTCACACACACAAACTACTGAATTGACGGCACTTTCTGAAGGTCCTGTTTCAGGGGTATCCAGGCTCAAGAAGCCAGTCACCTCTGCACAGGTTAAAGCCCACTCAATCCCTAAAACCCCTAGAGTGGCATCCTCTGTACAACATGAGGATCTCCCAAAAACACCCCCTTCACAACAAATGCCTACCCAATTCCCTGGGCAAACAAGCATAGACCTGAACCAGCTATGCAGCCCAGAGGGTCCCCTGTACCACATGATGAATACTCCCATCAGAAATCACTTCCAAACATACACAGCTGACTTGGAGCTGTCCATCAAGAATCAATTTGGAGTGATCAAGACCAAGATGAATGATCTGTCCAACAAACTAGACTTCAACAGCAAACAGATTGCTCATCTTCAAGGACAATTCTCCCAACCCTCTGCTTCAAGGGTTAAAATTGATGAATCCAAAAAAGGGGAGAAGATCAGGGAACCTAAGGAGTCATTCCAAGCCAGGATAAGGGCAAGAGTGGCCATCCTTGAAAGAGATCAAAAAGATCAGGCCAGAAAAGAAAAATTGGCCAAACAGTTTGGTGTCTCAATAGAAGAAATTGAAGCAGCAGAGAAAGAAGATGAGACCCAAACATCTGAAGAATCCCTAAGGCACAATGAAGAAACTTCTGATGACAAAACTTCTGATGAAGAATCAGAAAGTACTGAAGACAATCCTTCAGTAGTTGACAAACCATCAGCAGTTGTCAACACATCAGAGGTTAACACTTCCAAACATCAAACAACTGAACCTTCCAGAACCACTGCTCCCATTCAACCAACATCTGATCCCATCAGGCCTACATCCATTACAACAATGACTGTACTAAACCCTTCTCCTATCTCTCAATCAGCAGAATTATTAGAGAAGAGCTTACTTGCAGCCAACAAGAATGCCAGAGAAGATCAGATCTGGAAAACTCTGGAAGAAAGGGATGATTTAGATTTAAGCCATGAAGAAAAACTTCAGGCTTATGAAGCTGAACTACAAAGGCAGGCTAGCCTTGATGAGATTGCTGAACAAGATAAAAGACAACAACTGGTGTCTTACATTACCAAGAACAGCAAGACAAAAGCCTTTACACTCAAAGGACTCTCTATGCAAGAGCTGACAAGAAGAGCACAACTGCTTGCAGACAAAATGGCCACAAGCAAAGAAGGAAAGGCCAAGAGAGCCCAGATAATAGAAGAGTTAGTAGCAGAAGGATATGGTTCAAAAGCCTCAGTATCCAGATGGAAAGAAGAAAGACTAATGGATACTTACCTGCCAAGGCTGCAAATCCAGAGAAGTTTCAAACTGCTGATCCTTCAAGATCAGTAGTTAGAACTTCTGGTGTATCAAGAAGAACTGCTACTCAGAGAAAGAAGGCAGAGGACAATGTCAAAACTGACTTCAAAATGGTACTACTTGAAGGAAGTTCAATAGTCCATTCAGATTTTGACATTGAGGAGAAACCTCTGTTAACTCAATTCAGGGATCCTTCCACTTTTGCCTACCAAATACAAAAGACCATCAAAGAAAAGCTGCATACCAGAGTAGTGACTGAACACCATCTCCCAACTGTTCAGATGCCTGATATGCAACAACAACAAGGAAGAGAATCCCACCTGAGGCTATCTGAAACTAAAAACATCCAGCACTCAGGACCATCAACCCAAGGGACAAGTCTGGTTCCCTATTCTTCTGACTTTAACAAGTCAAAGATACCTATCATCAGATGGTCACTTACTGATAACAACTCAGTATTGTTGACAAGAAGAGACCTCTCAAGCAGGGCTTACAAGAAGATCAGTGATCTGAAGAAACTGTCAACACAAGACCTGCTCACAATTCAACATCTAGAACCACAGAGAGGATCTCTATCTGATGGTCAGTTAAACCAGCTCAAGAACACCATGTACAAAGAGATATGGAAGATTGTTCAAGACAGAAGAAAAACATAAGGAATTAGTAAGGTTTTGGCTTCATCAATCCAGAGGGAGATTGTTAGGACAAAGAGGATTGGTGAAACCACTTTTGTAAACCTTAGTCTAATTCACTTCTGTCATTTTGGCTAAGTATAGAAGTACTGAAGAGAAGACAAGAAACTGCTGAAGAGAAGATATGAGAAGTACTGAAGAAGAAACTTCATCAGAAGTTCTGAAGTCCAAACCAGACAAGTTCACTTCAGAAGTACTGAAGACAAACTACTCATCAGTAGTTTGTCTTTCATCAGCACTTAGCATCAGATATTTTCCACCGCCTTTTGCATCAGTAGTTTTATTGTTTATTATTACTTTTAGCTATTTTGTTAGTTTCAATGTTGCAACTTGTGCAACTTGTTTCTGTTGTTTCTGTACTTGCTTTTTGGGCAAGATACATGTATGTAAACGTCTATAAATAGGAGGCTTCAACCTTCTATTTTAGATATTGATTTTAATAGAAAAATCCTTCAAACACTCTCAACTGTTCTATTCCATTTCAGTATTTATTGTGAATCTGTCTAAGTATCTAATTCTCATTTACTGCTTGGATTCATAATAAATACTTGTCATTTATTAGTTTCAATCATCAAGGGGGAGTAATAACTCTGCCTTAGTATAAAAAGTGTTGCTTCAACTTATACATTCCGCTGTGCTTATAATCTGATCTACAAGGACTTGCTAAACACTTAAGTGTCAAGATAGCAAGTTCTTACTTAGCAAAAAGAGCAAACTGATCCAACAGTATGACTGGCCGGACTTCCAAAATTCCGGCCACCATTCTTTCAAGAATCACAAAGGTTTTCATTACTAATCTGCCGGAGAAATGTAGCGGGAAAGACTTAGCGGACTTCATTCGAGAATATGGGGATATCTATGATATCTACATTGCACGCAAAAGAGATAAGTTTGGTAATCGTTTCGGGTTTGTTTCTTTTCTAGATGTTAAGGATTCTAAAGAGATTATACGAAAGATCCGCAATACATGTATTGGAGAGTGTTGGCTGAAGGCTAACATTGAAAGATTCACACTAGAGGAAGGGGAGATTCGTCAGGATCCGGAGATCTCTAAGAAGAAATCTTACGCAGAAGAAGAGGGTAGTAAGGGTGATAAACCGCCTCCTTCGTTTTTTAATGGTTCCCGGTCCTTCACGGACACACTGCTGGGAAGACAAGGAACTCTAAAGGTCGGAAAAACTGTTATTATTGATGATAATTTCACGGCGTTTAACGACGTTATTGGGAGGGCGTTGGTTGTACGTTTGATTGATTTAGATGCCTTGAAAAACATCTACATCATTCTTAATGGATTGTGCCCCGGTAAAGGTAAGATTCAATATTTAGGAGGTCTATCAGTTTTGATTACGTTCGAAGATAACAAGACGGCGTTAGAAGCTCGTGAAGCAGCCAAAGAAGTGTTAGGTCGGTTTTCATCGATTGATCTATGGGAAGGCCAAGTTTTTGCGTTTGAACGCTTGGCTTAGGTTAAGATCGTGGGTATCCCCTTGCATCTTTTGTCGTCTCAGATTATTAACAATATAGGGAATGCGGTTGGCAAGGTTATTCATACTCCCAACAGAAGTGACGATGATGGGGACCTTTCTTACGACCATATGGGAATCATTGCCGGTGATGGCAAAAGAATTGAAGATGAAATAAGTATTGTCTGGAAGGATAAGAAATTCTCGATATGGGTGATGGAAGATCAGAATGTTTGGGTCCCGGAGTTTTACAAAGTCCCATCTTATTCGGAGGATGATTGTAGTAACACTGTTGATGACGTAGATAGTTGCATGCATGACACCAATGACGACGTTCAAGTCAACGATTCGCCGGAAAAGATGGCTCACGAGCAGGTCAACGGTAGGCATGCTTTTAATGATGGCATTAATGTTGGCAATGATGGTGACATTATTGCCAATTATGAGGGCAATCATTATGAAGATGAAACTCCTTTGATTGTGGAGTATAATGAGGAATTTATTCCAGGTCAGGATTTTGATTTTGAGGCCAATTGCTCCTTTGATGGGCCTGAGGATTTAAATGGGCCGAGTATTAATAAAAGAAAAAAGAAAGGTGGGCTGGGCTCCGTGGGCCAAGTTAATCCTGCTTATTCTAGCAGCCTAGAGAAAACCAAGGTGGGTAAGAAATTCAGAGTCCAACATAGTGAAGATCTTTTCGGGCTTGATCCCCTATTGGGCCTAAACGCTCAGCCAGCCCAGTTTGATAGACTGGACCTGAACTCACAGCCAAGTGCTGTTGAGCTTGGGCCGGTTAATCCCCTTGACGCTGCTCCGTTTTCGAACACTAATGCTTCTCATGGTGCCGAAGACTCAGAAGTGGAGGCCACAATCGTTATGGGTGATATTCTTGGTGCGGACTTGTCTAAATCTCATGTTTTGATACAGGATTCCATCGCTACTGAAGGTTTACAAGAGGTGAAGAAATGAATTGTTTATCTATTAATATTAGAGGGATTGGTGGTTATGGTAAGCCGGGTTGGATCAAAAAATTAAAAAAATGATAATGGTGTTTCCTTTATTGGTATGGAAGAGACGATGAGTAACAATATTCTCCCCGGTCTAGTTTCGGCTTATTGGGAAGGATCCGGTTGTGATTTTGATTTTGTTGCGGCTAATGGCAATTCGGGTGGCTTGATTAATATATGGGACCCAAAGGTATTTTTGAAAGATAAGGTGACTAAAGATAACAATTTCTTGCACGTTGGGGGTTTTCTTATGGCGGGGTCGGTTCGTATTAACTTGTTAAATGTGTATGCTCCCCAAAAAAATGATGAAAAAGGTTACTTTGGTCTAAAATTGAGAAGCTTATTGATTCTAACGAGGGTTGGTGGATCCTTCTTGGAGATTTTAATGCGGTCCGTGATCGGGAAGAAAGGAAAAACTCCAAATTCGACAAAGCGTGCACTAGAGACTTCAACAATTTTATTGATAAGGTGGGGTTAAGGGAGTTCAATCAGAAAGGTTTTAGACACACCTATATGTCTTGCCGAAAGGGGGTGTGTACTTGGAGTCGTATCGATAGGTTCCTCGTTTGTGAAAATTTTGTCAACAAGTGGCCGAATGCTTATGTTCGTGTCTTGAATAGGAACCTATCGGACCACTCTCCTCTTCTTTTCACGGTTGTGGACTCCAACTTTGAGCCCAAGCCGTTTCGCATGTTTGATTCTTGGGTTGATCGTCCGGGTTGTGTTGAAGTGGTTAATGACGTTTTTGCTTCTTGGGAGGCTCAAGGTCCGGCCGATGTGAATTTCCTAAAGAAACTTGGTGCTCTTCGAAACAGGTTGCGACAGTGGTTTCAGCAAGTGAGTTCCAATGAAAAGTTAGAAGAAATGCGTCTTCGAGAAGAAAAAGAAGAAATGGAACGAATTATGGAGACCAAAGAAGTGGAGGAGGTCGACGTGTGGATTTGGAATGAATGCAAGGTGGCGCTAGATAGTATCGAGCTTCACAAGACTAGAGATATTAGACAAAAATCTCGAGTCAAGTGGACTTCTTTGGGAGATGAAAACTCTAAATTTTTTCATAATATTGTGAATGGTAGAAAAGCTCAAAACTCGATTCCAGGTGTGTTGATTGAAGGTGCTTGGGTCACTAAGCCGGCGATTGTGAAACGTGAGGTATTAAAATTTTTTCGCTCCCACTTTAAAGAAAATATCCCTTTGTGCCCGAATCTGGTTTGTGCAGGCATCAAACAGCTTAACAATATGGACCGGGTTTCTTTGGTGGTGGGGTTCTCTAGACAAGAAATCAAAGAGGTGGTGTTTGATTGTGGCTCTAACAAGGCTCCGGGTCCGGATGGCTTCAACTTTCGTTTTGTCAAACGATTTTGGAGCTTATTCGAGGATGATTTTGTTAATATTATGCAGGAATTTCATGAGACTGGCGTTATTAATCAAGGTTGCGGGTCTTCTTTTATTACTCTTATTCCGAAGGTGAAGTCTCCTTTGGGCCTAAAAGATTATAGACCTATCACCCTTATTGGTATGATTACTAAAGTTATCTCCAAAATTCTTGCTAATCGTATCAAAAAGGTGATGGGATATATTATCTCTGAAGCTCAATCGGCGTTTTTATCGGATCGCTTTATTCTTGATGGTCCTCTTGTGGTTAATGAAGTGGTGACGTTTCTAAAGAAAAAAACAAGAAAGAGTTTTTGTTGAAAATAGACTTTGAAAAGGCCTATGACAATGTAAATTGGAATTTTCTAATCTCTATTATGACTCAAATGGGTTTCCCTATGAAGTGGTGTGATTGGATCAAAGGTATTTGCGTGTCCTCTAGAGCGGCCGTTTTGGTTAATGGGTCCCCTACGTTTGATTTTCAATGTGAAAAGGGGCTCCGTCAAGGTGATCCTCTTTCACCTTTTCTCTTCTTAATTGTTATGGAAGCTTTGTGTTGGATCCTTGATAAAGCTAGAGACGTGGGGGTTTTTAAAGGTATTCGGTTGGCTAGTAATGAGTTGGATGTGAGTCATCTTTTGTACGCGGATGATGCTCTGATTATGGGGGATTGGTCGTTCGAGAATGTTAAAAATATCGCGCGTATCCTTCGTATTTTCTATTTGTGTTCGGGTCTCCGAATCAATCTCCATAAATCGAACATTTATGGTGTGTGTACGACGGACGGGGAGTTGGATAACATGTTGGAATTCCTTGGTTGCAAACGTGGAAATTTCCCTTTCACGTACCTAGGTATCCAAGTTGGTGCAAAGATGACTCGGGTTAAAAGTTGGGACCCGGTGGTTGATACGATCCGGAACCGGCTTGCCTCTTGGAAGGTTCGGCACCTATCTATTGGAGGCCGTTTGATTCTGTTGAAATCGGTTCTTGAAAGCCTCCCGGTGTACTATCTTTCACTTTATAAAGCCCCAATAGCCGTGGTGAAAAACATTGAGCAAATTATGAGACGCTTTCTTTGGGCCGGGCCCGGCATTGAGAATAAAATTTCGTGGGTCGCTTGGGACGTTGTTACTACTCCTAAGTGCAAAGGCGGGTTAGGCGTTTCCAAGATTGAAGACGTTAATAAAGCTTTATTGCTAAAGTGGACTTGGAGGTTCAAGAAAGAGGGTAGTAGTCTTTGGAAAAAAAATTATTTTGGGATGTCATGGCATTAGTAGACCTTGGTTTTTATTGCCATGTAATGCCTCGTCGACGGGTTGTTGGAAATATATTGTCAAAACAGGTGAATCTTTACTCCCTAAGGGTCGGCGCCTGAACTCTTGTTTTGTTGGGAAGCTTGGTGATGGCCGGAATATCAATTTTTGGTGTGATACGTGGCTCCTAGAGGCTCCTCTTCGGATCTTGTATCCTAACCTTTTCTTACTTGATAAAAACAAATGGTGCAAAGTTCGCGACAGGATTGTTTGGGTAGATGGGAACAATCAACTCAAGTGGGAATGGAGATACGAGCCGCAAACCCATCAGCAAATCAGCGAGTTATTTGACCTCCTGCAGCATATTTTCAATTTGGAATGGCAAGGAGGCGCTGATAGTTGGAGTTGGAGCGAAGAAAAAGACGGCCTTTTTTTAGTTGCTTCGGCCAAAAGATTACTCGCTAGTCCGATTGTGGGAGATGGCACTCTTGGGGTAAAATGGAAAGGATGGGTTCCGTTAAAGTGTAAAATTCTTACTTGGAGGATCACGCGCAATCGTATCCCCACTACGGCTGAGCTTATAAAACGGGGAATTCCGATTCAACAGTCCGATTGCAGCTTATGTTTTGAGGATTTGGAGACCACTTCGCACATCTTTACAGGTTGCCGATTCTCTAACGAGGTTTGGTTTCGGGTGGAAAACTGGTGCAGGATCAGCCATTCTTTCTTGTTTGATATTCCGGATTTCCTAAAAGTCCCGGAATGTCAAACTGTGTCTAAAGATTCTAAGTTTATCCTCCGCGGCATTTGGTATACAACCATTTGGATGATTTGGAACGAACGAAATGAACGAGTTTTTAATGACAAAAAGAGGCATCCGGTTCAGCTTGTGGAAAACATTAAAGCGAAGGCATACTTTTGGATTCGTAATAGATCACGTTGGAAATTTAAGGATTGGAAAACTTGGTGTAATTTCCCTTTGGATTGATGTATTGTTTTTTTCGCTTAGTCCTTGCTTTAAGGACTAGCGAGTTTTGTTAATGAAGTTTTCCTTTCAAAAAAAAAAAAAAAAAAATCATAGCATGCTAGTTTTTTTTCACATTATTTTGACTAGAGTTTAATAAATGTTTGTTGAAAACTAAAATCTAGGTCAGAGATAAAGTTTTCCTTAAAAGCATTTTAAACTCTACCGAGACTGTAACAAGAGGATGGGTGAAGATTTTGGACCCAAATGAGCTAGTTAGTGGTATAGAGATTGGATCAGAATGGTGTGAGGTAAACGTTCAAGTACCAATAAAATAGATAAAAAGTTGGTGAGACCATATGGGTTATTTTCCACAATTCAAGACTATATTGGTGCATCCATTGCATTGCATTGTCTTTTCATCTTGGTATATATTTGCTAAACTTGTGATACGAATAGTTTTAATAAGCTGGAACTTAATACTTATACATGGATGGTTTATTTGTAGGTAGTATGGATGGTTTATTTGTTAAACTTGTGATATGAATAATTCTAATAATCTGGAAATTAATGCTTATACATGGATGGTTTATTTGTAGGTAGTCCGTGATGATTGATGACGCATGATGACCCAAGATTCTATTCTGGTTGTTTCTTTAATTTCGTTGTTAAATGTTACAAGACTTTATGTTGGATAATGCTATAACTTATTTATATATAAAAAAGTTTTATAAATTTCATTAGTTGATGGTATATACACAATACCTATTTGGATTTTATATGTTGATTGTCTTTTTATTGAATAATAAAAACCATTATTTGAATGTCCATAACCACATAGTAAAATTGTCTGTGTGGATGTTTAAAGAAGCGTTGTATCATATGACTTGTTAGGACTTTGAAATTTTGTCCTATTAAACTTGTCAGAACATTGTAAAAGTGTCCGAATATGCTTTTCTTATGACGCTATATGGGTTGTTCATAGACATTATGCGACCATAAAATTGGTTTCATAATCTTATTTGGGATATTAGTACCCTTTTCTTGACACTAAAGAATCTATAATGTTGCATCATAAGGGTCCTAAAAAGTTAATTTTTAAGGACCCTTGTATTTGTATTAAAATATTAAAAGTAGGTAAGCACGTGTTAAAACATTGTAAAAAGTGTCCTAATATGTTTTTATTAGGAGTTTTTTGAGTTTTTCATAGACATATTATACGACCATAAAATTGGTTTCATAATCTTATTTGAGATATTAGGGCGTTTTTTAGGTTTTGGGACTTATTACGACCCCTTTACATGAAACGCTTTTACCGTTGGTCCTATAAAATAACATTTTAGGACGCTTTTATATGTACTAAAAACCCCTTTTTGTTGTAGTGATTTATTCGGAAGTCCAACTCCATAAGTCGATTAATTCTACGCTTCTTGTAAGATGATCTCGAACGGTTAGGCTAGATTCTTAGTTTCGGTTAGAATTACCTTTGCTAGTAATCATAAGATTAATAACCTTTAGTTTATATGCGAATATCTCGACACGTTTTCGGGTGAACTACCGGGATTACCATCCGACCATTAGATAAAGTTCAATGTTAACGTAGTCTCTGGCATCGAGCCATTATTAAAAGCACCGTATGAATTCAACTATCCGATGCTCAACTTGAAGTCAGTTGCACTACATACGAGTTATATTTCCGTATAATAACATGAAAATACATCGGCTGTTAAAACCTACGAAGAAGATAAGAGTTAAAGTTAACTTTAAGTATGTGTACAGAATATAATATTTGTGTTTAAGTTATGATATGTTAATCTGGTCAAGACACTTTACTAAACGATTTAATTTTCAAATACAATAACCTTGTTGGTTAAAGTTGTCAGACTTGTTTAAGTATATATATTGTGAAAAAGATGATAAAACTATTTGTGAAGTTATTTTATTTATTTTACAAAATAGGGTTTCTTTAGATATTAGCTTACGTAAAAAGGGTTTAAAGTTACATGCTAAAATTGAACAATATGTAAAAATGTATCTTCTTTATTAATAAATTATATTTTAGAAGCTATGTACATGTACTTATATCTTAGACTTTTTTGGGTTGTTTTTTACAAAATATAGTATAGAATTTTACTTTGAATTAATTTTTATTTATTTATTTTCTTTAATAATATTTAAAGATGGCTATAAATTATTAGAATTCAATATACGAGTTTAATATTACATAGAATAATATACACCAAATGTGTTATAATTTTTATGAACCCTTGTTTTCAAAATTGTATTCAAATAACAAATTTTAGTTGTTCATATGTAAATAAATATGAAGGGACGCAAGTCCAATAATACAACTAATTACAGATTTGATGCTATGAACTTACACCTATAAATCTTTCAAGTTTCATTGTTTACAAGTTATGCATGTAATTTAACATAGTAAAAGGCTTTAATTTAAAATTAATAAGTTATCTTGTCACTATATATGTGACACTCGGCATGTTTGGGTCAACATTTTATAAACACATAAGTCTACCTTAGCGAAAAACGTTTATTAAACATACTTGACGGGGTCAGTAGAGTCGGAACACAATCCGTATTGTCCAGGGTTCAATGATTCGGGAGATCATTGGGTTAGTCACACACACACACACACGATACGAGTCCCGTTGTTGGTGATTTACATAAACTAGTTAAGTGTATGTGTAGACTAATTGTCGTATGGTGGATTATATGCTTAGATGTGTTTAAATGATGTGTAGATAGTCATTCGTGCTTAAATATGTTAAACATAGACTAAGGTTGCATGCTCGTATGGTAGGGTGCGTTAAAATGCGTTAAACACGACAAATTGGAAAACTAGAAAAATGTGAGTCCTGGTTCGACCAATCGAATGGGCGAACCTGGACAATACTTCTGGTTCGACCCTTGTAAAAGGGGTGAACCTGGGATATGGAATTGAAAGAATTTCATTCGACCAAGTCAGGGTACGTTCGACCCTGTGAAAGGGTCGAAGGAGGGTACATTCGCCCAGGTAAAAGGGGCGAATGTGGACATAGTATAAATACCACACTTTGTCATTTTTCACCATTTCACAAACCCTAAACGCCTCAAAAACACTCTCTAGTAACTTTAAACATTGGGGAAGGAGTTTTTGCCCTTGTTTTCTATAATCTAACCTACAAACATCTTCTACACAAAGATCTAAGGTGTGTTCTTCATTCTAAATCATTTTTAAAGCATTTCAATTCGTTTTCATTAAACCCCAAGAGTCCAGATCTGATTCAAACATGTTTTCATGGATAAAAACCTTCCTAATGTCTTTCTAAACAAAAACCTATTCATAAACAATGAGTTTTCATACAAATTAACATGTGTTAATGGTGTTTTATGTGATGTTATGTATTGTTTGATGATTGATTGTTGTATAGATGTTATAACAATGATCTAGGACTGTTATTGATGATGATTTATGATTGAGATAGGTTACAATTGATTATTGATGATGTTATGCTCATTTTAGGGATTTTGGGTTAGATCTAGGGCTTGTTCATGATGATAGTGATAAGGATATGATTGGGGGATTTATTGTTCATGATAATCTGAGTATATTAAGTTGATTATTGATTGATTTCATAAAGTTTCCTAATTGGGTAAAGATTGCATGCAAGATGATGTGACATCTCCATAATTTACTATTTTGGGAAACTTGTAAAACGACTAGATTTTGGTGTAAAATCGGTAGGGTTTCGTAGGGATATGTTAATGATAGTTGACTGCTGTAACTCATGATGTTTCGTGATGTTTTCGGACGTTTTTGATGCGTTTTTGAGGAAACCGAATAACAGGGTCGAACCTGGAGTACCTTCGACCAGTCGAACGATCGAAGGAGGATCTCCAGGGTCGAACCTGGTTACTATATGGTCGAACGTATTGCAAATGGGCGAAGGAGGGAGAAAAGGGGCAAAGGTAGCCACATTCGACCTTTTAAAGCCTCATTCGACCGCTTAGAGCTACATTCGACCCTACGATTTCTAAAATGAGATTTTTGATGCAAACTAAGTGTTTTATGCTTGAAACTTATGTGTTAAACTTATGTGCATGACTAATTGATGTAATGGGTCACCAACGGGATGTCGGGTCGGTCTGGGATGTCCGGTTAACGTTTAAAACACACTTTTTAACACACGTAGTCAAGATCTGGACAATCGGGGACTAGTTAGCCTTCGGGTTAGTAATCATCACACTTGTGTAAACTCATTGATAGGTTGTCACTAGTTGGAATTATCATACACGTGTTGGATTTCTAATTATCAGAAGACGCACTCTAAGGTGAGTTCACGGCCCCTCTTTTATACACTTTTCTCTCGGGGGAGAAGCATGCCACACGTTTTAACAAATACAACGTTTATGTTTTGAAACGCAACACTTATGAAACATAATGCTTTTGAAACGCAACGCTTTTGAAACACAATGCTTTTGAAACGCAACGCTTTTTAGACACAACGCTTTTGAAACACAACACTTATGAAACGCAACGCTTTTGAAACACAACGCTTTTGAAACACAACACTTATGAAACACAACGCTTTTGAAACGCAACGCTTTTAGAAACATGACGCCTTTTGGGAATGTGACTCTTTTGAGAAAAGTGACACGTTTGGCACTTGGCATATTTAACATTGGCACTTGACACTTTTAAACATTGACACTTGGCATTTGGCACTTGGCGCTTGACACTTATTTACTATACGACGAAACCTAAGTCCCTATTGAAACCATGAATGTGCGGGGCACAACGGGGGAAATGTGGATAGATCTATCGGGCGTGACGAACCCCACCTGACGGCTGGGAGCCGGGCGGGTGCATATTGTCTCTACTTGACACTTGACACTTGGCACATGGAAAGCAACTTGAGCAACGTTTGTCAGTAATGGTTTTAGAAACATTAGTAGTAAGGGAACGTTTGTTATTTACTTGGAACTTTTGCACACTTGGCACTTTATGAGGAATCGCTTTACACATGAAAACGTTTACGAACTTAAAACTTGTGAACTCATCAGCATTATATGTTGACGTCTTTTGGCATGTTTTCTCAGGTCGCTAAGGTAACAGCATTGAGTATAGGCGCACGGAGTCTCACGGCGTCTAGGGATCATATGCATGTTTTGTTAAACATTTCAGACTCTGAGTTTTACTTATAAGTTGTAATAATACATTTTGCTTCCGCTGTGTTAGAACGGTTTTGAAACTCAATGGTAGTTTACGTTGTTTTCTTATCATATAGATGTCGTTTATTGTGACCGTTGACTTGGATCCTGGTGTGTCACGCGCCTCGCGGTAAAACCCCGCACGTGGAAATTTGAGGGTGTGACAATATATAATATATGGCAAGACATACTAAAAAACTTTTGGCATAAAATTAAGTATGTCACCTGCCAATAAATGAAATTTGAGTGTCAGCAAGTTAATGGCCCGTTACCACGTCAGATACTCCCATTTGGAAATGGACGAGAGCTTGACATATTTCATTACATATTAAGTACCTCACTTTCCAGCAAATGAAGATGGAGGATCACGAGCCAACATACTGTTACTGTCGCTAGATACTTTTCTTTGATCTAAATGAATTATACTATAGGGCTGCCTAAGATGTTAAAATAAAAAAAATAACATTGTAGATTATCCATATCGTCTCACTTATTACCTATTTCAGTAGGGATTTTCAGTTAGTAAGTTATTCAGAAAATGTCTTTAGAAGATTATTCGATTCCATTGCACGCCTTCATCAATTGTTTAAGATAGAAACCCACGCTTCACATCATGATTTTGGAAAGGCTTCCAAAATGCTTGGGATGCGCGTCTGAAGTTTAGTACTACTTCCCGACCTCAGACAAATGGACAATCCGAACGAATAGACCAAACGTTGGAAGTTATGCCTAGAACATGCACGTTATATTCGAACAGTAACGGGGATGAATACTTGTGCTTTGATGAATTCGCATACAACAATAGTTGGCAAGCAAGTATTGGTATGGCTCCATTCGAGTTATTATATGGTTGTAAATATCGAGCATCAATATGTTAGGAAGAAGCTGGAGAGAAGATTATTAAGGGACCAGAGTTAGTCCAAATTACCAATGAAAAAGTCACTATTGCACAAGAGAAGCTGAAAGAGGCTCAGAGCCGACCAAAGAGTTATGCTGTTAAAAGTATCACCTTAGCGTGGCGTTCGTAGAATTGGAATCAAGAGAGGGCTTAGTCCACGTTTTATCGGTTTGTTTGAAATTCTCTAAAGAATTAGGGAAGTGTCGCATCGACTAACACTACCGTCTACACTCTCGCACGCTCATAACAGTTTTCGCGTATCCCTGTTTAAAGGATACAATTATCATTCGCTCCCTATTATTAGTTATCTACAATCCATGAGGAATATCATATGAAGAGAAACATGAATATATGTTCTAGATGGACAAGAAAGAGTTATGCATAGGAAAATTATTATTTTATATTATGTGGAAAACCACTCTATGACACCCCAGGAAAATCCCACATCGGCCGTGGCCAGGAGAGATCCTTGGTTTATAAGTAATGTCTTGCCTCTTAAATCACCAACGCGTTTTGGGGCTTAATGTTAGTGGATGAGAGGAGAACTCCACAGTTAAGCGTGCTCAGGTGGGAGCAGTTTCAGGATGGGTGACCTCCTGGGAAGTTTCCACCGGGGCACCCAAAAACAAATCCGTGAGCTCTGGTAGGGCAAAGCAGACAATATTGGTGGTGAAAGGGGCAGGGTGTTACAGATGGTATCAAAGCCACTCCTGTGTCGTTCGGGATGGTGGGTGCATACCTCATCAGGGATGATGAGACTCTAACAGGGGGTGAATGTGACACCCCAGGAAAATCCCACATCGGCCGTGGACAGGAGAGATCCTTGGTTCATAAGTAATGTCTTGCCTCTTAAATCACCAACGCGTTTTGGGGCTTAATGTTAGTGGATGAGAGGAGAACTCCACAGTTAAGCGTGCTCAGGTGGGAGCAGTTTCAGGATGGGTGGCCTCCTGGGAAGTTTCCACCAGGGCACCAAAAAAACAAATCCGTGAGCTCTGGTAGGGCAAAACAGACAATATTGGTGGTGAGAGAGGCGGGGTGTTACACACTTTGAATACGAAGCAACATAGGAAACCATAGCATCGATTCTCTTAGCATATCCTAGTCTCTTGAAGTCATATGGCATTTAGTCCAGGTAACTGTGAACCTTGCTTTACGATCTGTGATATTTTCTGTTGCTTCCGAGGCTATTTATGCTTTGATTTATGTAAATATCTCTTAAGTATGATTAAGCATATCTATATGAAAGATATCAGTGCCTATAGGTACATGTTAACGATAAGTATCTGTCGATTTTTTTCATGCTTAGATATGTTATTATGTGTTATGGAGGACCATTAGGGCACGGTTGTAAGGTAATTAATAATTATGGTCATGAACATAATTGAGAATTACAGGTACATATGTGCGCTTCTGGGATTCCTATGATTTAGGTTAGTGACCCCGCTATGAAACTCACAATTATTTTACTTTTGTGATCTTCTGTTTCCTGACCTCAAAATTTAGAGACATAAATTTTTAAGGGGGTAATAATTATAATACCCGTCGAATTAAAAACGGTATATAAGAAACAATTCTTATTAAATTTCATTCATGATATTTCATGCTACGAAAATTCTTAAAATAATAATAATAATAAACAAGTATATATATAATATAGGGTAAAATCTACATCTACATCTACACTATATAATAAAAGAAAACAATTTGTGGACATATGTCATCATCCATTTAGACAATTTACATTTTGGTTTTTCTTTATTTCTCTCTCATATTTATTGCTTAAATCTATACTATGTTATAAAGCATGAGTGTAACATCCTACAATTTTCATTTTTCGTGTTTTAAAATATATATTTTTAGATGGTAAGTTCTAGTCATTTTTATAAAGTTTCAACGTTATTATATAAGAAATCAATAAAGTTTATAAGAGTTACAAATATTACTAATGATTTTGTATATTTATAAACGATATTATATAAACTTAAAGTTTTTATAAACAAAAATATGCATGCATGAACCTATAAAAAAAACCGGTTTTGTAAAGACCGAAACTAGAGGGGCCATTTTTGACAAACCACCAAACTTATAAATCCAACTCATTTCCTAGCTTCTTCTTCGCTCCAGTCACCGGGATTCCGGATTCTCCGGCGACGTCAAACCCGGTGAAACCGGGGTTATCTCGCAAATTCAAACTACAAACTCATTTTAGTCCTAATCGCAAACCCATTTAACATAAAAATCTGACTTTTGAAGCATGTTTGACTGGATAAAACCGATCCCCATATCTCGGCATTTTCGTTCCAACCGTAAACAGACCTTTACGACTCCCTCCTATATATTCTAACCATCATTCGACTCAGAAACGACTCGCAAACAAAACCACACATCAAACGTAAGTTTACGAGCTGTTCTTGTGGTCGACGGAGCTTAACCGGAATCCAACAACGACCACCTTTCTTTCCGAACTTTAGTCCGTCGACTTCTGGTATACCATTATATGGCTTTCGTGCGTTTTTATTTCAATTACAATAGCCCTCAATCCATTCTTGTACTCGTTATCATATACAGAGGCAATTGGATTGAGTAGGATTCTAAGGATTTTATGAGATCTAATTTGGGATGAAAGGGTATATTACCTACGTTTATTATTATCGGGATTAAGTTTTAAATCAAAACAGAGTGTGGCTCAAGTTTGGTCTGGTAACAGGATGTTAAACTTGAAACCATGGAACTTGGCTTCTAACTTTGTCCAACATAACTTTTTGTCATTATTCTGCCATGTGTTTTCTTAGATAAAAGATATTCTTTTGAAATACATACAACTTTGTTAATTAAATTTTTTTTGGAAAACAAATGTATATCTGTAACACCCCAACCGATGGCGGAAACATCGAGGTGTCACGTAGTGACGATTTTCCAAAAGCACATGGTATTTAAAATTTAAGTTCCACTAATTAAATATTCCGATAATGGAATTTATTACAATGAAAAGGAACAATACTAAATGTTCAACATCAAACTAAACCAATAACCAAATAAAATTTAAAACTAGACTTCAACTTCTAACATCCAAAGCACGTAGAACTTCACGCTGCATTATTCCCTGAAACATGTTTAAGTTGGAAAATGTGGGGGTCAACTATAAATAGTTGGTGAGTAATACATTTGTTTAAAAAAAATTAGTTAGCAAAGTTTTGTAAGTCATGTCTATATATCAAAACAATTTGTAATAATATTAATTGGAAACCATGGTGTTGTATAGTCAACCCTAATGACAATGACGTAACTCAATGAGCTAGAAAAAAAAATGACGTAACTCAATGAGCTAGTAAAAAAATGACGTAACTCAATGAGCTAGTAAAAAAATGACGTAACTCAATGAGCTAGTAAAAAAGCTGTTTCGATCATCCCTGAATTTATGCGGGGGATGGGCTTGTCGAACCTATAGCGCTATAATCTACTACAGTTGGCTTGATCAAAGTTAATGACTACACTGAGGCGGGTTCACCAACTAATAATAAAAAACAAATGCGTGAAGATATAAGCAAGACAAAAGTAAACATGTTTCACCCCTAAAAATATAAAAACAGTAAAAAGCGGGGATATGTAAAACTCACCTTAACAAAGCAAGCAAATTTCCAAAATAGTGCAAATTAAGCTGAGAGAATCCCGAAGGATTATCCTAAAGAGTTCACAAAGTAATAATCTAACACTTTTTAATGTTTTTTATATTTTTCTTAGGGGTGTTACAATGAGGAAGGATTCCAACCAAATTTAAGTAATTACAACATATAATGCATATGGTACAATAACTTAATAAGGTTAGTAAAGGGGCAAAATAGTATTTTTACATGAATATTAAATTGATCATGAAATAGGTTTAAATAATGAATAATGCATGTATTAAATTAGAGGAAGTCCTTAAGCTTTCTACCAAATTATTATTATTATTATTTTTATTATAAATAAATAAATAATTACCGATCCCTACCGATTGTGCTACTGTAGTATGACGGGAACCACAATGAAAAAACTAGACGATTCATAAAGCTAACCGTTGCACAACAACAAAGTCGGTTAGGGTTTAGTGAGATTAATAATGATGATAAACACTCAATAGTAATGACGATAAACACTCAACAATTTCTAAACTGATATAACATTAATCTTGAAGTTCTTCTCATAAATTTGTATGTAAAAAAAATATGAATTAAAATAAAATACATGTTTTATACTTGGAGTAATATTATGTTAAGAAATTGTATATATATAATTTTCATCAAAATCTATAAATGTAATCCTAACAAATTTAAAAAGATCAGGAAGTAAATATCAAAAATGAAATTAAACGTATATGATTATAGACTTAATAATTATGGGTTAAAACCTCTTGACTTCGTAAAACCAAAAGCCAAAATAAATAAATAATACAACCTTTCATGTACTGGTACATTATTAGCCTTAAATAGTCAGTTTTTTTCGAACCTAAAAATTGTGATGTCAAGCAAGGTGGGGAAAAACCAATTATAAATCACTGTTTGATTCCCTCTTAGTTTCATCATCCGTTGTCCCATGGTGTTTCCACAACCACCTCACATGGATTATCAAATCCTAAAAATATCAGTAGCTATCTACGGACAAACCAAAGTTGTCCACCACAAAGACTTGTCGACATCCGCAATTGTTTTCTAGGTGCAAAAAATAGAGTTGCGTCTGATTTCACTTAGGTCTAAAAGAAGTAATTTTGTTTGATGTTAAAGCGAGGTATAATTTCTAAATTTTTTCTTTACTTGTAAATGTCATGGAACGGTGGAGTGCTGCCCATTTTTAACTACTTGATTTGCTAAGAGCGAGCGTTAGGACTTGATTGTCTAATGTGTATTGTAGAGAGAAAATTTAAGTGGCAACTACAACATGTTTATTACCATGTAAATCTTAGTTCTTTTTATCATAAGAACATAAGTTGTAGAAATCTTAGATATTTTGTAAAAAAATAAAGCTTTGGAAAAATTTAGAAATTTCAAGAAATTAAAGATTTCTTTTATTTGATTATGATAACAAAATTCCACCTATTGCCTATCTACGTTAGATTTAAATAAATATTATCATGAAATTTGATTATGACATGTAGGTTATACAACGACCTCCCATGGCATCATCACTTCATTGACTACTTGATTGTCTTAACAATTTTATCTTTCAATTGCGTATTGTCAACTCCGCCGCAACGCGCGGGCTCCACACTAGTATAATATTATATCAAAAAACAAATGAGTTTAATATGAAATTAATTATTAGTTTTTTAAACACACTTATATTTTTACTTAAAAACTTCACCAAATTTAGAAGTATGTTCAATAAAATATTAAAAACAAAGATTAATGATGGTAATTATTTTTATAAGTGATTTCTTAAAATTTTAAAATATTTAATGTGGTTGGTGTAAGAATGTATAAATATAATATGTGAAATAATTAAAAAAAATTCTTTTAAATAAATGTTTTGACGATTGTATGTGTTAACAAACTATCTTATTTTTTATTCTATTAATATAATGCACTGGTTTATTCAACCATGCAATTCGTACAGGTTTTTAACATAACATTGTTACTTCTAATTATATAATATTTCATTTATTAACCCGTGTAATACACGAGATTATATCCTAGTAAAATAATAATAAGATGTGTTTAAGTATAAAAAAAGAGTTGGTTCCTATGTACCCAAGTCTAATCATACGATTTTTTTTGAATAATCTTGAACCTCTATTTTCAAATCTAGGTTATATATGAAACTTATGTTTCAGTTAATTTTATGTTTTGAGTTTTGAATCATTAATTTCTAGGACGAAATTTCTTTTAAGGGGGTAATAGTTGTAATAATCCAAATTTTATATCATTTTTTTTCAATTATAATAATATATGATATGTATAATTCAAATTTTAGTACATGTAGAAAAATAAAATATTTAATACTTGTGTTTTAAATATTATTAAATAAGTAGATAGAAGGTAAAACAACTCATTTAAATGACAGTCATTTGAACGAACGCTCGTTGTTAAGTATCGTTTAAAAGATATATTTAAAAGATATCTACACGAGTCATGTCATGTCTAGTAGATGAGATCTAGAGAAGTATTTAGTGTTATAGGAGACCATATAGTAATAGTAATAATATATATATTTGAACCCTGTCCCGTTTTTAATGAAACTTAGGTTGACGTGTAGATAAAAATTAGCTTGTCTTAAAAATATATTCGAATTTGCTAAAACGTTATAGGTTAAACTTTATAAGAGAAAAACAAGTTAAGCAGCTTAAATTAATTAATTAATAATGATAATAATAATAATAATATAATAATAATAATAACAAAAAAATAATAATAAAGATAAACATCCTACTGGCATTTGTGTAGATCAAGATATAGATTGAAGATAAAATTTCAAAGTGAAACTTGGGGCCAAAGTTTGGTCAGGCTTATATAAGGCAACGTTGTGAAACAATTCTTTTCACACATTTCATTCTCAGACACTTAAAAGCCAAGTAAAACTACCTGCTGATAAAAATTAGGAGTTGCTTGCTAGAAGGCCACCCTTATAACTTCTTTTAAGATAATTACTAAAGCTCATAAAACAAGTTTGCACTGGTTTGGAACATTAAAGGTATGGATCCTTACCCCCCACTCTTTGTTGCTTTCATATTCATTTGTTAAATAAACCCTTTTTAAATTTATATATCTTTACAAACTCCCCACGTCTTTGAAACATCGATTCATTTGGCCGTCCGTTCATTTCATGTTCTTATTATAATATTGAATCTCGGATTAACTTTAATATCATGCGATAGAATTAAGTTGGCATACTCATTATCGCATGTTCCTGATATAAGTTTCATGTTGATAAGATTATATACGTTGCTATGGTTATGGAATAATTTGAATAAGACCCTTTGTACTCTGAAACCATGAGTTCCGCTTCTCGTGGAGTGTCCCACGAGCATGTTGTTACGGCATCAACAACATGTGCTCCACCCGTGACGGATAGATCAGTTCACGGCGTCTATTAAGTACAAGTGTGGTACATATGGCTATTAGGAGGCGTAAGGATCGATCCTAGGATTTATGTTATGGAGGTGGGTAACGGGTATGCCAACTCGCCATCTCATGTGATAATTATACACAAGTAGCTACCTGTATATTGTCACGTTTTATGTTTAGCTCATGGGTTCATCCGTATGGTACGATATTGTTCATTAAATTAAGTTGCTTCGCATCGTATCATTATATACGTCACATCTTGATCAGGTTCCGGTAAATATTTAATTGTTGTTATTTTAAGCCTATTACTCTGTACTGAGCATTCGGCTCATTCCGTAAATTCTTTTTGTATTCACAGGTTCACAGGTTACCTTGGGCAGGATAAAGAGAGAAAATAAGCTTAGGATTAAATCTAAAGATGTTGGGTACACCCATTTAACCATGTTAGTTTATATTTCAATACTTAAGTTAGTTTGTCTTATGTTTTGCACCTTTGACAAGTAATAAAAGGGAATTATGTCTTTCTGAACCAATGCTATTGTGACACGTCAGCCCATCCGGGTTAGGGTGTTATACATATATTTTTATTTTCTTTTTGTTGATTTGCAAAGTCAAAATGATATCACAACTGACTAAATTAAATGAAAAGTTACTGGAATGAACAAAATAAAATACGATACTCAAAATAGCACATCTTTTAAAGAAACATATAATATTAAACCGCATGAAATATGTTGCGCTTCTGAATTGACATCCGGGGTATCTTAAAGGGAGTTTTCAGTTTAGTGTTTGAATCTGCAATATCATCAAATACATATTCTTTATCATTTTCATAAGAACTGTGTACATTAATAATTTGACTCCATTCCATTCAAAGAGTCTCTTGGATCAATTTCTATTAATTTCATGCATCTAATTCTCAAAAAGAATTAAAAATATTTAATACATAAGTTAATAGAAGATGAAATAAATATTGATATTACCTCTTCACTAAATTCAAATTTAAGATTAGATTTGTAGGGACTAAAACAATGCACCATAGCAAATAATCTCAACATATTATCACCATTATCTAGAATAAAAAAAAACATACAATATACTACATAAATAACAACATGTTAACACTAAAAAGTAAACATTAATAAATACAACTTAAATGCTTGTATGGCTATTGGTTTGTTCATTTCCATATATTTTTCATCTAAATGAATCTGCAAAACCAAGAGGCTAACATTTACATGAGTAAAATATGTATAAAAGGTATAATTAGTAAAATGGATGAATGAAAAGCCTAAACTAACAAAGAACCAATCTTAGAAGCTTCAACCTTTGAATTCAGATTTAGATCCATGCTTAAGTATTTTACCAAGTGAAATAAGTGTGCATTACTATGTATTTATATTACAAACTTTAATATGTTAGTATATGATTTAAATATTAAAACTCATGATTTTTTCACCCCTTTAAATTAGAAAATTTTGTTTATCTTTGACTAAAGTGTAAAAAATTCATAACGTATTCTGTGAGTACCGAATTCAGTGCTTTTATCTTTTATTTTTTTTTAAACTTGTTAAAAGAACCCCTTCAAATTAGAGAGTTTTGTTGTTAGTAACATAGATGTTAACATAACATGGATATATAATATGCATCAGGTGTTTTCTGCTGAATTGATGCAGCCGAGGTTTTTAAAAGAAATTTAACTACAAAAAATATCTAATATGCATCTTTACATTTTCTAAAGTTCATTATTTTAAAGTTGTATATATTTAGCTAATTATGTATATTTAAAAGTTAATGAGATTTCTTTTAGTTAATTATATTTATGTGTATACCTATTAATATATGCATGCATACCCATATACATATGCATACGGCTAATGTTAATTAATTAAACACGGTACTACAATTGAAGCTATTTGTAACAAATGTGATAAAAATTCTAAGAGCCTAGGCTTGTGTTGCAATATTGTTACCGTGTGACAAATTATTTGTCTGCCAAAGCAAGAATGAACCATAACATTCAAAAACATATCATATTTTAAGAATCACCAAAGCCGGTCTGTAGATTTTGAGTGCCCTAATTAGTTTTTTTAATCGTTGCATTTTATTGATGTGAATTTTTCATTATTGGCAAAACAGTATTTAGAACCAAATTCAATTTTATGATTTTGAGTTTTACTTGGTCATGAAATGGTAATATGATTCAACATCCATATCATAATAAACATGCCTAAGTTCTTTAATTGGGTCCAAATAATGTTGATCTGTAATCCAAATTTCATCTACATTTTAGTTTTTAATTTAACATCTGTTCAAGCTTTATAATATTTTCTTTTAAAAAAAACGCGTTAGTTGCTTTATGTTTACTTATGCATTAATGAAATATACCTTATAGTTACATCTTTTAAAATTTTAGCTATAAAGCATTTCGTTGTAGGTGAAATTTGGATTCTTTCAATTAATTAATAAATATTCGTTTCTTTTATATACTTTTAGTTAGATATACAATGTAATAATCACTTGTACATAATACATTTGTTTCTTGTACATTTCAATCTACACATCGATATTGATTAAGACAAACATCGAAATGTCGACAAAAAACGAGTAGGCCGTCATGGTATTTTCGAATGTTTTTAAAACATAATAATTTAAAAGTTAGGATAGGATTAAATAAAAGAATTATAATATTGTAGGGATGAGGAAAAAAATGTAACTACCAACTAAAAAAGAGAGGATTTAAGTAGCTAAAATGAAGTGTAAAAGTGTTTGAAATGACTGTTTTACCCAATTATTAATGAAAATAAAGTTATTAACTTTTGGGTATCTTAAACTATCCCTCTCTTATGAATTGTAATATAGTACAGATATATGTTGTTAGGTATGTTCTTTTCTACTCTTTCACCGTTTTATTGGTTATTAGTATATTTCTATCTTCTATATTTGGAGTTGAGGATCTCACTTAGAACCAAACTCTATATCCTTACAACATTCACATCCTTTTCATCATTTCTACCCTATAATTTAATAAAAAAAATCATATATTTTAAATTTACTCATTTTAAAAAAACATCTCACATCCCAATTTCCATCTACCATTTTATCTTTATCTTATTTACAAACACTTATTGTATTATATTTCTCGTTTTTATACACTCACATAATTTGGTGGATAGTGAATAGTAGCTTTTTACATACGAAAAGCTAGTGACGTAGTTTTTTATAATTTAGGGTTGATGTATAGAAATGGCAGGTGGGATGTATAGTGCATTTTAGGATGTATAGTGCATTTTTTTTAAAGAGAAAGTGGAATTTGATGGATGGAATGTGAATGCTCTTAGATTTGCCTATATTTCGTTCTCCATTTAACTTAACAATAGTTAGCTATATGTGGATTTATTGGTATGGTTATCATTAAAGACTTGTAAAATCCGGTTAATAGATTGTTTTTTTTTTAGCATAAAACTTCATTAAAACACGGACGATTCCTCAAAACAAGGACCACCACCAAAACATACAGACAATACAACGGATCTTTCACCTAATCATTCCAAACCACATTTTTGTACCTAGATCTATGTTTAAACCAAAAATACAACAAAACCTTGACCGTCGCCACAATATCCAAAACTGAGGCGTCGAGCCATGGAAAACTTTCTTATTACGCTCAATCCAAATAGCCCAACAAGTCACCATCAAAATTCCTCTTAGAACCTTCCTCTTCCACTTTGAGACATTCGAACCAAAGTCCATCTATAACAGCTCCTTAATCGTAATAGACATGGTACTAGTAAGCTGACACTACTTCCATATGCTGCTCCAAACACCGAAGGATACACCACAATCAATCAGCAGATGCTGCAGCATTTCGAGGCCTGTGTCACACATTGGGCAAGAACTGTCCAAAATATTAAGATTCCTTCGTAACAATGCTTCACGGGTCGGAAGGTGATCCATCTCCATTCTCCAAGCGAAAACATTAACTTTAATAGGCATCCAAGTCACCCACTTCATAACTGCAGCATTCTGCGTTGTTCTGTCCGTACCCAGCCATTTTTTAACCGCAGCGATAGAGAAAATCCCATCTTTATCTGGTTCCCAAATCCATGTGTCCTTACCCCCAGCAAAATGAACCTGCGAAATCAAAGAGACAACATCCTGAGCTTCAGAAATCGCTGCAACTGAGGTTGTATCCATCACCCAAGAGTCATCAATCAACGCCTTGTTTACATCCTTTATAAGCCACATACCAACAGTCCCGTCTTTCACCCTATCCGAGCGATACAGACATGGCCATCTATCTTTTAACGGAGCAGAACCAAGCCACAAATCATTCCAGAAATTAATTGAGTTACCATTCCCAAGCTTTCCCCTCAAACAATACTTAAAACTCACCCCTTTAATAACCACTTTTTCCAAGTGCCGTACAATATTCTTCCAACAACCTGAAAGAGCATTTTTTTAACGGAAGAAAAACCCAACGACTTCTACCCCCGTGTAAGCACTCGGTGGACCTCCTCCACATCCCTTCCACATCGGATTTAAATCTAAACGCCCACTTAGCTAATAAAGCCGTGTTGACGTCATAAAGTTTAGTAATACCCAAACCCCCTTCCTTCTTTGGCTTCGTAACAACATCCCAAGCCACCCAATACATGCCTCTACCCTCCTTACAACCCATCCATAAGAATTTTCTCATCAATTTTTCAATGACTTCAATTACTATATATTTCATTTTGGCTGTGGATTAATATATATTTCATTTTAAGTGAAGACCTAAAGAATTTATCTGATCAGAGTATTCACATTTGGTTCTTCATGTTTATGTGAGTAAATGGTTGTAAGTGAAGGAGCGAGAAAAATTATTCTTCATCACTAAATGTAGAGGAGCACTATTCACTCTTTATAATTTTTTAATAGTTTTTTTAAAGTGATTGTGAGTGAAGAGAGATAAAAAGTAACGATAAAAGTATAAAGTAAATATTATTTAATCGAAAATAAGAAAGAAAAAATAATCATTTTAGTGTAATTATAGATATGAATACAGAGATCCTGTCTAGCGGTTTTATTTCACCCAACTTAACATAAAATTGAATTAGGGATAGTGGGCTTGAAAATGATGAGACAAAGTTTGAATCAATTAGACCGTAATTGGTGCTTTGAAATTTGAGATAAAAATATTAGTTTGTTCAAACAGACAAAAAATAAAATACCATATTGTTAGAATATAATTCAGTTGTCAACAAAAGTATAATTCCACTACTTGTTTATTGTCATCATGAGACACGAACCATTATACAAAACTCCCACCTTGTACACGTTGATCCAGTCTTCTCCCATGCCAAGTACTGGATACTCCAAAACTCGGTGGTCACCAGTCAACCTCTAGCATTACTAATATGATTACACAAAGACTAGATGGGCTGAAGTTGAACAAAGACACTTATAAATGAAAAATAAAATAAATTATGAACATCAATTAATATTACATATTAAATGGCTTGCAGGTTGTAGCAGTTTTGCCCAACAAAATATTTGTTATATTCTGTCCATTGCAGCAGAAAGAGAGTGATGGGAAAGAAGAGATGTGTGGTTTGTCTGATCTTGATTTCCTTCTTGTTAATCATATCATCATTTGTTAAGTTGATATATTCATGTATAATATATACTCCATTGTTTTATAAATATGATGTCCCCGTCTAGTGACTTAGTAGTTGGTATATTTATGAATTTTCGGCCTTTAAAAAAGAAAGGTTTTATGAATAGAGTTAAATGCCAATTTCGTCCCTGAGGTTTGGGCCAGTTTGCCACTCTAGACAAAAGTTTTTTTTTTGCAATTCCTTCCCTGAGGTTTGGATTATTTTTTTTTTTTTTTTTTTTTTGCCAAATTCGTCCTTTTCACTAACCCAGTTAAAAAATCTCGTTAAGGTTAGGGGTAGGGTTGTCATTTTACCTCAGGGACGAATTTGGCATTTAAAATTCAACCTTACCCCACACCCACCCTACCCCCTCTCCCTCGCCCTCTCCCTCTCCCTCTCCTTCTCCCTCTCCCTCTCTGGCAGAAATTTGTTGAATATTTTTTCCATGTTTGGTTTGGGTTACGGTGGCTTATCGAGCACCGATCAGAAACACAAGGATGGTTCTCGGAATTCAATCACAACTGATACAAAGGTTTATGGTTTGGGACTCGATTTGAAGGGGTGAAGGGGTTCGATCGGGTTTCATAATCCAGACAGAAGAGAGGGTTGTGGTTATCGGATCTAAAGAGGAGGAGGAAGTTACCGGAGAGATGGGCGGCGGCGGCCGGTGCTGGTCGTCCGGTCACCTGACTGGTGACCCTGGTTGATGTTGTGTTCGTCGACTTCACACACAAGTGTGTGTGTGTGTGTGTGTGTGTGTGTGATGTTTGTCTGCAGGAGGAAATAAGGGAAGAAGGAAGCTTTATATAGGAGAGATAACTTGAGGGGTATTTGGTAACGAGGATAATAGCTAGGATTCGGGAGAGAGAGGGAGGGAGGGAGGGAGGGAGGGAGAGAGAGAGGAGGGGTGGGGGTGGGTGGGGTGGGTGTGGGGTAAAGTTGAATTTTAAATGCCAAATTCGTCCCTGAGGTAAAAAGACAACCCTACCCCTGACATTAACGAGATTTTTTAACTGGGTTAGTGAAAAGAACGAATTTGGCAAAAAAATCCAAACCTTAAGGAAAGAATTGCAAAAAAAAAAAAAAAAAAACTTTTGTACTGGAGTGGCAAACTGGCCCGAACCTCAGGGACGAAATTGGCATTTAACTCTTATGAATATGAAATCTGCATTTCAAGCAAGCGGAACATCTTCACCTCCGATCGAACCTCCAAACTATCATGGTGCAAATGGGAAGATATCACCTCGTTTGCCAAAGAATAAGGGTTCACCACCTTCACCTAGTCAGAACTCCGGTGTCATGTCATTTCCTTTTCCAAAAGGTGTCCGTATTGGATTGTGATATCATACTCCCATGCACGTGTGGAATTCAGTTGGAAGATCCGAAGACTTACGCTTTTACTTTTACTAGTTCATGTTTACGTTAAGTTTATTTTGAATATGTTGATTAGATCCGTAGTTCTTGTTATTCAGTTACTAGCCGTTGTAGTGGTTGCCTATAAAAGGTGCAGCCATGTTTATGTTTTTGCATTCACAATCAAGCAATAATAAAAATCCATTAAGTGTTCATTACTCATTGTATGTTCTATACCAACACTGGTATCAGAGCTAGAAATCATTCAAAACCTTTCTCACCTTTATTTCTCTATGGCCGAATAAACAAGTACCCTTCCTACTGCTCCAACACCTATTCATGTCTTCAAAGGAGAGGGATATGAGTATTGGAGTATTCGTATGAAAACAATACTGAAGTCTAGAGATATATGGGAACTAGTTGATCAAGGATACAACACTGACATCACTAGATGTGAACAAACTCAAGAATCATAAGAAGAAAGATGCTCATGCAATGGTTATCATTCAACAAGCCATTCATGATCAACTTTTTTCTACGATCGCTAGTGCTGAATCATCAAAAGAAAGCTGAGAGATTTTAAAAATGGAGTATCAAGGAGATACTCAAGTTCAGGCAATTAAACAGCAGGGACTCAGGAGGGATTTTGAGAATCTCTCAATGAAAGAAAGAGTCTGTTGGAGAATACTTTTCAAAAGTGATGGGCATAGTGAGTCAAAAAAGTGCATTAGGTGAAATAGTCTCAGATCAGACTATTGTTGAAAAGATACTAAGAAGTTTATCACCAAAATTTGATTTCATAGTGCCCTCAATTGAAGTGTCATTTGATTTGTCCAAACTAGCCCCAGTGAAACTGATGGGGTCCCTTCAATCTCAGGAAGAAAGACTTAATAGCATAATCAATGAGAAGCATGAAAAGACTAAGAAGACTGAAGAACATGCCTTTGCAGGTTGTTCAAGATTATAGATCTTTTGGATCTAGAAAAAGAGGTGATGGCAACTTTAGAGGAAGAGGAAGGTCACTTGACAGGATTAGAGTTCCTTAATGTCATACATGTAACAAATATGGACATGACATGTCCAAAGATTGTTGGTATAATGATGATGCACAGGTCAATATGGTTGCTGAGACTGTTGATCAAGGTGATAACAATGAGGAACAGTACTTGTTCATGGCTCAGGTTCCTCATTATAATGCACCCTTTTCCTTAATGGCCAAAACCACAGACTCAATTGAAACAAATAATCTGTGTTTCTGGACTCAGGGTGTTCCAATCATATGAATGGATCAAAATCCAGTTTTATTGAATTGGATGAAAGTTTCAAACTGGAAGTGTAGCTTGGCAACAAGAAAGTGTTGGCAGTTGAAGGAAAAGGTGTAGTCAAGATTCATACAGGTCCTAACACTCATAAACTTTTAAGTGATGTTTACTTTGCACCTACTTTGGAGTATAATTTATTGAGTGTAGGACAGCTCATGAGAAAAGGATATAGATTACACTTTAAAGGCAATAAATGCACAATTAAGAACAAAGGAATAGTGATGATGGAAATTCATGTGGTCAGCAACAACATGTTTGTCTTAGATGCATCAAAGACTCTTTTAGGCACTCCCAATCAGGTTGCAATCATTGAATTGTGGCACAAGAGGTATGGACACATAAACTGGGACAATTTAAAGAAATTGTATAACAAACAGATGGTTGAAGGGATGCCAAAGATCAAGGGAACAAGTGTTTGTGAAGACTGCATTTTGGGCGAGCAAATCAGACAACCATTCAAGCAAAACTCATGGAGAGCAACAAAGAAATTAGAGCTTGTGCATGCTAATTGGTGTGGCCCAACGCAGGTACCTAGTCTTGGTCATAGTATATATTATTTCCTCCTTATTGATGATGTGTCACATATGTGCTGGGTCTATTTTTTATCAAAGAAATCAAAAGCATTTGATAAATTTAAGGTCTTCAAGGCCTTGGTTGAAAAGCAAGCTGAATGTTCAATCAAGGTCTTGAGGACTGATAGAGGAGGAGAATTTTGTTCCAAAGAATTTAATAATTTCTGTGAAAGTCATGGTATAAGGAGAGAGTTGACAGAACCACATACACCTCAGCATAATGGGGTGATTGGGAGAAAGAACATGACTGTTATGGGTATAGCAAGGAGTTTACTCAAAGACAGGAGCCTACCAAACTATCTGTAGGCAGAAGCAGTGGTCACATCAGTTTATCTCATTAATAAAGCTCCAACAACTGTTGTGAATGATAAAACACCTTATCAGGTATGGTTTAATTCTAAACATGATGTTACTAACTTTAAGGTGTTTGGTTGTATTGCATATGGTCATGTTTATGCTCATGGAAGTATGAAGTTGGATGACAGATCAGATAAGATGATCTTCATAGGTTACTCTACAAATGGCACTGGTTGTAGGTTGTTTAATCCTTTAACCAAGAAGATTGAAACCAGAAGATATGGTGATACAACAATCATTGAAGATCAAAACTGGAATTGGGAGGTCATTCATAAATCAGAGAAACAATTGTTTGACAGAATGTATGTTGATCTGTTTCCTGAGGAGTTCGGTGATGAGCAGGCAACACATGATGAGGGAACTTCATCAACAATGGAAGGACCCTCGTGCCTGCTGTTACAACTACTTAGGAAACCTCAAGTCAAAGTAATGAAGGGCCAAGTGTTGAGTCATCATCTTCACCTCTAATAAGGGTCAGATATGTTGCTGACTTGTATGCCGGTACCCAAGAATTGCCTCACAGTTATGAAAGCTGCCAATTTGCCCAGAATGTTTCTGATCCTGTTACGTATGCTGATGCGGTAAAGAAGAAGGAATGGCAATCTGCTATGACAGAAGAAATAGAAGCCATTAATAAGAATCATACTTGGCAGCTTGTTGATTTACCAATTGGAAAGAATCTAGCTGGTCTTAAATGGTTGTTTAAGACTAAGTTTGGATCAGAAGGTCAGATTGTGAAACATAAGACAAGATTGGTTGCAAAGGGTTATTCCCAGAAATATGGTGTGGATTATGAGGAAACTTTTGCCCAGTTGCAAAGTTTGAGACTATAAGAATAGTTCTTGCTGTGGCCGCTCAAAGAGGATGGTTAATACATCAAATGGATGTAAAATCAACTTTTCTCAATGGTGAACTATTGGAAGATATTTATATTGAGCAACCAGAAGGATTTCAAGTAAAATGTCAAGAATATAAGGTGTACATGTTGTGTAAAGATCTATATGGATTGAAGCATGCTCCAAGAACATGGTACTCCAAGATAGATGGTTATTTTTGCAGCAATGGGTACAAGAAAAGTCTGAATGAGCCTACACTGTATGTGAAACAAGGTACAAATGATATCATATATGTTTGTCTTTATGTAGATGATATTATTTGTACAAGCTCTAGTGACGATATGATAAGAAAATTCAACGCTGGAATGAAACAGAAGTTTGAGATGACTGACTTAGGAAGGTTACAATACTTCCTTGGTTTGGAGGTAAAGCAGACTACCCAAGGTATTTTTATCTCCCAAGAACAGTATGCACTTAATTTGTTAACAAAGTATGGTATGAAGGAGTGTAAATTGGAGGAGGTCCCTATGAGTCACTATGAGAAGTACCAGATTCGTGATGGAGAAGATAAAGTTGATGAAACAAAGTATAGAAGTTTTGTTGGTGGTCTCATCTACCTGACCTATACAAGACCTGACTTAGCTTATTTAGTTGGGGTCTTGTCCAGGTTTATGCATTCTCCCTCTAAGGTTCATGCAGGTGCTGCAAGAAGAGATTTGAGGTATATAACAGGTACAACTCAGTTTGGATTATGGTACAAAAGAGGAGATCATATAAGAATCACTGGTTACTCTAACAATGATTGGGCAGCATGTGTAGATGACAGAAAAAGCATTAGTGCATATGTGTTTATTATTCGAGGGGGCAGTCTCATGGTTTACAAAGAAGCATGGAACTATTGCTCTTTCTAGTACTGAGGCTGAGTATACATCAGCCACATGAGCAACATGTCAATGTATTTGGATTAGTAGAAATTTAGAAGATTTGTGTGTAGCTCATGATCAAGGTGGTGTTCCTATTATGTGTGATAGTCGGTCAGCAATTAACTTATCAAAGAATCCAGGTCAGCATGGAAAGGCCAAACATATTGAGCTTAAATATCACTTCATTCGTGATATGGTGAACCAAGGAAAAGTTGTTTTGAAGTTTTGTTCTACTTAAGAACAAGTGGCAGACTGTTTGACTAAAGCCCTTTCAAAGGAAAATTTTGCATTCTTTAGATTCAAGATGGGAGTGCAGGAGTATGCATCAAGGGGGGGTATTGGAATGTAATATCATACTCCCATGCACGTGTGGAATTCAGTTGGAAGATCCGAAGACTCAGGCTTTTACTTTTACTAGTTCATGTTTACGTTAAGTTTATTTTAAATAAGTTGATTAGATTCGTAGTTCTTGTTATTCAGTTACTAGCCGTTGTAATGGTTGCCTATAAAAGGTGCAGCCTTGTTTCTGTTTTTGCATTCACAATCAAGCAATAATAAAAGGCCTTTGAGTGTTCATTGTTCATAGTATATGTTCTATACCAACAGTCCCTATCTCCCCCGATGTCCATGCACCTGTTCAGCATCCAAAAGTTCCCCTTACAGTCTGTAGCGCCGGCATACATGGCCATTGTGAAAGAACCTGCACCAATCTCCATTCATGTCCTAGACCATAGGAGTTACTTACTTAGTACTTTAGATGGTGTTTGTTGTAACTTGTAACATTAACACATACTCTGCATTATATTGCTTTGTTCCCACATATATACAGAACAGACATGCTTCAAGAATAATAGTTTACTATTAGATTACAACAAGATAGAATATATAAACTTATCTATGGTTGGTTAAAAGGGCTGATTTTCCAGTCAATTAAAACATGAATTCATGTACAACAAACTCCGTAGTTTATCTACTTTGTGACCGCTTTTTGCCATAAGAGATTACTTTGCAACTGAATTTTTGGTCTCAAATATTGCTACTGAATTTTACAACCAGTTTCCCAACTGCATATCAATTACAGTTTTGCTACCTAGCTTTTTTTTAAGGTTGTTTTTTTAACAAACACGTTTTTTTCCATATCTGTAAAAAATTTACATCAAAATAGCAGGCAAGGTTCTTTAAAAAAATATCCAAATTCATATAAATATAAATATAGATACAAAACAAATGAAACAGTACAAATATTTAATTCTTTAATGTAAAATGTGTATATATAGGGTTCATATTAGTATATTCTTTTATTTAAACCCCTGGCTACAAAGGGCTTAACAGGACATGGTTGGCACTCCTCGATAACAGTTCGGGGCGGAGTTTACCGCTGATATGTGCCACTCAACTCATAATTCATTATTTAAAGTCAAATATTTTATTTAGAGTCAAAGTTAATTTATTTAGAGTCAAAGTGAATTAAGGTAGTGAGTGTTATGTTCCAATAATTTAGTTTCTAGCTTTCATTGTAGTTTTTACTTTTAGGCCTATAAAGGCTCTTTGCTTTGAGAAGAAATATATGCAAAAAGTTAGTCTCAATATTCTCTCTAAATTTCTATCTAGCTTCTTTCTATTTTCTTTTGGCCAACAATTAATTTGTTGGAACCACATCAGTTGTATCAGAGCAGCCTTGATCCCTCTACGGGCCTATGGATGCTCAACAACTATCCAAAACGAGTTCGATCAATGGAAGGAATCATTTGCGAGACTCGAATCCCGGTTTGCAACCGTGTTCGCTGACCTCCGAGTAATCCGAACCACGTTGGAACCTCACCACACCCCTCCCACAATTGCCGCTGCCTTGACAACACCTTATCAACCACCCACTGTCGCAACCGTACCACCACCTCCAACCGTTTCCATCATCGCACCACCAATTTCCATTCCCACGCCACCACTGGTTTCCGCTATAACACCACATGCATCACCACCATCTGCTCCAACACCAATATCTCCGAAACCCATTGCAAAGGTCACCACTGTTTCCGCCATAATTTGTGGTCCTATGAACATTAGGAACTCCATGCAACTAGCTGTGAAGCTAGGTACACGTGAATAAGAAGACAACAACACCGATAGAAGATGTTGTTCGAGTGTTTGAGTGACATCCACCATGGCGGTTCAATAAAACTACTCTGAATGCTGCGCAGAGGACCGAATGGCGGCCACCATGGCAAACTCGTTCCGTTCTTAAGGACAAGAATGTTTTGAAGCGGTGGGGAATGATATGTGCCACTCAACTCATGATTCATTATTTAGAGTCAAATCTTTTATTTAGAGTCAAAGTTAATTTATTTAGAGTCAAAGTCAATTAAGGTAGTGAGTGTTATGTTTCAATAATTTAGTTTCTAGCTTTCATTGTAGTTGTTACTTGTAGGCCTATAAAGGCTCTTTGCAGCTTTGAGAAGAAGTATATGCAGAAAATTAGTCTCAATATTCTCTCTAAATTTCTATCTAGCTTCTTTCTATTTTCTTTTGGCCAACAATTAATTTGTTGGAACCACATCAACTTGCCCAGCTAGATGATGTGTAGGGCTGTATACACATACCCTTAGTACTTAACAATCATGTAGGGTTTATGTGTGGCACTTTGTGTGACACAATTTTTTTTTTTTTTGAACAACTAGTTTCTCTTTATTGTCACCTTGCCTAGGATTTAATCCTGAGTATAGGTGAACAAAAAAATCGGTTTTAGAACCGGAACGAGGAACCAAACCGGAACTGGTTTCGGTTCCAAACCGGTATACAGTGGAACCGGTTCCGGTTCCTCTAGGAACCGCCGGTTCTAGCACCGGTTCCACTATTTTAGCCAAAAACGGTTCGGAACCGGTCCCAGAACCGGTTCCACCGTTAGAATAGGCCAAATTCGTTTTTTGATCGTTGGGCTCGTTTATAGCCGTTAACTAGCCGTTTTTTTCACCCAAAATCACCATTTTGCCACCCTTGTTTAGTATAAATAGGTTTTGGATGTTTTGGTTGATCACAACACTGAAAAACGACAAAAGAAACAACCCGAAAACGCAAAAAACCGCTATCGTATGCACTTAATATTGTGTTCGCTTTGCTTTTATTACATCATTCCGTGGCTTCATCTTCAAACTCATCCCAAACCGGTTCCACAAACGAGCATACCGTTGTTTAAAATTTCGAGACGACACGAAACGCCGAACTTTTTGGCGAAAATGGTTATTTCGACTTGTGTCTTATGTCGAATGGCAAAAAAAACACGTTGTAGAAAGTTTTAATTTCATTTTCCATGTTTCTTGTTTCGAAATACTAAAAAAAATAATAAAAGTCGTAATTTTATGTTTATTTTTTTTGCCATCGGCTTATTTATTTATTTTTTATTTGTGCGCGTAAGAACCGATTCCGGAACCGAAACCGGAACCAAACCGGAACCGAACCGAATCGGAACCGGTCTTAAAAACCGGTCTTTGGAACCGACGGAACTGGGACCGAAATCGGACGGAACTGAACCGGAACCAGTTCCGAACGGAACCGACACTGTAGCGGACCGCTTTCAAACCGGAACCGGTTCCTCAAAAAAAAACTGATTTGTTCACCTCTAATCCTGAGTCTCTCCTAAAATTGGCTTTGCCTCTCCATGAGTGTGAGGCAAAAGGTGAGGATGAGATGGGTGATTGTGGTTGGTTCTTGGGTTTTGGGTTATGGATGATTTTTAATTGGTTGGTTGATTAAAAAATAAAATAAAAACTTTCATTGAACCACCACCCCATGGTTTTTTTTGGGGTTGAGGGGAATTGATGTGGTTAATACATGTCGCTCCATGCCCTCTTCACCCATGACCACACCGTGTAGTCTAACGGGATGTTGAAGGATCGAATTAAGTTTTTTTTCTTTTTTAAACCAAAAACCATTAAAAGCTATGGTTATGTGAAGTTAAACCATTTTCAAGGAGTGAAATGAGGAAAAATGAGTGATGTGACGGCTAGGTAGAGTTAAGGAGGGTTAAAGTATACCACATGGCTTAACATGTTAACAAGTAACCCTTTAATGCCCGTTAACACAAGAATGGAGTGGTGTGCAACGCCGGTTAATATGTCATGTGACCCTTAATGCCCCAATTGTTATGGTACACTCCAATAACCCTAAACTCTAAACCCTTAGCCGTAACCTTATAGTGTACATGTAACATAAAACGGTAACTAAGTCAAAGTTAATTACACTTCAGTGTAATTTGCTAATCACTATAGCAAGTCTTCATGAAATATGTGACTTCACATGAACTTTATACATACATTTAAAAAAGAATCATGAATTACAAGTGCAAAATGTATTATACAGCAATATAGCATTAAAACAAATCCACTTAAGAAAAGAAAAAATGTTGATGGTTACAATATCCGTTTAAAAACTCGATTTTTGAATCGTTTTCGCTTCTTCAAAGATCTTATGAAGCTAAATCATGAGAACGAGTAGAAGAGCAATAATAAATCCAAATCTTTCTCCCTTCTGAAAGAGGGTTCTGCCATTATTCTGTGATCAAAGAAAAAAAAGATTAGTGAGTTATTGTATTTTATGTGATTTTTTAATGTTAAGTGACATTTTTTTATTGGTAAATATGTAGAAAAAACTTACTAGATCAAGTATTGGTGATGGTGCTGGTGCAGTGTCATCTGAGTCTGTAGCCACTGGTGGTGCTGGAGGGCTCTTAGGCACGGGTGCGGGTGCTGGTGCATGATGTTTCTTGTGCCTATGCTTCCTGTGCCTATGTCTTCTAGGAGCTGGTGTAGGGGAGGGACTTGTGTCAGGTGTTGGGGCTGGTGGAACACTAACCGGTGTTGGAGCTAGTGATGGTGTTGGTGGTGGAGGAGTTGGTGCTGGCGGTGGGGTCGCTGGTGCTGGTGGTGGGGTTGCGGGTGCTGGAGCCACAACCGGTGGTGGTGTAGGTGCGGCAATGGTGGTGATGGAGTTGGGGCTCGCAAAGGTGGTGGTGGTGTTGGTGCTGGCAATGGTGGTGGTGGAGTGGAGACGGTGGAGACACTGGCGGTTGTGGTGGTGGGACAGAAGGGGCAGAAACTGGAGGAGTTTTAGGGGATGGGGACGGTAGAGGAGTGGTGGGTGGTGGTTGTGTTGGCGGAACTGGGGTGGTGGAAGGGGGTGGTACAATGGTAGGCGTAGTTGATGGAGAAGCCGCAGGCGTTAGGCCATTGGAAACGGCGACCAGTAGGAAGATCCAAGCCAGAATAATATTAGTCCACAACATTTTTGGTGGATGGGTTGTGATTGGATGAAAAAAAATGTGGGTTTATAACACAATGTAACATGTGTAATTTCTGTTGAAATGAAAAGGGTTGGTGCTACATGACTTCATGTGGGTGGTACATCTATATTTGCTTAATTTGAGCCTTTAGATATAACTTGAAGCCCAATTTTTGTAGGTGAGGGATTATTTGTATAATTCTAGTACATATTTCATATCATTATTGGTCAACTTTCTCTATCGACCAAATATTATATTTTAATTTTAAGGATGTTAACAAACTATCTAAAGTGTTGGTACATAGTTTTCATATGGAGATTTATACAGTGGTGTATATGATACGAAAAGCCAATCGACAGTAGTTACTCAAACGTTATCTACATGTATAATTGATCGCCGTGTTTCCTCCACATAAGTTATGTAAAATAAGCCAAAAAGAACCGAATTGTTGAATATGATGTGTGCTGTATAACTGACCAATGAGATGTCGGGTCAGATGTTTGTTGAGTTTTAATTATAAAAGAACTTATCATTTCCGGTTCATTTAGTTCTTTGTGTCTAAATAACAGGGAATGATAAGAAGTCAAAATTTGTATAACAAGATTTAATCTAGAAACATAAGATGATGGTGAAGGCATGAAGTATCTTAGATAACAAGTTTGAATGATGATGATGTGAAACAATAACAGATGAAAGACGGGTTGGTAGTTGTTGTTTTCTTCTTTAACCTTAAAAACACAAAGTTTACAACATTTATATTTGTATTTAAACTTATATTTATGTTTATATTTCCTTGGTACAAAAATACCAAAAAACATCCTATATTTGTAAGTCTTTTTCTTGTGTTATCATCATTGGAAGCATCTTGTTATCTTCGGTGCTATGTTGTTTGGTAACCAGGGCTTCTAAACATGAAGTTTCAGGATAAACTGTTTTTGTTTCATAATTAGTGAATTTGAGTTTTTGAGATGTTGTATGTTGGTTGTATGTTTAGTCTTTAGTTTAATCTCATCATTGACTTCTGTTGATTTCTCTTTTAAGCTCCTAGTTGTGTTTTTAAATCATGAAGAGGCCCCTCTCATATGAATGAATATATATCATGCAATATTGACACTTCTAAGATAGTTAATAACTTCTTTTCTTGGTGGAACTTGATTTGATAACATATTAAACACTTTCATCTTTGTCTAACAATTATTTTCACTGTTTAAACTTCTTTTATGAACCTGATTCATCACTCATTTATTGATCTATTGGATGTGTTGCTTACATTGCTCAATTTCCATAGAAAATGTTTGGCATGTGCTAACTCATGACATATGTAGTAAAATTGATTTGCCAGCTTAACGAAGGTAGTTGGACGAAGGCGACGATGAAGATCTTATCCTACCGAAGGCAGGTTTGTCCAGAAACCAACTTCCGAGAAGTCAAATCTTGGGTTATGGGTTATTTGAAAGATGAATAGGATCAGTGGCGAAGGATATGTTAGGGCCAGGGGTCCCCCCCCCCCCCCCCCCCCCCCCCGTGTTTTGACGCAATGGTATAAATTTGCAATTTCATATGTAAATTTAGTCCGGGTTGAGTCCGGCCCCCGCCGATTTACCACTACCGACCGAAAAAAATTAAGGCCGGCCCCTCTCGATTTAAAAACCAAGCTTCGCCCATGAATAGGATGTATGAGAAGTCAAATCTTGGGTTCGGTTTTGGACCAAGAAGACCCCATGAAATCTTATACTTGACTAGAACTCCGCTTGGCCCATTGGATTTTAGCCCAATGTTAGAACATTTATACACTAATCATAACTATTCCTAAGAAATGTTTCATGTAATGGTTCTAAACTTTCGTTTTTCAACAATTATCGAACCATTATCTTTAAGTATGTTTCCACGATCCTTGGAAGCATCTTAAAATACATACTTATTATGGTACCTACATAACACCCACCTAGTCGACAAGACCATATGAATATACGATTTTTTCACTTTATGAGCTAAGAGGTGATCGATCTAATATTTCAATGCATGAAATCCGTTGGATAGAAAGAAGTCGGGAGAATAACATCTAGCCACTTATCCACCGTCTGCCATACTTTCAAAGCATTCTCACAAACGCCGAAAACTTGATAAAGTTATGTCATCTTCATGTAACACAAACAGAACAATGAAGAATGTGAAATCAAGTGTCTGCCAATTTCTCACTAAGATAATCTTCACTTTTAGTCTTTTAGAGCACCTCCATTGGGAGGTTTATCAAGGTTTAAAACAAACGGACGAACCATCCAAATGTTGAAATGGCGTTGGAGGTGTTGGACCAAGTTGGGTCCGTCCATCTCAATGGACCGGTCTGGTGGAGGTATGTGGGGCCCTCATTTGTGAGGGAATGTGGAAAAGATAATGGCATTGAAAGTGGAATAAATGACCGGTTTTAAAAGAATGATCTAGAATGAGTGCATTAGTCATTTGTACAATTGTCATCAAAGGTTACACATTAGGGGCATAAAGAGAAAAAATGGGGTCAAAATTAGGTAGTTATACTATGGCTCTTGGTATGCCATTTTAAAATTGTTGTAAAATTATCATACTATGTCCATTCATATTCTTTAATAATGTATAGTAGGAATGTCCATGCATTGCCATGGGTACGTAGAATTGAAGTATGAATGACTGAAATCGTCTATGAATAGAGGGCCGAATTGAACGCATGTGATTTTATATATTAGTTCAAGTGATCTTTGATTCAAATTGCTTTAACAAAACACAAAAAATACAACCAAAACTAAACCAGTGTTTTTAGAACCAAATCAATAAATAGGATGAAACATATATACTATATGTGTTAATTTTGATGCCATTGAATGTTAAAGAAACTTACAATAGTCATTTGCAGTTGTTTTTATCTTATCTATCTCATATGAACACAACCATGTTGATAAACAAAGTTAAGTGTGGGTACATGCAAAAGAACCCCAACCATCTTACGAATTCCAATAATATTTATTCATAACTAACATTCTCAACATATTCACCCATCTGAATAGCAACATTTTTCAAAAATACACCAACTTAGCAAAAATCCAATCAGACTCGACATGGAAACAAATAACACAACTGAAAGAAGATGATGATGCAGAACACTCACTATGTTTTGTTCCTTATGAATAAACCTCACAATATCCAAACTTTAGTACCATCATTTGCAACATATTCATTACATGTTAGAAATTAGCAAGTGTAAAATTAATTAGTTGCATCACTCTAGTCTATGTCATAATCCTTACATGTCTCACTTAAATAAAAATTTACTATTACAATTACAAACTACTTAATATTGTATGCATGACAAATTTTAATCAACCGCATAATTTAAACGACCTAGATCCAACCTTTTATTTTAGAATGGCCACGTGTAGAATTAAAACAAGGTCATTGAATGGCGCAAATTGCTAAAGGTTGTTGACGGTGAAATTTCTAAAAGTTGTCGTTGCGATTGAGTTGCCCACCTAACCTATCCGGTTGAGTTTATTGCAACCCGAAATCGTAGTTAACATTTAAAACCAAAATACCCATCAACGTCCATAGAACTATTATATAATGCCATGGTCATGCTAATTTACATAAAACAATTTAAGACCATCCTAATTACCTTTAATGAACCAAGAAACAGTGTTGTACAATATCATCTATGTTGATAATTGATGTTTTGGTGAAAACACCGTATTAAAGTGTTAGTTTTGTATATATTTTAGTGTTTGATGGATTATTCCAATATAAAGCTACTATTCATCACTGGTACCAAAAGTAAAGCAAACACCGTGGGAGTCGAAGAGCCGGCGATTTCCGGCAACAGACGAAACAAAGGTCTTTAGGACCTTAGGGAGGTGACTACCTTTTTCATCGCAAATCTTCCTGATGGGGCGGCTGATTCTACACTGTGGAAAACTTTCAAACCTTTTGGAATAATCAAGGATGCGTATGTGGCAAGGAAAAGGGACGCGAGGGGGAGCTAGTTTGGTTTTGTTAGGTTTGTAGGGGTGTCGAACATGAATGATCTACTTAGAAGGATGAACTATGTCAAGATAGGTGATGCAAAAGTGATTGTGTCAGTTTTTAAGTTTGCAAAAGGGATGAAGAAAATGGACCCTCCGGGGGAGAAGTATCGTTAACCGGTGGAAAGGTCCTCTGGAGGCTAGCCGACTCAGGCACAAGGTCGGGGACAGGGCCGTCCAGCTTGGGTATTACCGGTTGGTGTGCAAAACCAGTCGGAACCTAAGGGGTATATGGATAATTCTGATGGCCCGTCGTCAAAACCGGGAAGCTTCTGGTGGTAAATGAGCGTCCTGCTATGTATCTGGAACACTGTGTAATGCAGTCGGTAATCGGGGAGGTTAAGGATATTGATTCATTCTCGTAGATAGACAAGATGATGAGGAAAGATGGATTTGTGGAAATTCCGGTTAGCTACATAGAAGGCATGAAGGTATTGCTTGTCTTTAGGGATAAAAGAACAGCTCTAGATTTTGTCCATAGAGAAGAAGAGTTATGGGTGATGTTCTGAGCTCGGCGATACTGGGGGGAGCACGTGCAGTACCAAAGGGTGGTTTGTTTGAAGGTGGGGGGGTTGCCTTTACAACTCAGTGACAATGACATCTTTGACAAAGTAGGTGAACTATTTGGGAAAGTCATCAAGAAATATGGGTTTTCATGGTTGGAGCCGAAGAATTCGATTGGAAGAGTCTGGGTTCTCGTTGATTCTGGTGAACGAATACAGGACGAGGTTAGGGTGGAGTAGAGGGATACGAGCTTCTCTGTGTTGGTTATTGAAGAGGAAGATGATATGATGACCACTGTTACATCGTATCTTGTATCATCTCCAGTGAATTCGGCTCAGTTAGAAGGGGGTCGTGGATTGGATGATATGGAGGAGGGGGAGTTTAGGGTGGATGAGGTCGCGTCAGAGCTCCGGCAGCCGGAATCGGTGATGCCGATGGTGGATATCGAAGGGTCACAAGGTTTGCATGGGAAAGGTGGTTTGCATAGGGGAAGTCAACAGACGAATGAAAAGTCAGATGCATTTAATGATGTGGGCGATTGGCTGGTGAGTCCGCTAGTCAGTCCATGTCATTGGATTTAAATAAAACAAATGATATTTTTAATTAATTTAATTCTAGGTATGGGACTTCTCAAGAGGGTGAAGTGGGCCGTAAGTCTAGAAAAGGCCCAGATATAAATGGAGCCCAAATAAATCTCCAAGCAACATAGGTAGTCAGGAGAGCCCAGTGGTTGTGGAAGCGCAGCATCCTCTACCTGAGTCTACATGTTACATTTGGAGGTGGCGATGGAAGAAGGAAACATAGTTAGTAATAATGAGGTGTTCATAAATGAGGAGGTGACGGATAATACCGGAAGGGCCCAGGTGAACTCGGAACCGACTTTGGAAGGGGAAGACACGACAGGGGGGTTGGGGACCATAATGAGTCGGAAGCTAAAGGCGAAGGTATGAGGAACCTTTCAGAGACGGATCTAACGGTTGAGGCAGGGTTGTTGATTGGTATTGACCTAAGGAATTTCACAGATGAGGTGCAGAAATTGGTGGAGGACGAAGGTGCGAATCAGGTTCTACAATGAATTTTTTATCTATAAATATAAGGGGTGAGGGATGACTGTAAGGCGTCCTGGATAAGGGGTTTAAAAACAAGCAATGGTATACATTTTGTCGGAATACAGGAATCGAAACTGGGTCCAGATGATAATTTTAGGTTTGCGGCTTTTTGGGGTAGGTCTAGGTTTCAACTTGAACTGGTTCACTCGGTGGGGAGATTTAAAAGGCCCAGATATAAATGGAGCCCAAATAAATCTCCAAGCAACATAGGTAGTCAGGAGGGCCTAGTGGTTTTGGAAGCGCAGCATCCTCTACCTGAGTCTACATGGTTACATTTGGAGGTGGCTGTCACACCCTCAAATTTCCACTGCGGGGTTTATACCGCGAGGCGCGTGACATACCAGGATCCCATAGCCATAAGTTATAAGAACGACTCTAAATGCCCAAACCATTTAGTTCGTTATTGAAAATCATGTTTAATGTTTACCAAAAAGTTCAGTTAAATTGCGGAAGCGTAATTCAAACATAACCATTTAAGTTCATGCGCAAAACAACGCGCCCAAAATAAAACCGTTAAATGCAAAGTAAAGTATAAATTAAATAATGTTCACAGCCCATGACACAATGATGCATGTCCTATCGTGCTCCGTACCTAGAGACCTGCAAAAGCATGCTATCGTGTGTCAACATAAAGTTGGTGAGTTCACATAGTAAAGTAGTTTAATAAGCAAAAGCGCTGGTTTTCAAAACCACGTAAGTAAGTAAGTTATGTTGGTGCCCCGCACCGTGTAACCACTAATTCATCGCATGTCAAGGGTAGCTAACCAATTCATGATAACTAACCGAATATACCGAACTGCTATGTACGTGTAGCCACATAAGTGTGCCGTATGCCTGACATCATTGTCTATCCACAATGAAAATGTTTCGTTAAGTTATAGTTCACGCCCGCGCTCCCCGAGCCGGTGTGAGGTTTGTAAAACCTAATAGCGCTATCAACTAATAACCCGCTTGCCAACCCTGGCAACTCATTCGGTACGTGAGGACTTACAAATGATAGAAATGGTTTAGTTTATCAAGGACACAATTGCGAACTAGTAAAGTAACCGACCCTCATAAGGATCCATGGCATCCCAACCCAGGATGTGTAAGTAGTCCCAAACCGGACTAGAAAATGTTAAGTAAAGTGTCTCATACCTGAGACGCATGCTTTTGAGAAAAAGAGTAGTGAAACTCACCTTAGGTCGCAAGTGAAAATCCAAAATCCACGAATAGTAACGTGCTACCGACTCCCTATTACAAATATCACTAGGTGAGTATACGTGCGTAACCAACACACCATGTAACTCGTTTATCCAAGACTTTTAAAAGTTCAAAACCGTGTAGTGACACCTAATGACTCTACATGCTCAAGTATGTCCTACGTATCCCATTGGTGATCATAGCAATTATTATCAGTTTAATGCATCAAATACATCTCATACAAGTTTCCACACAAGTACATGTCAATTACATACCACATAGAACTCCAAATAGTCACTTAAAGACCCCGTACACAATCTGCGTTTTTAGGACAGATTGTGCGTTGTGAAAAACAATTTATTTAAAATACTTAACGAATAAATTAGAGTCCCAAATTTTTACTGAATTTTATTTGGGATTCACTCGACAATACATATTTTTTTTGTCTTAATTCCAAACATAAAAATTATAAAAATTCGTACAACACAGCTATGTCCAGAAAATTTCCTCAACAGGTCAGTTTAGTAGGAAAATTCTTAAAATTGTGTATTCATCCAAACGAGATAAATCCACTTGGAAAAGCTCTATTTTTTTCAGTATTGACCTACTGTAAAAATTTCATAACCTAACTCCTTGTAAATCTCAAGTTATGACCATTTAAAGTTAGCCCAATTTACAAATCCGAAAATCTGATATGACCCCTAATCAATTAAAATTCCAAAAACGACTCAAACGATGTCCAAATTCGATGGTTTTGCCCATTATGAAAAGCTAAGACCTTTTACATTACAATCATGCAAAGAAATCATCAAAACAATCGATTTACCAACCCGTTACAGCCCCTACAACACGTTCAAACGAATATGCCAGAATCTTAAACTCGCATCCCAAGTAATCTACAAAACCTAATTTTTCATGAACATCCCTAATACATGTATAACATCTATAGTACTGATTAAACACCATATTAATCATAGCAAAACACATATGTTATCATGTGAAAACCCTAATCATGGCTACTAATAACAATCATCATCAAATCATCAAGAACATCCAATAACTCCTACACATACATACATGCGATTCTATATATATTATTTTTAGGGTTTTTAAAGTTTTTCAATCATTATAATTCATCAAAAATCATAAGAACGTATACCTTGCGAAAGATTAAACTCCCTAGAGCCTTGAAATCAAACCCGAACTAGCTTGATTAGTGAAGGATTACTTGATTGCTTGAAAACAAAGAGAGAGGGGGTGGGGGGGGGGGGGTTTCGCACGGCGCAAGGAGGGGCAAGGGGGTAGGGTTTTTATCTTTTCCTTGCCTCCTAATTATAAGAGGGCTTTGCTTGTTCCCCAAGCAATTGGGTATTAGGGCCCTTCTAGTCCATTAACTTGACCCGTTAATCATGTTCTAGCCCAATACCGGACCCAATATTATTAATCGTCTAAATTGCATAAAAACCATTGTTTTTATTATTACATAGCATATTACTCATGTTGTGCACGTAATTTGCATAATCTACGCATTACCTTTCAGTTAGGCGATCATTCACTAAAAACATGTAATTCACATAAGCACGTACTTCATGTTCACCATAATTCAATTGTATATATTATTGCTATGTATGTCACATAATTCACCAACGTTTGGGATACAGGACTCATGTGTGTGTTTAACAAAGATTTTCCTACTTATAGCATATGTTAACATCTTCTAACATATGTTAAACCTACTTAACTAACCCTAGTTAAGTATCTAGCCATGTATGAACATGTAAGTTAACTAGAGTTCAGTAAAAGTATATAACCTGAAAATGCGGGGTGTCACATCATCCCCAAGTTGAAAAGAATTTCGTCTCGAAATTCAGCAAGTAAACAGTAAAGCCAGCTATAGAAATGTGTGCTTGGTTCCCGATGTCACAGTGGCGATGGAAGAAGGAAACATAGTTAGTAATAATGAGGTGTTCATAAATGAGGAGGTGACGGATAATACCGGAAGGGCCCAGGTGAACTCGAACCGACTTTGGAAGGGAAAGACACGACAGGGGGTTGGGGACCATAATGAGTCAGAAGCTAAAGGCGAAGGTATGAGGAACCTTTCAGAGACGGATCTAACGGTTGAGGCAGGGTTGTTGATTGGTATTGACCTAAGGAATTTCACAGATAAGGTGCAGAAATTGGTGGAGGACGAAGGTGCGAATCAGGTTCTACAATGAATTTTTTATCTATAAATATAAAGGGGTGAGGGATGACTGTAAGGCGTCCTGGATAAGGGGTTTAAAAACAAGCAATGGTATACATTTTGTAGGAATACAGGAATCGAAACTGGGTCCAGATGATAATTTTGGGTTTGCGGCTTTTTGGGTAGGTCTAGGTTTCAACTTGAACTGGTTCACTTGGTGGGAGATTTGGGGGAATTGTCAGTATTTGGGATCCGTCTGTGCTGAGGGTAACGGATGTGGTGAAAAATAGGAATTTTTTTAATAGTGACTGGGATTTTGGTGGAGTCAGGGGAGGTGATAAATATTGTGAACGTGTATGCTCCTAATGATGCGAGACTTAGAAGGGTTGTGGTCTGAGTTGCTGAGTATGAAAAACAACAGGCACGGGACGTGGGTGATGTTTGGCGATTTCAACGAGGTTAGGGGAAGGTCGGAGTGGATGAATACCGAATATGTCGAGTCAAATGCAATGATTTTTAACGATTTTATAGATACGGCGGGTCTCCATGAATTTTGTAACACCCCGCCCCTCTCATCACCAATATTGTCCGCTTTGCCCATCCAGAGCTCACGGATTTGTTTTTGGTTGCCCAAGTGGAGACTTCCCAAGAGGTCACCCATCCTGAAATTTCTCCCACCTGAGCACGCTTAACTGTGGAGTTCTCCTCTCATCCACTAACATTAAGCCCAAAACGCGTTTGGTGATTTAAGAGGCAGAATATTACTTATGAACCAAGGATCTCTCCTGGCCACGGCCGATGTGGGATTTTCCTGGGTGTCACATTCACCCCCCGTTAGAGTCTCATCGTCCCTGATGAGGTGTGCACCCACCATCCCGAACGGCACAGGAGTGGCTCTGATACCATCTGTACACCACACCCCTCTCACCACCAATATTGTCCGCTTTGCCCATCCAGAGCTCACGGATTTGTTTTTGGTTGCCCAAGTGGAGACTTCCCAAGAGGTCACCCATCCTGAAATTTCTCCCACCTAAGCACGCTAACTGTGGAGTTCTCCTCTCATCCACTAACATTAAGCCCAAAACGCGTTGGTGATTTAAGAGGCAGAATATTACTTATGAACCAAGGATCTCTCCTGGCCACGGCCGATGGGGATTTTCCTAGGGTGTCACAAATTTAATATGGAGGTCATCGGTTTACATATATCTCGAACAATGGTCTTAAGCTAAGCAAGTTAGATAGATTTTTAGTTTGCGATGGGTTTAAGGACAAATGGCCAGCTGCAGTGGTGACGGTTTTATCGAGACACGTTCCGGATCATTGTCCGGTGATCTTGTCAGTGGTGGAGGCGGATTTCGGGCACATTGTTCCATTTTTTCAACACATGGCTTCCGGGGTTTGTGGAGTTTGTGATGAATGAATGTTCGAAATTTAAGTTTTTTGGTCCACCTGATTTGGAGTTTGTTGTTAAACTCAAATTTCTTAAAAATAGGGTGAAGGAGTGGGGGTAAGCATAAGAGTGAATCATTGGGGTTGTATGTTGCTAAGTCTAAGGAGGCGACTCGACTTGAAGGGGTGATGGAAATTAGACCACTGGGTGATATTGAATTGGAAACATGGAATGAGTGTAGGCCTACATTCTGGAACATGAGAAGTTAAAGGCGCTCGACACTAGACAAAAGGCGAGAATTAAGTGGGCAATAAATGGTGATGAAAACTCCCGGTTTTTTTCACGGGGTGGTGAATTCGAACATCGCAACTAATAGAATTAACGGTGTGGTGGATTGTGGTTCTGGGTGTCTTGCCCAAGGATGATCAAGGACATGGCTTTGAGAGCAAATTCAAGGAGCCGATGTGTTCGAGGCCGTTTCTAGATTGTTCCCATATTTCAAGGCTTTCGGATGATGAGGCGAGAAGTCTAATTCAGCCATTTTTCCTTAGAGAGATTAAAGACGCGGTGTAGGAATGTGGCGGGGACAAATCACCTGGACCGGACGGCTTTACCTTCAAATTTCTGAAGAGATGTTGGGGGACTGGAATCGAATTTTCTAAAGTTGTTTCAGAATTTTTTTTTTTTTTTTTGAGTCTCAATCGTTGAATCAGGCATGTACAACTTCTTTTATTGCTCTAATTCCGAAAACAGAGGACCCGAAGCTTTTTAAGGATTTTAGACCCATTAGTTTAGTGGGTTTCATCAATAAGGTGATATCCAAAGTGCTCGTGGCTAGACTAAAAAGGGTTATCAGCTCATTAGTGTCACAGGAGCAGTCGGCTTTCCTGGCTGGCCGAAATATTACTGACGGACAACTGATGTTGAACGAAATCGTCGCATGGATGAAGAGAAGGAAAAGGTGCGGTATGATCTTTAAGGTTGACATAGACAAGGCCTACGACTCAGTGAATTGGGGCTTTATGGAGTTAGTGATGTCACAGATGAATTTTGCGCTGGTTTGGATTCATTGGGTGATGACGGTGGTAAAATCGGCTCGCGCTTCGGTACTCATAAACGGGTCGCCGACGGGTGAATTTAAATGTGAACGAGGACTAAGGCAAGAAGACCCACTTTGTAACCCCCAGCCGATGGCGGAAACATCGAGGTGTCACGTAGTGTTGATTGCTCAATAGCTCATGGTACTAAAGTGTAAATTTGAATACATTGAATTGAATAGTTTATTACATTGAAAGAAATTACAATATACAAAATTCTAAAGTGGCAACTAAAACTGAAATACAATAACCCAACATCTAAGTAAAAATTCCAAAAGCTTAAAAGTCATCTCATAGATAACCTGAAACATGTACAAAATTAATTTTGTCAATACAAAATGTATTGGTGAGCATACCCTGTTTGAATAGATATAGTAGTAAAAGAGTTTCGCAATTCACGTGTTGTATACTGTTTGCAATTATGTAATAAGTAATATCCGTTCAAAATCAACCCTAAGAATCAAGAATCAAACCATTTTTTAGTATAAAGAATCACAAGACAATGACCAAGGTCTCTCAACAGAGTCACAAGGGGTATATACCATAGTACTATTCATTGAAATGTCAGGCCCTCAAAGGTTAATGATTTTGACAAGTCATAGACACACAAAATAACACAAGCAAACACACATGAGAATTGCTATTTTAGTAAAAGGAAATAGAAACTTGATATAAGTACATGAGTAGCCCCAAAAGTAAAATGAAAAAGGGGAAAGATATACTCACAGTTTGCGAAAGCGATCAAAATCCAACTTAAGCGGTCGTGAGCTAAGTAATGGGAATTCTGAGGAATTCAACCTATAATTTATATGAATACTAATAAGGAAATGTCTAAGAGTCTAAAGTAACTAGGGTCTAAAGCATTAGGGTTTGCTAAGTCGATTTGGGGAATTAGAGTTTTTGCGATAAAATCAATTTGATATTTTATTTGTATGCCAAAATAAAATGATTAAAATCTATGATTATGATATGAAAATTTAAATACTACTTAATTGAATATTTAATGAAGAATATGTTATGAATAACTAAGATAGAGAATAAGTTTAATTATAATTACAATAATTATTAATTATTGCACAATTAATTATAAGTTACTCAAATGATTCAACCAAATAAAATTTTGACTTTCAACATAGGAATCTTTAAATTTTATAAGAAAAATATTCATAAAACGGCTTTTAAATATTATAAATAAATAATTGATTTATTATGTCTAATTAAACATAAATAAGACTAAAAATACAAAACATGGTCCAAAAATAATATTTTTATGAAAAACAATTATTTTCTGATGTAAAGTAGTGAAAATAATTTTTCCATAATTTTTCTCACTTTATTTGTATTTAAAAACATATTTAATGAAATAAAATGGTGTTTTAATGATTAAAAATGGTAAAAAAAAACAGCCAAATAACTATTTTCTGAAAAAATAAATTTTATTTCCGTTTATCATACTTAGAAATAATTTCCCAGAAAATTTGAGATTAAAATCATTAAAAATGATTTTTTTATCAATTAATTACGATTAAAACAATTTAAATTAAAAAAATACGATAATAATATATTTTTCAGAAAATAAAAACATGATAATTTTCTTTATGGTTTCAACACACTACATATAATTTTATAGAATTTTTGGATAAAAATGAATTTATTATAAATATTATAAATTTATGTTCATTATAAATATTTATATCAAACATAAATAAATTCTGAGGGAATATTAAAAATTGAAAGAAAAACGTGGGGGTCCTAAGGTTCGAACCCGTGTCTTTCCAAAGTAAACTCAAACACACAACCACTACAACACAAAGCATTTTGTTGACTAAAGCCAAAGTAAAGGTTATTTAACTATTAACCCCAAGTCATCTTCTTCCCCAAATATCCTAAGCAATAAACCCTAACCCTAGAAACCTAAGATCATATATTTGATATGAATACATCCCAAAAACATGGGGCTAATGAACAGTGAAGTAAACTAAATAAAACGGCATATCGATTAATTACTTACAATGCCAAATAAGAGTCGAAAAAAGAGAAGAAACCGAAACTTTGAGCTACGAATCAATGCTTTCTAGTCACGATTTCAGCGACTTTTGTGTGGGTTTAGAATGTTCAAGAGTTGGGGATTTCAGAGTGAGATCAAACATAACTTCATCATTTTTTTGAAGCAAAATAGATGAACAAGTGATTTATAAAATCAGTTTGTAAAACATATATTAATTTCACAATTTATGGTCATCTTAATGGTAGAGGTTATGGAAGAAGAATAACTAGTCAATGCAAATTGTGATGTTTCAACCACAAAAGCATCCTTTTAAAGTCAAATTGAATATCTTTAAATATTTGTAACATATATTTATATTTCATCTAATTTAATTTAATAAAACATAAAGAGCATTGAAATATTTTAGTGTATAACATATAGGATTTCAAATCCCATAATTACATTTTGATTCAACCTTTTTATTATATTACAGCTTCAAGAAATATCAAGTATATTGATTATATACTAAAACCAATTAGCGTAAATGCAATTAAATTCATAAAACTCCTTTATAGACTTTAAACTTAAAAATTCTGACATTTCCCAAAAATTTACAATAAACTGTAGACGTTTAACTTTAAAAAAAATCTAACGAACATTAAAATTTAAATTTTTATAAAAATCCATTTTGAAATAAGCATTGAGTTTGATACTTTATAAATTTTGAAAATGACGAAACTTACAGGGACTAAAATAGAAACATTAAATACATGAAGGACTGCAATTGACAACTTGATAAAGATGAAGGTGACGGTTGTCACACACTTTCACCCTTTTTATTTGTTCTAGTTATGGAGACGCTGACGGGTATTATGAAACGTGCGTGCTCGATAGGGCTGTATAGGGGGCTGGTTTGTGGGGATGGTGAGTTAGTATTATCGCGTTTGTTATGCGCGAACGATGTAATCTTCCTAGGCGAATGGTTCGTGGCTAATGCTTTTAACCTGAAGAGAATACTGCGTTGTTTCTATTTGGTGTCCAGTTTGAAGGTGAATTTGAACAAGTGTAGTGTGGTCGGTGTGGGTGTCGAAACCGAGGAGATTCAAGGCATGGCGAATGTATTAAGTTGTACGCGTGGGAAGCTGCCATTTAATTACCATGGATTAATAGTGGGAGCAAATATGAATTTGGCGAAGAATTGGAAGCCGGTAATTGAGATGTTTCGTAAGCAGTTGTCTTTGTGGAAGGCTAATCAGTTATCATTTGGGGGTCGGGTGGTTTTGATTAAGTCGGTGCTGAATTCGCTTCCTACTTATTTTTTTTCTCATTATATAAAGTGCCTTTGTGTGTGTTGGAGTGTTTGGATAGATTGCGTAGGGTGTTTTTATGGGGGGGGGGGTTTCGGATGAGAAAGCGCGAATGAACTGGGTTGCCTGGGAGAAGGTAATTGGGCCAGTTGAGAACGGTGGTCTTGGTTTTGGATCGCTCAGAGATACGAACTTGGTGATGCTAGCGAAATGGTGGCGGCGGTTTAAGACGGAGCGAGATAGCTTATGGTGTAGAGTTATTTGGGTAATTCATCATTCATCGAGGGAATGGAATGCGGTGTCATGTAAATTGTCTGCTCCGAGTCCATGGAAGAATAACGGAGCTTCTATTCAGTCCTTGAAGGATTGTGGGGTGGATATTGCGAGTGTTATACATGGGGTGGTGGGTAATGGGTTGGTTGTAGCATTTTGGTTGGATCCTTGGGCGTTAGAGGTTCCTTTGGCGTCCAGGTTCCGACTTTACTCGCTGCAGAAAGGAACAAATTTGTCACAGTTGCTGATCGGGCTTCGTCTCTCGGGTTGGGTTAGCGCTGGGAATGTGTCACTAATGGGTTGGGTCCACAAGCTAGGGTGGAACTGCAGGAGCTGAATTCGTTGATTGCTACTCCTGTACTAACGGCTGTTGCGGACAAATGGGTCTGGAAATTGTGTGGGTTGGGTGTTTTTGAGGTAAGAGCTGTTAAAAAGGAAGTACAAGGGTTGGGGCTGATCGGAAATAACACTACAGTGCTGGAAGAAACTCTTAGTCTCCTAAGAAGGTTTGGTTAGTAGCGTGGAGAGCTACGCTAGGAAGATTACCGACTAGGGTGGCATTACGAAGACGAAATGTTATTGTGGAGTCAGAACTGTGTCCGTTTTGTGGCGAGCTTCCAGAAACTATTGAGCATCTATTCGTGTCATGCGGGTTGGCGCAATCTATTTGGCAGTTAATATCGCAATGGTGCAAGGTTGGGAACATATTTGCCTTCGACTTTAAAGACTTGTTGAGGCTGCATAAGTTCTGCAGCGGCTCGAAGAATGTTAAAAAGATTCTCTACGTGGTGCATCTTATTGCTATTTGGTGTATTTGGACTAACCGAAATGAGGTGGTATTTAGACAAAAACAAGGTTCGCTTCATAAGATTATCGGTGAAATTAAAGTGCTTAGTTATCTTTGGGTGAAGAATCGGGCTAAACTTGGTGGCCTTGACCGGGAGAAATGGCGAAGTTTTAGTTTATGTTCAGTTTAGTAGTTTATGTTTGTATGTGTTTGGTGATATTATGATATTGTAACTTAGGTGATTGCTAGTACCCCGCTAGCATTGGTTTTAATAAAATTATTTCTGTTGGTCGTTCAAAAAAAAATCCAAGATGAAGCTTGGCCAATAAAGTGGAAAAGAATTTCAGCAGCTCATTCGATTTACAATGACCCAATAGCAAAAGTCGGTAAGAGAAAAGAAGATACATACGAGCTTTTGGGGACAATGATTATTCTTTTGACGGCTGCAGAAGGCAGCAGCCACGCACAACAGCTTTGAGGGGAGTTTGACATCGGGTGATGAATATGCAAGGCTAAGTCACTCGTAATTCTCTCTGGGTGAATGGTTAGTTATTTTGCAAGGGTTTTGTGACGTTTATTACACATTGGATTAAATGTTTATTAATTTTGAATTCTAAACTTTCAAGTGTGGTTTTGTATAAATTATGTGCTTTGAGTGTTTATTAAATGATTTGCTTGTTTGAATTTCATCAACCAACACGTTTTCTTATCGAGGTTCATTGATTAACATTCAAGTATGTGTCTTTCAATATTATTAGTACCTAAAATATTGTTAAGTGACAATCAATCAAGTCAACTAGGGGTGAGCATTTCACCAGAACCGACCCGACCCGAGACCGGCATTCATATAAACACAGAACCGAATTGAAACCCTAATCCTAGGTTCGGTCATCGGTCCATGGACCTACGGTTCCCTCGGTTCTTAATCCAAAACCCGACCCAAAGATTAAGCATCCAATCCTCTTTACAGGTTTAGTTTGATTTGCTGATTTGCTTAACAGAAGGCTCCGATTCAGTACATGTAAGTTGTTTTAGAGCCTGATTAGTTGATTTGATGTGTTCTTAATGCTTTAATGTTTGTTCTTATATGGGTGTCAAAGTAATTTTGCCCCAAAATGGTTTGATGTTTGTTATTTGTTAACCTAATGTTACATACAAAATGCTTTGATGTTTATTATGTTGGTTTCAAACTAGAAAGCTCCATTTGCTTAAAGATTATAAATTGTGTCATGTTTGTTAACCTAAGTGATAGAATTGCTAGGTCATGTTAGCAGTAGCAGACAACAACCATATTTTATGTAATAGTTTTAATTGTATGTTGGTTGCAATGTGAGAAAGCATGCGTAGGTATAGATAGGTAAATATAACTTATATAGGAAAAATAGGAGATATTAGATAATCATTTATTTTATAGGAAAAGTTTTATCATAAATTTAAAGATATGAATCCATGCACTATAATTCTCTAATGTGATGATATAAATATGATAACAATCTGAGTTAGGTGATACTGTTTGTTTGTGTATAAATTGAATTAGAATTAGAATGGACTTTAAGGTTTGGCAAACATAAGTCACGACATGAGTTGGAGTGCAAATGCTTAATCTATCAGAATCTAGTTCGCTGGGCCCATTGATAGTGCAAATTCTAACTTTTCGGTCCATCATTCGGTTATCGGTTTTTCATTGTTTTTGGACCAAACCGACCCGAAACCCGAAATAGGTGAAATATAGGGACCGATTCAAGGACCTATAGTATAGACCCGGTTCGGGTCTACTAAAAAAATCGGGTCGGTTCTCGGTTTTTTTTTCGGTTCGGCCATTTATGCTCACCCCTAAAGTCAACAGTCGCAGTCTAGTTTTGACTGTCAGCGAAGTCATTAATCAACTTAAAATATTAATCATATTAAACCACAAATCATGTCTATGTTATTCCAATTGGCCCGTTTGAAAACCCGAGTGAATCTGGCTAACCAGGATCCTGGAGAGATCACCCTTTCTCATATTTGTTTTTAAACGCTTTCCTTACCGTAAGGTAACTCGCTGCAATCCATTTCCAAAGTCTTCATATGCTCTTCAGATAGCTCCATCGAACCGCGAAGTTCAGTTTTTCATTAGTTTAGCTACTCAATTAAACCCAAAGTTCAGTTTTAAATTAGTTTAGTCATTTTTTTCTTAAATAATAAAACAAAACGTGTAATATTAACCACACGCTCCTTTTGGATTCAATACCCTACTTACTCTAGCTATCTAGTTTATTTAGGCTTTTGCATGACCCCAACGACAGGTCATCAAAATGGTGTCGTTGTCGGGGAGCTAATGCGCTTAGTATTACATTGCTTGTTTGTTTGTATTTTTATTTAGTGTTTTGAAAAAATAAATAAATAATATCTATAAAAGTGTTATTTAATTTTATTAGATTTCACTTTGAATGTTCTAGTTGTGCAGGTTTTTCTTTTACAGGTGTAGAACACTATGGATTTGGTTGATGAAGACAATGAACCATGCTATAATTGTGAAAGTTTCGCTCACTCGACTGAAGATTGTAAAGATTGTCCAAAGCCCTTACCGTCAGTAGATCCTTATTGTTTTTGTTACGGAAAAATACATAGGGATAAATACTACACAATATTTTGGAGTGATCCAAAATATTGGGATGAAATGTGAAAATCTGGGTACCGGGCAACCCCATGTCAAGAAAACAATCATAGCTACTATAACTATGAAACCGAAGAGGCACCTTTCTCATGTAACTAGGAGGATTATTATTATTATGAAAACTCATAATCATGTTTTTCTCCAGATTACTATCAAGATCAATATCAAATTCCTCCCGATGAAGAAAAATGTGTAGAGATGACATATCAAAGCGAGGAAGAAAATAACCTTGCTCGAGCAGAAACAATATTATCCAATCTCAAGGAATTTCTATCAACACCCAACCTCTCAATTCAACAAAGAATTGAGTACTTAAGTTTGAAATGCAAGGTGTTATCGGTAATGATAGATATAGCAGAGACCATGTCTCCCTTACATGATGATATTAGAAACTATTATCAAGTTAAGGATTAGGTTGTGGAGACTAATACCACACCAAATCCTTCACTTGTTGAAGAGTTACAAGTAGAAAAAGGTTGTTGTTATTGATGCAGGTGTCACAAGTCTTTCTCAAGATTCTCACAGCTCTCATCCAGCACTGATTACCTTCATAGAAAGGTTTGGGATGAAGATCCAAAGACAAATATTAGGAATGTGAGATTACAAGACATCGGACAAAGGTGAGTGAGATGGTTCTTCAACAGCAACAAAAAGCACCCAATTTACATGTCAATTGTTAAACAACTATTTATTTGGCATGTAAACTACCGAGCAAACATTGGAATTTCGGTAGGCAAATGTTCTTTGAGACCACCATAATGAACATCAGGTATGATTCTTGTACATTTTGTATATTTATTTATTTTGTTTTATTTTTAGTTTGTATTTTGAGTCTCTTTTGATTTTTGGGAATGCTTGGAGTTTAACTTGCAATCAGATAACTTCGCTCGTACTCAATCTCCATTCAGGCAGGGTAAATCTGTACACCATCGGTGTATAAGGCATCCCAGAATTTTATGTTTTTATTTTTCTTTTGAGTCTTAGTTTCAGGGTTGTTTATCGACCACGAATGAAATGCTATACGGCTCGATTGGAAGGAACTGCATAGACTCATACAAGCACTATCTATATCTAGAGGAGTTTGTTCCTTTTTATTGTTGTTATATTTTTTATTTCTGTTTTATTTTATTTCCTATCTTACATTGAGTACAATGTGTCGTTCAAGTGTGGGGGTGGGGAAACTTCGTTTATTTATTCTTGAGTCTAAAAAAATTAAAAAAAAAACTTAAAAAAATCAAGAAAATGTCTTGAAAATTATTCTTAAAAAGCATTATAATCAGACACAAAACAGTTTTTCGCTACATACCAGTTGTTTCTTGATTGTTTTGGTAGTAAATCCTTAGTCATGGTCTAATTTGTGGAAAAGTAATATGAACCTTTGTTAGCAGGTGTTTTTAAGAAAAATGTTTAGAATTGCCTGACGAGGTTTAACAAGCTATTGGTAATAAATGCATGCACACATCGCTAACCTATTTTCTCACTTTTGTGAGACCTTGAGCCTGCTAGTTGATATATTGATTTATATACATTTTAGTTTGTTGAGAGTAGGCCAAATGTTTCTTTATTGTAGAACTTGTGTGATTTGATACATGCTGAGATTGTAGACTAGATATGCACGTAGATGACAAAGGCAACTTAGGATTCCCTTTTTGTTTGATATCATGTGTTGTGTTATGTTGGCCCGTTTACCAAAAAAAAATCACCTTTAGTAGCCATGTTTAGCCTATACCCTTTTGTTTGGTAAATCTATAAAATTACCCAAATCGACCCGTTAACCGTTGTTAAGAAAATTGATGACATCCATCGTGTTCTATGTTTGTGTTTATAGGTGTGAGAAAAAAAACAAAAAATATACAAAAACAGATGTTGACTATTATGGTTACTTATGAGCAATGTTGTGCTTAGTTGCGTCTATTGTGAATAAGGATTGTCGGAGCATGTTTGGGATTGAGTTTGGAAACAACTTATTGACTTATTGGCTTTTTGAAAAAGCCAATAAGTCAATAAGTCATTTTGAAAAGCCAGGATTTGGTGTTTTTCCAAATGACTTATTGACTTTTCAAGAAGCTAATAAGTCAATAAACCATTTTTCAACTCAATCCCAAACACCACCTCAATCATGTTTGTCTCACCATTTTATTTTAGCCACTTCTAGCCAAATCTATCATACCTTTACCCTATGCCCAAAACCAGTAAGTCCTTTAGATACGTGCATTGTCTACAGCTGAGGTGTGATTGTTATACAAGCTTATGATAATAGAGTTACATGTTTGGTTTTAAGTGAATGATACTAGCGCATTACATGCTATTCCAGATATTAAACCAAGTGGAGTGAAAAATTGTGAGGGGTGTGTTGCATGAACATAAAAACTGAAAGCAAGTTAGGTTTAGTCGGGTTAATTTTGTTTTTACATGAAAATCAATTTGGCTTGCTGAATTAACACATCTAATGCTGATCTGTAAATGGGGTATGACTTTGGACCTTAGCTAACGTATGATGGGGGCAACAGGGGTGCTAGTCTTTGATAATGTCTTGAGCAGAGTATAGAAATATTTTTTTTCGAGACGAAAAAAGATAAGTATGGGGATGTGATGTGTTGGTGAAAACACCGTGTTAACGTGTTAGTTTTTTATATATTTTAGTGTTTAATGGGTGCGTTTTTAATACACCTTGTTGCATATATTAGATATATTGTAAATGCATTAATTTTCTTATAAAATATATCCGTTTAAGATATGTATAGGTGTTTTGATGTCTTGTTAATAAATAAATGGGATTAAATTGTTTTGATGTGTTACGACTTACGAGCAAGCAAATGAAAGAAAAAAAAACTATTTGACATGATTAATTGGCATGTTAGTTGTCAACGAGTTAACTGAGTGGTTAAAAAGAAAAAGAAAAAAGAAGGCGTTTTAATTAAAAATTGACTTCGAAAAGACGTATGACAATGTAAATTGGAATTTCTTGGTTTCTATTATGTCACAAATGGGCTTTCCTACTTTGTGGTGCAAATGGGTTAGAGGTGTTCTTATGTTAGCTCGTTCGGCAGTTCTTGTAAATGGTTCGCCTACATTTAAATTTAATTGTGAGAAAGGTATTCGCCAAGGTGATCCTCTTTCTCCTTTTTTATTTCTAATTGTCATGGAGGCGCTCTCATGGGTTTTGAATAAAGCCAAAGAAGTTGGTGGATTTTCAGGTATCAACTTTACCGATATTGAAGCCGCGGGTTAGGATCAAATACACAGTGAAAGAAAAATAAAAAGTCGTAGGAAGGGTAACAAACGGACTCCGATTGAACTCATTCAAGCGGCATTGGAATCGTCTATCGAACCCCACGACGTTAGTTTTTAGGTCTTCGTTTTTTGGGGTTTTAGCTTGTAGTTTTTACAAATATGCGTTATATCATTAAATCTTTTATGTACCATTGTGTCTTTTTCTTATTTTCATCATTGTGTCATTTTTTCAATTCATTGTGTCTTTTTTCTTCAGCATTGTGTTATATTTTTTGGCATTGTGTTATATTTTGTGGCTCATTGTGTCATATTTCATGATCTATTGTGTTTTTTGTATCCTTCTCACCCTTCTCATTTTTTGTAGCCTTTGTAGAATAACTCAACCCTTGAAGCCGATATAACACATTTGTTTTATGCTGATGATGCTCTCATCTTGGGGAATTGGTCTCGTGAAAACCTGGAAAATACGGCTCGCATTCTCCGAGTGTTTTACTTATGTTCGGGCCTCCGCATTAACCTACATAAGTCGAATCTAATTGGGGTTGGAACCGAGGATATAGAAGTTGATGACATGATGCAAATTTTGGGTTGTAAAAAAGGTACCTTCCCTTTTGATTATTTTGAAATAAAGTTGGAGCTAATATGAATAGAACTAACAATTGGTCGACGGTGATTAATGTGGTTAAATCTAGACTTGTGTCTTGGAAGGTGAAGACTTTATCGATCGGGGGAAGGTTGATTCTTATTAAATCGGTGCTTGAAAACTTACCTATATATTATTTTTCCCTATATAAGGCTCCTATGAAGGTGATAGAACGCATTGAGGCGATTATGAGATGGTTCTTATGGGTCGGCTCTTCGGATGAGAAAAAATAGCATGGGTAGCTAGGGATGTTATTACGACAACTAAAAAGAGGGCGGTTTAGGGGTGTGTAAGTTGCGAGGTATGAACGAGGCGTTACTTCTTAAATGGCATGGTGTTTTAAAAAAAGGAGGTAAATCTTTATGGAAGAAGGTTGTAGTTGGTTGTCACGGGTCGAGTAGAGCTTGGAGTATGTTACCTTGTACTCCCTCGGCTAGTGGGTGTTGGAAACAAATTGTCAAAACTGGAGATAAGAAGTTGCTAAACGGGAGACAACTTAATAGTTTCTTTGTGGGTATTGTAGGCGATGGGTCGACTATAACTTTTTGGGGAGATAAATGGATGGGTAATGAACTGTTGCGGATAAAATATCCACATCTTTTCACCTTAGAAAAAAAGAAGTGGGCCGCTATAGCCGATCGAGTGCGGATCCAGCAAGGCAAAAAGACTATGACTTGGGAGTGGCGTATGAATCCGTCAACAAATGAGGAGATCGTGGAACTGTTCGCTTTATTATCGGATATACATGATCACCAATGGGGAGTCGGAAGCGATGTTTGGAAATGGGAAGGGGACAAGGACAATGTTTTTTCAGTGAGCAATGCTAAGAAACTGATACATGATTGTCCTTCGATGGGTAACACGCTGAAAATGGAATGGGTTGGCTGGTTTCCTCTGAAATGCAAGATCCTTGTTTGGCTTGCAGGTCTTGATAGGTTGCCAACAAAAGTAAATCTGCTTAGGCGCGGGGTCCCGGTAGAAAACATGTTGTGCCCTCTTTGTGATGCAGATCAAGAATCAACGATGCATCTATTCATTGGATGATGTAGGCCGAGTCCAGTATATGTTTTCGATATTGTCGAATTAATCCGGATGGCTGATAGTCAATTGAAGAATAAAAGAGAGGCGGAGAGCGGTGGAGTTGGTTGAACATATTAAAGTCTCGACGTTTTTTTTTGGATTCAAAATAGATCTAGATTTAAAGGAATAGATTGGAATAAATGGTGTAAATACCCGTTAGACTTGATGTAATTTCGGTTTTTGCCTGGGGTCCTTGCTTTGAGAACGCTTGTGGTAGTGTTTGGTTGAATGAAATTCTCCTTTAAAAAAAATTGGTATATTAGTGTAATTAATTGGTGATGATACAATTAATTTATTTTACTTTTGGAGCAGAGTACACAGACGGAAAATGTTAAAGCTAAAGTTAGTGGTGCACAAAATACCCGAATCTGGACCCGAACCCGAAGAAAATACCCAAACCCGGGTATTTCATACCCGTACCCGACCCTACCCGTAGGGTATGATCAGGGTATACCCAGCTTTACTTAAAACCCGAACCCGAGTTTTTTTAACCCGGTTTAAACCCGAACCGGCTATTATGATACCCGTACCCGGTTCTTTAGAATACCCGGTTATCTAGAATACCCGGTTCATTTTTGAAGTTTAGCAATTATTTAAAATAGTTAATTTTATAAGTAATCTAAATTTTAAACGTAGTTGTCATCGTGTTGAATAACACTAGTATTAGTTTAATTAACTTATTTTATATCATTAATGAGAAATTATAGGCAGATATATGAGAATTATTTATGAATATAATAAAAAAAGATGTAGGCATTGCCATGTAACTTGTAATGTTTTTTAGGAATATAATATTAAAGTATGTATTTTTATGTTATTTACTAATATTTAATACCCCCCATGTTAAAGGGGCGTGAACCTTGCCTGGGCGAAATATTTCGCGTAGGTTCTGTAATGGATAGGTCAATCATAATATTTTTTATTTTTTTTGAATGATAAACTTCAATAAAACAACGGCAAAGTCCTTAAACAACATCCTTATATCTAGTACGATGTTTAAACCAAAATATGACAAAGCCTTCACATTCGCAACTATATCCACTACGCGAGGCATCGATTTATTAAATACTTTGTTATTACGCTCTTTCCAAATCAACAAACTAGTAATCATCATAATACCTCTCAATATCTTATTTTTATTTTATTTTTCTTTTTTTTATTTCAAATTTAATATTCATTATACACACACTCACACCACACCACTACACCCCTTGTCCATTTCAAACCCCATTCACCCATCAAAGTGGCCCCACATGCCAAAAGTCAAAAGTCAAAAAATGCCCCTTTCACCCACCATTACACACGTGGTCTTAGGTCAAAACTCTCAAATCCTTTGATATTCCTAAGAATTTAAAAGAAGACCATGTGTAGTGGAGGGAGTTATTTATAACGCCCCTGATTCTGATTGGTCCACGTGGCAGCTGAGTCAGCATGGGGAAATAAAGTGAAAAGGGGGTGTGGTGGTAAGGGTTATTTATAATGCCCTTATTTCTGATTGGTTGTTTATTTTATTATTTTTTTAATCTTTTAACTCAAAATAATTAAAATAAAAGACAAATAAATATAAAAAAATTACAAATAATATTAAAAACAAAGTTACAACTAATATTAAAAAAAAATTACAACTAATACTAAAAAAAAGTTACAACTAAATTCAAATAACTAAACAAACAACTTAAAAAATTACAATACCAAATTAAAAAAAAACACAACATAAAATAAAAAAGCGAAACACACTAAAGGTTATATTTTGCAAGAATTTGTTGCCGATGAAGTTGTGCAAGGCGTAGGGCTTCTTCGTCGAGGTGGTCGATCGATTTGGACAAAAACTCAATGTCCTTTTCCCTTTGCCTCGCCTCTTGAATGTCGACGAACCTTTTATTCTCGATCACTCTCTGGTGCATCGTTTCCAAACGTCTTTGGCCGAGGTCGCGAATATCCTGTAGTCGTCGATTCATTTCCTCAAAATCCTCCCTCAATTCACCACCTCCTGTCGAAGACGACTCCGCCTTGCCGCCCTTTTTTGATCTTCTACCGGGTGGTCTTGGAATATCCTCCTCCTCCTCCTGATCCTCCTCCTCATCCTCCAAATGAATAGGATCATCTAAACTCACAAGCGAGCATCGGATGACGGTGTATCCGGATCTCGCGACGAGGAGGTTTTGCTTCGTTTTGATGATCCTCATCCTCCTCTCCTGATTTTGCGCCTATTACTGGACCCCATAGGCGGTACATTAGCCCACTTAGGACTTTTTCTCAACATGTCCCAAATCATAAAATATGGAAACAGGCCACGGGTTTCTCTCATCTCGTCCAACGCTCTTGCCAACAAACCATCATCACCTTCCCCACTGTCCCTGTTATCTTTACAGCGTTGGTAAACCTCCGAAAACGCATGACATTTAGTATTTATATCCTTCCACTTTCCCGATATCGAGTCGTTCTCTCGATACTCCCATCTACCCATGGCGGAAAAAAACAGCTCTCGAATTCTTATCCAAAAGAGCGGCCTCTCTTGATAGTTCGCTACAAAAAAAAATATTATACGATTAGAACAAAAAAAAATATTATACGATTAGAACAAAAAAAAATATTATACGATTAGAACACAAAAAAAAAAATATTATACGATTAGAACACAAAAAAAAATATTATACGATTAGAACACAGAAAAATACTAACCAACTTCGGGATCCTCCGATATGTCGAGCCAAGCCCGCGCTAAAGCAAACTCCTCGTCTTTTTCCCACCTTTCTTGTTTCTTTTTTTGACGAGGCTCGTTAGGATATTTTCTTCGGTGGGAGCGTCCCCCCCCCCCTCCAGTTGAGAACCCTCAGGTTCACGTGGTTGGTTGGGCTCCCCTTGAGTTTCAGGCACGACGTCGGGCTGCTATTGAGAAGGTTGGACATAGTTTACGTTCATGTTTGGCGGAAACCCTTGAAAATATTGACCCGACATGCCTAGAAGTTGAGCGTATCCCATTGTGTTCGCGTCAAATTTGCCCCAAGTGGGTGGCAGTTGAGTAGTGTTTGGCATTGTAGTGTTTGGCCTTGTAGTGTTTGGCCTCGGACCCGGGCGAGACGGGACCCCAAACGGTGAACCATATGGAAACATGTTTGTGTTTTAGTAGGTTTGTTTTGTGTTGTGGTGTGTGTTTTTTTTTAGTTTGAGTTTATATGTGTATATTGTGTGTATATATATAATCTTTTAAAAAAATTAAGTTACCGTTCGAAAAAATAAATGGCCCAACGGTCAAATTTTGTTTGACCGTTTCTTTCCCCTCGTCCACGTGGTAACACGGTATTGGGCCTCAACATTTGTAGCGCGCGTTAATAATATAACGCTTGGAACCAAAAAAACCTCTATAAGGCCTCCCTTTTCGATGTTCCCGGCGTGATTTTCAAAATCACGCGCAATAACGCGCCCACTACGTGGGTCTAATCCAAAAAGGCAAAGGACAATGTGACACTCTGTTCTTTTAACTGTATATGGTACTTTTTATCACTTTTTAATTGAGAATAAACTCATGTAATAATAAAAAAATACAAACATGTATTCCTTTTAACATGATAATAGAGTTGATTGTGAAAATGAGATAAAAGGGAACCATGAGAATGAATTGTGATTAGGGTTGCAAACGAACCGAACGAATATGGATAAGGCTTTTTTGTATTCGTTTGTTAAGAAAAATACGTGTTCACAAACAGTTCATGAACACTTATTGAACGAGATCTTATGTTCGTGTTCGTTTGTTAAGAAATCACTCATGTCCGTATTCGTTTGTGTTCGTTTGTTAAATTTGTTCATGAACGCACACGAACACAAACGAACATTCATGAACACAAGCAAGTGCTTATGAACACAAACTGAACGAAAACAAACACAAACACAAACGAACATATATTAACTTTCCTATAAAATCGAGTTCACATACATATATTTACCTCATATAAATAGTTTATTTATTATTTTGGGTAAAATAAATAAATAAAAGTAAAAGAATATCAAGACAAATTATAAAAATTAAAAACCTTATTAAACTATTGAACACAAACGAACATAAACGGACATGTTACCGAACGTTCACGAACATAAACGAACGAACGTGGCATCTGTTCATGTTCGTTCGTTTAACTAAACGAACACAAACGAACTTCCCGCCAAACGGTTCATGAACTGTTCGCTGAAAGTTCAGTTCGTTTACAGCCCTAATTGTGATATAAAAACAAAAAAATTGCGAGGTATAACGTTTGTTGTGGGGTCGAAAATGAGGAAAAGAATCACATTCTGGAATATAAATAAATGGTATGGTTATTTTTATAATATAAATGAAAATCATGGCAGATGTACATATGTTCAATTATTAATAAAACATTGTCACGCTAAAGTATTTTGTAGAGGCATGCTTACACTTTACACTAAGGGGTTGTTTAGTAAGCCTCTTAATGAGGCTCTAAACCATTCAGCGCTGAATGATTCATCATTTAGTGCGTTTGTTTCAGCTTTTGAATGAAATGGTTAAGACTGAATGATTAAGATTTGAGATGTTGCTAAACCATTAAGCATTGAATCATTAAGCACTAAACTAGACTGAACTTTAATGTGGCTCTCCTATTAATGTGGGACAAAAATACTAACCATTAAGATATCCAACTTAATAATTCAGCACTTAACCATTCAGACATTTTAATTATTCAACACTTAATCAACCAAACAGCCCCTAAGTAATTAATCTACTAAGAGCCTTCTCATGGAGTTCCCTATACGGACCTCATTCTTATATTTTGAGAAAAAAACTTAAAGTTTTAGTGTAATTCGCTATTCATTCTACATCCCTTTATGTTGTGGCCTGTGGGTGCTAGTAATTGTAAGTCAACTCATTTCATTTCATTTCACTACAATTTTGTTTAAATTTTACTCCATAGTCCACACGCATCTCATCTAAGAACCCAACATAAATCTAATAAAAAAAGGGTGTAGGTTATGCATTTCCCACGAAAACCATCGAAGAATTGAATGCAGCTTATGACTAGGTTGTTAGCCTATTGCAAATTAGGGAAGACGCGACTTTGAACCGGGGTTTTAGCCAATTGCAAATTCAAGCGAAGCGCATGACCGATGCTCGTCCCGAAGGGTACCTAACGGATCCTGGTGAGGAATATGTTCCAAGGTCTAAAGAGGACATTCCTCAATACTCGCTAGAGGGCCGTCATGACATGTGGAAAGACTCATCGTGCTCGTTTTTACTCAATCTTTTAGATTTAGATTTAGAGGGTGTTTGGGATTGAGTTTGGAAATGCAAAAGTGCTTTTAGTTAGAAGTGTTTATTGGCTTATGACTTTTTGAAAATGAGTTTTTAAAAAAGTGTTTGGATTAGCTTTTGGGACGAGAAATGTCAAAAAGTCAATAGATTATTTTTTTAAGTGTTTCGTTTAACATATTGTGAATATTGGTTGTATGGGTGATAGATTTGTAATTTTTTTTCCAAAAGGAAAAGCCAAAAGCCAGGATTTCTATTTTTTCTAAAACAACTTTTTCACCCCTTAAAGGCCAAAAGCAAAAAGCCAAAAGTCAAAACAGAAAGTGTTTTTGGGTTACATAAACAACTTATTGACTTATTAACTTTTTGGAAAAGTCAATAAGTCAATAAATTGTTTTGAAACTCAATCACAAACACTTTTAGGTGTGTTTCTTTGTTCTTACTTTTTGTTGTATTTTGTTTTTACTTTTATGTTTAGTAGGTGTGTTTCTTATTTTATTTGTTGTATGTTTTTAGGTTTATTTATGTTTTATTAGATTATTTGTTGTAACTTTCTAATGTTTGATATTAAATATGTTTAAATTTGAATTTATGTTATGTAAACATTTTTTTAATTATTTTATTATTTAAATATATACGAAAGACAAAATAAAATAATCTAACATCTAATAAACAAAACCTTTATAGGTACACATGGCACTCTCACATTCAACCTTCAATCTAGACACTTTCATATTGTGCCACATGACACATCCATGTAATTTATAATATTTTTAGTTTTTTTTTTAAATAAAAAACTATTAATTACTTTGGTCAAAATCGGTCAAAATCTAATCTAATCTAACATGTAATAAACAAAACCTCCCTAGGTACAGATGTCACCCCCACATTCAACATTCAATCTAGACAGCTCCATATTGTGCCACATGGCACATCCATGTAATTTATAAGATTACCTACATATTGTGCCGCATGGCATATCTATGTAATTTATAAGATTTTTAGTTTTTTTAAATAAAAAATCATTAATTACTTTGGTCAAAATCGATCAAAATCTAATCTAATCTAATCTAATCTAATCTATCTAACATCTAATAAACAAAACCTCCATATGTACACATGGCACTCCCACATTCAACATTCAATCTAGACACCTCCATATTGTGCCACATGGCACGTCCATGTACTTTATAAGATTTTTAGTTTTTTTTTTAAATAAAAAATCATTAATTACTTTGGTCAAAATCGGTCAAGAATATTAAATATGTATTAAAAACAAAGTAATTAATAATTTTTTACTTTAAATAATCAACTATTATTTTGAAAATTTATGCATTTGATCTTGAAGTCTAATTATAACCTTTTTATGTGTATCATTCATTCCTCTTAATGGATGGTTACAGAAGCGTTATATTACAATTTTTTTTTAAATTGACTCGACTGATCAAGATGTATGATTTAGACTTTTTTAAGTTGACTCGCTTGATTATACATTCATGTAATGGCAATGTAACTTGGAATACACATAACTAGGGTAAATTCAATAAGTTCTAATTACACTTTGCTAATTGTTTATATATATACTACTAGATCTCTATATAGTCTTATGTGTTATTTTTGTGGTGGGTTTTGTTTTCATAACCATCAAAGGGTTGAAGAAACCAAATGGTAAGTTGTCTATTATTGCATTGTTTTATGTTTAAATGATGAGATTATTTATCATTGTTACATAATGTAGTAAAGTAAGCATTGCCTCGGACTATTATGCAATTACATTATTTTATCTATTTAGTTATTTTATTTCAATTTTGTGAGTTGACTATTATTTTGTTTCCTTTTTTTTAATTATAAATAGTAGATCGTAAAATATAAAGAGTGCTATAAGCAATGTGGTGCATAGGTGGTCATGTCATGAATACACTACAAATGTAGAAGTACAATGTTATCTATTAATATATATAAAAGAATTGAATTATGATGATGTGTCATTCAATGGAGGCCTCAACCACTCCTTAAATGTGCCACATGGCATCATGTGAGATTTTTTAATTTTTGAGTTTTTTTAGTAAATCTATATATATAGTTATAGATAATTATTTTAGGAAAAAATAAGAATTTAAAAACAAAATTAAATTTCTCTCTCATGTTTTCTTCCATAACTTTTAAACGTTAATATCTTTTATATACGAGATTTTTTATAGAAAAAAATTACACCAAATTAACGAGCGTTTTATTATCTTTCCAACGAGTACCATAGTGCTAGATAAAAACGGAGAAAAAAAACGACTATTTTTGTGAGGTTTTGTTTTCAAATATATTTTACTCGACTAATAAATCACTACTTAGGGTTTTTTATATTTGAATAAGAAACGATAAACATAACTTCATAGGCAGAGATTCCTTTTTTTTTATTTGAATATGATAACTTATGGCAGAGATTTGTTCAAAATAAATAAATATTATTATTATTATTCATTAATCATCTATTGGCAAATCATTAATTATCTATACATATAATAAACCAAAGCCATTTTAATGACATGGCATTCAAAGAGAGTATTCTCTTCATTGAGTGTGCCATGTGTCATCCCATGTGGCAAAGCTTTTTTTAGGAAAAATAAAAATTTAAAATTTAAAAACAAAATTAGTTTTTTATCTCTAATGTTTTCTCCCATAACTTTTAAACGTTAATATCTTTTATATACGAGATTTTTTAAAGAAAAAAATTACACCAAATTAACGAGCGTTTTATTATCTTTCCAACGGGTACCATAGTGCTATATAAAAAACGGAGAAAAAAACGACTATTTTTTGTGTGGTTTTGTTCATACAGGAAAAAAAACACAAAGTATTCAGGTTATTCATTAATCATATATAGGCAAGTCATTAGTTATGTTCAAACCAGTAAATATGATTTTTATTTACAACATGTGTTAGCATTGGAGTTGTACATTGTTTTATGTTAGGTTTTAATATTAGAGTTATACAGTGTTTAAGGTTATGCACTAATATTGAAGATACATTGTTAATTGTTTTAGGTTAAGTGCTACCCGAAGCTTTCCTGCATGTAACTTTAAAACGCATCAGTCTATTTCAGGTGTAAAATTGATATTTCAAATTAGATTTCTCAACCCGGTTTTGGTATAATTTTTTTTTAAAAGTATCTAATGTAAGTTGATACATAAATGTTATTTTTATAGTTTAGATACTTTTAATTTTATTCACTTTACTTAGATTTCTCAACCCGGGACGCTCCCGGGGTATAAGCTAGTATTAAATATGTTGATGCTTTATTCATTTTTATACATCAGTAGCCATGTATATACTACAAATATTTAGTGATATTTGAATAACATGTGTATTCCTTACTTTTATATTTTAATAAAATATTTCTATTATATTTTTAATAAGTTTTACCACTCCAAATAATTGTTAATTGTTGAACCGCGTGTACACGCGAAATATCACCTAGCCATTATAATAAAAGAAATAAATTGTATATAGATTAAATAAAGGTAAAAGTAAGTTTGTAAACAAGGATTGATTTTATCACTAAAAAAGAACCGGTGGTTTTTGAAAATTGGTTTGAAATCTAATGGGACATGTAAAAGTAGTGATTTTAAACAATTACGTGTTTCAAGTTATAACCATATGACGAAAAACAAAGTTAGAGTTAATTACACGGATGGTCCCTTTTCTCTCGCAACAATCGTCCCACCACCATCCGAGTCTTATGTGTTAGCTACCAACTCATGACCACAATGTTTGTTTCTTCGTTAAAGTGTATTGGTCATGCACGATTCCGCCGTGCACCATCTTCTTTAATTTCTTCACAATCGACTTCGTTTGTAGTGAATGAGTATTTAAAAAAAAAATACGACGAAGACGGAGATGATGGCATCAACGGGCTCTTCGTTGTGTGTGGTAACGTCTTCTGCCATATGAGAAATAGACGGAAGTGTTTCGAACAGTAAACCCTTATCCACGTTAGGTATAGTAGCTCCAACGTTAACGTTCTCTTCCAAAAAGCCACGGTTACCGGTGAGTCACCGGAACGGAAGAAGCGATTGTCATTGATGTTGCAAGCGAAGGTTGTCGGTGATTAGGTGAGCCGTGAGCAATGCTGATTACAGGTGGGTTGTGGGTTTTTCAAGAGAGAGGTGGTAGCGGAAAGATTAAGTGGAGAAGATAAAAGAAGTGGGTCTCATATGAAGTCCTTAATTATCAAAATTGATTTATTTATTTTTGTTTTTTTAATACTAGGTTGATTGGTCATTTGACGTTGACTTTTTTTTTTGAACGGCCAACAAACTGACGTGCCAGCTACCCGGGCACCCAACAATCGTGAAAGCACCCATACGCTCCTAGGTGAAGACACGTCTTAGGTGCCCACCCTAGAATGCGCCGGGTAGCTAACACACACCAAGCCACCTATTCCGGAGAAAACCCGACCCTTCACCCGCCCGAGAACACGACGGTAAAGAGCCGATAAAACCGGTTGGATCAGGAATCGAACTCCTGACCAAGTGGCCAGAAGTCTTCCATCATTTTACGTTGACTTAACAGAGATAATAGACGACTATTAGAGATAGAGATCAATATTGTTACAAAAGTTATACTACCAGGAGGATCTATATAATTTCAAAGTTTTAAAGATCAAAGATGCAATTTGTACATGTCACAAGGATCACCCGTGCAAATAACTCACAAGTTTTGTCTAACCCAATCAAGATCGCACAAAGTGCTGGTCGAGTTAAAAGTTTTACACAACTAAACGCATTTCTTACAATAACATACACATTTTAATGCACAAGGTACAAATGCCAAAACTTGACAAAACATGTCTACATCATCCAAAGATCCATATGTCCGAAGATATTTTTACTTTAACAAAAAACAAATTAACAAACATGTGAGTGTGTAAACTCTTCCAGTCTTTCAAACTCAAACTCAAACAAAAGATCTAATAATCATAGAGCCACCTTTTTATCTTTAATATCCCTTTAATTTTTTCTAATGCCCACAACCTTTATTTTAATATTCATTCACTTGGGCTCTGTGCAAATCACTAATGACCAATCTAGTGCTGTTTCTTTAAGGATTCCTCATCTGGGCATCTCTAAAAACTAGTATTCTTTCCATAACATATCATAGAAAACAGTTGAACAACAATGGGTACAACAAGGAGAAAGAGGTTGCATATTAGCAATATTTATTCATTCCAATGTGGAAGAACAACAACAAGGTTTGATGATGATGGTTCACAAATAGGAGGGCCTGGATTCTCTAGAGTGGTTTATTGCAATGAGAGTGATGGTGAGGTTGTGGGACAAAGTTATTATTATTATTATGCAGATAATTATGTGAGGTCAACTAAGTATACACCTATGAGTTTCTTACCCAAAGCATTGTTTGAACAGTTTAGAAGAGTTGCAAATTTCTTTTTTCTTGTGACTGCTGTGATGTCTTTTACTGACCTTGCTCCTTACTCTGCTATTAGTGCTATTCTTCCTTTGGTTGTTGTTATTACTGCTTCTATGGTTAAAGAAGGTATTGAAGATTGGCAAAGGAAACAACAGGTGTGTTTATAGTTTATAGTTTATGTTTATACTCTTGTTAGATTTGTTTTATAAAATATTATTCTTTAGTTTTGGTTGGATTTTGTTAATCTTTTCATACCCATGTTAGATCCATTTAATAAAGTTTGAATCTTTAGTTCTTGGTTGGATTTCATTAATCTTTAGCTATTGTAATATGTTCATACACATGTTAAATATATTTTCTATAGTTAGGATTTTTATTAATTATTTGAAGTTTTGGTGATTGCATTGATCTTTAGTTCATGTAATAATATGTTCATACCCTTGTTAGATCCATTGAATAAAGTTTGAATCTTTAGTTCTTGGTTAGATTCCATTAAGCTTTTGAAGTTTTGGGGATTTGTGATTTTAGTTATAAATTTTAATTTGTTGTTGATTATGTTAGAATGAAGATAGATCTTACAAGTCAATAGTTTGATTCAACATTCATTACCAAGTAGGGGTGTGAATTTTCGAAACGACCCGAAAACCGAACACTAAATTCACGGGTATGGGTTTAGTCTAAACGGATCTGGGTCAGTTTCGGGTTGAATCCGCCATCCAGTTTAGCTAAACGGGTCAGGTTTGGGTAAACCCGACGGGTTGGCGGGTTGACCCATTTAACCCATTTATATCATATTTTTATTTTTTTTGTCGGGTATTTTATGCCATCGTTTTAACTTAAAAATGAAATTGACATAAGATTTAACAAAAAAAAAAAAAAAAAAAAAAAAACTTTTTATATACATTCGTATTTATGTTGTAAACTTTTAATTTAAAAATAATAGTATATGCGGAAAAAGTAAAAAAAAAATAAAAAATTCGGGTCTAACTGGCCGTGTTCAGGTTAACCCACGAATATCTAGGTCGTGTTCGGGTTCATGTTAAATTTTCGGGTCCGGGTTGGGTAGGACGGTGAATCCGACCCGTTTAACACCCCTTGAAAGATCTTATGTTCTTAAGTTCTTCCCACATGTTTTTTACAAGCTTCATCAGCCTAAAATCATATGTTTTCTTCTAGGATCATGAGGTCAACAACCGAAAAGTCAAAGTTCATCGAGGTAGAGGCGTTTTCGAATCTAGAGAATGGAAAAAACTAAAGGTAGGAGATATAGTAAAGGTAGAAAAAGATGAGTTCTTCCCAGCTGATCTTCTGTTGCTGTCATCAAGCTATGAAGATGCTGTTTGTTATGTTGAAACCATGAATTTAGACGGCGAAACAAATTTGAAGCTAAAACAATCGTTAGAATCAACTTCAACGATTAACGATGATTCAAGTTTCAGCAGCTTTAAAGCTGCAGTTAAATGCGAAGATCCGAATGCAAGTTTGTACACATTTGTTGGGACAATGGAGTTTCAAGGACAGCAGTATGCGCTTTCGCCTCAACAGCTTTTGTTAAGAGATTCTAAGCTCAGAAACACAGATTACATTTATGGTGCGGTGATCTTCACGGGTCATGACACGAAAGTGATTCAAAATTCAACAGAAGCGCCTTCGAAAAGAAGTGGAATAGAAAGAAAAATGGACAGTGTCATTTATTTCATGTTCTTTGTAATGTTTCTAGTGGCGTTTCTCGGGTCAGTCTATTTTGGGATTGTAACAAAGCAAGATTTAGACGGCGATAGACAGAAAAGATGGTATTTAGGCCCGGATAGATCAGATGTCTATTTTGACCCAAACCGAGCTCCTGTTGCAGCAATGTATCATTTCCTCACAGGTGTATTACTGTATAGCTATTTGATACCGATATCCTTATACGTTTCAATAGAAGTTGTGAAAGTATTGCAGACGATTTTTATCAACAACGATATTCATATGTACTATGAAGAAGCTGATAAACCAGCTCATGCTCGAACGTCGAATTTGACAGAAGAACTTGGTCAAATTGACACCATTTTATCAGACAAAACCGGGACGTTGACTTGTAACTCGATGGAGTTCATCAAATGTTCGATTGCTGGGACGGCTTATGGGCGTGGTATTACAGAAGTTGAGAGAGCTATGGCTAAACGAATGGGATCACCGTTGACTGTTAACGGTAGAGATAAATATTTCGATGATCAAAATGATAACGATTCGAGTTTATCTGTTAAAGGGTATAACTTTGAAGATGAAAGGATCACAAATGGCTACTGGATTCACGAACCACATTCAGATGTGATTCAGAACTTTTTTCGGTTATTGGCTATATGTCATACGGCTATACCTGATTTGGATGAAGAAACTGGAAAAGTTACGTATGAAGCCGAATCGCCTGATGAGGCTGCATTTGTTATAGCAGCAAGAGAACTTGGGTTTCAGTTTTACAAAAGAACACAAACAACGGTTTCTTATATAGAGTTAGATCCTGTTTCCAAGAAGCGAGTCGAAAGGTAACAACTCCTCCTTTTTATGTTTTTCTTGTTTCGGGTAACTTATAGTTTCAAATCTGAACCAGTGTTTGTTTGCAGGACGTATGAGCTTTTGAACGTTCTAGAGTTTAACAGTGCGCGAAAAAGAATGTCTGTTATCGTTAGGGACGAAGGTGGGAAGCTACTTTTACTGAGTAAAGGTGCTGACAGGTAAGCAAAATAAACATTATATCAGTCTTTGTTTCTGTTAACATTCATAATTGTTCATATTCTGATGTGTCTTTTGGATTATATTCAGTGTTATGTTTGCAAGACTTGCCAAAAATGGAAGAGAATTTGAGGCAAATACGAAAAAACATGTGAACCAGTATGCAGATGCAGGGTTAAGGACCTTGATTCTTGCGTATCGTGAACTCGCCGAGGAAGTATACCAAGAGTTTAATGAAAAGTTTACAAAAGCCAAGAATTTAGTAAGTGCGGATCGGGATGATTTGATTGATGAAGCGACCGCGGAAATTGAAAAGGATTTGATACTTCTTGGTGCCACTGCTGTCGAGGACAAACTTCAAAAGGGGGTAAGGTTTTTTTTTTTTTTTTTTTTTTTTTTTTTTAAATTCAATAGAATCATATTTTGAAATTTGAATCATTTTTGGATTACTTAATGAAATGTAATTTTTGCAGGTGCCCGAATGCATTGACAAACTTGCTCAAGCAGGAATCAAGATTTGGGTTCTTACCGGTGATAAAATGGAAACCGCAATCAATATTGGGTAAGTTATCTTTTTCTTCCTTGTTTTGGCACTGTGTGACGCAAAGCGAAAGCACAAATATAAAAAGAATACACTTTATGGGAAAATTTGATAGATTTATGAATGCCTTGAACTATTGCAGCATGCCTAGTAATGGCATGTTTGACCAAACCTTAGGATTTCAAATTTGACAAACAAACGCATGAATCTTTGAACCTCACGCGTTTGTTGCTCCAAGTAATTTCTATGTGGTTTTTTTTTTTTTTTTTTTTTTTTTTTTTTTTTTTTTTTTTTTTTTTTTTTTGCTGTAGTTAACATCCAAAATTCAAACATTGTGCAGGTTCTCATGCAGTTTGCTTAGAGAAGGAATGAAACAGATTACAATACTGTTGGAGTCTCCAGAAATCATAGCAGCAGAAAAGGCCGGGGACGAAAATGTAATCGCCAAGGTGAGTGTGCGCTTGTTTTTCGTATTATAAGTTTCTATCCATGTTTCATGCATGTGTTTTTACTAAGACGAGCGCTTGCAGATTTCAAAAGAAAGTGTTAAGAAGCAGATATTAGAAGGAAAGGCTCAGCTTACTGCTTCACCCACTGACCCGTTTGCACTCATCATTGATGGAAAGTCTCTAGCATACGCCTTACATGACAGCATAAAAAACACATTTCTTGATCTTGCTGTAGGGTGTGCGTCTGTTATTTGCTGTCGTTCTTCCCCAAAACAGAAAGCGCTGGTTAGTTTAGTTTACATTAAAGCTTTTGTTGCGGTACCACCATTCTAGTCAGGTGTAACGGAAACTTTTGGAGGGTACTTTCCATTGAAGCTTCCGTTACACCACCAACATTCTAGTCATGTGTAACGGAAGCTTCTTGAAAGTATTCTCCATAAAAGCTTCCATTGCATCATCAACGTCCTAGTCAGGTGTAACGGAAGCTTCTAGAAAGTGTTCTGACTAGAAGCTTCCGTTAACCTTTCAACCAGGGTTAATAACGAAAGTTTTCCTTACATTCTCTTTAACTACTCTAGCGGCAACAATGTGGGGTCAAACTACAAGAAAGTGATGACGTCCGCACTGGATACCCCTTTTAATAGAAAGTTTTGTCGGTTGGAAGACCTCCTCTAGTTTCACCTATGCTCGTTGATAAGAACTAACTTAACATAAATGAAATGCAGGTTACAAGACTTGTTAAAGATGGAACCGGAAAGACCACTTTAGCTATTGGTGACGGGGCGAATGATGTAGGAATGCTTCAAGAAGCTGACATTGGTGTCGGTATCAGTGGCGTTGAGGGAATGCAGGTACTTATAATATAACTTCACTTTAGTTTTCACTTTTTATGAATATTATCTTTACCATTTTGTATATGGTAAACAGGCAGTTATGTCTAGTGACATTGCAATTGCTCAGTTTCGGTTCCTTGAGCGCCTGCTTTTGGTGCATGGACATTGGTGTTACCGAAGGATTTCTTCGATGGTAAGAATCGCTCTAGTTTGACTTTGTTAGTTTGTTTGACTACATGTAAACTCAAACTCTTAACATATGTTTGCAGATATGCTACTTTTTCTACAAGAATATTGTTTTTGGAACCACACTGTTCTTATACGAAGGTTATGCATCATTCTCGGGTCAACCCGCCTATAATGACTGGTATTTGTCTCTTTACAACGTCTTCTTCACATCGCTTCCAGCCATTGCATTGGGTGTTTTCGACCAAGATGTGTCCGCCCGATTTTGTCTCAAGGTTTGCCCAAAATGCCCTTATAGTCGCATATTCTAAAAGATCATCCAAACACTCTTCAAACCGCATTTTAGTAATTTCACATTTGATGGATAAGAATCTTACCCGTTTAATAATCATGTTTTGGGTTGTCATATCTTACAACTGGCAATTTATCACATGACATGGAAATAATCAGGTTTTTGGTTATCATTTATAACCCGTTTAAGAATTGGTCATGTTAGAGTTGACCTATTTAATTAAACGGGCCATCTTCAGGTTAACCAGTTTAGCATGCTTAATTAAACATATTTACCCGCCAACCCGTTTACGCCATGTTTAATCCATTTGTTACAACCTGACTGACACGTTTAGATAAATGGGTTAAACGGGTCATACTTTTAGGTTACACAATTTTATGTATCCCGGTTAGGGTTGATGTTTTTGACAAGAATGAATATATTGCGGTGTTCGGGTTGAATAATTCAACGCGTCATCCTACCAACCCGACATGATTCGAAAGTTGTTAACCTGCATTATTTTCATATGACAGTTTCCATTACTATATCAAGAAGGTGTTCAAAACACACTCTTCAGATGGCGCCGTGTATTCGGGTGGATGCTAAACGGGCTAGCAAGTGGCATAATCATATTCTTCATCTGCATCCGAGCGTTAGACCCAGAATCATACAATAAGAACGGGAAAACTGCAGGAATGGAAATCGTCGGGGCCACAATCTACACGTGTGTGGTATGGGTCGTCAACTGTCAAATGGCGCTCGCCGTCAGCTACTTCACATTAATCCAACACATCTTCATCTGGGGCGGAATAATCATGTGGTACCTCTTCCTATTGGGCTACGGCGCAATGCCTGCCACCACTTCAACTACTGCATACAAAGTATTTATCGAAACACTTGCACCAGCCCAGCGTACTGGTTTGTGACCCTCTTCGCGGGCATAGCTGCTTTGATCCCATATTACAGTTACAAGTCAGTTCAGATGAGGTTCTTCCCTGCGTACCATGGGATGATTCAATGGATCAGATACGAAGGTAACTCTGAAGATCCAGACTACGTTAACATGGTGCGCCAGCGGTCCATAAGGACGACAACAGTTGGGTACACAGCTAGGTCCATAGCAAGGGACAACAGTTTGTATTACTTGAACTTAGAGCGACAACCGCCTAAATGATGACTGGCTTATCATGTAGTGTTGTAGCATTTGTTGTTGTTTGTACAGCAGCTAGTAGAAGATTTTGTCACTTGTTTTCGCCTTTCGGGTCAGATATTTATTCTTTGATTATCGATATGTGACGACGAGATGTTCGTCTATGAATTTCCTGAGTATCATCAGGCTGTGAATTTTTGTTGTAAATTAGGGAACTTGTGTATAGACTAAAGAGAAGAAATTGTGTTTAATGATCTTAACATTCTGTTTTTTCTTTGGTTATGATCTTAGAAGTGTCATGTTTGAATTGGTTCAAACAATGTAATGTAGTGTATACTTTATGGTCGTTTAAATGTTAATAAAACGTAAACTTATATTATTTTCTAGTGAAGAGAAACTATATAAAACGCGATACAGAACTGAAAATACCGATAATAATTGTCTAAATAGCAACTGGTAGACATTTGAAGAAGGAACTGCTGGTTAGAAACTTGAACACCGATATGAACTTCCATAGAATTGTCAATCACCACTGAAAATACACTACGAAACACAAGTCGTCAGCCTCGCTACAAGAAGAGGTGTCTCCTGTGACTACCATTCAGCGTTAAAATAAGTATTTATTCTTTGAGAGAGAGTTGCGGTAAGTAAAAGTGCAAGTGAAAGTAATTACGAATGAATGTATTACCTCACCATGGAGTACTATAGTTGTGAAATTAAGGTTTGATGTCACTATCAGGTGGTAGTGGCCTAGAAAAAAGCATAACCATCATGATAGTGACATCTTCATTCCTATTGGTAAATATGTGATCATTCAATTTTTTTCCATCTAGTACTTTTTTCCACGTAGGCATAACTAAATTTGGATCCCACTGAACTAGGGTTTGTTTGGTCAGTCTTGGCAATCTGGCATTGGTTACCTAATGAATTCGGGTCATCCACACCTTTTCGACACGTATCTATTAAAATAAATAAAAATGACTTAAGAAAATACTAAAGAGTGGAGAATCACTATAGCCCATTTGGATCAGCCCAATATTATTAGACATCCCAAGATGAACATATAGTGCCTCAAGTAACATAAATCATGTTTGTTATATTCTTCATGTTTTGGAATAGAAATGCATACAAATTAATAACTTTGGAATAGTAACATGCAAATCAATAAAAACTAGTGTTTTTTTAATGTTTCTAATTCTAAATATCAAAATAGAGAAAATTGCAATTTTCGTCCCTAAGGTTTGCCTAAACTAACAGGTTCAGCACACGTATAACACCCTGAGTACCTGAGGTTTGTTTTTCTAACACTTTACGTCTCTCGTTTTAACGGCCGTTAGGTTTTCCGTTAGTTTGTGATGAAATGACTATTATACCCTTCAATTTTTTAGTGAAATGACTTTTATACCCTCCCATCTTCTTCTCCAACCCACCTACCCACCTGCAACACCACCACCACCATCTCCACCACCACCACCACTAAGAAACTATTAACATAGAGGATTAGAGGGCATTTTATTAGTTGAATCAAATATAACTCAAATCTGAAGAATAATTATTTTTAACTTGTTTGTTCATAGAATTTTATTGGAATTCAAATCTAAATTCCTATAAAATAACATGTTGGATTAAGTCCATAACTACCTCAAATATAATTAGATATAATTTTTTTTTCTACTCCCTAGACGTCGTTGCTTCGATGCCACCACCTCCGGCTGCCACCGTTCTTGCTTGGACATCAACCACAGGTTTAAATTACATAGAAAAAAAAAAAAAAACTATAAATAAAAAAAATGTAAATGTAAAGATATATCTAAATAATTTAAATTAACTGCATTATAAGAGGACCAAATACTTGAGTCAAATGATAGTTTCCATGATGATCATGATATCCAAGTTGTTGATTTACAAAACATAATCTAAAATCATCCTCCAAACAATTAATAATATCATCACCCCTCCAAAAACTCCCAAATGAAAACTCATCCTTGTCACACATTTCTCCTAACACCTTCTCAACTTCCTCCATGCAACCATTAGGTTCTTCCAAAGGAGAACCCTCGGCCGCCACCCTACATGGCGGCCGCCTTCTCTGCCCACCCATAACCGCCATGGCACAATGCTCTAGAGCCGCCTTTCGTGTCCTTCCAAACTTCCTCTTCATGTACACCTTTATTTTTCTCCAAACTTTGATAGGGAGTTTAAGCAACACAAACACGAGTATTTGTAATATCAAACATTGGCAACAACATGATAACACTAGACAATCTGCGCCGATTATGCCCCATTCGTGTCGATGCATGGCTGAGATGAGAGAGAGAATAACAATAACAAGGGTAGTTAATAGTTATGTAAATCATGTCTTTGTAATGAAATACTTATGTGTTTATTGTGTTTGAAAATGTTTAAAATGGAATGGTGTGAAGCAATGGTATAGTTGAAGCCTCAAAGGTAATGAAAATATAGATGGTGATGCGTTATGACTTGCAATGCACTCTACCTAATGCATGTGGAGGATTGTATCCCAAGCAACTAAAGAATATATAGTTAGGTGTGAGTTGTCTCAATGATTAATGGCTTGCTTTCTTAATTGGTTACATTGTTGGGTTTACTTTAGAAACCGGATTTATGGTCTGACTTTGGATAGGATATGGAATCATTTTATGTCTGTTTGATAATACTTTTGTCTATGGAAAATTAACTTAAGACAATTAGGGTACTTGGAGTAGCTAAATAATTTTTTTAGCTAAATTAAAACTCTATTAATAGTCATGGGAAGGCTTCCATACTTGGTTACGAAGTCACCAGAAGAGGCTTGTATATAGAGATTTAACAGAAAATTTCGAGTTACATCGATGTTTTTTTTAAACGTTATCTCCATTGGTTAAAAGAAGATATAATTGATTTAGGGTAGTCGAGAATTTATATATCTATATCTATATACTAGTTTTTATCCCAGGAACGTCCCGGGTTGAAATATCTAATATGACATAATAAAATATCTAAATGACAACATAAATAATGACTTGCCAATATATTATTATTATTATTATTATTATTATTATTATTATTTTAAACAAATCTCTGTCATAAGTTATCATATTCAAATATAAAAAAAAAAACAAATCTCTGCGCCGGGGTATAAATCTAGTGTCATTACAAAATATTATATAATGTCAAATGAATGCGGAAGTTTGTAATCGATCATTCTAAAAGAACTAATATGAAATAAGGAAAAAAAGTTATTTATTGAAATATCGAAGACATTAGTCTAAGGGTTATGTGATGCGTTAAAAAAATCATGGGTATATGATCGGGTATATAGTTCGGGTATTTGGGTATGTGGTTTCGGGTAATTGGGTCGTGTATCACCTAATCCCAGGCCGACCCAAACCCACAATTTTTTTTAAACTAATTCCAAACCTGACACAATACTTGTCGGGTTACAAAAAATAGTCGTTTTTTTTTTCTCCGTTTTTTTCTATAGCACTATGGTACTCGTTGGAAAGATAATAAAACGCTCGTTAATTTGGTGTATTTTTTTCTTTAAAAAATCTCGTATATAAAAGATATCAACGTTTAAAAGTTATGGGATGAAACATGAGAGAAAATAATAAAGATTTAATATTTAAATTTAGTAGATTAGGTATTTAATAGATTAAGTTGTATAACTAAAAACCCTACGTCTCCTAGTATGTCGGGAGATTCACGGCGGCTGGATCCAGAAGATTGGGAACAGGTTGTCAATCGGAAAGGGAAGAAGACCACATACAAGGATGAGGGCACCAGCAAGGCGATCACGAAGTTCTTTGTGTCGAACCTTCCCCGAAGTGTTCGTCAAAGGATCTCCAGGAGGTTTTCGGAAGTTTCGGCAGGTTCGAGGGTTCGTATATTGCAAGGAAATTAGATAAGTGGGGGAAGCGATTTGCTTTCGTTTCCTTCATTGATGTCTATGACGTGAAAAGAATGGAGGAGGACATGTCCGATGTATGGATCGGTTCTTACAAATTATTTATCGCTATTGCCAGGTTTGTAGACGGGGAGACGGTGCCTAAACCGAACAACGATCATGCTCGGAAAACAACTAAGGTTTACCAAAAAAAGTCGTCTGTCGATGGGACGGGTAACATCAATACTGGGGGTTCTAATGAAAACATTATGGGTGAAGGGCGTTCGTTCATGGATTCTTTACTAAACAGGAATAGAGTGGATGTGATTCGTGTGGACGACGGTGCGGAGGGGTTCACGCAGTGGTATGGGAAGGCTCTTGTAGGGAAGGTGGCTGAATTCAAGTTGTTAACTTCGCTGAAATCGTTACTCCGTAGTAGAGGTTGGTGTTCAGTAGAGATTAAGTACGTGGGGGGTTTCACTGTTGCATTGGTGTTTAAGTCGTCTAGTGACGCGGAATCTTTTCACTTGGATCAAAACAGTTGGTCTTCTTGGTTTTCATCGTTGATTCCATGGGAGGGTAGCGTGATTGAAGAGGAGGAACGCATAGTTTGGCTTCAAGTGCATGGAGTTCCCGTCCAATTGGCTCTTGATTCGGTGTTTGATTTGATTGGTTCGAGATACGGCAAGATGGTGCAATCGGCCTGTTTGGCGGAGGCGGGTAATAATTTTTCTTATGCACTCATTGCGGTGTTAAGTAAGTCGTCTAAAAGGATAGTGGACCGGGTAGATGTTGCTTGGAGGGGCAAAACGTTTCATATATGGGTGGATGAAGACGTGAGCGAGTGGATTCCCGAGTGTCTTGAGGATTTAGATGACGATGTGCCGTTTGAGGTGAGTGAACAGAATTGTTACAATGTGGAAAATGACTTTGAAAAAGGAGAGGTGCAATGTGTAGATGAAGATGATGTGTGTGAACAGAATGGTCACAATGTGGATAATGATTTCGAAGAAGGAGAGGTGCAATTTGTGGAGGCCATGGTCACTGAGGTTCATGATGGGGACAGGAGTGTGCATGGGAATTCTGTTGAGAGGGCTGTGATAGTTTTGGAAGGTAATTCAGGAGGTAACCAAGCGAAAGGTACGGAGCGTAAGAAATTTAGACGTAAAAATTTATTCAATAACAGGAGTGGGAGTGGCGGTTCAACGGAGCGACCGAAGAAGAGACCTAGGGAGAATAATGATATTTTCGGGTTGGATAGATTAATTGGCATCATGTCTACTAATTCGGATAGTTCAGGGGGTGAAGATACGGGTAGGGATGAGGTATTCATGACTCCAGATCTAAACAAAGGGGCAACGAGTAATGAGGATAATTGCGAGAATGTGATTGATGGTCCACGAATCGACCCGGTTGAAGTTGAAGCTGCAGAAACGATAGCCTTGAGTAAAGTTTTAGGTGTTGAGAACTTGTCGGACTTCGCTCCAAATGTCAAAGAGGTACTACGCACAGAAGGTTATCAAGGGGTTGATCAATGAATGTGTTGTCAGTGAACATTCGCGGGTTAGGGTTATCTGGTAAAGCAGATTGGATACGTGGTCTTCGGGTGCATCATGAGGTTAGTTTCATTATGTTACAAGAGTCGCAACATATTTCATTGGATTCGGTGGATATTAGTCGGTTTTGGGGGTTCGGGGATTTTCAATTTGACTGGGTTCCTTCTTCCGGGAGGTCGGGTGGTTTGGTCTCGTTTTGGAATCCCCAAGTGTTTACTATGGAAAGGGTGGTAAAAAATACTAATTGGATTCTTGTTTCGGGTTCGGTTAAAGGGAGCGGGAGTTTGTTTCATGTGCTTAATGTGTATTCGCCTCATAATATAAATTGTAAACGTACGCTTTGGTCGGAGATTAGTGGGCTGATCGGTGTAGGGGACGGGAGGTGGATTGTGGCGGGTGATTTTAACTCTGTTCGTTGTGTTGAGGATAGACGTAATTCTATTTTTAATGTGGCTGAGACTAACGAGTTTAATGATTTTATTGACGAATCGGGCCTTCATGAGTACTCCTTGAAAGGGAGAAAGTTTACTTTTGTTGCAGGGGATAAGCTGAGCCGCATTGACAGGATTTTTGTTAATTGGGATTTCTTTATGGAATGGCCGTGTGCAGAATATATTGCCCTTGAGAGGAATAAGTCGGATCATAGTCCTTTATTGCTTAAGACGGGTTCGCGGAATTTGGGCCTAAACCGTTTAGGTTCTATAACTCTTGGCTTGGTAGGGAGGACTTCGGGTTGGTGGTTCGTAAGATACTAGTTGATGGGTGTTTTTCAGGTCCTCCGGATGCGAGACTTCTTGCAAAATTTAAAGCTTTGCGTAACAGCATCACTAGTTGGGCGATTGAATGCAAAGCTAAAGAGTTGGCTGAAAGACGTATTTTGGAACAAGAATTACGAGACTTAGATCAAGCTTTGGAGGCTTGTACGTTAATGGATGAGGAGGTTTGGACATTGACTGAGATCAAAAGGCGAATAGGTGAGCTAGATGGCTTTCATGTTAGCGACTTGAAGCAAAAAGCGCGGTGTAATTGGGCAGTGCATGGGGACGAAAATTCCCGGTATTTTCATGGGTGTATTAATAAACGTAAAGCGTCTAATTTTTTTCCGGGGTTAGAGGTGAATGGGGTTTGGGAAACGAACCCGGTAGCTATTAAAAGGGAGGTGATGCGGTTTTTCCGGGATAAGTTCAAAGATAATATGGTTGTTCGGCCGCGTTTAGTCTGTTATGGTATTGCGAGTTTATCTCAGGTAGATGCTGAATTGTTGGTTGGTGAATTTTCCGGACTAGAAATAAAGAGAGCTGTGTTCGATTGTGGTGCTGATAAAGCCCCTGGGCCGGATGGGTTTAATTTTAGATTCATCAGGTTTTTCTGGGACTTGCTCGAGAAAGATTTTGTTGATATTTTGGGCCATTTTCACAGGTCGAGAAGATTCAGTTCGGGGGTTGGCTCTTCTTTCATCACGCTTATTCCTAAGGTGAGTAACCCTTCGACATTGGGTGAATTTAGACCAATCAGTCTTATTGGTTATATTATCAAAGTAGTGTCTAAGGTGTTGGTGAACCGATTAAGGACAGTCATTAATAATTTAGTTTCCGAGCATCAGTCGGCTTTTTTATCGGGGAGGTATATTTTAGACGGTCCTATGGTGATTAATGAGGTTATTGGTTGGGCTAAGAAGAGGGAGAAAAAGATATTCATGTTTAAGATCGACTTTGACAAAGCCTACGATAATGTTAATTGGGAGTTTCTATTGTCGGTTATGTCTCAAATGGGTTTTTCTTCGGTGTGGTGTGATTGGATTCGTGGTATTTTGATGGCGTCGAGGGCCTCGGTGTTAGTGAATGGTTCCCCTACTTTTGAATTTGGATGCAAAAAAGGTATTCGGCAGGGGGATCCTCTTTCTCCTTTCTTGTTTATAATTTTGATGGAGGCGTTCTCAGGTATGTTGAAACAAGCTTGTGACTTAGGCGCATTCCAAGGTATTAAGCTCCCTAATAATGGTCCCGTCCTCTCTCATCTTCTATATGCGGATGACGCTATGATCTTGGGGGAGTGGACTTCTATCAATTTTATTAACTTGAAACGCATTCTCCGCATTTTTTATATGTGTTCGGGGCTCAAAATCAACCTTCATAAATCTGTTCTGTACGGGGTGGGAGTTGAAGAGAGTGAGGTGAATATACAAGCCGCGGTGATGGGTTGTAAGCCGGGGTTGTTGCCTTTTTCTTATCTGGGTATTAAGGTTGGTGCTAATATGAATAGGGTGGCGAATTGGGAGCCGGTTGTGTCCAAGTTTAAGATGAGGCTTTCAAAATGGAAAGCCAATTCTTTATCTATTGCCGGTCGGCTTACTCTCTTAAAATCTGTGTTGGATAGTTTGCCAACATATTATTTTTCTTTGTTCAAGGCCCCTAAGAAGGTGATAAACGATTTGGAAGGTTTGATGAGACGATTCTTATGGGGAGGTTCAGAGGAAGTGCGAAAGATGAGTTGGGTTGCTTGGGAGATAGTTACTAAACCCATAAAAGAAGGTGGTTTGGGGGTCGCTCGTTTAGAGTTAAATAATTATGCGTTGATTTCCAAGTGGCTCGGGAGATTTTTAAAGGAACATTATGCGATGTGGAGAAGAGTTGTGGTTGCTATTCATGGTTCAACCCGTAGTTGGGGACTGGCTCCGGTCAATAACGCCATCCCGGGCGTTTGGAAAAATTGTGTTACGTTTTGGAATAAATTCAAGGTGGATGGGGTTGGTTTTAATAGCGTCATCCGAGGTAAAGTTGGTAATGGGTCGCAAATAAGATTTTGGTTGGACACTTGGTTGGGTTCGGAGCCTCTTAAAGACGTGTTCCCTTCTATCTTCGCGTTAGAAAAAAATAAACGGGTGTTGATCGCCGGCCGTTTAAAGACGGCTACGCGTGGTCGGTTGTTTGTTTGGGAGTGGACGAGGGCTCCTACCTCAGATCAGGAGCTGGCCGATAAAGCTCTTTTGGAAGAGCAGCTCAATTCTGTTCACTTGGAGGACAGGGACGATGCTTGGTATTGGGCTCTTAGCGCAAGTGATGATTTCGAGGTCGCAGCGATAAAAAAGTGGATGCGAGGTACGACTTCTAGTGCAGCGAACATCGACTTTCAATGGAGTGATTGGGTGCCGAAGAAGTGCAATATTTTTATGTGGCGGGCGTTCTTGGACCGTCTTCCCACTAAATTGGCGCTGGTGAGAAGGAATATAGTTTGTGATAATCTTTCTTGCAGTTTTTGTGATAGCAATGAAGAGTCCATCGAGCACATTCTTACCGGCTGCATAGTGTCGTTGGGAGTGTGGAATGCGATTTCCTCTTGGTGCAAGATTCCTAGGCCGTTTATTTTTCATGTTAAGGATTTGGTGAATCTTCATAACGACAGTGGCGTCACGGGAAACAAGCTTTCGATTCTAAAAGGCATTATCATCATTGCGAGTTGGAGGGTGTGGAAAGCTAGGAACGACAAGATATTTTCTAGCAAGGATACTACAGTGGTGGAGATGGTTGCGGATATAAAGTCTTTGGGTTTTCTTTGGTATAAGTATAGGTTTAAAAAAGGGGTAGTGGATTGGAATAGATGGTGTATGTTTGACGTTATGTGATTTTTTGTTGTATTTTTGGCTTTCGGCGTCTTTCTCCGCCTTGGTGATAGGCGTTGGGTGCGGTTGTTAATGAAAGTCAATTTTCAAAAAAAAAAAAAAAAATAAATAGATTAAGTTAAACCATATTTATTTCTTTTTTTTAATTGGTCTAGAGTTGCCACATCACATCCTATGTGACATCTCTTAAAGGAGAGATTGATGGTTGAAGCCTCCATTGAATGTCACTTCAACAATATTCAATTCTTTTATTATAAGTTATAGATAACAAAGGAATAGGGGCGGGATACATGGCACTCTGTGAGGCAATCCCCCTTGATTTCCCTCCCAAACTATTAAAGTTGGGTTTTTTCATGTGCATGACACATGCATTTTCTCTTACGATTTTTAAACGTTAATAACTTTTATATATGACATTTAAAAAAATTGCACCATAACAAGCGTTTTATTATCTTTCCCACGAGAACCATGGTGCTATAAAAATGACTTTTTTTAATAAGTTTTTGTTCATGCAGAAAAAAAACACGATGCGTTGAGGTAATTCATTAATTATGTCTAGGCAAGTCAATAATCATATTAAGATAGTATATATGTTTTTGAACCTACTATTATATATAAGAACCCGCTAACTACATATATATTCACAGGTGTTTGAGAAAGTGACAAAGTTGTATATATATTTCACTAGAGCAAGAGGTGCACACATTGAATTAGAAATAGGTTAATGAGTTATCGACACTACTAGAAAAATACCCTTTCTTGACACTCTTTTTATGACATACCCTGTTTAATGACATGCAAAAGTGCATGTCATAAAAAAATGTCATCTTTGATAAAAAATGATAATTTCTTGACGTTTTTTTATGTGTGTCATTAATTTTCCGTCGTAAAATAAAAAAGCACGACGATTTTGAAAAAGCTTGTCAAGATTTTATGTCACCCAAATCTCAATTCCCTCCTTACTCTCCCTCACGCCTCCCCATAAACACCAACAACCCCCCTTCTCTCCCATAACATAACATAACAAAACTAATCTATCTGCTCTCATCTCTCTCTCTCTCTCTCTCATAACAATTCTTGCATTTTGCCCTAACACTATGTTCCAGAGTTTCATTAAAGGATGGAAGAAAAAGGATTGGGAATGAAGTGGGGAAAAAATATGTTCCAGAGTTTTTTATAGGAGGGAATGAGAGGGATAATAAAGAGGTTTTTAGTGTGATTTTCAATCTTTTCAATTTGGAAGGAACCGAAGGGAAAGGAAGAGGAGGGAGATCCTTTCTCTTTCATCCTTTAATGAAACTCTGGAACAGAGTGTAAGTTCCACAACATCCTAACCCGACTCACCCTCGAACACCGATTGGTGAGACCCATGTTCGTCTGCAAGTCATGGCTACAAGCCTGCAAAGACCCGTCTCTTAACCCCCTGTTTGACCTCGAACCGGCGTTTAAATTGCGACTCGCTGTGTCAACTCGGTGGTGGACTGTTGAGTTCGAAAAGAAGATCGATAATATGATCCGATCTGTTGTTGATTGGTTTGATGGACGGATTGTTGAAGTTAGGGTTAGACATTGTTCTGATCGTTCACTATCTGTTGTTGCTGAAAGGTGATTTGTTTGGTTTTTAATTTAATTGATTTAGGTTTATATTTTTTATTTTAATTCTTAATTATTTTATATGGTTGAGAACAGATAATTAGGGATTTGGACGATCTAGGGTTATTTTGAATCCTTTATGTGTGATTTTGATTGTTTGATAACAGAGAATTAGGAATTTGTTTGATCCAAGGCTTGTTTTTGCATCTGATTTAGATATATGAAAGCATAGAATTAGGGATTAATCGATTGAGGTTTTGTGTTCACCAGACAAACTCTCACGAATGTTAAAAGATAATGCTAAATTCATATTGTTATCATTGCTTGGTGTTAAATAAGGGCTTTTGAATGATTAGTTGCAAGTATACTCTATTGCTATACTCTTAATGTCAAAATTGACTTTTTTAATCCTTTTTTTTTCCAGGACATACTGTGCATTGCTGCTATTCACTCAATTGCCTCCTACGTCACCAAACCACCGTTTACGTCACTTGCTAAACCGTTAATTGATGTTTTGGTGACGGAGCAGGATGTTAATTCGCCGACTGGCGTGACTTTGTGTTTGGCGGTGGCTGTGGATGGGGCGCCGAAGCCTGAGCTGGGTTATTTAGGAAGGGTGGTGGTGACGGTGGATAAGTTGTTGAGATGTGTGGGGGTTAAGGCAAAGGTGGCTTTGTTGACGGTTTTAGTTAGTGTGATTGGGGTTGGTAGATTTTTAAGTGAGGTGACGGTGGAGAGTTTGGTGGGTGTTTTGGTGGAGTTTGGGTGAAGAGCGAGGATGGAGTACGAGGAAAGCGATTGCGAAGGCGTTGGAGAGGTTGGTTATGGTTGAGAGGGATTTGGTTTTGGAATTTAAGGGTCAGTGGTCGAAGGCGTTTGAGGCAACAAGGTTTGAAAAGGTATTAGACTTCAGATCTTATGTTTACCGTCTAACATCTCTTTAATATTAAATGATAGTTTATGTTATAGCACAATACACGTGGGCTCCTTTAAAAATGGTATTTATATTATGTGTTAAAAATTGATAATTTAAACATACAGGTTCTTATTGTATTTGATGTTACAGCAAGTGAAAATTGTAAGGGTGTTGTAGATGTTTGATTATTGAATGAATTGGCCTTTTTATATATACAAGATCACAACAGTAGATTTATATGCCTGGTGTTGTTAATCATAATTTCAATTAGTATAGGCTGTATAGCTTATGACATAGATAGTTGCTCTAGAATATTTAATTTTGTTTGCTTGAAATATGAGGTTGAAATTATTTAACTACTTCATTACTTGAATTTTATAAACTTCTTAAGCTCGGACTTTTATTCTCTATGTGGATCCATAGTATTTGTTGTTGCTTATCTTTTGTTGGGCTATGATAATTACTTTCAGTCTTTGCAGTTGTGTTATTGCAGAAAAAGAGAGCCTTTGCTTCTTGGCGGGGCAACCCATATGGATTTGCAGCCATGGCGAATGCTATATTTAGCAACTCATGTTTGTGTGTGTTACCACACTATTGCAATATGTACAACACTATTATGCATGTCTTTTTTGGCTCTTGACATCGTCGCCCGGTTCGATTGTAGAGCCCTAGGTGGCGATGAATGTTGTTGATATCTATTGAGTTATAATTACTTGGCTGTGACGAGTTAAAAACATTTCACGATTATTCATGACAACGGCGTGGCAAGGATGTTGAATGGCATGTTTTACCTGCAACCCATCTTGCGACCATGGTTTTTCCAAACTCTGAGCCACACATAATCATTTGTCTTTGTGTTTGCTTAAAAATGGTAATGTGCTTACATGTATACGAATTTTGCAGCTGTGACATAGGGATTAGATATGAAACTATATATGTTGTATGGTTTTGCTCGAATTCAACTGAAATGAGTGTTTCTTGCACTCTCTGTTGATTTTGTTGCTAATGACAAAATCTGTCCGAACAGACACAATTCAGGTACTCTTACTATGCGAGCTTTTATACATACATATGTATATATCATAGAACGGTTTTTTAGAATTTTAGCCTTATATAATGTTGTTTTTTTTATTCTGCAGGAGAAATTCTATAGGAGTCAAGAAATTCCATCACATAACTTGTACAAACTGTATCACTAACAACCTACTATTTTCAGAAAATCCCCATTAAACTGTGCCCAAGGAGACCAACAGAAGTTTATGCATCGACTAACGTATTAATTTTATTGTTGTCTCAGGTTGGGGAGGAGCGGATCATTACGGGGATGAGGACATGGATGTCGTACGCGAAGAATGGTTAGGCTACGCCGCGACATTTATTTTCAAATGATCGAAACTGGTTTAAGGCATGTATTGTCGATACAATATTTTTGTAAACGTTAATTGTTGTCCTAGATTGGTTTGTAATTTGATAAATATGTATTATATAATGAAATGATGTTTTTGTTATTAGTTTGCTAATTATTTTGCATATAATAAAATGGCAATAAATCTAGGAGGGTAAATATGTAATTTTACAGGATTTTTGTTTTTTTTAGATTAAAAAATTATGACACGCAAAAAACGTCATAAAATTATGTCATAAAAATGTGTCATTAAAAAGTGTCATAACGCGTGTCAATAAATTCTGTCATAAATGTGTGTCATAAACAGATGACACGCGAAAATATGTCATGTTAAATTTATGACACCGCCATCCTTGACATTCTTTTTCCTGTCATCAGACCCCTTTCTTGACACGCAATGCGTGTCAAGAAAGAGCTTTTTTCTAGTAGTGCGAGTGTTGATCCTTTACATAAAAAAAATCTAAAAAAATGGCATTTCCTTCTATACACATATTTAGTCACTTTATATAGATTTGTTTATCTCAAAAACCACCCAATATATACTAATGGTGTTATAAAAGTCAAGTCACTAAATATATCTTTTCAGATCCGGAAGGTTTGAGATTGAGAATGATTTTATCAAATACAGTATGTATAAGAAAAAGTCATCTAACAAATTCTCGTAAATACAATTTCAAAAGCAGCCTTGGATAGCCTCCCATTGTACTTTTTCTCATTATACAAGGCTCCCAATGGGGTGATTGACTCTCTCGAAGCACTACGACGAAGGTTTTTTTGGGGCGGCAATGACGAGAAAGCAAAGACTAATTGGGTGGCTTGGGAACGGGTCATCGGACCTACGAATAAAGGGGGGTTGGGACTTGGATCTTTAAAGAACATGAATGATAGCCTAATTATGAAGTGGTGGTGGAAATATAAGCACGAAAAAGACTCCCTTTGGAGACGGGTTATTAATGCCATCCATTGGAATGATAATTCATGGGCCTATCTACCGGTTAAAAATGGGATACCTGGATGCTGGAATGCAATCACAAAACTGGAAAAGGACTTCAGCGAGATGAATATCAATGTCAAATGTCTAATGAAAGGTGAATTGGGAAGGGGGGACGACATTAGATTTTGGGTTGACTACTGGGTGGGCGACAGACCGTTAATGGAGCGTTTCCCCTCCTTGTTCCTGCTTGAAAAGAAAAAGAACGTTAATGTCGCTGGGAGGCTGCAAGGATGGGATTGGAAGCGTACTCCGATAACCCCATTGGAACTGACAGAACTGAACACATGCCAGCAACTTTTAGAAGACGTCCGGCTGTCCCTTGGACAGGATAATTGGATCTGGAGCTGCTGTTCGGATGGCGTTTTTTCTGTTGCTTCTTGCAGGAATTTATTGCAGCGACATGCCGTGCCGTTCTACCCTTTCAGCTGGATAAAATGGACGCCTAGGAAGATCTGCATTTTCGGATGGAGGGCTGAGCAAGACAGACTTCCAACTCTCAAAGGCTTGAAGCGGCGTCAAATTTTGCACGGATCAGATTGTTGCAGACTGTGTGGAGATGGTCCGGAAGACTCAGACCACCTTTTCTCCTCATGTTTTGTGGCTGCAAATGTTTGGAACCAAATCAGCACTTGGTGTCGCATTCCACCTATCTTTTCCTTTTCATTTAGAGACCTTTTGAAGCTTCATGAGACCATTAGCGGTTCGGATTACAAGCGGAAGGTTGTGCGAATGATAATTCTAGGCGCCTGTTGGGTTATCTGGAAAGCGCGAAATGGGGTAATCTTCAATGGTAAAAGACTACTCTTACAAGGTTTGCTTGGAGAAATTCAGGCGCTCACTTTTACATGGATCAAATATAAGGCGAAGCAAAGCTCATGGACGTGGGAGAAGTGGATAGCTTTTGATATTCCTATAACATAAAAACTTAATTGTTTGTCTGGGTGACTTTTGGCGATGTTTTTTGTATTGGGGTCTAGAACCTTTCTAGTCCCTCCTTGTAAATATTTTGGGTGGAATGAATGACTTTTGCCGATCAAAAAAAACAATTTCAAAAGAAAAGTCAAATCGCAATTCATTGTGATGGTGAAATCTGTTTAAAATCCGTTTGAATTCTGATTACTTTGTTGAAAAACGATTTTTTGGGTTTAAAATAAAGAATAGATGGATAAGATGTGCATTTAAATATGGTAACATATTTGGCATGGCAGTGTGTTGAACATACTTTGTTGAAAAAGATTTTTTGGTTTAAAATAAAGAACTAATAAGAAATCCGTGCGTTGCAGTTACGGTAATAATTTACAATTCGGTATTCAATTCTATTGTTTTATCCGCCTTAGACTAAAGCAATACAATTTTGTTTTAAAGAATACAATTTTGTTGATTATCTTACACCCACCCTAGAGTTAAAAATGTTGATTAAAATTATTTTTATTTACAATCACATCAAATCTGACAATTATAAATAGAAATATTGATAAACCCACTAATTTTTAATTAAAGCAAACATCGTAAAAGGCTAAAGTTTAAGATATAGAAATAGTTATAGTCGCACTTTGTCTCTAACAGACCAGGTGAGTGAGCTTAATATATAATGTAAAATGAAAGGGGTTGAACAGTTAGAAGTCAACTAAAATGTATTGTAGTGTAAAATTAACTAAAAGAAAAAAAAAGTCATACGATATGACCATTTTTTTAACCTTTAAATTGCTTAAACTCATATTATACACAATAAACCTTTTACTATTTAATGTGAAATTATAAATGGGGGATTATGATAAAAAAAAAAATGTACAAGTTAGTTTTACAAATAAGGGTAGTATTGAAAGAATTTTCCTGACATTTTGAGTGTGAAGTAAGGAACTTTTCATATGCCAGCTTTAAAACATATAAAATTACTATCCTAATCATCTTGAATAAGCCAATAAGTCAATAAAGAGTTTTGAAACTCAATCCTAAACACCCACTTATTAGGTTTTTAATCGCTATCACGATATTTAAACTAAAACTAGTAGGATGCTCAGTCGCGCGCTGCGCGACATTTGACTGTGCGCGACCTAAGTTGCTAAACATAGTTTAGGCGTTAAACACGCAGTTTATGGCATAGTATGAGAACATTTTAAACATCAGAAACAAAAAATGGTGGTACATGCGGTTGCGATTCAGGCGTTTGCATCAGTGTCATTGCCCTTCTTTGTAGTAGGTTCCATACTTCCTGTCATGAAAATGGACCAGAAATCAGAATGTGAACTTTAAATTGTCAGGTTGATAGGGTTATTGCATACCTTACGGATGAAAGAGTGACCTTTTCGAAGTGGTTTATTTAACTTGTGCTGGTGTTCTTGGTTTTCGTGTCATTAAGGTTGTGCTGCTAGAGGTTAGGTGTACGTTGATGCGACTATTAATGAGTTACTAACATGAATTTTGCCTCAGCTGGGCAAAAACATTCAAAGTCGACCGGGTAAACTATTTGTCCGCATTTGATGCGTGTGGTGTAATACCATCCTTGTCACACCCTCAAATTTCCACTGCGGAGTTTTACCGCGAGGCGCATGACAAACCAGGATCCATAGCCATAAGTATCATGAACGACTCTAAATGCTCAAACCATTTAGTTCATTTTAAAGAAAAAGTTTCAAAGTTTAACCAAGCGATTTAAAGTAATGCGGAAGCGTAAACAAAGTAAAACAATTGCAAAAGTCTGCGCTAAACAACGCGCCCAAAACCAAAGTTTAAAAGTACGAAATAATAAATATTCATAACCCAAGACACAAATGATGCATGCCCTAAAACGTGCTCCGTACCTAAGGACCTGCAAAGCATGCTAAAATGTGTCAACATAAAGTCGGTGAGTTCACAATATAAGTAAGCGATGTAAATAAAAGTGTAGGTTCTCAAAACCCCAAAAGTCAAGTATACAACGTTGGCCTCTCAGACCCTGTAAACAATAGCTAATTCAAATGTCAGGGGTAGCTAGCCCACTCATGATAACTAAAACCGGCGAATACCGAACTACTAATGAACAAGTTCCCATAACCGGGATAAGGATGCCTTGCATCATTGTCCATCGACAATGACATTATGTTTAAAGCTAATAGTTCACATCCGTGCTCCCAACACGATGTGAGGTTTGTTAGACCTAATAGCGCTATCAACTAATTAACCCGCTTGCCCAACCGGCAATTGATTCGGTATTTTGAAGGACTTAAAAGATGTGTTTGGTTTAGTTCATCAAGGACATAAATATGAATTAGTAAAAATAGATTCACCCCGTGAACCATGCACCCCAAAACCCGGGATGTGTAAAAGAAAGTTGTCTCAAGACAGACTAGAAAACGTTACCAATGTAGTCTCAACCCGAGACGCATGCTTTGAGAAAAAGTAGTGAAACTCACCTTAGGTTGCAAGCAAGAATATCCAAACTTCAACGTAATAGAGACTCGCTACCGACTCCCTATTATATGTGTCACTATGTGAGTACACTTGCATAACCAATATACCACATAGCACGTTTATTCGATTCTTAAAAGTTTCAAAATCGTGTAGTGACACCTAGTGACTCTACATGCACAAGTATGTCCTACGTATCCGTTGGTGATCGTGGTGACTATTATAAGTTTAACGCATCAAACACATCTCATACAAGTTTCCACACAAGTACATGTCAATTACACACCACATAGAACTCCAAATAGTCACTTAAAGACCCCGTACACAATCTGTGTTTTTAGGACAGGTTGTGCGCTGTGAAAAACAATTTATTTAAAATACTTAACGAATGAATTAGAGTCCCAAATTTTTACTGAATTTTTTTTGGGATTCACTCGACAATACCTATTTTTGTTTTGTCTTAATTCCAAACACAAAAATTATAAAAATTCGTACAACACAGCAGTGTCCAGAAAATTTCCTCAACAGGTCACTTTAGTAGGAAAATTCTTAAAAATTGTGTATTCATCCAAACGAGATGAATCTACTTGGAAAAGCTCTATTTTTCCAGTATTGACCTACTGTAAAAATTTCATAACCTAACTCCTTGTAAATCGCAAGTTATGACCATTTAAAGTTAGCCCAATTTATAAATCCGAAAATCTGATATGACCCCTAATCAATTAAAATTCCAAAAACGAATCATACGGTGTCCAAAATCGATGGTTTTGCCCATTATGAAAAGCTAAGACTATACACAACACAATCATGCAAAGAAATCATCAAAACTATCAATTTACCAACTCGTTACAGCCCCTACAAAACATACAAACGAATCTGCCAGAATTTAAAACTTGCATCCCAAGTTATTTACAAACCCTAATCATGCTCAAAAATCTCTAACACATGCATAATCCATACTCTCATGATTAAACACATATTATCATGCAAAAACCCTAATCATGGCAACTAGCAACAATCATCAACATTAAATCATCAAGAACAATCAAGAACTCATACATATATATATATATATGCGATTGTATGTATATGATTTTTAGAGTTTTTAAAGTTTTTCGATTAACATAATCTTTCAAAGAACATATAAACGCATACCTTGTAGTGCTAAAACTCCCTAAAGCCTTGAGATTAAACCCGAACTAGCTTGATTAGATGTGAGATTAGTTGATTGATTGATAATCTGATATGACCCCTAATCAATTAAAATTCCAAAAACGAATCATACGGTGTCCAAAATCGATGGTTTTGCCCATTATGAAAAGCTAAGACTATACACAACACAATCATGCAAAGAAATCATCAAAACTATCAATTTACCAACTCGTTACAGCCCCTACAAAACATACAAACGAATCTGCCAGAATTTAAAACTTGCATCCCAAGTTATTTACAAACCCTAATCATGCTCAAAAATCTCTAACACATGCATAATCCATACTCTCATGATTAAACACATATTATCATGCAAAAACCCTAATCATGGCAACTAGCAACAATCATCAACATTAAATCATCAAGAACAATCAAGAACTCATACATATATATATATATGCGATTGTATGTATATGATTTTTAGAGTTTTTAAAGTTTTTCGATTAACATAATCTTTCAAAGAACATATAAACGCATACCTTGTAGTGCTAAAACTCCCTAAAGCCTTGAGATTAAACCCGAACTAGCTTGATTAGATGTGAGATTAGTTGATTGATTGAAAGTTGAAGGGTGTGGGGTTGGGGGACATCCACGGCGCAAACAAGAGGGTGGGTTAGGGGTTTTTTTTTTTTTTTTTTTTTTTGAACTATAATTATAGGATAATGTTTCTTGTTCCCCAAGTAGTTGGGTATTAGGGCCCCTCTTGCACAATATCTTGACACGTTAAGACTATACCAGCCCAATACCGGACCCAATAATATTAATCCCTCTAAATTGTATAAAAAACCATTGTTTTTATTATTACGTAAGATATTAGTCATGACGTGTACGTAACTTGCATGGTCTACATATTAATCGTCAGTCAAGTTATAATTCACATAATTCACGTAATTCATACAAGCAGGCACTTCGCATCCATCACCATTTAATTGCACATATTATGATTATACATGTCACATAATTCACCAACGTTCGGGATACAGGACCCATGTGTGTGTTAAACAATACTTATCCTATTTAACACATATGTTAATAACCTCTAACATGTGTTAGGCCTACTTACTAACCCTAGTTAAGTATCTACCCATGCACAACGTAAGTTAACTAAAATATATCATGTAAGTTAACTAGAGTTCAGTGAAAGTATTAACCTGAAAATGCGGGGTGTCACATCATCCCCAAGTTGAAAAGAATTTCGTCCCGAAATTCAGCAAGTAAACAATAAAGCCAGTTATAAAAAGGTGTGCTTGGTTCCCGGATGTCACATCATCCCCAAGTTGAAAGGAATTTCGCCCCGAAATTCACTTTGAAAGAGCTGCTTTATGTTCCGCGTTCGATCTATGTACGATTTCAGGTTCGGTAAAGAGATGTGGGTATTTGAGTCGCATCTGATCCCTGCGTTCCCACGTGTATTCCGGTCCTAGACGGGAATTCCACCGCACCTTCACAATAGGTATGGTGCTTTTTCTGAGTTTCTTGGCGCCCTGCTCAAGAATTTCCACGGGTTCTTCCACGAACCGAAGTTGTTCGTCCACCTGGATCTCCTCCAGTGGCACTGCTAATGTCGAATCTGACAGACACTTCTTCAGATTCGATACATGAAATACATTGTGTACTCCATTGAGTTCCTCGGGCAGATTTAATTCATAAGCTACTGGACCAACCCTTTTGACAATCTCAAATGGCCCAACGTATCGTGGGTTCAGTTTTCCCCGTTTGCCGAAGCGTATCACACCCTTCCATGGTGACACCTTCAGTAACACCCTGTCCCCTACTTGGAATTCCAATGGTTTCCTACGCTTATCAGCGTAGCTTTTCTGTCGATCACGAGCAGCAGCCATCCTGTTTCTGATTTGCACTATCTTTTCAGAAGTTTCATGCACTAGTTCGGGACCTGTCAGTTGGCTATCCCCAACTTCCGTCCAACAGATGGGAGACCTACACTTGCGCCCATAAAGTGCCTCAAAGGGCGCACACTGAATCGAAGTGTGGTAACTATTGTTATAAGAAAACTCAATCAGTGGCAAGTGCTTGTCCCAATTGTTTCCAAAGTCCACCACGCACGCTCGTAGCAGATCTTCTAATGTTTGGATGGTACGTTCGCTCTGTCCATCCGTCTGAGGGTGGTAGGCTGTGCTCATGTCTAAACGAGTCCCCAAAGCATCGTGGAGAGTTTTCCAGAAATGGGATGTAAATCGCGCGTCGCGATCAGATATGATGGAAGTAGGCACCCCGTGCCTAGAAACAACCTCTTTGATATAAGGATTGGCCAGCTTCTCCAGTTTATCAGTGTCCTTGATGGCAAGGAAGTGTGCCGATTTGGTCAACCGATCAACTATGACCCAAATCTTGTCATGCCCACTTGGCGTTTTAGGGAGTTTTGTAATGAAATCCATAGAAATTCCGTCCCATTTCCACATAGGGATTTCTGGTTGCTGAAGTAAGCCCGAAGGTTTTTGATACTCAATCTTAACCTTGGCACAGGTCAAGCACTTACTAACATAAGTAGCTATCTCTGCTTTCATGTTTGGCCACCAGTAGAGAGTTTTGAGGTCCTGGTACATTTTGTCCGAACCGGGATGTACCGAATAACGAGATGTGTGAGCCTCATCGAGCACTAGTTGTCTAAGATCCCCTGAACGTGGAATCCAGACTCGATCCATAAAGTACTGAAGCCCATCCGACTTCAGTTCTAGGTGCTTGCCAGCACCATGCAATGTTTCCAACCCGATGTTTTCCTTTTTCAAGGCCTCGCCTTGGGCTTCACGTATTTTATCAGGCAGATTAGAGTGTATGGTAAGTTGTAAGGCTCGCACACGTTTGGGTTTCGTTTCTTTACGGCTCAGGGCATCAGCTACTACGTTAGCTTTCCCTGGATGGTACTTGATAGCACAGTCATAATCATTCAAGAGTTTGACCCATCGTCGTTGCCGTATGTTTAGGACCTTCTGATCAAATATGTGCTGAAGACTCTTATGATCTGTGAAGATTGTGCACTTTGTTCCGTAGAGGTAGTGCCTCCAAATTTTGAGAGCGAAGACAACCGCTCCCAGTTCCAAGTCGTGAGTGGGATAATTCTTCTCGTGAACTTTTAGTTGTCGTGAAGCATAAGCGATCACCTTCTCGCGTTGCATCAAAACACACCCTAGACCTTGAATAGATGCATCACAGTACACCACAAAGTCCTCCGTACCCTCAGGTAGTGATAATATTGGAGCACTGCAAAGTTTAGTCTTTAGTAATTGAAAAGCAGCTTCTTGGGCATCTCCCCACTTGTAGGTAATCCCCTTCTGTGTCAAAGCAGTGAGGGGTTGAGCGATTTTTGAGAATCCCTGAATGAATCTGCGATAATAACCTGCAAGGCCAAGGAATTGTTGGACCTCCGTGGGAGTCTTAGGGGCCTCCCATCTTTTAATCGCATCAATCTTAGCGGGATCGACCTGTATTCCTGCCTCGTTCACCACATGACCCAAGAATTGGACCACACGAATCCAGAAGTCGCACTTGGAGAAATTTGCATATAACCGCTCACTTTTCAGAAGTTCTAAGATCAGTCGTAGGTGTTGCTCATGCTCTTCCCTACTCTTGGAATAGATCAGAATGTCGTCTATGAACACTATGACAAATTTGTCTAGATAGGGTTTGCACACACGGTTCATGAGGTCCATGAACACAGCTGGTGCATTGGTCAGCCCGAAGGGCATTACCAAAAATTCATAGTGCCCATAACGAGTTCGAAAGGCTGTCTTTGGCACATCCTCCTCTCGGACTCTCAGTTGGTGATACCCCGACCTTAAGTCAATCTTGGAATAGAAACTCGACCCCTGAAGCTGGTCGAATAGATCATCAATACGAGGTAAAGGGTAGCGGTTTTTAATTGTCACCTTATTCAATTCCCGGTAATCGATGCACATACGGAAACTCCCATCCTTCTTCTTCACAAATAAGACTGGGGCTCCCCATGGTGAAGAACTAGGTCTGATGAAACCCCTGTCCAATAGTTCTTGGAGTTGGGTAGATAGTTCTTGAAGTTCGCCTGGTGCAAGGCGGTATGGTGCACGCGCAACTGGGGCGGCTCCTGGTGCAAGGTCAATTTGGAACTCCACTTGGCGAACCGATGGAAGTCCAGGCAGTTCCTCTGGGAAAACATCTGGAAAATCTCGGACCACTGGGATGTCCTCGATTTTTGTTTCAACTTCAGCTCGAGTGTCAGAAATGTTAGCCAATATGGCTGGATAGCCCTTCCGTATGCACTTTTGGGCCTTCAAGTAAGAGATGATGCCCACCATGGCACCACCGCGATCACCCTGGACAGATAAGAGTTCTCCACTAGGGAGAGGGATACGAACAACTTTCTCCTGGCAGAGAATTTCGGCGTGGTGCTTGGACAACCAGTCCATGCCAACCACAAGATCAAAGCTTCCTAGGGTGATAGGTAAAAGGTCGATGGCAAACAACTGTCCATCTAGTTCGAGCCCACAGTCACGAAGAATGTGGGTTACCTCAACAGGCTTCCCATCAGCTAGTTCTATAGAGTACGGGGTCTCGAGTAATGTAGGAACTATCCCTAGTTGTTTGCTAAGTTTTGATGACACAAAACTATAGTCTGCACCAGTATCATATAAAACAGAAGCGAGAGTGTCGTTCAAGGAACACGTACCCGTCACGACGTTGTTATCATTCCTCGTTTCCCCAGAGCCAATCACGAATGCTCTACCACGCGCCCCATAGTTGTTTCCGTTGTTGTTGTTGTTACTAGTGTTGGTGTTGTTGTTATTACCCCCATTGTTTCCATTACTGTTCAGCTGGGGACAATTCTTCTTAAAGTGGTTCTCGCTACCACACTGGAAACACGCTTTTCCACCCTTCTGTTGCTGACCCTGCGGGGGTGGGTTACCCTGAAGGTTGACTCTACAGTCTTTCTGCACATGCCCCAGCTTACCACAACGATCGCATCTAATCCTGTTACATGGCCCAGAGTGGTGATAGTTGCACTTAGCGCACTTGGGCCGATTTCCGTGATAACCACCTTGAATCTGAGTACGGTTGTTGTTGTTGTTATGGTTGTCGTGTTTCTTGTTCGGGTGCTGCTGCTGTTGATTACCATTACCTGGGGGTTTGCCAGACGCATTCTCCCACTTCCTCTTGTTATCATTAGTACCAGAGGATGAAGCACCTCGAGGGGGCAGTAGTCCCTCCTCTACTTTCTGGTCAGTCAGCTGGTGTGCCATACGAATCACCTGCTGAAGATTGTTGAAGTTTGCAGCAGTAACCATGCCCTTGATCTGCGGCACCAAACCCTTGATGTACAGTTCAATCCGCTTGTAGAGCGGGGTTGAGTAGTTAGGGCACATAGTTGCTAGCTCATGTGACCTAGTGGCGTAGGCTTCAATATCCGACCCCACCATTTTCAGATTCAGGTACTCAGTTTCCAGCTTCTGGATTTCATCCCGAGGGCAGTACTCCTCCCTCATCATCTCCTTGAAAGCATCCCAAGGCGTAGCATTTGCCACATCCACACCCAGTATTTGTTTCTGAGAGTTCCACCAGGATAACGCCGCGTTCTCAAGTGTACCAGCGGCATATTTGACCCGGTCAGCTGGTGGACAGTTGCACATAGCAAAGCATGACTCCACCCTTTCGAACCACCTAAGTAGTCCAACTGCACCTTCAGATCCCCCAAAGTTTTGAGGCTTGCAGTCCATGAAGGTCTTGTAGGTGCAGGCTGGAGGGTGGTGTGGAGGTTGACCTACGTGCAAACACGGAAGTCATATGAGTAATAGAGTTTAACGCTGGAGTTCGTAGAAAGAGTGAATAAGGCGAATTAGTGTTACCAGCTTGGATAGCTGCGAGGGCTGCAACCACCCTGTCGTTGACAAGTGCAGTCAGCTCAGCTTGTGTTAGGTTGATGTTTCCTCGTCCGTGACCGCTTCCCGCCATAGTAGTTCTACAAATATACTATACCGATGAGAATACAATCGTTTGCACAACACAGTGTACTAGTAAGTCACGCACGTATAAATAATAAAATAAAAGTTCAATCAATAATAAAATACCAACGTTCTAAAACAATCCAAAAGATCATCCAGTCTCACGAGATAAAATAAAAGTCATAATATACTAGGAACAAAATAAATAACTAAATAAATAATAATAAATAAAATCAATCGTCGTCTGTAGAGATGACTGATGTAACATCGCGAATTTCCCCTAATTTTTTTTTTGATAAAAAGAATGTATTGTTTTAAACAATATATGTTTTAAATACCTTAAACTAATAATTATTTGTATCTCGACACTTTTGTACGTTTTAAAAATATTTCGAGTCACTTTCAGGCTTATATAATCATATTATGAATTTAGAATAATATAGTTTTAGGGAAATAATTGCCAAAAAAAGATTTGTGTGGACCGGGACTCGAACCCGCGTCCACAGCCAACCAACACACAGTGACAACCAACTGAGCCAACTATCATCTTGTGTAGTATTTCAGAAGAAAATAAACTTAACACATTCCTTAAATTGAACAGTCAAAGTCTTAGTCAAACAGTCAAAGTCTTAGTCAAATAGTCAATTCATCATAAAACCTTACTTTATGGTGTTGACCAATTTTAATGGCTAATTGACTCCAAAACTAGTATAAAAACCCACCTATGACCCATTATACTTTGCACCTCTAAATCGATTGTTTCAATCCGATTAAACTTTCCCTCATACCTTTCTTCTATAGTCTATTACGTCTACAATTGAAGCTTTGATTATAAGCTCTTGTAATTGGTGAATTGGAAGCTTGATATTCTTTCTTTTTCGTTTTCTTCAATTTGGACTAGCTACGTTGTTGAGTCTTTGGGATTCGCCTCGCATACATTCACAACACATTATTCTATTTTTTTCACGAGACATAACATTTTGTTAAGGTGAGTTTTACATAGCCCCTTTTCTATTTATCACCGTTTTTGGGGTGAAACATGTTACAACATTCTATATGCAATTCAATCATCAAAGTGTCTATGTGTTTTTCTATGTTGCATTATGTCTTGAACATGACTAGAGTAAGCACAATTCTAGCATAATCATTAACATTGATCAGCCGACGGTATACAATGATAGATCTATTGGACTGACAATCCCACCTGGATACGTGCCTCCTACAAAGGTAGCGTGGGTGATTGTTATCGCATAACATATTCGAGTGAACCATGAGCGTATGGGATGTACCACATTATAACAGTCCCAAGGGTTGATTATGCACTCGATTTACTTCTAGTATGTTTTCACATATGGACTAGACTTGCCATGACACTTGAATTGTACAAGTTTTATTCAATTATCAAAACCTATGTAATTCTCACCAACTTTTGTTGACCCAAAATATTTCAAACTTAACATGTTTCAGGTTATAGCTTGCTTGAAGATTAGAGTTATTGCTTGAAGATGCGTAGCTAGTATTTTTCATTTTGATGTACAAAATTCTTAGAACAATTGTATGTAATTTATTTAAATCATTTATTGAAATTTATTATTTACCATGAGCTACTGAACAATCATCAATACGTGACATCCCGATGTTTCCGCCATCGGTTGGGGTGTTACAGATTGGTATCAGAGCCATGGTTATAGGGAATTAGGTTATTAGAAAAAAAAATAATCTAGTCTATAACCATAGGATTTTAATCAGTACTTGCTCCTTTTACTTGCAACCTTACTTGTTTATATTCTCTATTTTACTTCTTATCCTTACTACAGTCCCTACAAGAAGAGTGCTCTCTATCACAAGATCTACTCTTAGACTAATAGGACAAATCCTCAGGTTTAGCCTGTACCACCTTGAAGATCTTGTCGAAGTTCTAGATTTTAATAACGAACACGTGCAATCTGGAAGGGTGAACGCCTGTATTCTGAGTTTTCTGTCTAGGACTGGCATTTCGCATATATCCCAATCAGACGAGGGACCCGGATGCCTACCTGGGAATTCTCGGGATGAGTGTTCACTTATAGGCTAAAGCATGTCTTCACTATGTTATTAGAATCTAGAAGCTTTGATAAGTCAACGTTTTCATTTATTCGTTTTAATTAATGAATAAATGATTACACTCACTTTCCTTAAACTAAGCTCTAAAATCTCAAAATTTTACAGCTTAAATCAATCTCATATCATAACCATCTATGGATTTCACAATCACACTTCACCTTACCATCTTAGCCACTTTTTAAATATTCAACACCCTACCCAAATCATATTATTTCATTTCTCCACATGTTACTTATTTTTAAAAACTATAACCTCATACCTTAGCACAAACTAAAGATTTCTAAATCTTGTTGTATTTTCATTACCTAGTAACTTTACAAAGTACATATTTTTGTCAAAAGATGTCCTCGAACTTAAATTCAATTGTTTATTTATTGACGTAACAAACAATTTTCTATATAATGCTTTAAACTATTAAAAATCACTTAATAGAACCTTGATCTTCAAAACCTAATGTCATGTTTGAAATCTCCAACTAACGGGAATATTTTAATCAAAGCCCACTTAGCTTGTACTATTTAACAACTTTTGCTTTATGTATAAAACCAATTTTGAAAATAAGATTTTTTTTTATCCATAGGAATAATATCTAGTCTCTAAATTCTCCATCGACACTCACCCATTTTCAATTTGTTCAAATTTTTACAATATTTGGCATATACCACAATCATGTTTTCTTATACACTTGATTATAACCTTTGATCCAAACCCCAAAATTTACACTGCTACATAACCTCCTTACTATAAAATAAACTCTTTATAAACTATCTTCACATTCACTATCCCTCACAACCTTGATTCTGCTTCAAGATTTTTCATCATCGTCTCAAGAACTAAATTCATATCCTTCACCTTCTCACACATGAGCTAGTTACCCATGATAACCAAACTATTGAAACTTGATTGTGTGTTGCATCAAACATAATCCTTAGTTATACATGAGGATTCGATTATCTACCATATTTAAACATTTGATACTAGAAATCATGGAATATAAATTATTTGCTATAGACACACCTAGAGTCATTAACCTTGTCTAGGACAACACTATTACAACTCGCATGCTATGCTTGATACTTGATTGTTTATATGTACATATTATCAATTTACAATTTATGTGTGAAATAATTGGTACACTTAATCAAACAACTGGTAGAGGATGAAGTACTTGCTCAACAGTTAGTTGAGTACCAAATAACCTACTCAACGATTGGTAGAGGTCATCATGCCTGCTCAACAGTCGGTAGAGGCCCTACAACCTGCTCAACGACTGGTAGAGGCTATCGCACTTGCTCAACAATCGGTAGAGGTTCTTACTCACTGACTGGTAGAAGTCTTTTTCCTACTCAACAGTTGGACTCATTTTTGGATACATTGTAAACGATTCAATCACAAGGTTATTTTGCATTACTTACATGTGTGTTTAGAGTCATAGAAGGACACAAAACCCTAATGTAAGGTAAATTGGTGATTGCGGTCCGGAACGTAATCATGAATTTACAGGTACGTTAAGGTAGTGTGAAATTCTAATAAGGTTTTAGTAGTTCATTTGGTTTTCATATAGCTAATCAATTCATGCATTTCTTATAAGATTCCTAAAACATAAGTTTAGTATTTTGCTAGATTCTTATGTTTCTTGCTACTTTAGACGAACCTAATCAAATCCTTAAAACTCACATCGCAAACCTCTTATCCAAATTATTCGAAACAAATTATTCTATTACCTATAAATTCATGTCGTGCCTTAACCCAAACCACAATTGCCATAATTTCTACCTAATCAACCTCAAACCTGTGTTTTTAATAACTTCGGGACGAAGTTTCCAAAAGTAGGGGAGACTGTAACATCGCGAATTTCCCCTAATTTTTTTTTTGATAAAAAGAATGTATTGTTTTAAACAATATATGTTTTAAATACCTTAAACTAATAATTATTTGTATCTCGACACTTTTGTACGTTTTAAAAATATTTCGAGTCACTTTCAGGCTTATATAATCATATTATGAATTTAGAATAATATAGTTTTAGGGAAATAATTGCCAAAAAAAGATTTGTGTGGACCGGGACTCGAACCCGCGTCCACAGCCAACCAACACACAGTGACAACCAACTGAGCCAACTATCATCTTGTGTAGTATTTCAGAAGAAAATAAACTTAACACATTCCTTAAATTGAACAGTCAAAGTCTTAGTCAAACAGTCAAAGTCTTAGTCAAATAGTCAATTCATCATAAAACCTTACTTTATGGTGTTGACCAATTTTAATGGCTAATTGACTCCAAAACTAGTATAAAAACCCACCTATGACCCATTATACTTTGCACCTCTAAATCGATTGTTTCAATCCGATTAAACTTTCCCTCATACCTTTCTTCTATAGTCTATTACTTCTACAATTGAAGCTTTGATTATAAGCTCTTGTAATTGGCGAATTGGAAGCTTGATATTCTTTCTTTTTCGTTTTCTTCAATTTGGACTAGCTACGTTGTTGAGTCTTTGGGATTCGCCTCGCATACATTCAGAACACATTATTCTATTTTTTTCACGAGACATAACATTTTGCTAAGGTGAGTTTTACATAGCCCCTTTTCTATTTATCACCGTTTTTGGGGTGAAACATGTTACAACATTCTATATGCAATTTAATCATCAAAGTGTCTATGTGTTTTTCTATGTTGCATTATGTCTTGAACATGACTAGGGTAAGCACAATTCTAGCATAATCATTAACATTGATCAGCCGACGGTATACAATGATAGATCTATTGGATTGACAATCCCACCCGGATACGTGCCTCCTACAAAGGTAGCGTGGGTGATTGTTATCGCATAACATATTCGAGTGAACCATGAGCGTATGGGATGTACCACATTATAACAGTCACAAGGGTTGATTATGCACTCGATTTACTTCTAGTATGTTTTCACATATGGACTAGACTTGCCATGACACTTGAATTGTACAAGTTTTATTCAATTATCAAAACCTATGTAATTCTCACCAACTTTTGTTGACCCAAAATATTTCAAACTTAACATGTTTCAGGTTATAGCTTGCTTGAAGATTAGAGTTATTGCTTGAAGATGCGTAGCTAGTATTTTTCATTTTGATGTACAAAATTCTTAGAACAATTGTATGTAATTTATTTAAATCATTTATTGAAATTTATTATTTACCATGAGCTACTGAACAATCATCAATACGTGACATCCCGATGTTTCCGCCATCGGTTGGGGTGTTACAACTGATCCTTCATCCTCACTTTCCTCCTGTAACTCCACAGGTTCTTCCTCCTCTTCCTCTTCCATAAGAGCTGCATCGAGTGCCACTCCCAGAGCATCAAACCCATCCTCCATGGGTTCCTCCTCGGGTTCTCTTCCCCAATTGGTTCCAAAGCTTCCATAAGCCGGTTGCGAACCGTAGCTAACTCCTCTCGAGTACGCGCCAACTCTTGTTTGGTAGCAGTAGCATCCTGTTTTGCTTCCTCAGCCTCTTTCTTTACTTTCCTTAGTTCGCTGAGCAAGTGGTCAATCTGTCCCACCACATGTGTCAATGTCTCGTCAGCATTTCTTCTCCAGAACTGAAACTCCTTAATACCAGTGAAAGCATTATCCAACTCAGTGTGCACATGTCTCACCATTCCTGCAAGTGACCTCTCCCACGAGTCAATAATGGGAGGTACTCTAGCTGGCACCCCATAACTCACAACCCACGAGTGCAAGACGTCCGTGAACCAAAGCCAACGATTAGTGGCTTCGCATGGCTCGAGTGACGAAGATGGGGCCTCGTAAGGGTTATACATAGGACGTCGTCGCCCATCATGAGCACGATAAGAGTAATTTCGGTGAGCGGGGTTAACCATAGTTACCTGCAATACGTTAGATTAGTGTTCGAAGTCGAGAATAATAAGCGTGCACTGAAGACGGTGAGTGTACTAATACTTATGCTATAATGATTATAGACTAGAATGCAATGCAATTCCTAGTTCACTATAACCAATGGCTCTGATACCAATCTGTCACACCCTCAAATTTCCACTGCGGAGTTTTACCGCGAGGCGCATGACAAACCAGGATCCATAGCCATAAGTATCATGAACGACTCTAAATGCCCAAACCATTTAGTTCGTTTTAAAGAAAAAGTTTCAAAGTTTAACCAAGCGATTTAAAGTAATGCGGAAGCGTAAACAAAGTAAAACAATTGCAAAAGTCTGCGCTAAACAACGCGCCCAAAACCAAAGTTTAAAAGTACGAAATAATAAATATTCATAACCCAAGACACAAATGATGCATGCCCTAAAACGTGCTCCGTACCTAAGGACCTGCAAAGCATGCTAAAATGTGTCAACATAAAGTCGGTGAGTTCACAATATAAGTAAGCGATGTAAATAAAAGTGTAGGTTCTCAAAACCCCAAAAGTCAAGTATACAACGTTGGCCTCTCAGACCCTGTAAACAATAGCTAATTCAAATGTCAGGGGTAGCTAGCCCACCACAATCGAGTGGCGAATACCGAACAACACAGATTGTGTACGGGGTCTTTAAGTGACTATTTGGAGTTCTATGTGGTGTGTAATTGACATGTACTTGTGTGGAAACTTGTATGAGATGTGTTTGATGCGTTAAACTTATAATAGTCACCACGATCACCAACGGGATACGTAGGACATACTTGTGCATGTAGAGTCACTAGGTGTCACTACACGATTTTGAAACTTTTAAGAATCGAATAAACGTGCTATGTGGTATATTGGTTATGCAAGTGTACTCACATAGTGACACATATAATAGGGAGTCGGTAGCGAGTCTCTATTACGTTGAAGTTTGGATATTCTTGCTTGCAACCTAAGGTGAGTTTCACTACTTTTTCTCAAAGCATGCGTCTCGGGTTGAGACTACATTGGTAACGTTTTCTAGTCTGTCTTGAGACAACTTTCTTTTACACATCCCGGGTTTTGGGGTGCATGGTTCACGGGGTGAATCTATTTTTACTAATTCATATTTATGTCCTTGATGAACTAAACCAAACACATCTTTTAAGTCCTTCAAAATACCGAATCAATTGCCGGTTGGGCAAGCGGGTTAATTAGTTGATAGCGCTATTAGGTCTAACAAACCTCACATCGTGTTGGGAGCACGGATGTGAACTATTAGCTTTAAACATAATGTCATTGTCGATGGACAATGATGCAAGGCATCCTTATCCCGGTTATGGGAACTTGTTCATTAGTAGTTCGGTATTCGCCGGTTTTAGTTATCATGAGTGGGCTAGCTACCCCTGACATTTGAATTAGCTATTGTTTACAGGGTCTGAGAGGCCAACGTTGTATACTTGACTTTTGGGGTTTTGAGAACCTACACTTTTATTTACATCGCTTACTTATATTGTGAACTCACCGACTTTATGTTGACACATTTTAGCATGCTTTGCAGGTCCTTAGGTACGGAGCACGTTTTAGGGCATGCATCATTTGTGTCTTGGGTTATGAATATTTATTATTTCGTACTTTTAAACTTTGGTTTTGGGCGCGTTGTTTAGCGCAGACTTTTGCAATTGTTTTACTTTGTTTACGCTTCCGCATTACTTTAAATCGCTTGGTTAAACTTTGAAACTTTTTCTTTAAAACGAACTAAATGGTTTGGGAATTTAGAGTCGTTCATGATACTTATGGCTATGGATCCTGGTTTGTCATGCGCCTCGCGGTAAAACTCCGCAGTGGAAATTTGAGGGTGTGACAATCCTTTTGCAACAATTATTACAAACCCAAAACTATGATTTGAAACATCGGATAAAACCGATGTTTTTTTTTTTTAAATTACACGCTGATGTTTTTAAAAATTATTTTTTAAAACTTGCGCATTGAGCATAATCTATTGGACATGGATAAAATTTTGGTCAAATACAATACATAGATGATACCTTGGATAGCCTCCATTCTAAGAGTTATGGGCAGATCAAGGTTAATTGTGTCATTTGAACTCCATTGTTTTGTAACTGAGAGGAAAGTACCTGGAGCTGTTAGAGGGATAGATTGGCTATTAAGTAATGCTTTTGCGTTTGATGTTGTCCAAAATGGTATTCTAACATTGCTAATCAGAGAAAGAAAGAATGTTGATGGCTTGATGCTAACTAACTACAAAATACTAAAATTTCAAACCTGTGCCATAACAGCACCAGAAATCATTGAACTTTGAACCCCATTTATGATATCCTGTAGCTTTTAATGATACGGGAGCTAACGGCAGCATATATATATCATAACTCTAGGTTCCTTCCCTCTTTGAATACTTAGGACACCATTAGTTAAAGCTCGTTCATAATAATTTGCATACGCCATTTCTTTACTCCATCTGAACAGGTTACGCGAGACCTATGTACAAGATCAAATCGCCATTTAATAGTTATAATATCAAAACACACCTTTAGCATCTTGTGAACACAATATTGACCTGGAATATTTCCCATATAAATGTTGTAATTTTCATGTGAAAATACTATAATACCATGATAACATTTAAATGATATAACTATAATATCAACACATACTTTTAGCATGTTGTAGGTAGTACACGATTCTTCTGTCTCTGTGTGTAAGGTGCTTGCGAGTCTCTTTGGTTCTGACCTGAGAATGCCAACAATATTTTGCTAGATAAAAAGTCAAAAGCATTATCAATTATTTAAAATCAAAGTTCAATAAAAATGCTATATGAATCTAATATTTCTACCAGAATTCGTCGATTGATGTGCCTCCTGTAGAATACATATGGGAAGAATTGATGATATCCATGAAAAATGTCCCAATTTCTTGGAAAGTGAATCATATGAAAGCAGGCACATATATGATATACATTATACAGAAGATAAGCCTTCTTTTCTATGGGGTCATAAAGGTCAAAGTTGACTTTTTCAATAAGCGTGCTTTTTTAAAAAAAAAAAAAAGCACGCGTAAAATTTAGCATCTAAATCAGTTGCATAAACTATATTTAGAGGTTAATGGGGATCTGTTTCAAATGTTTTCTTTAAATTTTTAATGTTGGTTTGTTAAGAACAAACTATTCTGAAATGCATCAGTCAAATAAGATATAACTCTACGAAATCATTGCTTATCTTGTACCCTAATAAAATAAAACTACATATCAATTACAATCTGGTAATAAACATACCTAAACTTCACAAACTTGACGTTTTTTCAACCCTTGATACCAATATACATCCCTGAAAAAATGACATCAAGCTTTTTATCATAGATTTATAGGGATAGAATAAGATGCCTAACAGGCTAACACCACAATCGAGTGGCTTTCCCCCTTATTGATTCAATTTCGTGTACTTCATGATCAAGAACATTAATCACTCCGCTTGTTAAAATATTTTTACACTTAAAATTCCTTTTTTTTTTTTCTGAAAATGGAGCACTACGGTTAATTTTTTCCTCAAACGGTTGGTATGCAAAACCAATGCAGAATTTCTTGTGTTTTATTAAAAATCTAAACCCTTATACCTTCATTACGTGAACATCAAAAACTACCAAGATAACTGATTTAATAACATATTCCACTCGGATGTTGTATAAATACATAGAAATAGTAGTAAGAACTATATGTACCTTGTGTCATCAAAAATATATCTTGGTGTGGCATTATTATAGGAGAGAGGTGCCCAGTAAAATTACACTGGTTTGTTTTACACGGGAAGTCTTCACTTTTTCTTGTTCATGTTCCTACTCTTCCTCGTTTTCCTTAAAATACGAAAAGAAAATATTAGAAGTCTAAATAAACTCACGCATTAAGGTTAAAAAATATTTAACTGTAAAAATGTTAGTAACTTAATAGTACCTTCTCTTTCTCAAGTGCTTGTAGCTGCACATGAAGTTCTTCAAGTTTTCTTGATGATAAATCAGTTTCATCCAAGACTGTCTTAACAGAAGTTGTGTAAATTTCCAATTGTATCTTTTGTATCTGTTCTAAGACTTCAATGAACTGATTCTTCCTCTCGGATTTCCTCTTCCTCATTTCTTCTAGTTCTGGAAGAATAGCTCCAAAGTTCCGCCTTTAGGCTCTTCATGTTCTGATCAGACTGCAAAAGTAGCACATTATGCAACCAAAATCCAGAACTGATTATTAACATTGTTTTTGTAACCACTAACCATAGATCATGACAAAAGTAGCATATTTTGCAACCAATATCAAGAACTAATTGTTAACATTGTCTTTGTGATAGAAATCAAGAAATAAGTAGCACATCTTGTAGCCAAAATCAAGAACTGATTTTTAACATTGTTTTGTAGCTATATAGAACCATTTATTTTATTTTTTTAAAAGGTAGATAGCAAGTGTTTACTGGCCAACCAAACCCAACGTGACCCAACCCGAATCTGTCTTGACCTCAACTCCTCAAAAATATGACCCAGCCCGCATCAACACGACCCGTTTAAACCCAAATCTATCATGACCCCTTATCCAACCCGCCCACCTCAACTCATCAAAAAACCTTATTTAAAACAAAACAAATGAACAAACCTTTTTTCCTAATATTACCTGCCTAATGTGCACAGATCGCTCCCCCATAGCAGAACATATGGATGCCAACTCTGCTTCACATTCAGCAATCGCTTGCCTTAACTGAGCCCGGCTTCTGTTTGCTAAATCGACCTTTCTCCTATACGCCTCTAGAGTCTAGACACTCTCTTTCAAGCTCCAATAACATCTTGTCCTTCTCAACATCACACTCACCAACTTCATCCCAAATTATCTAATTCCACAATTCAGACACAAAAGTTACCCATATTTAGTTAATCTTAAAACCCTATGATTCATTAAAAAATATTTAAAAAAAATATTTTTTAAAAAAAATAATAAAAAAAAATACCTGAAGTTCATGAAGAAGAGAAACACATGTTGTTTCCACTTGCATTAGTGGATCTTTTGTAGGAGTAGTCATTCTGAGAGAGGCAAACACTTTTTTTAATTAATAAATCTGTCACACAAACACAATAGTTAGATACGAATCACACAAAGGCCATCTTAATTTATAGAAAATATTAATAATTTAAAAAAAATCCCATCAGTTCATAATAATTAATCAAACCCTAATATAAACTGAAAACACAAAATGAAAAGATAATAAAAATGAATGAAAGATCTGAAAGACAAACCTGAAAGGATATATACTCCATTTTCTTAACATCGGGTTAGAGACAGAGATGGGCATGAGAGGATGAATTTCTAATTTCTAGGGAGAGGAAGTTGAAAGGAAAAAGGGAGAAAGGGGGTGGTTGTGTTGGTGGGAAGAGATGTGCTGGACACGTTTGCTTGAGCACACCTGTACAACTCTCTTTAACCCACATAAAAAAACGATTTTAACAAAAATAAAGACCGCTAACCAAACTCGAACCCGAACAGCCTAGTAAATAAATAACACCAACACCACTTGATCAGGAAACAATTTGGTAAACAATTCCAAACATTCCATATAAGTACCATAATAACCACTGAAGATGCACTATTCATCAGCATTGCTAAATTAATATATAGGATAATATACTCTTTTCTTTTTGCAATATTTCACATCTAATTTTCTATATTTATTTTTATCTTACATTTTTTTTTTAAAACTTTACTTTCATTAAAACAAACTCGGCTCAGTCCTCAAAATGAGGGCCGCCGGCAAAACAACACCATATACAACAGTGATTTAGCTTAGTAATATACACCTTGTTTGTTTTTGAAGAGGTAAAAGGTTCGCAGTCTGCGGACCACATCTACAGACAGCTGCAAAAAAGAGATGGACCAAAGGTCTGCAGTCTGCAAAAAAAAAAAAAAAAAAAAAAAAAAGATTGTTTGTTTGTTAACGTCTGCAACGTAACCTAATCATAACCAATCATAAATCCACCATAGCCAATAACCATAACCACTGTGAACCACCACAACCCACCATAACTATAACCCGACACAACCCACCATAACCATAACCCACCACAGGCCACTTTAACTATAGAGAAACATAAGAGAGAGGGGGGAGGGAGGGAGAGAGAGAGTTGTAGAGTTAAGAGAGAGATAGAGCGGCAGGAGGGGAGGGGAGGGGAGGAAGCAGCAGAGGGGGAGGGGAGGAGAAGATAGCGGCGAAAGGGGAAGGGGATGGTAGAGATGGTCAAAAAAAACCGGTTTTTCAACCCGGACCGAAAAAAAACTGGAAAACCGGTTCCCCAAAAACCGGTTCTTTTAAAAACCGGTCCCAACCCGACCCGGCCCATCGGTTTGGAATAGGTTTGGGTATCCGGATCAGAAAGTGGGTTGAAAACCGGTTTGGCCTTGAACCCGGTTGGAAAACCGGTTGGATTATAAAAACCGGTTTAAAAACCGGTTGAGCTAAAACCCGAAAAAAACCGGTTTAAAAACCGGTCTAAAAACCGGTTTCTGACCGTTGTCTAACGGCCATATAGCCGTTTGGAGGCCTTTGGAGCCGTTTTTTTGGCTTTTTTTTGGTATTTTTGACCCACAATCATAGTATAAATACCCCCTTGTAGTTTAGAATCAATCACACCTTCAAAACAATCTCTAAATCTTGCATTCCTCAACTACTTTCGCAAAAAAATCACTCTCTATTTCAAAGAAAAATGACATCTTCTTCTCAACAACAAACTCCTCAAAGCCAAGGTGCTTCTTCATCCCAAGCGACGGTTGTTAAGGTGGTTCCAACGAAACGAAACCCCAATGTTTGGAAACACTTTGATTTATGTGTTATGAGTGTTGGTCCAAACAAGGCGAGATGCAAATATTGTTCGGCTTTGCTTAAACATGATGCTAACTCGACCTTGAAAGACTATGTGGAGAAACCATATTGTAAAATTTTGAAAGAACAAAGAAATACTCAAGGTGGAGCGTCGATCACACAAGAAGGCGACTTGTTTGTGTACAACTTGGAAGCGGTTCGCGAAGAAATGGGGAATTTCGTCATACAAGAAACGTTGCCCTTCAATCATTTTGACAACCCACGTTTGACGAGACTTATTCAACGAACACTTCAACCAAGATACACACATGTAAGTCGTGCTACTCTTAGGCGTGATTGTTTAAAACGATGGAAACAAGCAAAAAATGAATTAATTACTTATTTTGAAAATTTACAAACCGGTGTTAACTTAACAAGTGATGTTTGGTCCGCACCGCACGGTTCACCCGACTCTTATATTTGTGTAACGGCCCATTGGATTGAACCGTCTTCTTGGCAAATGATGAAACGAACAATTGCGTTTCGATTGTTTGATTACCCTCACACCGGTGCAAATATTTTCTCTATGATTGATAAGGTTATTCAAACGTTTAAGTTGTCAAACAAGATTTTATCAATATCTTTTGATAACGCGTCGAATAATACCGCGGCTATCACACAATTAAAATTAAGATACCAACCTATTTGTGAAGGGGTATTTTTTCATAGTCGTTGTGTCGCACACATAATCAATTTGGCCGTTCAAGATGGTCTAAAAGTAATTGAAACACAAAGAGAAGGTTTTCGAAGAATGTTACGCGACATATATAGCAACAATACAAGGCATGCTAAGTATATGAAATTTTGCAAAAGTGTGAATGCCCTTTGTTTAGGTCCAAATTGGGATTGTCCAACAAGGTGGAGTTCCACTTGTAACATGTTTGAAAAACATGTTTTGCAAAAAGAAAGTTTAATTGCATTTCATGATATTTTGGTGAGTCGGGGGAAAACGGCACCATACAATCCAATTCATTGGAATGTTATTGAAGTTGTTGCCGAAATGCTACAAGTTTTCAAAGCGTCAACAACCGCTTTGTCGGGAGTTTATTATCTCACTAGTTGTATAACACTTCACAAGTTATATAACATGACTAAAAAATTAAGGGAAATGGAATGTAGAGGTAGCCCATACAAAGATATGGCGGCAACAATGAAAGAAAAATTTAGAAAATATTTTTCGGAATTACCGCCGGTATTTACTTGTGCCGCCGCTTTAAACCCGTGTTACAATATAGGGGGGTAGAAAATATAATTGAAAAAATTTGCAACGAGTTGGACTTGAACACGGCTCAAGATCCGTTTTTTTCACAAGGTATGGTAGGAAGATTTAATAAACATCTAACGGATATGTATGATGTTTATTTTGAACGTTATGGTCAAATGTCGTCCATTCAAATGCAAATGAGACAAGCTTCTCAAAATGTACTTGATACGGATTATGATTTATTCCATGATTTGTTGGACACGTCTAATAAACGTGCACGAGGTAACGCTCCTAGTAGCGAACTTGGGAGGTATGGTGCCGAAAACTATTTAAAAGGTTTAACTCCCGAAGAATTTAAAAATTTTGATGTGTTGGTTTGGTGGAAAAGTAAGGAAGATCAATTTCCGGTCTTAGCCGCCATGGCCCGAGATTTACTAACCGTCCAAGCTTCCACGGTAGCTTCGGAATCCGCTTTCTCTATTAGTGGCAGGGTCATTTCGATACGTAGGACGCGACTAACTCCACCGTCGGTAGAGATGGCCATTTGCTTGAAGGATTATTTGGATGCGGCGGAGAGGGTGCAAAACACACGCTCACTTGAGGGAGAACTTGAATATGAAGGCGAAGTGTACGAGGACGAGGTCAACGCGGACTTAACCGAACCAATGACCGAATATGAAGCCGAAATGGATGAATGGATAAGAAGCAACGCCGGTTCGGGTGAAGATTAGACTATGTTTGAACACTTATTTCGTTTAAGCAAATGTTTTTTAAGATTATGTTATGTATTATGTTTCATGTTTTGTATCGGATTCCTTTATGTTTCGATGTGTTTTATCGTGTTTTTAATCAATGAAATCGTGTTTTTAAGTTACTAGGTGTTGATAACATAATTTGTAGTGTTTAAATTGTTCAAAAAACAAAAACAAAAAAAAACTGCATACACAGCAGCAGTGCAGAACAGCAGCAGCAGCAAAAAAAAAACAGCAAAAAAAAATCGGTTTTTTTACCGATTTTTTACCGGTTTTTTTACCGGTTTTTTGTACCGGTTTTTTTCACAAACCGGTTTTCAACCCGGTTCTAACCGGTTTGGATTGTTGGTACCCCATCAATTGAAAAACCGGTTTTAAACCCGAACCGGTTTATAAAAAAACCCGGTTTTTTCTAAAACATAAAACCCGGACCGGTTTTAAACCCGAACCGGTTTTGGAAAAAAAAACGGTTTGTCCATGTCTAGGGGATGGGATGGGAGGAGAAGGCGGCGGAGGAAAGCGGGAGGTGAGGATAAGGTGGCGGAAGAAGGAGGAAGAGGAGAAGGAAGAATATCTGATGTTGTGGGTGAGAAGAAAAGAAGAGGTTTGAAGAGCCTAGAAGAGGTCTTATATGTCTGCACCAAGAAGATGTCAGTAAAACCTTTTTTAGTTAAAGGTCTTCTAAAAAACAAACAAGTTACAAAACCCAAATGTCTGCATACGTCTGCATGGCATAGACAGAAGTGGTTAGAAGCACGTATGTGGAAAAAAAAACAAACACCCCGTTATTTTGTTTTTTTTTTATTGGTTTTATAAACTCATATTTTGAGATGAATTGAATTTCAATACTTAGAGAACTAGTGTACAATCTGTAGACATTATTATTTTAGATATACTAGGGTGTTCAAAAACATTCGAAATTTTGAATTCGGATATAACTTTTGTAAATTTTCAGATATCCGAAATATCCAAATACATAACCTTAAAAAAATAAAAAAATAAATATATATTATATAATTATATGTACAAAGTTTTACCCTCATTCCAGCCCTAACTATGGTATGCAAGTTTGATTTGACATCACATTGTCTAAATGCTACCCTATAAATTTTTTTGTATCATATCACATTGACAATGTTTTGCCTTTGTTTCTTATATTTGAAGAATAATATTATTCAAATGCATAAGATTTAAGTGCGCTTTTTTTTTTCTCGGTGGCGCCTTTAATAACTATGTCTCAAACAAACTAATCAGGAAAAACGGATTCATGCAAAGGGTATCCAAAATTAAACCGTTAAAGTTGAACAAAAGCAAAAACAAAAATAAATGCAACAAACATGTACCTTAAGACTATGACACAAGGTGAGAAAATCAATGCAAGAAGAACAAGAATAAGATGTAGTTTCTGAAACATTAGAACTAACAGCTGATCTTTGGGGATCAAATTCATGGCCCTGACAACGAACAGATGGCACTTTACGATCAAGGGAGTTAAAGGGTAGTCTAAACAAACAATTACGATGAATGCTTTGAGAGTTTTTGAGAGAATGGTAAAGGGTATGCCGAGAAAACGAAGAACATGGTTTAGCTGCGCCATTGAATAATAATAATAATAATAATAATAATAATAATAATAATATTATTATTATTATTATTATTATTATTATTATTATTATTGAGTCAAAATCTTGGTTTAAAAAGGTGGAAATTTTTTTTTATGGAATGGGATTATGAAAACCAAAATATGCCCTTTTTTGTTGTTGTGGACAATGTGTAGCGAGTGGCGGAATGTATAGCAGAAGCAGGGGGAACATCTGTTACCTCTTGATTTTCCTGGCGAAGTGGAAAATTTTTGTTTTTTTTAGGTATTTTTATCAAATGATACCCCTAAACAAAAATTTTTATTACCCCTTAAAATATTTTTTTCATAAAATGTTACCACTTGATATTTTTTCTAGATCCGCCACTGTGTGTAGCAGGAAACAAAAGATGAAAGATGATGGAATCGAAAGTTTTGGTTTTTTAAGGTTTATCGAGCATTGATGAATAAGGTATGCCAAAAGGATGCCAAAATGTGTTTTACATCGATTTGGATTGAAAACCATAAAAACGAATAGTGATATTGGTACCAATGTTGTTTCGCCGATATCGGTTTGATTTGTTGGGTGTGTACTATTACAGTACCCTAGGAACTAGTTGTAGCTTATATACCACCATGTCAAGATAACCGAAACAAAATGCCACGACAACCGAAAGTGGCCCCTCATCTGTCAATATTAGTTGTTCCTCAACCGAATCTGCTGAAGAGATATGTACCTGGACCGCTCGTGGACCTAGGCAAAGCCATGTCATTACCAATAAAATCACTACAACTGGTAAATGGAAGGTTTCGCGGGTCACACGCACCACATAGGATCTGCAGGTACAAGGAGAAAAAAGGACGATGTGTAAGGGACATCTAGCCAATAGGAGTACGGGATGGCCTGCTCCATGATCTCCTTCCAAATAGGTGGTGACAAAGGGGACTACAAGGACAATTGAAAATGACTCTCAGCCAATGAGGAAGTGACAACACACACCCTCCTCTTAAATCCATAACGGTTAGTAGATGAGGGACCATAGGGAATACGTTGAAAGCGTCATCTCAGCCAATCACAACGAGGATCTACTACTATAAATACCCCATTCTCCCAAAGGAGAAGGGGTCGACTCCTTACTCTCAAAAAACACTCACACTAACTCGTGAAGATTGGCGGAGATCAGGTTGAGCAGTTGTCTAATTGTAAACATTATTTCCTACTTGTAACCCTATGCAAATTATCAATAAAAGATTATAACTTATAATTGTTTATTGTTAGACCAGTGTTTCTTCAATGGCAAAGAAGTTTAAAATAAAAATTGTGTTACATGTTGCAATGTTAAATCTTGCACATAAGTTATGTTTGTGGGGTTAATCGTAATAAAAGAATGAGGTCGAAGAAATGCTTTCTACATAAACGGTATAAGACTTGTGTCACTTGATCTAGATGTTCAACACCTAGCTTTGCCATTGCTGGGGAAGGTTACAGTATTATGACTTGAAGTAACCATAATTTATTTGGGAAAATCAGTATATTTATATAAAATAAATAAATAATATATAATGCCGGATCATGTACAAATTGCAAATTTCGTACAAAGACAGGAAGTCACAAGAATTTGAGCTTCTAGTTAATCACGTAGCGGGAGTACGTAATCACATAGTATATACAAAAACATGTAATAATTGTTTTGATTATAAGCTATATTATGTCATTAATAATACTATGCAATCACGTAATCACACAATGATATTTAATCACGTAACATACTCAAATTAAAGAGAATAAAATGTTCATTTTTATGATATGATTTTTTTATTAAAAAAATATTAATGTATGAAAAAGCTATGACCATTTTAAAATCTCAGAAAAGTTAGTTTAATAGTTAACAACTGTGGCAATTTCTCTTTTACCCTTCCAGCCTTTGTCTCATTACATGATTGTATGATTTGAGAACAAATAATCTCAACCATTGAATTACACATTTACACAAGCAAGACTCTACATTTTTACCTCATATTCACCTTTTGTCCACTTTGTATTTGATCCAGCCCATATACATACAACTAGCTATTTGCTCACGACTCATTTCTTTAGCTAATAATATTCCATTTAAAGTTTTAGCCTTTAATAAAAAAATGTTTTGTTCAGATTATATTTGTAAGCGATAAATTTGTATTTAACTAAATTCAAAGACTATCAATGATGTTGTAGCCCAGTGGTTGCAACGGAGGTGGGAAGGTTTACCCATAATAGTGGGGTTCCTGCCTGGGAGGTCTCGAGTTCGATCCACAAGGTATGCAAAACATGTGAAGCCTTCGAGCGAGGGGTTGAAAAACCTATGTACACGGGGGATCGAATCGGGGTGGGTAGGTACGTTGGCAAGCTACTTAGTCAGGTGAACTACGCCGATAAAAAAAAAAATAAAACCAAAGAGTAGAGAGCAAACGGAATATGACTATTAATAATTTATGCATATATGGGTAGGATCAAATACAAAACAATCTTAACATAAACATAAGAAACCGGGTCAAACGAACTCCAATTGACCCCATTCTAATAGCGTTGAAACCAACTCGTCGAACTCTATTCACAAACACATACACACATATATATAGTTTAGCTTTTCAGGTTTAGAGTTTAACTTTTGAGATTTTAGCTTTAGGGTTTAGCCTTTTTTTTTTTTATGAAAAGGGGACGGAACCCGTGACAAAATTTTATTAATTCCTGAATGAAATAAAATACAGACACATGCATCCCCCAACATGAACAACTGAACGTTTTACCATGAAGGGGGAACCACAGAAGTGACATACTCTAGGCCTAAAGGCTAAAGCATATACAATGACGAAACATATACTAAACAAATCAAACTAAGGGGACCAGGCCCTTACAATAATGAAACATCTATCTATCTATACATATAATAAACCAAAGCCATTTTAATGACATGGCATTCAAAGAGGCATTCTCTTTTTTGAGTGTGCCATGTGTCATCCCATGTGGCATTGAGATATTATAGAAAAAAAAGAATTTAAAAACAAAATTGGATTTTTCTCTCTTATCTTTTATGTTTCCTCTCATAATTTTTAAAACTTTATATCTTTTATATACGAGATTTTTTAAAGAAAAAAAATTACGCCAAATTAACGAGCGTTTTATTCTCTTTCCAACGAGTACCATAGTGTTATATAAAAAACGGAGAAAAAAACGACTATTTTTTTGTAGGATTCTGTTCATACAGGAAAAAAACACAAAGTGTTCAGGTAAATCATTAATCATGTATAGGCAGGTCACTAATTATGTTTCGGTAAATATGAATTCTATTTTCAACATGCGTTAGCATTTGAGTTATACATTGTTTTATGTTAGATATTAATATTAGATTTATACATTGTTTAAGGTTAGGAGTTAACATTGAAGATACATTTTTAATTGTTTTAGGTTAGGTGCTACCCGAAGCTTTCCTGCATGTAACTGTAAAGCGTATCATTCTATTTTATATGTAAGATTAATATGTCATATTAGATTTCTCAACCCCGGAAGGTTCCCGGGGTATAATCTAGTAACAAAATAAAACAAATAAAACGTGTACTCAATCTTCCAAGCCCAATCTTTATTCCATTTCCTGCTACTCCAAACACCACTTGACCCATAGTAAAACAATCAAACCATTAACTAAAAGCCCATTTCCCTTATAGAAATGTTTAAAGCCCAACACAAATGCGGCCCAATATAACACAAGTTCGTTCCATGTGGCCCACTAAAATAAATCACGTTCACCAAGCACCAAACCTTAAGTATAACAAACTAACCAAAGCCCAAGGCCGATCATCACATCTCACCAGCCCAACAACACCATCTTAAGCTCACCTCATCAGCTCATCTTAAAGTGCCAACATCTGAAATGTATTGCTAGATCTAAAGCCCAGTATGGGAAAATGAAACAAACTAGTCAAGTCTAACTAGACGTGAGCAAATCGGTTTTTTTTGCCGAACCGGTTTCGGTTCCAAACCGGTTCGCTACAGTACCGGTTTTTGGCCGAACCGGTTTCGGTTCCAAACCGGTTCGGTTTTGGACCGGTTTTGTCGATTCGTAAGACCGGTTTCGGAGACCGGTTTTGGTTCGGTTTCGGTTTGTTTCGGTTTCGGTTCTTAATCGGTTCTTTTGCGCACATTTTTTTTAAAAGGCGAGACAAAATTTTATTTTTTTTTACATAAAGTTCAACTTTTATTGATTTTTATAATTTTTCTAAGGTGTATGGATATATATTTGTATGTGTGGAAGCTTTTTTGTATAATTTTATTATATATAATTTTTTTAAACATAAAATTCAGTTTTTTATTAAAAAATACCGGTTTTTCGTACCGGTTCCAAACCGGTTGTTGGGAACCGGTTCCCAAACCGGTTTGAGTTAAAACCGGTTCAGTTCGGTTTTTTTTTAGTGGGGGTGGAGAACCGATCCTAGAACCGCCGGTTCTTGTAGAAACCGGACCAGTTCGTGTAGGAACCGGTTTTTGGACGAACCGGTTCGGTTCGGTTCGTGCGGTTCCGGTTCCCAAACCGGTTTTTTTTGCTCACCTCTAAGTCTAACCACAAAACATGCAATATATGTATTCAGGCTACTCAATAGCGAAATGTAAAGCCCGCGATATGAGATGCCAGCCCGGTTTTCAAATAATCTATATCTATACTATATTATAAAGCATGAGGGAAGGATACCAACCAAAGTTAAGTAAATACTACATTTTATGCTTATAGTACAATACTTGATGAGCTTAGTTAAGGGGCAAGTTTGTCTTTTTCACCATCCTATAGTATACATAAAAATTAAAGCCACCAATTAATAACACACTTAAATTCCCCATGTAACTCTTATGGCTCAATTATAATCAAACCACTCAAGTGGTGAACCTTTGAATTTCCTCAAATTAAAGTCACCAACTAATAACACACTTAAATTTCCATGTAACTCTTATGGCTTAATTATAATCAAACCACTCAAGTAATTTCCAAATCATAAACTCCACTAGGCCCATCCTTTATTCAATTCGGTTTCAAATCCTATATCTCCTACAATATATTATGAACTCAATTACAATCTTTGTGGTTGCTTTGCGGAAACAATGAACCGGAAGAATTGCATGGGAGCACTATCACAAGTTATGTTTTCACCCATTCATTCGATTAAGAATATTGGGTATGATGTTAAGGTGAATAAAGTTCGAACATAGTAGGTTTCTATCTCGGTGGTGTGATGCGATCCGAAGACTGAAAGAGGTTACAAACTCTAGGTAATTATGTTCTTGATGTTTGTTATTATTTCAATAAAATGTTATTTTTGTGAGTTTGTATATACCATGGGCTATAAATCTTTGACTTCCATATCAAGTGCCCTTTGACGCCACTAGCCTTATGTGTATTGCCGATAGGGGAAAAGGTTTAACTATTTTAAGTAGCAAATGATGTTTGTGATCTAAAAGAAAGTATTTATGTTGATCTTAATACTCACTTTTTGGCGGTTCAACAAATGAATTTTTAATTAGATTTGAAGGCATGCTTAAAGGGTCTATGCTAATTACACGTATAACTGACTACTCATTGTGTTCTTGTGAGTGGTGGATACAGGTCTAATGCCAACATATATAGTGTTTACATTTCTTCCATATGGGGTATGTATTATTCATATTTTGAGATGGTTCAATTTTTACCTTGGTCTCTCTACATAATATATGAAACATATTGCATTTAAAAAAATAAACTCCTATTTAAGTGTACATGTATTTGCTAACTAAAGTTGTTTAATGAAAGTTTGTGGTTTTTAGTTTCTTTTTCTCCGTGAACTTTCGACTGTTATTATTTTCTTGTTTATGTTCTTGTTGTTTACTGATGCCAAATTAGTCTTCCAACCGCATACAGTAATACACACCACATTTGATGACATGGATGTATTACACTCATGTAACGGGGATTGGTCCAAGAAAGTTTGTTCGTTTCATTGCTCATACATATTTATCAAATTCTAAATTGTCTTTGTTGATATATTCTTATTTGCTATGAGTCTATGACTTAAAAATCAAAGTCATGACTTAGGAGTGGATTATTGTGTTTATGTTGTTGACGTGCTCTTATTTGCTACGACTAAAAATTCAAAGTCATGCCTTAGAGACGAGTACTGTGTTTATCTTCACTGGTTGGTACATATGTAATGATTTACCTGTGTATAGTTAGTATTTTTCAAATATGGTCCTTTATATTATATATTAAGAACAATGTTACAATACATATAATAGTATTATTTATGTAGCATTAATATTTATTGCATTTGCAGCAAGTTAACCATTCTTGTTTTGACTTTTGGGTGTTTTCAGCCTCATATTCAAGAAAATTTCTTAAAAGGACCTCAAAATTCAGCAAATATTATTCAAGTTGTAAACTCAATATCATACGCATTTGGATATTTTCGATTACTGATTATACCCTTTTACATACGCGACTAAAAGGTTATGATTATTTTTTCTTACCATATAGTTTTAATGATCTTATTTGGTATATTGATTATTTAAGAAGTTATAAAAATTGAAAGAAGAGTGTTGATTTCTTTTTCCTTAATTTTTAAAGTAGTTGGTTGACTTATAAGTATATTGTTTTTTTATTTTTGCTTTGTGTAGTAAGTATCGTGTATATTGAAGTTTTGGATGACAGGACTTTATAATTTTGATCTGATTATCATATGAACGATGGTGTTGTTTGCTTCGGAAGTTAGATCATTCTTCATATTCATGCGGTAGGCAATATTTTAAAGTGACTCGAGAGGTTCGTAAACCTTTGGATTCTTAACACCTTAAAACAACTTCTTTAATTTCCCCTCATCATATTTACATAGTTTAAAAGGAGATTTGTCATTACGATTAAGCGATAATAGATGAGCTATGGGTGTTAACAGTCGGTCACATTTTAGAAATTCTCACCCCGCAGCAACGCGCGGGTTCCCCACTAGTTATCTTATTAAGGAGGAGTGATGGCCAAGATTGTAATTTTGTCAAGCATCCAACTATTCAAGCAATATGCACAATTGAATTATGCTTACATGATGGGGGTAGAATTGGAACTTTATGGACATTTAAGACACTTAGAAGTGTATAATAGTAAATTTAGCATAATCCAATACCTCACATCCTAAAATCTTATCCCAATTCTACCCTCATGTCCCACATTTAGAATACAAAATACAACCTATGATGCATCTTAAATGTGAGACCTTTCAACCCCTCATAATCATTAACCTATCATAACTATCAACCTTTCATCATCATCATGAGCAATTCATTAGTAACTTCTTCCTCTTATATATCTATATATTATCTATATGGGGTCAACAAGAACAAGAATCACCACATAAATCACCAAACGCAATTCTTTGGTTTCTCACCTCAAAACCCTTCTATCATCACAGGTTCCTTACCGTATCTTTCATTTTATTTATCATTTTCTTTTCTTTTTTCTCTATGGCATTTCATTAAAGCTTGATACGCAAACATTATTTCTTTTCCGTATCTTTCATTTTATTTATTGTTTTCTTTTTTTTTTTCTCTATGGCATTTCATTGAAGCTTGATACACAAAGATTGTGATGTTAATTAGTATTTTTTTAGGAATCTTGATTTAATGGGTCAAATAGTTTTTTTAAACATAAAACTGTGTTAACGGAAAAAAATGAGTTTGTGGATTTATGGTGATTGATGATAATTGACAGGTGGGATTAACATTGTCTCTAAATGGCAAAAGATGGATTCGAGATCACCGGGGATAACGCGAAAGGTCTCATCGTCTCCTTATACTCTTATAAAGATTTTCAAAATCAGAGGTGATTTTTGTTTTAAGTACCAATTTTTATATGTATCAAGCATTTTGCTACATTTTGTTTATAAGATTCAATACGTGTTGTCTCTTTATGTTTTTATTCCCTTAATTTTGATTCTTGACGCTTTAGTACTTTTCTATCATCATGAATTCTATATTTTCTTTGGCAAATATCGATATCTATACTATATTATAAAGCATTTGGGAAGGATGACTACAAAATTGAAGTAATTACAATATCTATATCTATATCTATACTATATTATAAAGCATGAGTGAAGGATACACGTAAAATTAAAGTAAATACAACCTTTATTGCTTATAGTACAATGCTTGTTGAAGTCATTTAGGGGGTAAAATTGTCTTTCTACCCAACTATTAAATTGTTGAAAAAATTAATTTAAGCATAATTATAAAATTGATGAAGAAAGTAACAATAATGTGGTGACTCTTTACATTCATAACCTCCATGTCTTTATTATGTTTGTATCAATGTTATAGTCTTATAAATATTATTTGGTATCTAAATAATGGGGTGACTCTTCACATACTTAACTTACATATCTTTCAATTTTTATAGCCTTATAAATAGTGGTCTTTTATTTGGTATATGAAACATATCAATGAATAAAGTTCTCTCTTCCTTCATTCTTTCTTTCCATACATGATGATTAGAGTCTTCTTCTCATGTTTATATAACTTGTATGTAGGTTGCTACTATATTGTTATTTTCCAACACGTTATTAGCATGAGATTTCTTGTTGCTCTTTGTTTTAGCAATCTTAATAATGCAGTCTTAAAATCGTATTTGAAGGAGCGCAAACAGGCTGAAAAGTATGATACATGAAGATCAAGTGGTGAAACCATGTATTGCATGTTGCCAGCAAAACAAGATAGATTTAATGAAACCGACATTTCTTCTGCCTAACAAGTTATTAAATTTAGAATCATTAGTACTAGGTTTGTTTTTTAAGTCACTTAATTCTTAGTTTTTTGCTTAAATACTATGTTTTACTTGTAATGTAAACCACTGAGTTTTTACTATAATCACACATATACATACATTCATATTCTTTTCACGGCTAATTCTTTTATCATTAATTTTGGAGTTGTGTTTATATATAGTTAATGAATTCGGATACTTTTGTAAACAAAATAATATTAAACCCACGAGATATGTAAAATAACAATTTAATAAATTTGCATAAAAAAATTCGTGTCTAAAATTTGTAGCAAAGACCATAGTTAAAAATACCTAGCAAAAATGGTAATTAACATTTTCATAGCAAAAACCGTGTATAAAAATCCATAAGCAAACATTTTTGTAGCAAATTATATAGCAAACATTTTGGTATTAAGTAAATACAACATTATATAGCAAACATTTTGGTAATTAACATTTTCTACCTAAATATTAAATTGTTGAAGAAATTAGTTTAAACATAATTATAAAATTGATGAGGAAATTAACAATAACGTAGTGACTTTTTACATTCATAACCTCCATGTCTTTATTACGTTTGTATCAATATTATAATCTTATAAATAGTGGTCATGTATTTGGTATATAAATAATTCGGTGACTCTTCACATACATAACTTACATATCTTTCAATGTTTATAGACGTATAAATAGTGGTCCTTTATTTGGTAACTAACTTGTTGTACTAACATGGAGGTCATGGGTTTAATACCCACTAACAACTAACATTAGAAGAAATTTGGCCGTTCAAAAAAAATTTGGTATATGAAACATATCAATGAATAAAGTTCTCTTAATACTTTATTCTTTCTTTCCATACATGATGTCTAGAGTCTTCTTCTCATGTTTATATGTGACACCCGGCAAATTCTGGTTAACAACGTTGTATAGATAAAAGTCTACCTTAGCGAGTCACGCGTATATTGTACTTAACTGGGTTAGTTAAGTCGGGTTATGGTTCGGGAACTATCGGTTTAGTCTAGAGGATCATTGGATGTTGGTCTAGAGGTTCATTAGATGTCGGTCCTTAACCAAGTGTGCAAACGGTGACGATCGGTAGGATCGTCAGGGCATACGGAACATACGAGTCTCGAGTCCCGGGAATTGGTGAACGAGTGTGAATATGTGTATTTACTTGTGTTATGTGTTTACAATCATTATGTGACTTGTCGGTACATTAATATGTGGTAACATATGTTAAAACGGGGTTTAACGCGCAAAACACACGAAACAGGCCCTATAGGCGATCAGGATAGCCCAATCGCCTATAGGAGGGGCGACTGGGGATCTTAGGGGCGATTAGGGGGACTGATCGCATGACTGTTCATGCGATTAGGCCCCAATCGCATGAAATTACATGCGATTAGGCTTCCTGATCGCGTGTAAAGCTGCATAATCGCATGTTACGTGCTGGACGACTAAAAACGACTATAAATACCATACTTGACCTCATAAACTTCATTATACAAACCCTAGTCGTCCCATAACCTGCCCCAACACACACACAACCTCTGGAACGCAATTTTTGATCAAAACACAAGGATTCAAGCATAATCTTTCATTCTTTCACAATTCTAAGGTTTGGTTTCCATCCATGAATCTTTATAAACGTTTTTTAATCAATCCCTAATGGTCCAGACCTGTTCTAAAACGAAAAAGCTTTCTGAAAATCGTTAATAAGGGTTGTTAATCGGATTATAACTAGTATACATGTGTTATGGGTGTTTATGATTAGAAAGCTAGGGTTTTTTATGATTCATAATGATGGATTAACATGTTTTTAGGTTAAATCAGAATAATATTAATGTTATGATGATGATATCTGAGTAATTGATTATTAGGGTTATTGTTATGCATGTTAGTATGATGATTGCATGCTATGTGTATGGTGTTTGGATTACGTGATTGCATGCAGGGCTGATAATACGAGGCAAAACGAAGGGTTTTGGTTGAAACATGTTTAGGATAGTGTTTGGGATGATATTGGGTAGTTACACACGTTCTGGATCTGATTTGGAGCGTTAAACGCGCGAAAAACTGGAACAGCAAGGTTACAGGCGATTAGGATTGCTAATCGCCAGTTTTACATGCAATCAGGGCCAAATCGCATGAACATACATGCGATCAGCCCCAAATCGCATGAACTTACATGCGATCAGCCCTAATCACATGAACTTATATGCAATTAGCCCTAATCACATGAACTTATATGCAATCAGCCCTAATCACATGAATTTATATGCAATCAGTCCTAAATGCTAGTTTACGTTTCCTAATCGCGTGTACTACTGTTGTAAGTGTAAATTAGCATTCCGAGACCCGATTTGACATGTAGTAACATGCTAGGAACCTCGTAACATATATGATAACTTGGTAACATATGTTTGGATGTAATTCGGTAATACGTGAACTATGTGCTATAACTTGTTGTGTGTTAACGTATGTTAAGTGTGATTGCATGATTGTCTGTTTAAGAGCGTAAACATAACACGGGGAGTCTCGGGTCACCAATGGGATGTCGAGTCTTGTACTTTGGGTCAGTTAAACAGACACGGTGTTTTCAAATGAACTTGGTTATGGTCTGGACATCTAGGGACTAATTAACCTGCGGGTTATTAGTCTAAGTACTTGTAACTGTCATATGTTAGGTCGCCGCTTACGGGACTAGCATAGCAGCTGGGTTTACTTGGGTTAAGGAGTAATGCAACTTAAGGTGAGTTTACGGCCCCTCTTTTAAACTGGTTTTATACTTTCGGGGGAGAAAACATGTGTTAAAACGATTATTTGGTAACTACTGTCATACTATGGGTTTCTATGGTGTACTACACGATCTTTGGAAGTCCCGGGGGAACCATGAATGTGCGGGTTTGCACAACGGGGAAATGTGAATAGCGCTATTGGGAGTGACCAACCCCGCTCGTCGGCTTGGAGGGCCGGGCGAGTGCATATTGTCTCAAACAGGAACAACAGGAACAATTGGTACTTTTCGGGCACAACATCTGGTATTCGAGTTAGTAATGGTTTTCCAATCGTGGTAGTAACAAAACGTACGCCTAGCTAGCGTATACTGGTTTTCGATTTATTATAGTATGGACAGGTGGACTTGGTACTTGGATACAAAACCTGTAAACTCACCATCCTTTTTGTGCTGACGTAAACTTTTACATGTTTTCTCAGGTCGCTAAGGTAGCACGACTGGACTAGGGCGCACGCGTCTGCACGGCGTCTAACTAGGGTTGCATAGTCTTATGAACGTTGAACTATTGTTTCATTGTTGAGATACTGTTTTTGAATAAGCTTCCGCTGTAAACGGGATTTTAAACTATGTTTTGAAATTGCATTTATATTCATTTAGACTTGGTTATTGTGATCGTTGGTTTGGATCCTGGTTTGTCATGCGCCTCGCGGTAAAACTCCGCAAGTGGATTTTGAGGGTGTGATAGATTGGTATCAGAGACAATGGTTATAGTGAACTAGGACTGCATGTAGAGTCTAGTCTATAGCCGAGTCGCACACACTAGACGATCACATGGTACTAAACGTTATAGTGGTTTACGTATGGTCTTGTCGGGGTGTCTCTAAATCGTTGGTCTTTCTACGTTACATCATCCGTTCTATCTTAGGTTGGGTTACTTGTTTTCTAGGCAGTGTAGTCTATTGGAGTAACTCGTGTGCTCTTGAGATTTGTCCAAGGCTCGGACATCTCCCTTTCGCACTCCAATAGAAACACTTGTCATAAACTACCGTAGTATTACGGTGTGTAGCTAAGAGTCTATGTTCGGTGATTTGAACTTTGAACTAGGAGAACACTGGGAGGACCATGTAGAGCGGTTTATCATTTTGGGTGCACACAAAATCATAAAACGAAATGCATGGAAGCCCTAGTGAGCTCTGGGTTTGAGGGGATAGTCCTGGATTGGATCTAGCTTTGATCTTGTGAACATTAGTGGTTATCTTTAACTGCGAAACTAAATTTTCTCGTTCTTTCTGCCAGAATCATGTCTGGAGTACGAGGAGGACGTGGAGGTGGTCGCAATGGTGGACGTGGTGGTGGTCGCGGTGGTGCTGGTGGTCGTGGTGGAGGTATTAACCTATCGCATGCTGATCTGAACAACTTGCTCCAAGCTGCCTTTCAGTTAGGGCACAACGGTGGTGGTAAGTTGATTTATCCATTTTCTTTGCCTCATTGGTGAACCTTGTTTACGTTATTCGTGGTTTCTCATACGTTTCATTTCAGGTGGTCCTGTTGACCCACCCCCACCCATGTGCACCTACAAGATGTTCCGGGACTGTAAGCCCCGGGAATTCTCTGGCACTGAGGGTGCGGTGAGCTTGCTTAGGTGGCTGGAGAAAGTGGAGTTAGTATTTCTGATGTGTAACTGTCTCCCAGAAGATCGGGTTAAGTATGCTGCTGCGTTATTCCAGGATGTGGCATTGACTTGGTGGAATGGCATCACCCAGAATATGGGTATTGGGGAGGCATATGCTATGCCATGGGAGAATTTTGTGCAGTTGCTGAAGCGTGAGTATTGTCCGAGGGAAGAGGTACAGAAGCTGGAGCATGAGGTGTGGAACCTCAAGATGACTGGGTCGGAAATTGAGAAGTATACTGTGAGGCGGAATGAGTTGGCAGTGCTGTGTCCCGATCTGCATGTGCCAGAATACCGTAGGATTGAACACTATGTCTCGGGGTTAGTACCGGAAATTGCAGGATTAGTGGTTGCGGAAAATCATCCTACATACGCAGAGGTGGTTCGATCGGCCCATAGGATGACCAACTTAAAAGTGAATGAGGGTATTTTGCCTGCGAAGGGTTCGACTGTTAAGGCCCCAGAGAGCAACAAGCGCAAGTGGGAAAATGACGGGAAAGGATCTGGGCCAGCACAGCAGGGTAAAAGGTTTGATAATGGGGGTTCTTCTTCTTCGGGTAACAAGCAGGGTGGTTATGCGGGAAAACTGCCCAAATGCAACAAGTGTGGACGCCATCATCAAGGGAACTGCGACAGTAACCGTTGTCACCGCTGCCAGCGAATTGGGCATTATGCTAAAGATTGTCGGGTTACACTTCCATCGACCCAGGCCCCGACTACTAACTCAGCTTCGACCACTCAGGGGACTACAGGAAAACAAGGATGCTACAACTGTGGTGACACTGGGCATTACAAGAAGGATTGCCCAAAACTGAAGCAGGGTGGGAACAACGGTAATGGGAACAACGGGGGCGGCGGCAGAAATGCACGTGCCTTCGTCATTGGAGCCGCTGAGGCTAGACAGGACCCTGACACAGTCACCGGTACGTTTCTTCTCGATAATCGTTCTGTTAGCGTGTTATTTGATTCTGGTGCCGACAAGAGTTTTGTATCCATGGATGTTAGTCGACTGCTAGATGTAGAACCCGTACCATTAGAGACCAAGTATATTATTGAGTTGGCTGACGGTAAAACGATTGAAGCTACTAGTATCCTTCGGAGTGTCAATTAGAATTGTCGGGTTTATCATTCCCCATCGACCTTATGCCGGTACCATTGGGTAGTTTTGACGTTGTGGTAGGAATGGATTGGTTATCTTTGTATCGCGCGGAGATTGTCTGTTACGATAAAGTCATTCGGATTCCTCTCCCTGATGGAGAATTCCTTTCTGTGTACGGTATCAAGGGTGGTGTTCCGCTAAACATCATCTCTAGCATGAAAGCCCTTAAGTGTCTTCGAAAGGGTTATCCAGCCGTTTTGGCGCTTTTATCTGTTTCCTCTAGTGATGAGAAGAAGATCGACGATATTCCGGTGGTACGCGAGTTTCCTGATGTTTTTTCCCGATGATTTATCTGGTCTTCCTCCTCATCGTCAAGTCGAGTTCGGTATTGATCTTGTACCAGGGGCTGCTCCTATTGCTCGGGCCCCCTACCGTCTTGCACCTCCCGAGATGCAGGAATTGTCTAGTCAGTTACAGGAACTCTTGGACAAGGGTTTCATCCGACCAAGTTCTTCCCCTTGGGGAGCCCCGATTCTATTTGTTAAGAAGAAGGATGGAAGTTTCCGATTGTGTGTAGACTACAGAGAACTGAACAAATTGACCGTCAAGAACCGTTATCCTCTTCCACATATTGATGATCTATTCGACCAGCTTCAGGGTTCTAGTTATTATTCCAAGATCGACTTGAGGTCCGGTTATCACCAGCTGCGCGTCAGGGAGGCTGACGTTGCCAAGACTGCCTTTCGTACACGTTATGGCCATTTTGAATTCTTGGTCATGCCTTTCGGTCTCACGAACGCACCGGCGGTTTTCATGGACTTGATGAACCGCGTCTGTAAACCATATCTGGACAAATTCGTCATTGTGTTTATTGATGACATTCTGATCTACTCCAAGAACGAGACCGAACACGGGAAACATCTGCGGTTAGTTTTGGAACTCTTGCGACGGGAACAACTTTACGCCAAGTTCTCAAAGTGTGACTTTTGGTTACGCGAAGTTCAGTTCCTAGGACATGTGGTTAATGAACTAGGAATTCATGTCGATCCAGCTAAAATCGAAGCGATCAAGGACTGGGGAGCACCAAAGACGCCAACTGAGGTGCGGCAATTCCTAGGCCTTGCGGGCTACTATCGTCGTTTCATTCAGGGGTTCTCGAAGATTGCTCAACCCCTCACCACTCTCACGCAGAAGGATAAGAAATTCGACTGGGGTGAACCACAAGAGTCAGCGTTTGAAGAACTGAAGTCTAAACTGTGTTCGGCTCCTATTTTGTCTTTACCTGAGGGTCCTGATGATTTTGTTGTTTACTGTGATGCTTCTATTCATGGTCTCGGTTGCGTGTTGATGCAACGCGAGAAAGTGATCGCGTATGCTTCTCGTCAACTCAAGGTGCACGAGAAGAACTACACCACCCATGACTTGGAGTTGGGTGCCGTGGTATTCGCGTTGAAAATTTGGAGACATTACTTGTACGGTACCAAATGCACCATCTACACCGATCACAAGAGTCTCCAACATATTTTCGACCAACAACATTTGAACATACGGCAGCGTCGTTGGATTGAACTTCTGAACGACTATGATTGTGCTATTAAGTACCATCCTGGCAAGGCGAATGTTGTAGCAGACGCCTTGAGCAGGAAGGAATCTACTAAACCTCGTCGTGTTCGGGCGTTGCAGCTCACTATTCATTCATCACTACCTGATCAACTCCGTTCTGCCCAGTTAGAAGCTTTGAAGGAGGAAAACCTTAAAGCTGAAACTATGCATGGTGCCGACAAGCACCTCGAGCGAAGGCCTGCACTACTTCGCAGAACGCATATGGGTTCCTTTATTCGGGGGACTACGGGAGCTTGTCCTTGATGAAGCTCATAAGTCCCGGTATTCTATTCATCCTGGTTCGGATAAGATGTACCAAGATCTGAAGGTGCTCTACTGGTGGCCAAACATGAGGTCGGACATAGCCTCATACGTGAGCAAATGCTTGACCTGTGCTAAGGTCAAGGTGGAATACCAGAAACCGTCGGGTCTCTTGCAACAACCTGAAATTCCGGAATGGAAATGGGAACGGATTACTATGGATTTTGTCACACAACTTCCTAAATCACCAAGCGGGAATGACAAGATATGGGTGATTGTCGATCGGTTAACGAAGTCAGCCCATTTTCTTGCTATTAAGGAGACCGACACCATGGATCGTTTGGCTCGTCTTTACTTGAAGGAAGTTGTTTCTAAGCACGGGGTGCCAGTTTCTATTATCTCGGATCGTGACTCCCATTTTACTTCCCACTTCTGGAAGTCTTTGCACAAGGCTTTGGGTACCCAACTAGACATGAGTACGGCTTATCATCCACAGACTGACGGTCAGAGTGAGCGCACGATTCAAACTTTAGAAGATATGCTGCGGGCATGTGTGATCGACTTTGGCAAGGGTTGGGAAGCTCATCTACCGTTGGTAGAATTCTCGTACAATAACAGTTATCACACGAGCATCAAGGCGGCTCCGTTCGAAGCACTGTACGGACGGAAATGCCGTTCTCCTCTTTGTTGGGCTGAAGTGGGTGAGAGTCAACTCACTGGGCCTGAACTAGTGTACGAAACTTCGGAAAAGATCGTACAGATTCGTAACCGGTTGGCAGCGGCACGGGACCGGCAAAAGAGTTATGCCGATCAGCGTCGCAAACCATTGGAATTCCAAGTCAATGACAAGGTACTTCTAAAAGTCTCACCGTGGAAGGGCGTCATACGCTTTGGGAAGCGTGGCAAACTCAACCCACGATATGTCGGACCATTTACGATCCTGGAACGGATTGGACCGGTGGCATATCGTCTTGATTTACCGACGGAGCTCGGTAACGTACATAACGTCTTTCACGTGTCAAACTTGAAGAAGTGTCTGGCTGACGAGTCTCTCATCGTTCCGCTAGAAGAGATCAAGGTTGATGATCGTCTTCGGATTGTGGAAGAACCTGTGGAGATCCTTGATTACAAGATTCGTAGCCTACGTCACAGCAAGATTCGTATCGTTAAGGTTCGGTGGAACTCGAACCGGGGACCGGAGTATACGTGGGAACGGGAGGATCAGATGAAGTCTAAGTATCCTCATCTTTTTCCTAAGGAAGCGTTCGAGTCGAGACATGTCTCTTCTACAGCTGAATGAATCTCGGGGCGAGATTCCTTTTAACGTGGGGATGATGTGACAACTCGGGTAAATCTCTCTTTTGGTTCCTATCTTTTGTTTATTTCCTTCGTTACTTCTTTTGTTCTTTTGGTACTTGTGCAATTTTCGGGACGAAAATTCTTTTAACGTGGGGATGATGTGACACCCGGCAAATTCTGGTTAACAACGTTGTATAGATAAAAGTCTACCTTAGCGAGTCACGCGTATATTGTACTTAACTGGGTTAGTTAAGTCGGGTTATGGTTCGGGAACTATCGGTTTAGTCTAGAGGATCATTGGATGTTGGTCTAGAGGTTCATTAGATGTCGGTCCTTAACCAAGTGTGCAAACGGTGACGATCGGTAGGATCGTCAGGGCATACGGAACATACGAGTCTCGAGTCCCGGGAATTGGTGAACGAGTGTGAATATGTGTATTTACTTGTGTTATGTGTTTACAATCATTATGTGACTTTTCGGTACATTAATATGTGGTAACATATGTTAAAACGGGGTTTAACGCGCAAAACACACGAAACAGGCCCCTATAGGCGATCAGGATAGCCCAATCGCCTATAGGAGGGGCGACTGGGGATCTTAGGGGCGATTAGGGGGACTGATCGCATGACTGTTCATGCGATTAGGCCCCAATCGCATGAAATTACATGCGATTAGGCTTCCTGATCGCGTGTAAAGCTGCATAATCGCATGTTACGTGCTGGACGACTAAAAACGACTATAAATACCATACTTGACCTCATAAACTTCATTATACAAACCCTAGTCGTCCCATAACCTGCCCCAACACACACACAACCTCTGGAACGCAATTTTTGATCAAAACACAAGGATTCAAGCATAATCTTTCATTCTTTCACAATTCTAAGGTTTGGTTTCCATCCATGAATCTTTATAAACGTTTTTAATCAATCCCTAATGGTCCAGACCTGTTCTAAAACGAAAAAGCTTTCTGAAAATCGTTAATAAGGGTTGTTAATCGGATTATAACTAGTATACATGTGTTATGGGTGTTTATGATTAGAAAGCTAGGGTTTTTATGATTCATAATGATGGATTAACATGTTTTTTAGGTTAAATCAGAATAATATTAATGTTATGATGATGATATCTGAGTAATTGATTATTAGGGTTATTGTTATGCATGTTAGTATGATGATTGCATGCTATGTTGTAACGACCCTGCCTGACGTGGCCGGGTCGTCGGGTCGGGTGATCGGAGCTACGCAGCGGAATTCGGATAATAACAGTCTTTAGTCTTTTCAGGATCCACGTCATCATATCGGTTGGGTTACCTGAACACATGTCAAAAATAATTTCTGTCAACATTAAGTTGGTGAGGTCGTGTATTTTATAAAGTGAATGGCCAGATCGTTTATTGATAATTCTTTTATATAAAACATTCTTTTATAAACATTCTTTTATAAACATGCTTTACATTTATAATTCTGAAGGGGAATTCTATATAACCAACTCTATTATACATCCATTCAATCATAACCCAATTCTATTATGTGCCATTCCTATTGGTACCACTCTGTTTGTGATAAATACTTGTATCGACTGGTTCCTGCCCTCTAGTTGGTGCAAGAAAGGAAATGGTGGATACCGTCCAGTACTGTCCTCGTTGTTTCTATATATCCCCGTTTCTATTATATTTCTTTATAAATTCTATTAATAATCGTTTATTGTAAAGCAATTCTGGTTTTAACAAATGACATGTATTCCCCCAAAAACACTTAATAAACAGTAAAAGTGGGGAGTTCACGATACTCACCGATTTGCATTATATCTTCAGCAAATCTTCTTATTACAATTATATGTTCTATATATATGGATACGTTTTACGCGTAAGACTTGTTAGATTGTAATACTTAGGATATATATCATATATATAATTTATATATATATATAGAATCTGATATATATTAGATAGTCCTAAACTCGGGGTTTGGTCTTCCTAGGCAAAAAGAAATAAAGCTGGCCATTACAGCTTGGCACGCGAACCTAAAAGAACTCTAGACACTTCTAAACCCGAGTTTAGTATATCGTTTTATATATCGAATCTTGTATATATAAACATATATATTTTATATATGTTTATTATTCTCTTATTATTATTATCAAGTCCGTACGTTATTCGTATTATATATATAATTCTTATAATTATAATAATTCTCGTCTAGTCCTTGGAACGGGTTCTATTCTGGGTGTTGACCGAGTCACTGAGTCGACTCGGTAACGACTCTAATTCCTCGATACGGTTAACGGTACCTTGCAATCAACATGATTATATATTAATAACTTATCAAATTATAAGATTATTAACCAAATAACCAAATAGAGATATTCTTACCCATTTAATAACCGGACACTCTCCGGTTTATTATTGGAATATAATCGGAAGTTAACCGGGATTCGCGTAAGACCGGTTATTGGACTCGTCTTCCTTATTTGGTACCTATAACAACAATCACCAAGACAGGTTAATAATCAAGAGATTATACCCAATACTTCAATGATAATTGTACCATTTAACCAAATAATCTATAACTTATTTATGGATAGAAATATAACCGGACTGATTATAATAAACGGGAACCGGCTAATGGTCATAAAAGGCTCATGACAGTCACCGTAACTTGGTGACTGTCTGGTTCGTTTAATCCGGACAGAAAGACGAAAAGGGCCCGGGTTCATGGTGGCTCGTCGGGTATAAATCAAAACTAAAGGATGGTTTACGGAATCAAGCCGAAGATAAAAGGGTTATAGGGTCCGGTTCATACAGTCTTCGAGTACAGTTCGGAAACATTGGTTAAACCTGATAACAAAAAGGTGTAAGGTTCCGCTGACAGTCACCATGGCCGGTGACTGTCCAGATCCATTCCGAGTAGTAATACACGGGTTTCATAAACAAGGGTGTAACTTCAATAATTATAACCGGAATAGATCAGGTTAATAACTGACGTTATCCCGTAATAGAAAGAAGGAAGAATGGTGGTGTTCACCGGTGGTTAATAGCAGCCAGAAGAGGAGTTAACTTACCGGAGAAGAAAAGGGGCGGCGGCCGGATAAGTGGACCGGAGAAGAAGAAGAAGACAGTGGCAGTGATGATGGGGCAGTGACCGGAGCAGCACGGAGGCGGCAACAGCCGCCATGGCTGTCTGATCAGTGGTGGTGCCCGGAAACAGAGGCGGCAGAAGCCAGCCATGGATTCCGGTCAGTGTTGGTGGTCCGGCGAGAGGCTCAGGCGGCCGGAGGAGGTTTCTAGGCTGCTGATGTTGTTGGCTGTCTTCACACACACATGCGTGTGTATATATATCTGTATAGTGAGAGAGAGAGTAGCGAGAAATGAGGCAGAGAGGGGTTAGTTATATAGATAAATAAAATAGAGGGGTATTTGGCTACAGGGATAATTACTGAAACACGGTTGTGTTTGGCAACGAGTATAAAAACGTCTGACGGCGTTTTAATTAGCAGGAAAAGAGCGTTTAACCGGGATAATAATAGTCCAATAATTATTATTTTTATATTCGATTGAACCGGTTAGCCGCGAGATTCGAACTAGAATATTTTATTCCCTAATCGGGTGGTTGGGTCCGACCCGACCCGTTTAGAAGATCCGTAACACATCGGGGTGTTACAATTCTCCCCCCCTTAGGAAATTTCGTCCCCGAAATTTGAGTGATCTTGTCCTTTACACCCTTACTCTATAAGGATGTTATAATTAGAACCAAGATACTTATCCATGAGACATGATCAGTTTTCGTGAGTTGTGGTTAACTCGATTTTATATCAATCCAAGATTATAACTTATTAGAAACGTCAATCCGTAAGACTACATCTTGACCAGATTTCTAATTACGTTTTAACCTTTCTTGCTATAGTCATGTTAATACAGATATATGGATTATCTGTATTTCCCCGGTATGACTATTAAAGGTTCTAGATATAGATTGATATTTTTCATAATATTCTTTTTATCTTTTTCTTACTAGGATAAGAAATAGACTGAATATTATTTCTGTATAAAGATTTTGAGATTCTGATCGTTTTTCTTCTGAAAGATTTATAAACTTTCAGTAAACATTTCTAGAGTCTCAAATCGATACAATATTCCTTTCGTTTAATATTCGGTTTCAATTACAATGATGGATTCTATTTAGTTCTCGGGAGATAGATACGGAAGTCCCATCATTATAATGACTTGAATGGGATCCGAGCTACTACCGCCCTTATTCGAACGTTAGAATTTATCATCATTGTAATTCCGATTTTTAAAAAGTAGGAATATTTTTTGGTAATTCTCTGATTATTAAACGTATCTTTTCCGATTTTTAAAGGTACCGGAAAAGACTAATTCACAGATGATTGAGATTTCTCTTAAATCATCTATAATAATCTTTCTGACTATTTCATTGATGATTAACTGCATTGTATCTATTACATATTATTTGACTTTTCTCATTGTATTATCGTGAAAGAGGTCTTTCGCAATTCTACAGTTAATATATGTAACTTTATCTTTATAATCTCGGAATCTACTGGTAACAGTCGTTGTTACGATTCTTTGATTTAAGATTCTTATGGCAATGCATCAGTTGTTCTTTCTCAAAAACATGATTATCATTCGGAATTACTATATTTATTGCATTAATTATTTCTATAAATTCTTTCTTAATTCTATTTCGGGATTCGTTGGCTCTCTCTATAAAAATATTCTATAATTTCTTCTTATATAAAAATATTCTTTATAAATTTCTAGTCGTTCTTCTTACGACTTATATTCTTTTCTGTTAATTTCTTTCTATATATATATTTATGAATTTCTGTTGGCATATCGGATGCCTTCTGATAATATTTGGCATTTCGCTTGCCTTCTCGTGTTATCTGACATTTCCAATGCCTTATTTATTATTATCCAGACATATCGGATGTCTGTTCATATCATAATTCTTTTTCATTTCTCGGTTCATATTCTTTTATATCCAAGCAAATACTGATAATCATTTATAGTAGACACTATAAATATATCATTTCTATAATATATCTTTGCTTGGAATAATTCTTTCTTATATATAATTTCGATTAAAGTTTATATTATTGGTGTCTGGAAACACGTTCCAATAGACTTATATATAGGCAATATATCATATCTTCTTAATCCAACCTGTTATAAGCAAGGCTTATTTCATCGGAATATTCGTATAGATAATTCTTTGCCAAAACAGTGATTTCTTAAATTATCTCTCACGACCTTTAATTCGGGACAGGAAATTCGTCATTCCTTGGTCGGAGAGTTTCACTGGAAAAATGAGCATAATTCTATTCATTTTTCGTTTTCATGTCGATCATACCTTGCGAATCTCTACGTGATTCCGCTTGGTATTATTTCTTGATATATATATTTGATAATTTTGGTGGATTCTACCGTTCCGGTTTCTGAATCCATATAAATTTATATTTGTTATATTTAAAGATTTAACAATTCTTTCATCACTTCTTATTTATGAATTTCAACTTGGTAATACTTAACCGTTTTACCAATTGATTGTACAATAACTCACGCGAGTTTTTATACAGAAGTGACTGAGAGGATTCTTTCATAGTGTCAAATATTCTTACAGAGAATTCCTGTGACTTGGCGGCAAATGTCCGGATATACCTTCTGTAAGGGTCCAGATATCATTTGTCCCGGGAATTGCACAGGGAACATACACTATCTTTGGTTGGCAATCAAAGTCAGTAAACTGATTCATAGAATTTAACCAATCGATGGTTTATATTCTGCAAATATTTTCTTAGTCGTATTTCACGAAGGAATTTCAACTAGATTGCCAATGATATGGTCGTATTCTCCATATACGATACGCTGATAGTTCAAATTTATATTCCTTCTTCTTATTATTTCTTATAGTTTCTTTTTAATATGTTCGTGACCCAACATATTATGATCTCGATAAATTCCTACTCGAATGTTCCTGTGCCTGTGGCGTTCATAATTATGTTTGCAACCATAATTACTATTCCACCTCACCTAACATTCCAGTATTTGTTTATTTTAATCACAATAGGTATGTGTCCTTCACACATTATTCTGATATTCTGTTCTTTATTTTCTCTTAGATTCGAAATTATATATTCTGGAAAGAAACATGTTGATATAAGTCTAACGAAGTAGACTGTCAATCGTTCAAGAATTTATTTGTGTCAAAGGATATTCAATATAACCTTCCAATCTTTTTAATGTCCTTGACTTATTCGAGTCGTAGGATTAGGATAGTAGTTATTTTTCCGTATAGTCGATCGAATAGGAATTCGATTTCTTTAGAGTCAATTAGTTTCGTCGCATGAATTTGAGATAATAATATTTCCGTTCGAAATATTATTTAGTTCAAAAAGAATCGAGAATAACGTATACCTGAGATTTCTATATATATGCAAAGATTGACTTAAATTATGAACCGTAATATATAATACTTATCGTTCATGTCAAAATAAAATATCAAAGGAAATATATAATCGAATATAATTATAAAATCGTGTCTAAAATACTTTCAACTCATATACGGATATAAATTTAATTGAAAATCCTTTACGAAAATGATACGAACCATAAAGTGAAATGGGTTCGAGCAAATAATATGGCCGTAGTATATAAAAACTTTTTAGGGAAATTTTATAATAATAATACTGGTTTGAGTTTCGTATTTATTTTCTTGAAAATAATAACTATTTAGAAAGAGTCACGGTAAAAATTTTCATAGTGTCGGAATTCTTTAAAATTTTAATAAACACGTTTCTTATTACTGATTAATAAAACAAAATAGATTTTTCCAAATATTGAGATCAAGATTTTAAGGTTAAACGGATAAATTTGGATAAAACCTGAGATAGATTCTGGGGTTTTTCAAAAATTATCAATACTTAAGAAAATAAGTTATAATATTCACAAGTTTTCTTAATTTTTATAAATTAACTAAATCGTTTATTTAAAATTTTTGACGGAGGATATTTTTATATATATTTTTACTCAAAACTGAAATACTGGTTTAGTATAATAACTACGAATAAATTCAATATATTGCAGATTTATACTGAAAAGATTTTAAACAATTTAATTAATTGCGAAATATATTTGATCCTTGATTAAATAATCGAGAGAAAATTCTTTAAAACACGATATTTATATGGTTCTAATATATTAGATTTTATAAAAATTTCGGAAATTGCGGTATAAAAATAATATTTCGGGAAATTCGAGCATAGGAATGTTCAAGTTGGCGCGTATATTTGTATTCTGTTTATAATTATCGAAATAACCGTGAGGTTAACGATCTGAATAATTACTGAGACTGGAATAATTCAATGAACTTATGCGAAGTTTCTTGAATCAAGATGAATGATTCATGTTTAATAATTTATATATTTTTCTATATACACATATATATACTTTTTATAACTTCGTCATTTCTTATTTGTATCAGAATTTATTTTCTGATTTCTGTTAATATATCTGGTTTCTGTTCTGTATACATTCTCATTTCTTATGGCCTTAATATCCTGTAAGATTTCCAGAAATTAAATGTGCATATAAATTCACAACTGTGTACAGAATTGTCAATTTACTCCACATAATCATTCTAGTAATATCCTGTAGTGGATTCGTTCTGATTTCTAATATACTGTTATGGTTCTCACCAACTTTATAATGATTTTGACATTTAGGTACCCAAAAATTTATTCACCTATTATTTTCTTTACTAATCCTGATATCCTAAATATTTCTAATTTATTTTTCTAAGCAACATTCTTTTTTTAAAAAAATATTCGGGTAGATCCCGGATGACTAAAGACTTCAAAACTGTTATTAGCGCGGCTCTGATACCACCTGTAACGACCCTGCCTGACGTGGCCGGGTCGTCGGGTCGGGTGATCGGAGCTACGCAGCGGAATTCGGATAATAACAGTCTTTAGTCTTTTCAGGATCCACGTCATCATATCGGTTGGGTTACCTGAACACATGTCAAAAATAGTTTCTGTCAACATAAAGTTGGTGAGGTCGTGTATTTTATAAAGTGAATGGCCAGATCGTTTATTGATAATTCTTTTATATAAAACATTCTTTTATAAACATTCTTTTATAAACATGCTTTACATTTATAATTCTGAAGGGGAATTCTATATAACCAACTCTATTATACATCCATTCAATCATAACCCAATTCTATTATGTGCCATTCCTATTGGTACCACTCTGTTTGTGATAAATACTTGTATCGACTGGTTCCTGCCCTCTAGTTGGTGCAAGAAAGGAAATGGCGGATACCGTCCAGTACTGTCCTCGTTGTTTCTATATATCCCCGTTTCTATTATATTTCTTTATAAATTCTATTAATAATCGTTTATTGTAAAGCAATTCTGGTTTTAACAAATGACATGTATTCCCCCCAAAACACTTAATAAACAGTAAAAGTGGGGAGTTCACGATACTCACCGATTTGCATTATATCTTCAGCAAATCTTCTTATTACAATTATATGTTCTATATATATGGATACGTTTTACGCGTAAGACTTGTTAGATTGTAATACTTAGGATATATATCATATATATAATTTATATATATATATAGAATCTGATATATATTAGATAGTCCTAAACTCGGGGTTTGGTCTTCCTAGGCAAAAAGAAATAAAGCTGGCCATTACAGCTTGGCACGCGAACCTAAAAGAACTCTAGACACTTCTAAACCCGAGTTTAGTATATCGTTTTATATATCGAATCTTGTATATATAAACATATATATTTTATATATGTTTATTATTCTCTTATTATTATTATCAAGTCCGTACGTTATTCGTATTATATATATAATTCTTATAATTATAATAATTCTCGTCTAGTCCTTGGAACGGGTTCTATTCTGGGTGTTGACCGAGTCACTGAGTCGACTCGGTAACGACTCTAATTCCTCGATACGGTTAACGGTACCTTGCAATCAACATGATTATATATTAATAACTTATCAAATTATAAGATTATTAACCAAATAACCAAATAGAGATATTCTTACCCATTTAATAACCGGACACTCTCCGGTTTATTATTGGAATATAATCGGAAGTTAACCGGGATTCGCGTAAGACCGGTTATTGGACTCGTCTTCCTTATTTGGTACCTATAACAACAATCACCAAGACAGGTTAATAATCAAGAGATTATACCCAATACTTCAATGATAATTGTACCATTTAACCAAATAATCTATAACTTATTTATGGATAGAAATATAACCGGACTGATTATAATAAACGGGAACCGGCTAATGGTCATAAAAGGCTCATGACAGTCACCGTAACTTGGTGACTGTCTGGTTCGTTTAATCCGGACAGAAAGACGAAAAGGGCCCGGGTTCATGGTGGCTCGTCGGGTATAAATCAAAACTAAAGGATGGTTTACGGAATCAAGCCGAAGATAAAAGGGTTATAGGGTCCGGTTCATACAGTCTTCGAGTACAGTTCGGAAACATTGGTTAAACCTGATAACAAAAAGGTGTAAGGTTCCGCTGACAGTCACCATGGCCGGTGACTGTCCAGATCCATTCCGAGTAGTAATACACGGGTTTCATAAACAAGGGTGTAACTTCAATAATTATAACCGGAATAGATCAGGTTAATAACTGACGTTATCCCGTAATAGAAAGAAGGAAGAATGGTGGTGTTCACCGGTGGTTAATAGCAGCCAGAAGAGGAGTTAACTTACCGGAGAAGAAAAGGGGCGGCGGCCGGATAAGTGGACCGGAGAAGAAGAAGAAGACAGTGGCAGTGATGATGGGGCAGTGACCGGAGCAGCACGGAGGCGGCAACAGCCGCCATGGCTGTCTGATCAGTGGTGGTGCCCGGAAACAGAGGCGGCAGAAGCCAGCCATGGATTCCGGTCAGTGTTGGTGGTCCGGCGAGAGGCTCAGGCGGCCGGAGGAGGTTTCTAGGCTGCTGATGTTGTTGGCTGTCTTCACACACACATGCGTGTGTATATATATCTGTATAGTGAGAGAGAGAGTAGCGAGAAATGAGGCAGAGAGGGGTTAGTTATATAGATAAATAAAATAGAGGGGTATTTGGCTACAGGGATAATTACTGAAACACGGTTGTGTTTGGCAACGAGTATAAAAACGTCTGACGGCGTTTTAATTAGCAGGAAAAGAGCGTTTAACCGGGATAATAATAGTCCAATAATTATTATTTTTATATTCGATTGAACCGGTTAGCCGCGAGATTCGAACTAGAATATTTTATTCCCTAATCGGGTGGTTGGGTCCGACCCGACCCGTTTAGAAGATCCGTAACACATCGGGGTGTTACATATGTGTATGGTGTTTGGATTACGTGATTGCATGCAGGGCTGATAATACGAGGCAAAACGAAGGGTTTTGGTTGAAACATGTTTAGGATAGTGTTTGGGATGATATTGGGTAGTTACACACGTTCTGGATCTGATTTGGAGCGTTAAACGCGCGAAAAACTGGAACAGCAAGGTTACAGGCGATTAGGATTGCTAATCGCCAGTTTTACATGCAATCAGGGCCAAATCGCATGAACATACATGCGATCAGCCCCAAATCGCATGAACTTACATGCGATCAGCCCTAATCACATGAACTTATATGCAATCAGCCCTAATCACATGAACTTATATGCAATCAGCCCTAATCACATGAATTTATATGCAATCAGTCCTAAATGCTAGTTTACGTTTCCTAATCGCGTGTACTACTGTTGTAAGTGTAAATTAGCATTCCGAGACCCGATTTGACATGTAGTAACATGCTAGGAACCTCGTAACATATATGATAACTTGGTAACATATGTTTGGATGTAATTCGGTAATACGTGAACTATGTGCTATAACTTGTTGTGTGTTAACGTATGTTAAGTGTGATTGCATGATTGTCTGTTTAAGAGCGTAAACATAACACGGGGAGTCTCGGGTCACCAATGGGATGTCGAGTCTTGTACTTTGGGTCAGTTAAACAGACACGGTGTTTTCAAACGAACTTGGTTATGGTCTGGACATCTAGGGACTAATTAACCTGCGGGTTATTAGTCTAAGTACTTGTAACTGTCATATGTTAGGTCGCCGCTTACGGGACTAGCATAGCAGCTGGGTTTACTTGGGTTAAGGAGTAACGCAACTTAAGGTGAGTTTACGGCCCCTCTTTTAAACTGGTTTTATACTTTCGGGGGAGAAAACATGTGTTAAAACGATTATTTGGTAACTACTGTCATACTATGGGTTTCTATTGTGTACTACACGATCTTTGGAAGTCCCGGGGGGGAACCATGAATGTGCGGGTTTGCACAACGGGGAAATGTGAATAGCGCTATTGGGAGTGACCAACCCCGCTCGTCGGCTTGGAGGGCCGGGCGAGTGCATATTGTCTCAAACAGGAACAACAGGAACAATTGGTACTTTTCGGGCACAACATCTGGTATTCGAGTTAGTAATGGTTTTCCAATCGTGGTAGTAACAAAACGTACGCCTAGCTAGCGTATACTGGTTTTCGATTTATTATAGTATGGACAGGTGGACTTGGTACTTGGATACAAAACCTGTAAACTCACCAGCCTTTTTGTGCTGACGTAAACTTTTACATGTTTTCTCAGGTCGCTAAGGTAGCACGACTGGACTAGGGCGCACGCGTCTGCACGGCGTCTAACTAGGGTTGCATAGTCTTATGAACGTTGAACTATTGTTTCATTGTTGAGATACTGTTTTTGAATAAGCTTCCGCTGTAAACGGGATTTTAAACTATGTTTTGAAATTGCATTTATATTCATTTAGACTTGGTTATTGTGATCGTTGGTTTGGATCCTGGTTTGTCATGCGCCTCGCGGTAAAACTCCGCAAGTGGATTTTGAGGGTGTGACATTATATGACTTGTACGTTGGTTGCTACTAGATTGTTATTTTCTAACACGTTATTAGCACGAGTTTTCTTGTTGCTCTTCGTTTTTTTTCCACTTTGAATCCATAATCTAACCTCGCCTAGTGCCGATACATCTACATAACAATGTAAAAATATAACCGTCACATGTATGTTGCTGTTATAGCCACCGGAATCAAAAGTGATTAGAAATTACAATCAATCTAATCCATCTCCATTCACAATTCAAGTAATAAATACATACCTTTTTCTTTGTGATGTATATACATAAAATACGAAAAAGCAATTTTAGACACATTTACTGATTTGTGTAAATTTTTTCTTCAATTTTAGATTTTTTTTTATTCAGACCCACCTTATTTCCCTTGCAAAATTGGTTATGTTGTATTTTTTTAATGATTTTTGTATGGTAGGATTTAAATTTAAAAAAAAAAAGTTGTTTTATTATAGCTATCTAATAATCAATCAAAATTTTCATAGCATAATTTGTTCCCATTATTGGTTGCTAATCATAATTTGAGTATAGAAGGTGATGGGGTGAGGGTTGCTTGGTTACGTAAGTATTGCAAACGGAGGCCAACGATTTTAATGGTCTGTCGTTTTCTTTTATTGTTAATCTCAAATACTATTAAAATTCTTTAAAAGCCAATTGTTTTTTCACTCAAATTGAATGAATTAGTAATTGAGATTTTATTAAAAAAAAAATTGAATTCCGGTTTGGTTCATCCGGAGCTTGAAATGTTTTGATTTTTTTTTAATTTAGAAGGTAGAGATGAATAAAGATATGGAAATGTTTATTAATATTGTTGGTAAAATGGAGGGGAAAACAGTTAATAAGGTCATATTCAATGTGAGATGAAGTTACAAGGTAGAAATCCATAACTTTTTTTGGATTTTTAATTTGATATCATGTATACTATTTAAGCCCTAACGTGTACATGATTTTCAATTCGGTAATATTTTCAATTCTTGTTTTTTTTCTTGGTCCGGAGACGCATTATACAACTCTATTGATTTGATTATATATGTCAATTGTAGAGGCATAATGCACAATGCATTAATATATTGGTTATGAATGCAAAGAATATGTGGTTGGTAAATATTGGGTAATAACCCATTTTTCACAAATAGGTTAAATAGATATTTATTTAACAACTAAAAACCACTTAACTTGTTTGTCTTCTTAAAAGTTACAAATAAAGTTTTATAAAACATATAAAAACAATATTACCATTAATGACAATATGATATTGACCAGTAATGACACCATGACATAATTTTTTGTCGTCTTCTCAACCAAGTTAGTAGTTTGTTAACTAATTAATAGTTTGTTTATATTTATTTTCTACAAGTCCAAGAACCATCTTAAAAATAAAATCCATTAACAATATATTTACTAGATCTAGCACACCTTTAAAATCAAATACTACACAATATATCATGAGAGAATCGATAAACTAACAGTAACGAATATCACGCGACAAATTGTCTTCCCGCAGCAACGCGCGGGTTCCCCACTAGTCCACTCAAAGTCCATCCAGCCTAGAGGTGCACACATTGTTTTTTTTATTATTATTTTTTTAACCCAAACAGGTTTGGAACTGGTTTGGGTGTTGACCGGTTACAATGAAAATAGGTGTTGATCGATGAAAACATATGTATAACTAAGTTATATCAGTGAAATTCAAATAAAACAAGTAAAAAACTATATGAATTACAATAAATTAAAGATTAAGAAAAAAAAAATACCTGATTGATTGATTACACTGTGTGTAGAGAACAAACTTTTATTAAAGAAAAACAGAGACTACGGATCAATGGAGTACCAAATGTTATTGCTTTACTTAGTTTATATAATGTTATGTTTGCTTGAGTTAAAAGCAATAATGAGTGGTTTAGTTGCAATGAAATGCTAATAATAATAGAGTTAATATATAGATGCATATTAATTAGGAGGAATACTTGACAAGTCTACAATTGTTTTCAATATTGGTTCAGTTCCACGAAAAAAAAAATAATAGTTATTAGACTTTTGGTTTTCTTTCATATTTATTAATAATTAGTTAGATTTACATTAAATTCACTTTACCCTTTTACTAATTTTATTAAGTTGTTGTACCATAAGCATAAGATGTAGTATTTACTATTTACTTAAATTTTGTTGGTATCATTTTCTCGTGCTTTATAATATAGTATAGATAATATATTGAGACTCGTATTTAATTATAATATAAATTAGCATGTGTTAACAATATATTCGGGGCGTAGGATACTTAGGGCTGCGGGGGTGCCCCAGATCCAGCGTTTTTTTTGCTCCGTAGTGTAATTTTACGTATTTTTGACCGAAAATTTTATACGTATTGAACTTTTAAGTTATATTAATAAATTCACCAAATTTTTCTTTGAACATGGACTGCTTAAATTCATGGTCTAAAGCATGCTTCAGGAAGTTTTGTTGTAATCATGGATGTGGATCTCTCACACCATTTAAGAATATTTGCAAGTTTTTCTTGAATTATAAAAAAAGTTAGTACACACTAGAATGTTTCAAGGCAAATGTATCTTATAGTAATTCATATACATTTTCTTAGTTCATATAAGTTCTGCTTTCAACCAACAAGTTATGATGTTTCTAAACTTTCTTCTTATGTTTATCTACACAGCCAAAGTACGTCCCATTATTCTTGAGTCTGGGTTTTACTCTGATGTTTTTAACCATGACCTATTATTTAAGAAATAGGTTTTTGGGACTTGCTTTTCTCATATGTATCTACAAAAAATATACAATAGTTAAAACAAAGTCACTGTTAAGAAAGTTTCTTGATTTACAAAGGTTCTAAATGAGCCAACCCCACGCATTGCCGCCAATATGTCACCACAACCATTAGAACCAATGAACCAATTTTGATAAAAATAAAATCTAAGACGACATATTTCAACCTAAATCCATTTCAAGCCAAACTAAAGTGTTCCTATTTTAAATAATCTTTGTTGACGCCTATCATTCCACCGTTTTTCCAGGCTTAGTTGTATTATGTGTGTGCCATTTTGCATGAACAAGTCATTTGCATGTAAGGGGATGTTTGGGTGATTAAGTGCTGAAATCATTAAGAAGTCGGAATGGTTAAAATGATCTGAATGGTTAAGTGCTGTTATTGGACCTTTAAATGGTTAATCTTCTTGTCCCACATTGTTAGGGGAAGTAAAAATAGATTCATTCAGTGCTTAATGGTTCAGCAACATCCCAAGTCTTAATGGTTCAGCCTTAACCATTCTATTCAGATGTTGAAACAAACACGCTAAATGAGTTGAATGCTGAATCATTCAGCGCTGAATGATTCAGATGCTCATTAAGAGCCTTACCAAATAACCCCTAAAAGAATTGTTTCTCACTTAAGTTTATGAAAATGGTTTAAATGGGAGCACGCTGAGGACCCATGTTGTAACACCCCAACCGATGGCGGAAACATCGGGATGTCACGTATTGATGATTGTTCAGTAGCTCATGGTGAATAATAAATTTCATTAAATAATTTAAATGAATTACATACAATTGTTCTAGAATTTGTACATCAAATTGAATAAAACTATACACATGTCTTCAAGCATCAAATTCAAATCTTCAAGCAAATAGAACCTGAAACATGTTAAGTTGAAAATGTTTTGGGTCAACAAAAGTTGGTGAGAATTACATAGGTTTTGATAATAGAATAAAATTGTTGTGCAATTCATGTGTCATGGCAATCTAGTTCATATGCAAAAACATACTAGAAGTAAATCGAGTGCATAATCAACCTTGTTGACTGTTGTAATTGTGGTACATCCCATACGCTCATGGTTCACTCGTTTATATTGCAGTAACAAACACCCACGTAACCTTTGTAGGAGGCACGTATCCGGGTGGGATTGTCAGTCCAATAGATCTATCAATGTATACCGTTTGGCTGATGAATGTTTATGCTAGAATTGTGCTTACCCTAGTCATGTTCAAGACATAATGCAACATAGAAATACACATAGACACATTGATGATTGAATTGCATAAATATTGTTGTAACATGTTTCACCCCAAAAATGGTGATAAATAGAAAAGGGGCTATGTAAAACTCACCTTGGTAAAATGTTATATCTGTTGAGAAATTTGGATAATTATGTTCACCAAATGTATCAAGTATCACCCTAAAATGAGATAATAAATATGTCTAAGTCTATCAAGTCTACAAATGTATACGTTCTAGGGCTTCGAATTGGGGATAAATGCTTGTTTGATTAATATGAAAATTGTTTAATAAATGAAAGAATATAACCAAAAATCTTTTTATGAAATTTAAATTTAGGATGGTCACAATAATGTGTTTAAAGTACAAAAATAATTTTTATAAAATTATTTCCTTTAAAATAGATTTTTAAATCTATTTATTACAAATTGTCAAAATTTAACTTTAATATTCAAAAATACTAAAATTAAAGAATTATTGTTTTAAAAGTCATATTTCTGTTCTAAATATTTAAAAATAAATTGTATAAAATTTTGGTGCAAAAATAATGAAAATTGAATTTATTATGATTTAATTATGATTAAATCTAACATAAATTGATTAAAAATATAAAATAAATGATTTTTCAGAATTAAAAATCATTTCTGTAAAGTTTCACTTTATACAAACTCAGGATAATTTTTGTAGAATTTAATAAAATTGTTTTGATATTTTAATGGATTTTTATAAATATAATAGTATAAAATTGATTTAATTATTATAAATATTAAATAAATGAATTTTAGAAAAATAAAAATGGTAAATAAAACTTTTATCTCAGATTTAATAAATATAATTTTTTTAGAATTTATAAAAAGGTTTTGATATTTAAAAAGGAATTTACAAGGTTTAAATGTAATATATGTATTTTATTTGTTTTGTTTAAAAAAAACATGGAAATGAGTGGAAAAAGGGGCGTCCCAAGCAGGAATCGAACCCGGGTGCTCTGGGTTACAAGCAACAGTCACAACCACTTGGCCTAGGCCTGTGGTTGTGATTCATTTCAGTTTTAAAAACATAAATACAGTATACAGAAGCAGTTTCTTCCCCAATTTAACATATCGAAACCCTAGTTTTCCAATCAAGCAATCCACCAATTATTAACCCGATTAATGTTAGGGTTTTTGTTGTATGGACGCCGTTTAACAAAACCCACAAAGAAGATTGGACTTACAGTGTGGAATCGTGTATGATTGAGTGGTCAACCAAAAAGTCAACTGATGCTCGTAAAATGATACACAGAGTGAAAAGAAAGAGATTGAAGGTTGAGAAGAGATCATGAGCGAGTTGTGAAGGTTCGCAGCAGATCAATTTATACTGGGGGTCGATGGATTGTTTAATTGGAAGGTTTGACTAAACCTTAAGGTCTATACGCGTATGGAATCAAAATTAATCAATGATTGATGTTAATTGACGCGTATACAGGTCATACAAGGCCGGTAATCGCGTATCCTAAGTCATACCATAATTAACATGAGTTAATTAGGCCAATTATAGGGTCAAAAGAAGAAAAAAAAAAGTATAACATCGTTGCTGCTGTTGTTCGAACAGAGAAGAAGAAGAATCAATATATCAAGGTGTTAAATACATTTTAAGTTGGGTTAAAAGCAATGAGAGTGTGTGGCCCAGATGGTGTGAATGTGTGTGTGGTTGTGAAAGGTCCCCGGTTCGAAACTCGGCACAAGCAGTCCATCCCGACATTTTTTTTTTAAAAACAGGTATAAGGTTGGGCCAAGGCTGTTGGGCTGACCCCTTGGGCTCAGCAGGCCCAGAATAAGGAAGGGAAAGGGTGGTTGGGTTTGGGCTTAGACTTAACAAAAATTAACTACTAATTTTTGTTGTTTATGTATTATTATTATTATTATTATTATTATTATTATTATTATTATTATTATTATAAACCTTTATATATATATATATATATTTTTAAAAAAATATAATTAGATGTAAACTATAATAGAACTTGTCGTATAATATTTAACGCGAAATGTTACACATGTAACTGTCACCATTATATCATGAGTGATTAGCTTGTAGCATAGGCTCTTTAGAATATGAAGAACTGAATTTGAAGAGAACTGAGATCATGTACGCTTCTCGAAAAATCAAACCTTACTTTTGTCATATGATGTTTTCTTAACTAAGACCATAGTTGTTAAAAGCCATCGCCTCTTGCGCCTAGGCCCATTTTTTAGGCGAGGAGATGCATTTGCATTTTGAGTCGAGAAAATTGCGCTTTAATTCTCCATGTGATGGTTTAGGCGCAAATTTAAGCTAGATTCCATATTCCGGAGAGTTTCCAGCCAAATTCCTTAAATTATAGCTAGATTCTAGCTAAGGTTCTACTTTTATCTAAGAAAAACTACTTCTATACATTAATACATCAATATTTCAAAACTTTTGATACTAACTAGATGAAAAATAGTATTATTTTAATATATTTTTACTTTATTTTCTTTGTTCGTTTTTTTATCTCAGACCCTCGCTTTTTTTTGCGTCTCATGCCTAGGCACAAAGCCTAGGCCCATGGTGAGGCGTTTGCGCCTTGAGTGCGCCTGGAGCCTTTGATAACTTTGACTAATCAATGATAGAATAAGTGAAAATGATTTTTGTAGTAAGAGTATCATCAGACTTCTAGAAGGGTATAAACAAAGCCACATATTTACCTGGGAATACGGAATGGGTTATGGTTCACAATAGACATCGTAAGTGAATCTGGTATCAATCGGGACACCCACGGAAACGCGAGAGCATTCCTACTAGTATTAATAGTGGCTTGCAATTTGTTGGAATCTTTAATTTTTGAATTTTAAGTTTGAACAGCAACTTTAATAAGTTAAAAAACGAAAAGATAGCTATCGTATTCTAATCTTCCTTTTTTTTCGTAAAGCTTTCGTAACCAATACTCTAAACAGTCATGAAAAAAGATATTAATGTGGGGTAGCACGAAAAAAAAAGAAGAAAGATCCGAAAATTGAGGTATGTGTTGAGAAGGAATATAATTATATAAAGGGTTTAGATCAGTTTTAATCAAAACAAGTAGTTTTTGAAGATGTCACGGCATTGTGGTGAAGGCTCCCTGAATAGATCATTTGACGAAGCGTTAACAGGGGCGAAGCTTGGTTCGCCAATCAGCGGTGGCCGAACTCAATTTTTTCGATCGGTAGTGCCAAATCGGCGAGGGCCGGACTCAACCCGGATTAAATTTACCTACGAAAATCGCAAATTTCCACTAACGCGCCAAAAAACAGGGGGGGCCAGGGCCACCCCTGGCCCTCACAATCCTTCGTCCCTGGAAGCGTATATGTAGGGAAGGCACGGCGAGAAGGAGATGACTAACTCTAACTCTGCGAATTCTCTTGTGTCGTATTGGCTTCTTTGGCAGCCACCTGCTCTAGCGCCAAGAAGTTGAGCAGACTTAGTCATCTCCTTCTCGCCTTGCCCTTTTACATATTTTCCCCGCCAATTGATCTCTTCATGGAACCGTCATCTCAATGTTGTCATATCTTCACTGGATGAGGCATATTGTTGCGTCCAGAGCCGGCATGTTAAGGTAGTTGGGTGAGGCATGGGCCTAGGGCCACCAAAAAAATAGGGCCCCAATTTAAAACTTTATATTTCTATATATTAACCATAACAATTCTATGCATTGATGTTATTAGGGGTGTAGACGAGCCGAGCCGAGCCCGAGCCTGACTGGGCTCGAGCTCGGCTCGGCTCAGCTCGAGATCGCAAAAGCTCGGCTCGCGAGTGTTATTAAATGGGCCTATGAAATAAGGACTTGGGCTTTGGAGATGTGGGCTATAAATTATAAGAGAGATATATAAATAACTTATAATTATGTTTGGGCTCGTTTAGGCTCGCGAGCCCAATCGAGCTTTGTATCTAGGGCTCGAGCTCGGGCTCGATAACTAAACGAGCCATATTTCAGGATCGGGCTCGAGCTCGGCTCGTTAAGGCTCGGCTCGTTTGGGCTTTTCGCCGAGCCGATCCCGGGTAGCTCTCGAGCCGCTACGTGTCATTTACACCCCTAGATGTTATTGTAGTTTGCTGTTAAGTCATCAATTATACTTCCAGAGTGCATTTATGCACTCTGGATCGGTAACACAGATGAACACACTCCTGATCTGTAACACAGATGAACACACTCCTGATCTGTAACACTGATGAACACACTTCTGATCTGTAACATAGACGCAAGTTCTTGACCGTTGATGGAGTTGTTGTGGGTCATGGGTTTTTTCTTGTTGTTAAGGGTGGTGGGTGTACGACGGCGATGGTTTTCAGTCGTAGCCATCCGACATTGTGAAAGTGTGGTATGGTAGGCTAGAAGAACAAGATTTGTCAAGCATAGAGGATGATGAGTGAAGTTAATACATCATGAAGGGTTTTAGCCTAAAGTTGGTGAGTGAAGTTGGTAGGTGGTGATTATGAAGTATTTTATATTTTTTTTTCATTTCTACACATATTGTACATGTTTCTCTTCTTTGTAATTTCTCTCTTTTTTTTTGTCTAATTTAGCTTTCTTTTTATTCCATTTCTACACACAGTAGGGATTATGAACCAACTTTTGGTTTATGATTTTTAACATTATTCTTATATGTTTTTTTACAAATGCATTAATAACATTGTTTTTTTTATGATTTGTTAACATTATTTTTGTAACAAAATGTATACTTTAATGACTAACAGATTTTTATTGTGTTCTATTATTTATTTGATCATGTTACATAAATCTAACATCGGGAGTATAAATTGTAACATAGTAAAAAAGATGTAATATACTAGAAGTATAAGTAGTAACATATTAACAAAAGTTGTTACGTGTGTGTGTGTTATCTAACATCAAGAGTATAAGCTGTAACACAGTAACAAACGCTGTAACATAATAAAAGTATAATTTGGAACACAGTAACAAAGTTGTATTCCACATCTTATTTTTTTTTATATATATAAACTTGTTTCTTAGAAAGAATAAAGTTCATTGTTACATATCTGCATAATGTAAAGTCGTTTGTTACAGGAAAAACAAAATTCTTACATATTCAGCATTGCTTGTTACATAATTGGTCTAAAAAATCATATGTTGTTGAGGTGTGAGAGAGAATAATAATAGATGAGAGAGAAAGTTAAAAATCTTGAAAAGTGGAAAAGATGTCTGAAAAGTAAAAAGTAATGTATATTGTTTTCCAAAAGTACCCTTATGTACTTTTTTGTTAAAAATAAATCAAAAATAAAATTACAAAAAATGACTTTTCATCTCATCCATACATCACATTCTATGTATGGCCAGGATTGGGTTTGCAAAGTTTCTTTAACTCAAGTGAGTTTTCAATTTATCCTCCCTATATATATATATATATATATAGGGTTGAGTTAAAATAAAAACCCTCTTGAGTTGTGAAAACCTTAGAAACCATATATGAACTATTGATTAAGCATCATCAAAGGTCAAGATTCATCCAAATTATTTTATTGATAAAAGGTACATACCCTTTTTCTTTATAAGTATCAAAAGGGTATTATGGGTATTTTACTTATGACATAAAGTCTTTCAATCTTCTTTCCTAACATATTGACACATTTTTTTAAATAAGTGAAGTCAAAAAAAGCTTTCTCTCTCCTCTCACTTTTACATTTAAATTCATTTTTTAATAGATTTGTCATATTTGTTTGTAACTTATGTGTTAGGTTGTACGGATTTTACGTTGTAACAGATTTGTCATATTTGTCTGTAACAGCTTCTGTAACAACTTATACCCCCAATGTTAAATAACATATATATACATGTAACAACCTTTGTTACTGTGTTACATCTTATAGTTCTAGTATGTTACGATTTTTGTTACTATGTTACAACTTATACCCCCAATGTTAGATTATGTAACATCATCTGGATACAAAAGACTATATATGTAACGAACGGATCTCATAAATCTATAACAATGTTACACGAAAAAAACAACAAATGATTACAACTTAAGAAATGTTACAAGAAAAAAACATCCAAAACCAAAGCCTTTTTTCTCATCTTCATCAACCCATCGGCCTTCACCAAATCAACAACCTACAAGGTACTGATTCAACAAATTATTATTTATGCATAATAGTGGAAAACGTAATTATTATTTATACATAAAAGTGGAAAAGTAAATAAGACTAATAACAAATTTGACGATAAAAAAAATTAGGAAGGCCAATTTGAAAGATCCATTTCATCTTTTTTGTGACTATGTAAAAAAGAATTCAAAATTTTCAAACACACACACCAACAAACCTCGATACTGCGTCTCGACATTTCAGAAGGCTGCAATCTTGACATTTCAGAAGGCTACAACCCACACTCCAAATTCAGCGAACCGATTCAGATCTAAAAACAATTAATATAATATATCTAAGTTAGATCTGAAACTTAAAATAATAATAATAATAATAATAATAATAATAATAATAATAATAATAATAATAATAATAATCAAAGATCTCCCATATTTTCAAAGATTAAGAAGCTCATCAATGGCAGAATCAAAGATCTCCCAGATTTTGAAAGATTTTTTTTAAAACCATATCGCTTGTTTCAAAGAACAGATCTCCTAGATTTTCAAAGATTTTTTTTTTTAAAACCCAGATCTATCAGTCAAAGATTTTAAAACCCTAGATCGTTTATAAAGAAAAAGATAGTTAAATGTATGATCTTGATAATAGGGTGCAAGGTTATAAGCATAAAGTACAAGTCTATAATATCATACTTGAAGATCTCGTAAAAGAGGCTGTAGATTGAAGATATGGTGATATATATGGACCACTTAAATCAAAGACTAAAAAGTTGAGTCGTGGATGAAGATTCATGAGTGACGAAAGTATGTGGTCCAAATAAAAAAAAGGGCTCTATTTTTTCAATGAGCTTAGCTTAGATTTGTTGTTGTTCAATAGCTTTATGGTCATGTGTGTATGTGTGAGAGAGAGGAGGAGGATGGGTGGGTTTGATTTACATGGGTGAGTGTGGAAGACAAAAAGATGTCAAGAACATAAAAAAGGTGCTCAGGCAAATGAGATTACCATCTTGCCCTTTGTGTTGTATGAGGAGAAGAGAGATGTGGAAGCATCACAGCCATTGGATGGGTTTCTAGAGTTTTTTCAACTCACCAAGGTTTTCATGGGATACTTACCCTATATATATATATATATATATACACACACACCATTTAATGATTTGTTAATGTAAAAAGTAGTATACAAGTTGCTTCTTAATAATTTTTATATCAGTTAGAAATAGAAAAAATATGAACCCAGAACAACCGATAAAAGGGCCTCAAATTTTTACTTTGCTTTAGGCCCCTAAAATTGTTGGACTGGCTCTGGTTGCGTCGGTGTATATTGTATTGTTGTTTGATGAATGATAGAAAGAAAGAAAGAACCAAGCACAAGTACGATCTCATATGATAACATTAATTAAACTTTCTTTTGTATGGATCTTTGAATGCAATCTGGGAGTGCCAATTATTGTTGTAAGTATTTGAAGTTGTTACTGGTAGTTTTATACTTTTATGTAATTTAATTCTTCTGTTATGTGTAGGAGGCGGGTCACGATTTTATGAAAAAATATGAATGAAAGTAATAGAGACACACTCTATATACATTTGGGAAATTGTAGTACACAAACCGTGTATGAAAATTAAAAATAAATACAACAAATGTAAGTAAATTGATTCAAACCAAGATCTTCAAAAAGTCAAGTCTTCATGTAACACCCCGTCCGTTCTAGGGCTGACGTGTCACTATAACGGTAAACAGAAATCAATACATCAATTCGTTGATAATAAAAACTTTAGAACTTACTAGGAGTTGAATTTTTTGACTGCATCATTTTTAACTTTGTATTACATTTTAAAAATCTATGTTATAAAGCTTTGTTTATATACAACATAGTTTTATAAATGTCGAAATATCACACAGTTATATAAAGTATCCAACTGTAGTTTTACAAACTTATTCAAGGTACTCAAGAACTCATGAATACTAAATAATTTGTAACTAAATATTAGGTTGTTGCTTCCTACATACTTAGTATCACCATAATGAATCGTCCATAAATGCCATACACGCACCACAAACACCAACAAAAACTTTGAGGCAACAAAACAAACGCACCCGTAACAACGTGCGGGCATTCCCACTAGTGTATACTCATGTCTTTCTCTTGTATCTCTCTTGTTTTTTCAAATGTGAGGCACACAACCTACTTATTTACAAGAGCCATGATAGTCAAGAGTTCACTTAATCAGAGATTTAATAAGAGACTTAAAACTCTAATAAAAGCAAATTAATTGACATGAAAAACTATACTCAAGAGTATCTTACCATGAAGAGCCTCATTAATAATATTACTAAACTCATTAATAATATGATTAAATTAAATTCCATTCACATATTTTTAAATTTCCGACATTATGCATTGTAGTTCATAAACCTTCATGAGCTCATAGATATGAACAATGACTTTAATTTGTCTAAATCAGTGGATGGTGTCATATGGATGCTTTGTTTTATGGATGATAAATAAGGAGTTTTCACATGTAACACATGTTGTGTGAGTCTTGTTTACAGACCCAAGAATTTTACACGAACAAAAAAATTGTGTCATACACATGACTGTTAGGATCGAGAACATACACATGCACACAAACACAAGTATTTACGTGGTTCGGTCTAAACTGACCTACGTCCACGGGGGCAACTGAGGTTTCTTATTATTGAGTGATGTAAAAAATTACAAGCACAAGAGATTATTTATAGGCCTAAATTACCCTTTGCTAATCTTGCTCAACAAGTTAAACAAACTGGGTCGGGCCTATTTGTGGGCTGAAGGCAACATCTCCAACAATCTCCCACTTGGTATCTTCGGACCATGAACTGCACCATCTCTTCTGTACTTCTGTAGATAAGATCTACCCTAGATCTTCAATGCACCTCCAGTTACCCCGATCTCCTCAACACTATTCCTGGAGACCAGCTGAAGCTCCACACAGCTTCAGCTTATCCAACGTCACACATTTAGTAAACATGTCTGCTGGATTCTTAGCACCTGAGATATTCTTCAAGTTGATTGTGCCATCAGCGACCAATCCTCTCACGAAGTGATACCTTATCCCGATGTGCTTCGTCTTTGATGTGCTATGTATGGTCTAAAAATAACTACCTAACCTAGACACCTAGTAATATAAAACAGACTCAAGTAAACTAGACCACACGACAGGCAAGTGTACCTATCAATGCAGTACAGACTAAGTAAGTCCGAGTATCGAACCCACAGGACACTAATAGAAAACAAAACTAGACTCGACTAAGACTTAAAGTAAATGATTTTTAAAATGGTTTTTGGATTTTTTTAATAATTAAATAAAATAAATAAATAAGATAAATAGGCAGCAAATATAATTGAGGAAAATATCAGGATAGGAAGGCAACTACCTAAGTCAAGAATCCTACATGAAAACTCACAACTCTCGGTAATGGAAAACTGAATGGCTTACCAGATTCTAAAGATAACTTAAGAAACCCTAAGACGTGCTAGATCTCCTCCCGGTCTCACCAACACACCCCAAAGAATCCTAAGAATAAAACACTGGCTATCTAGCTCGGATCACCTCCCGGTCTCACCTAACTAAGAATGTAAAGGTACTCGAATGACTCGATCACCTCCCGGTCTCTCTAATCACAATACACCCGAAGATGTAGAGGAGTAATCTAATTGGGTTAACTACGACTTGGAATTGCAAGAAATTAAAGACAACTAGGATAGGATCACCTCCTGGTCTCACCCAAAACCTAACACCTAAAGCTCTAGACAACCCAACATTCCATCACCTCCCGGTCTCAAGAATGGAAGAATACCTAAGTTTTCTAAATTCTCTTATCAAGTTCCTATGGCTTTCGTGCACAAAACCATAAACTAAGCTACGAGCACAAAGCAAGCAACCCTAATAATCATCCAAACATGAAAGACATTCACTAAGACGATTATGGAACTCTCATAAATAATAAATTAGACTTAAGTACGCACACACATCATAACAAACACCAACTAAATCGTTACCAAAACATTAACCATTCAAAATAATCCATAAACCGAAAGCTATAAATTAACACGCAGTCATCATACAACCTAGGTAGCCATAAAATATTTAGCCAATAATAGTCATGGAGAACGAGAAAAACATAGGTTCAAAATAATAATAACACATAGTAGCGAGTATTTGGGAACACAAAGTAATCATAAATCGAAACTAATGTTTGAGGTAAACGAACCCAAGCCTTCACCAATCGTTCCAAGCCTTCCCCCTTCAATTAATCCTCTCCAACTCTAGTTCAAGCTGCTGTGGTCGATCGCTTTTGATCTCTGGCGGCTGATATGTCTGACTTCGATGCAATGCCCCTCTTTTATATATTTCCGTGTTATAGATTGTGATGAAGGGTTTTTATTTGGCCCTCAAAATTCCTCTTTGTTTTTTTTTTTTTTTTTTTTTTTTTTTTTTTGTGTTACTCCACTCATGAGACAAAGTCCAAATGGACTTTAAGTCCATATTTATTTTATTATTATTATTATTATTATTATTATTATTATAATAATAGATAATATTATACTTAGTGCTCTAGACTCGGGTGTTCTTGACTTGACCAAAGTTTCTCGTCTACGCTCCAACGTCCATGAACGCCTCCTCTCAAGTGTTGGTGTCTTGATTAAAATTCTTTCATTTTGAGCTCATTCTCTCCAAACACCTATAAAATAATAAAATACATAAATACATAATAGAAACGACACAAAACGAATAAAAACTTGACCAAATAATATACAAAATACATAGGAAAAGAGATGTGTTTTGCAACACATCAGTCTTCTTGTGATACACAGGATTCTTAGCAAGTTTCACTGCACTTTCATTGTCACAGTGTAGCAAATACTTAGTCTGCTTCTTCCCTAACTCTTCCAGAAAAGCTTTTAACCATACTAGCTCCTTACTGGCTTCAGCTATAGCCATGTATTCTGCCTATGTTGTGGACAAAACCACACTTTTCTGGAGTCTGGACATCCAACTGACTGCGGTTCCTCCCACTGTGAAAACAAAACCTGTGGTGCTTTTAAATGTCTCTTTGCAACCACCCAGATCAGCATCTGTGTAACCTCTGAGAACTGAATCCTTCCCTTTGAAACATAACCCCATCTTTGATGTTCCCTTCAAATAACGAAGTACCCATTTAATTGCTTCCCAATGTTCTCTTCCCGGATTAGACATAAACCGACTGACAACTCCGACTGCGCGTGCTATGTCAGGTCTTATGCACACCATAGCGTACATCAGACTACCTACTGTAGATGCATACGGAACTCTAGCCATATCAGCTTTTTCTTCTTCAGTTCTGGGACACTGATCTTTGGTAAGCTTGAGGTGACTCCCCAAGGGCATGTTTCTTGGCTTGGTCTTCTCACTGTTAATATTGAATTTCTCTAACACTTTCCCGATGTACTTTTCCTGGGACAGTGTTAAAGATCCATCTTTCTTGCTCCTGGTGATACTCATCCCGAGTATATGTTTAGCTGCACCCAAATCCTTCTTCTCAAATTCTTTGGACATTTGCTTCTTCAACTTGCTAATCTCATTCATATCTGATCCTGCAATCAACATATCATCTACATACAGAAGTAGAATGATATACGAACTCTTGAACTTCTTCAGACAACAACAGTGATCGGCTTCACATCTCTTGTAACCGGTCTTCACCATGAAATTATCAAACTTCAAGTACCACTGCCTTGGCGCTTGTTTCAGGCCATATAAACTCTTCTTCAACTTGCACACCCAATTTTCCTTTCCAATAACCTGGAATCCCTCAGGTTGTGCCATATAAATATCTTCATCAAGGTCACCATGTAGGAATGTTGTTTTCACATCTAGTTGCTCTAGATGCAAATTCTCTGCTGCTACAATACTCAGAACTAATCTGATGGTGGTCATCTTCACCGCTAGAGAGAAGATCTCATCATAATCAACTCACTTCTTCTGCTGAAATCCCTTGACCACTAAACGGGCTTTATACCATTTAGAACCATCATGCTCATCTTTGACCTTGAAAACCCATTTATTCTGAAGAGCTTTCTTGTCTAGCGGAAGCTTTACAAGAACCGAAGTCTTGTTCTTGTCTAGTTAACTCATTTCTTCTTTCATTGCTCGCTCCCACTGGAACGAGTCCTTCATCTTGACTGCTTCAAGGTAGCTCTCTGGTTCACCATTTTCTGTCAAGAGAATATAATTAACTGAGGGGCCGGTACGACTGGGACTGTACCGGTCCGGCGCTTTAGAAACTCTGGTGGATCTCCTGACCGAAGTATCAGACTGGTCAGGCTGCTGTGGGGATTGTTCATCTTCAGACTCTGAACTCCCACTGTCAGAAACTCCTACTGACTCTTCATTCTCACCATCATCAGTCTCTGGTTCCGTGTCATCTTCAGATTCTGTTACGGGCTCTGTGACAGATTCTTTATTCTGATTCTCAAAACTAAATTCAACTGTTTCTTTTTGAACCTTTGACTTATCCAAGTTTCTGTCTTTGTATAACTCTTCTTCATTGAACTCAGCATGCTTGCTTCTGACTACCTTTCTGCTTTCAAAATCCCAAAGCCTGTAGCCCATTTGATCACCCCCATATCCAATGAAGATATACTTCTTTGCTTTTGCATCTAACTTGTCACCTTCTGGGTTGATATTATAAGCACTACACCCGAAGATTCTCAGGTGATCATACTCAACTACTTTGCCTTTCCTTTCTTCTTGAGGAAGCTTGAATCCTAATGGTACTGAGGGTCCACGGTTGATAAGATGTGCTGCTGTGTTAACTACATCAGCCCATAACATCTTTGGGAGCCCTGCATTCAATCTCATGCTCCTGGCTCTTTTACATAATGTTCTGTTCACCCTCTCTGCAACTCCATTCTGTTGCGGAGTTCCTGGAACTGTATTTATCATCTTGATCCCTCTATCAGCACAATAATCTGTAAACTCCTTGCTGATATATTCACCACCGTTATCTGACTTCAAACATTTAACCTTCAAGTCAGTTTCAAGTTCAACAGCAGATTTCCATTTCTTAAAAGTATCAAAAACTTCAGATTTATGTTTAAGAAAGTAAACCCATACCTTGCGTGTTGAATCATCTATGAAGGTCACAAAGTAGCGAGAACCTCCAAGTGAAGCTACTGATGTCGGTCCATATACATCTGAGTGAATAAGCTCCAATTTCTAAGCTTCCGGTGCTCTCCCAGTCTTCACAAAAGTCACCTTCTTTTTCTTGCCTAGGATGCACGGTTCACAAAATTCTGACTCGGCCTTCTTCAACGCTGGAAGTTTTCCCTTGGCAAGAAGCATCTTCATCCCCTTTTCACTCATGTGTCCGAGTCTTTGATGCCATAACTTTGTCTGACTCTGGTCACTCAATACTGCATTCACCCCATCAGGTGATGCTTCAACCATGTACAAAGTACATCTCTTCTTGCCTCTAGCAACTACCATGCTGCCCTTAACAACTCTCCGTTGTCCACTACCAAAGTGAACATCATATCCCTGATCATCAAGCTGACCGGTGGATATAAGCATCCTCTTCAAACCAGGAATGACCCGAACATTCTTCAAGGTCCAAATGGTTCCCAATGGAGTTTTAAGGTCTATGTCTCCGATTCCTGTAATGTCAAGACTCTGATTATTAGCCAAACGAACTTTACCAAAGTTACCTGTTCACAGATTCTTCATCTTCTTCGTGCTAAAAGTAGCATGGAAAGATGCTCCTGAATCCATAATCCAGTCTTAACAGAACTCTCGATACAACAAATAAGAGCATCCTCTGAGTCTGAGGATGTAGCAGCGTTCACCTACTTTTTCTCTCTCGCAGGTTTAGAACACTGACTTCTGAAATGCCCAAACTCCTTACAGTTCCAACACTTGTCTTTCCTTGGCTTTCCAAGTCTTGACTTGCTCCTGCGTTTTGACTTTGATCTACCTCTGTTTCTCCTCTATTATTACTTCTCCCTCTTCCTTCGATACTGAGCAACGAGCTTGATTCTCCATTGTTCCTTCTTCTGGAGTCCTCATTCAGTAACAAATCACGAACTCTTCCAAAACTGAGAGTCTCAATTGACCCTATAACTACTGTGATTGTGCCTGACCAACTGTCGGGTAATGAGGATAACAATAGACAAGCCTGCAATTCATCATCTATCTTAAAATTCACAGAAGACAAACGTGTCAAATGTGATTTAAATAAATTAATATGCTCAGTAACAGAACTTCCCTCTTTCATTCTGATGTTGACTAACTCCCGTATCAGAAACACCTTGTTTGCAGGAGACGTCTTCTCGTACATATTGGACAAAGCTTCCATAATGCCACGCGCTGTGGTTTGCTCCAGAATGTTGTAAGCTACATTCATGGAGAGAGCAAGCCGAATCGTTGACTGTGTTTTCTTGTCAAGATTCGTCCATGCAGTAGTTATAGTCTCAGGGGGAGGATCTGGTGCAGCATCTAACTCCTTCTGTATAAGCAAATCCATGATTTACATCTTCCACCAACCAAAGTTCTTCCCATCAAAGTTCTCTACCTTGACTTTTCCTTCTTCAGACATTATCCCTTGTCTAAATTCGTAGGAAAACTAGCCAAAACAATAATACCAAACTTCATGGAAGGTTTTCGGGAGACATTGCGAAGGATTAGAAGTTCCCATGCTAAATAAGAGTGAAATCATGAAGAAACAAGCATACGAGGGAAACCATTGAAGATTGGATGCGTTTTGAATAACACAAATGGATTTGAATTGAATATACTAAAGGATGATGTGATGGATCTCTGATATATGAAGATGTGGCCACAAGAATCGAAGAAAACGGAGTTATAACAAATATTTTTTTGAAGAAAACAAGGTTTGGCGCCTCATTTGGAAATTTCAGTGCAACATGACGCCAAAAAATGGCGCCAATAAGATAATTTTACAGAAGTGGCACCACTTGGCACCAAATTGAGGCAAAAATGGCGCCACATAGCACCATTATCTGATCTTGTGCGAAAATTTTGGGTTTTCACCCTATTTAAAGATAAACCCACTAAAAACGCATATCTCTTGAACCCTAGCCGTATTGGAGCTCCCAAGGACGAATTTTACCATCCAAAACCTCAATACGATCAATCCTTTCATGCAATCATCATCTAAACCATCCATTGAAGATCTTACAATGGTGCTGAGCGACTAATTCCGTTTGTAACCACCTCCGTGTGGATAGTTCGTTATGTGAATGTAACACCCCGAAAAATTAAGTTTCGCTTAATCACGCTATTAGGCGTGATTAACAAATAACGAAAATGAATTAAATAGTAAAATGAACGATTTATGGATAATAAAACGGGACTTAAACGATAAAACGAGAGTTATATTTCTAATAGGAAATTAACCCCGTTAGTGGCGTTAGCAAAAATATGGGTAAAACAATTCAAAGGACTTAACGAGCTTAGGCCTTGTGGCATAAAAAAAAGTTATGGAATCAAGTTGAGGGGCTAAATCTGTCAAGTGGATAAACTTGACTTAATAAGAATAATACATATGTGTGTATATCGATTTTCTTCTTCAGAAGATGAAGAATACACACATAAGAGCTTCATCCAATTCAACCAAAAATCAAGCTTAAATCCATGTCTCTTGCCAATGCATGATGGAATTCGTGATCATCTAGTGTTCTATCCATCATAAGATATCTGCAGATCCCTTTTATTTCATCAAAATCTTTGTTATATATAAGATGCTGATTTTAGGGTTTACTTGAAAACGTGAATTAATGATGGTTGTGGGATTTTATATGTTTGTAGACATCAAAGAAACTATAAAACGTGATAAAAAGTTATGTATTTTATGATTCATGTGGATTAGGATGATACTTGTAGGTGTAGGTAATGGGTTTTAACCCAAATGTTGAACTACACATGTATGTGGAGAATCCTTACACTAGTATGTGTTAACTTATCATATAGATGTGCAAAATGATAAATTGAACTTATAATGATGATTAATCAAACAAATGGTAAAGTTTGAGAAGTCCACAATGTTAGACATAATTATTGATTTCCACATTTATCCTAAGTATTATTAGTTCTTATTAGTTAACATAAGTTTTTTATATGGCGGTTACAATTTAACCAACCGGTGTGTCGGTTTGCCTCCAAGGGTCACACCCTTTCACTTGTATAAATACCAAACACATGTGTACATTTATAATTGTATTGTTTCTTTTGCATCTAAAGAATTCTCTCTCAAATATTTTACCCTCATCGATCCTGTGATCTCACATTTGGCATCAGAGCGTTAGGTTTTAATTTGTTCCATCGTTTATAAAGAACACATCAAAGAAGGCGACGATCATATTCATCCTCTATTTCATTCAAAAACAGAGACGGACGTGTTCAAAGTTTTTAAGGATTGGAACACAGAATCAAGGCCATCCAGGATTGTAGAAAGATAAATACCAAGTATTATAACCGTTCAAGAAAAGAAAAGGAACCGGAGAGAAAGTTCCGGCCAAAACAAAAACTTCCGGCGAGTCACCGGAATTCACAGAAAGCGGCGTTTAATCACGTCTAAACGGTTATAACTATCCCTGCCCCTCGTTTATAATCAAAATCGAATACTAGAATCTTAATCCAATCAAAAAATCAAGATTTTTCAGTGATACTCTGTTTCTGTTCGGTATCGTTGTTTTCCCGCCAAAATTTTTTTTGATCAAAACAAGATTATCAAGTTTTAATTACTGATTCCGAACAATTATACATACGAAACAGACTCTTTTTTACAAAACATATCAAGGATTAAGATAATTGGTTCAAGAAGAAGGAACCGAAAAAAAACTTTTCTGAAATTTTTTTTTCATTCGTATTCGATCGTTTGTTCTTGTGATAAAAGGTCAAACGTTTTTGTGGAACACAAAATTGTGATTTGTCTGTTCCATCAGTTTGTTGAAACACAAAGAAAGTGTTTAGTTTGTTTGGGCAGTAGGTTTTTCGTGGAAAGAAAGAAGAAACAGTTGACTTTTTTCAAAAGTCAAACCCACGAAAATACCTAAGGAAGTTTATAATATTATTTGAGGGTATATTGTGAAGGGTATTTATTCAGTGTTTATTTTGTTGGGTTTGTTCACTGATTGAAAAAAAAACAGAAAAAGAAAAAAGAAGGATTGAAGCAAAGTAGAAAAACAAAGTGATTTGTTTTTAAGAAAGGTGTTTAGGATTGAGAAAAGGTGTTATTGCAAGACACTAGTCGATCATTATTGGAGGATTATCAAGTCATAGGATTTACTTTTAGAATTTAGAAGGAACACTAGTGATATACGAAAAATATTATAACAAAGATCTTGGTACTTTGTTAAAGGCGCCTACAAATATCAAAACTTTGTTAAGCAAATAGTATTTTTCAAGATATCATAGTAGAGTTTGACAAGGGTAGTCAAGCAAGAGTTCCATTAAAGCGTGGGGTAGTCCATACTAGTTTGGACAATAGGGAAGAAGAAGAACAAAAGTCCGCAGAAGACGCCCGTTAAACCCACAATGTCGAAAGAAATAGTATCGAAAGAGACAGTCACGAAGGAGACTCTCACTTTTAGCCTCCAGACACCGATGTTGACATCTACGAATTACACGATTTGGGCTGTTCGTGTTAAAGCAATATTGAGTGCAAATGGTCTTTGGGAAGTAGTGGAACCCACAGAAGGCACGTCAACGGTAGATGTAAAGAAGGATAGGACAGCGATTGCCTATCTCTTTCAGGCAATTCCAGAGGATATGGTGATGCAGGTGGCATCACATCCTACAGCAAGAGAAATTTGGGAAGCATTAAAGACAAGATTTATTGGAATTGACCGAGTCCAGAAAGCAAGACTTCAATCATTACGCACAGAATTTGAGATGATATCAATGAGAGAGACAGAAACCATAGACCAGTTTGCTGGTAGGTTAAGTGCGATTAGTACAAAGTCAAAAACCCTAGGAACGACAATTGAAGAGTCAATGTTGGTACGAAAATTGCTGGACTCCGTACCAGAGAGGTTCCTACAGATTATTGCATCCATAGAGCAATATTCAGATATAGATACCATGACGTTAGATGAAGCGCTTGGTAGACTTAAAGCTTATGAGGAACGCACTAAGTCAAGAGATGAGAAGAAATATGGACCAGCCGGTCAAGAGAAGCTGTTATTTACAAGGCAAGAGAGAAGGCCTTACAGCAACAACAGGAACTACAATCAGAATCGAGGTAGACAGAACTTTAGGAAGTTCAATAGAAGTCAAAGAAATGAGAGGAAGAACTTTGACAGAAATGGCCATCAAGATCAGAGAAGTGATCGAAATCCCACTAAGAATCGTCATGACGACAGTAGCTACAAGCCCAAGAAGGATGGCAGCAGTGTAAGATGCTACAACTGCAATGAATTAGGACACATAGCTCCCAGATGTCCTAAACCTCGAAGTAAGCAAGAAGAATCTCACCTAGTAATGGAAGAAGAGGATCCCACATTACTTATGGCAATTGGTGAAGAAAGAAATGTAGTTCTAGAAGAGAAGAAAGCCATACCAGAACGTTATCATAGTGAAGATAATGGAAATGAAATATGGTATTTAGACAATGGAGCAAGCAATCATATGACAGGAAGACGCTCCTATTTCACAGAGTTAGATGAAAAGATAGCAGGAAGTGTAAAGTTTGGAGATGGATCATGTGTCAACATCAAAGGTAAAGGCTCAATATTATTGGAATGCAACAATGGAGAACAAAGACTAGTTACAGAAGTCTACTACATTCCAACACTCCAAAGCAACATCCTAAGCCTCGGGCAAGTTACAGAAAATGGATGTAAAGTGATTATGGAGAATGATTATCTATGGATTTATGACGCCTTCAGCAACCTATTGATGAAAGTCCCAAGAGCTAAGAATAGACTCTACAAAGTAAGGCTCAGAATAACAAGTCCGATTTGTTTACAAGCCAGAATAGATTTACCTGCATGGTTATAGCATGCACGTATGGGACACGCAAATTTCGATTCACTACGACAGTTAAGCGTTAAAGGAATGGCACATGGAATACCAAATATTAGGCACCCATCTCAAGTATGTGATGCATGTATTACGGGAAAACAAAGCAGGCTTCCGTTTCCCTCTCAAGCAAGTTTTAGAGCTACGAGACCTCTAGAACTCGTACATGCAGATTTATGTGGACCGATTTCACCCACATCATTAGCAGGCAACAACTATTTCTTCCTGATAGTTGACGATTATTCAAGATATATGTGGATCTACATGCTTAAGTCAAAAGATCAAGTTTATGAGAATTTCAAGAAATTCCTAAGTGAAGCTCAGACAGAGACGAGTCACAAGCTCAAAAGATTAAGAACGGATCGTGGAGGAGAATTTACTTCTAAAGCACTTACCACGTATTGCGAGGACAGAGGAATCCTCAGACAGCTTACAAAAGCACTACAGGGTATGACACCCTATGAAGCAGTGAATGGAAAGGCACCCAATATCAAACACATTAGAGTATTTGGATGCACAACATATGCAAAGGTAACGATGCCCCATTTAAAGAAGTTGGAAGATAGAAGTAAGAAAATGGTACATCTAGGAAACGAGAATGGTTCCAAAGCCTACAGATTATATGATCCCATAGAAGAGAAGATACACATCAGTAGAGATGTCCAATTCATAGAAAATAAACCATGGGATTGGGACAACTACTTGAAAGAAGGAAGCGAAGACGAATCATCTTGGACAAGATTTGAGATACATGGAGATTCAGAAAGTGAAGCTGTACAAAAAGAGAATAATGAGGACAGTGAAGACCAAGAGAGTGATAATGAATTCTTCAGCAGTCCAATCACAGCCACAAGAACTCCAATAACGGTTCAAGAGACACCGACAAGTGATCCAGCAGTTGAGACAAGTACTCAGGAGTTAGAAGACTCACCAGGCTCTTTAAATAGACCAGTTCGAGCCCTTAGATCACTTAATGACATCTATGCAGCCACGGAACCTCTTAGACCAGAAGATTATGAACATCTTTATCTAGCATATGATGAAGAACCTGCAAATTACAAAGAAGCAGCAGATTACCCACAATGGATAGAAGCAATGGAAAGCGAGATAGACTCTATAGAGAAGAATGACACTTGGACACTGACTAAACTTCCCTCAAGTCAGAAACCAATAGGTCTAAAATGGGTATTTAAGGTCAAGAGAGACGCAAGTGGACAGATCACCAAGCATAAGGCCAGATTAGTAGCAAAAGGGTATGTACAACAAGAAGGTATAGACTACAATGAAGTATTTGCACCCGTTGCAAGAATGGAAACAATCAGGCTACTACTAGCATTGGCAGCACAGAAAGGATGGGAAGTACATCATTTGGATGTAAAATCAGCATACCTACATGGTGAATTAAAGGAAGATGTCTACGTATCACAACCAGATGGATTCATAAAGAAAGGAAAAGAGAACCTAGTCTACAAGCTAAAGAAGGCTCTATATGGTTTGAAGCAAGCACCAAGAGCATGGAATATAAGGCTGAACAACATCCTAAAGGAGATAGGATTTATAAGATGTCCACAAGAACAAGCAGTTTACAAAGAGAACTTCAAGACAGTCAACAATCATTATAGGAGTTTATGTCGATGACATAATAGTGACAGGAAGTTCAATGAAGGACATATCAAGCTTCAAGAAGGAAATGCAAGGCAAGTTTGAGATGAGTGATTTAGGACCACTCACATACTATCTAGGAATAGAAGTACGCCAAGCACATGGAAGGATACAATTGAAGCAATCAGCCTACGCAAAGAAAGTTATCAAGGAAGCTAGACTAGAAGACTGCAATCCAACAAAGACAGCAATGGAACCAGGTCTGAAGCTCGCTAAAGAAGACGAGAGTGAACCAGTCAATGAGACAGAATACAGAAAGCTAATTGGAAGCTTAAGGTACCTTACCCATACCAGACCAGATATCACCTGCGCAGTTGGATACGTGAGCAGATTTATGGAGAAACCAAAGACGACTCACATGAAGGCAGTTAAACATTTGATAAGATATATCAAAGGCACATTGAATTATGGAATTCAATACAGCAGAGGAAAAGAAGCAGAAATCATTGGTTACAGCGACAGCAGTCATGGAGACCAAGAAGATGGAAAAGGAACCACAGGAACAATATTCTACTACAAAGATTCACCTATCACATGGACGAGTCAGAAGCAAAACACAGTAGCTTTATCATCATGTGAATCAGAGTTTATGGCAGCAACATCAGCAGCATGTCAAGCAATATGGCTACAAGGAGTACTAAGCGAACTCACAGGTGAAAGACCAAAGAAGATAAGTCTACGAGTAGATAACAAGTCAGCGATACAACTCATGAAGAATCCTGTGTTTCATGGAAGATCAAAGCATATCAACACAAGGTATCATTTCATCATAGAATGCATAGAGAACGAGCAGATACAAGTTGATCATATCAGTGGAGAGATGCAGAAAGCCGACATCCTCACCAAGGCATTACCAAGGATAAAGTTCATAGAGATGCGAAGTCTCATAGGAGTTGAAGACCTTGGGGAAATCAAGAATTAAGGGGGAGAATGTTAGACATAATTATTGATTTCCACATTTATCCTAAGTATTATTAGTTCTTATTAGTTAACATAAGTTTGTTATATGGCGGTTACAATTTAACCAACCGGTGTGTCGGTTTGCCTCCAAGGGTCACACCCTTTCACTTGTATAAATACCAAACACATGTGTGCATTTATAATTGTATTGTTTCTTTTGCATCTAAAGAATTCTCTCTAAAATCTTTTACCCTCATCGATCCTATGATCTCACACACAAGGCTTAGAATTCACTTGCAAAAAGGATGCACATGAAGTGTTTGATAAAATGCCTACATGAAGCTTGAATTGAGTCAAATGGTGTAAAATAGTATGAAATTCGTCACTTTTGACAGCATTAGATAGTCATCTTATAAATGCCATATCTCACTCGTTTTTAAGAGTTAGAAAATGAGACTTATGTCATTGAAAAGCTTGTTGCGCATATTACATTTCATATCTAGTCATGAGAGGCTGGTTATGAGATTTAGTGGGTCAAAAAATCATGAAAAGTTAGTAAATTCGTTTTGACAGCAAAATGTTTGCACATAATTTAGTTTCCAACCTGATCTTTGAAAAATCTTATAAAATCATAGAAAAATCATATGGAGGTGTTGTTTATATGCCTGGAAAGGTATTTGAATGATGCACATTTATTATTTGAAGGTCGAAGACAGATTACTAGGTTTAAAGGGGGAAAAGTGACCCCGAACAGCTGTTGCGCAAAAAGTGCAGCAATGAAAAGAATATGTTTTATGAACTTAAAACATATGATTGTCTAGATACCGATTTCCTAAACTTTAAATATTGCTTCGGATGAATGTTTGCGATTGTTAAGGTGTGTTTAACGTGTTTGTACGTAATAATTGGTAAATATACCTTGTTTATGGGCGGTTTGACTTCTACAAGTCAAATTGACCCAAAACTAGCATCTTGATAAATGAGCATGTGAAAATCTCTAGATTTGTAGCCGTTGTTACTTAATGCACTAAGAGGTTTAGGAACATGTGAAAGTTAACACTTGTATAGGATGTTAACTAGATAATAAACTAACTTAACTACATGTAAATAACTCTTGATGAGTTAGGAAATTGAAGGAATACATGATGTCTTGGATAATGAAGAATTCCATATTATGTATTTTAATAAAACATGGTTTGACATGTCCTTAGGTTAGGTTCAGGAACTAGGGAGCAAACGAGTCAAACGGATGCAAGCTCAATGCGTATGGAAAGAAGAACGGATACAAGGTAAGTATTATTTACGCCAATAGACTTTAGACATGATATATGTGTTGCATATTATTGAATAAGTATCAAGAATGGGATAAAGGTAGGACCCCAAGTGGTGAAACTCACTAAGCAGGTCTAGATGGGTGAAATGAAATAGAAGCTTGTGTAATAACGATCAACTAAGTGATGTGTTATACCTAAGTAATGGGATTCACTAAACGGGTCAAATCCGGCAGAGTTATGTAGTAACTTGTTTTACAACTACTAAAGATGTGATTTTGTTGTAAACAAAAGGTAATATGAATTAAACGGTTATGTTCAATAGATGGAAACATAAATTTCATTTAAAGCAACAAGGTTAAGAGTTGCATATGAAGTGTTTCATGAATTGGGTCAATTGGTGACATCTTCATCATTGAATCCCAAAAACATAACGTGTGTCGAGGAGTTTCTTCCACAGGTAAGCATGTTGAGTATGTAGTACACTATGCTGGGGAATTTTGGGAGGGAACTACCAAGGTATGGATATGGGGCATACACAACCAGTAAGTCCTTAGTTAAATGAAAGCCTAGGGTGAAGTAGTATGGGTATAAAAACCACCCACATGAAGTGTGGGTGCCAAATTGGTAAGTCGTTTACATAACTATGTCCTATGCGTGCTAATGCGCCTAAGAATGACTAATGTTGACGAAATATTGAAATTGATGGAAAACTAAGTCCATAAGGGCTTAGAGCATTTCAAACAAGTTAATGGGTTAAAAACATTAGAATTAAACCAAGTAGTGTCGCCTACGGGGGGCTAAATAGGATTTGTTGCCTGTAAGGGCATTTCGGGAATTTTAAAGATCTACTAAGGGTTAAATCTAATAACCGGGTCATAATTAAACAAACCATACGATGTTATTAGCTAAATAGATGTCCAATGTGTTGATAATATGGTTGTTATGCTTCTTGAATGGCCAAGTAGTGCTTTGTATAACCTATGGCCTTAACGGGTCGATTTGGGTGAAAACAACATAAGCATTTAAAGAACCGAAAAGGGAATTTGATCATGTGTAATGACATCTTATAACTTATAAGCATGATAACATGGTGTTAAACAAGTCCCCAAATGTCCTTAGGAATGACTTTCAACATAGGTAAAAGATCATTCAAATATTGGGAAAAACAAGCACGGAAATAAATGGCTAAGTCTGAAAATGGATGGGGGACAAAGACTTACAGCCATAAGCTACGACCCTTTAGCCGTAGCCTACAACGAGGTACTTCCCAAAAAACATTTTGTTGGCCGTTTGATTTATGTTTTCGGGTTAGGGTCTTACAGTGAAACTCAAACTAATCTACTTTAGTGTCTTTGGATTATTTTTCAGTGCTTGAATGATACATGTGGTTTGATTTAGTTAAATAAGTCACTTGTGTTGCAATTACTTGTCTTTTATCATTCGCATTCGATATTCTTGCATCGTGAGCAATTTGATCATTGGACGGGTCTTTGACACATATGGTTTTGGTACACCTAAAACAAGGTCCTATCTATGTGGTATCCAAGTAGGTAAAACAAGTTTGAGTGAATCACCAAATCAAAAAAAAACCGGAGGGGGTTACTTTCTTTTTATTATTATTTTCAACTTATAATCAAAGTTCCTAGCTTTATTAGTTTTTTCTTAATCAATCACAACAAATCTTTAGACATTAGTTAATTTTAATCCGAGAACCGATGAGAGAGCACTTCAATCCGAGAGTATTGTGGGTTTTATGATTTGATTTAGAGTATTGTGGATCAAAAGCAAACTTTTTAAACCTAAAAACTAATATAGATGGAGTGATCTATCTATCTATCTCGAATATAACCGTTGTCTCACCATTTTTCTTCAATGTTCACCCTCCTCTTTCCCCATTAATTTCTTCACGCGCACGCCACGCGTCGCCCTAACTTCCTCTCACCGTACAATTGATTCTAAAACTTCTACTTCTGTCTCCAAACGGTGTCGTTTGCACCTTTTCTAGCACTAATCTGTTTCCGTCTACCACCAACAGATTCGCCAAACGACCACCTCCACAACCATCAGATCCGTCAAAGACCACCTTCAAACCGTCGACCACCACCACCCCGTCAAACCTTCATCGTCTTCCTGTTCATTCGACCCACCGCCTCTCCCCTTCGACCCCTGTTTTCATTCGACCTTTCCGACCGGTTTCATTCGACCACTTGATTCGACCAGTCGGTTTCATTCGACCCCTCTCTAAGTCATTCGACCACCCTGTTCTTATTTGGTTCTCTGTATTTGACAACCTCTTGATCTTCTCCTTACTGAAAGGAAGAGATTATTAATTTTAATTTATAATATTAATAATAAATATAATAATAATAATACTAATAATAATAACGATAATAATAATAATAATAATAACAATAATAATAATAATGGCTTAACTCCCCCTCTCTAAGTGGTTTATGGGGGCGTTAGCAACTATAGGTTGCTTTTGCTCCTCTTTCGTCATTTTGGGTGGGGTGTGATACCTTGTCTTCTTCTCATCTCGAGACGGGAGACACCTTTTTCTTGTATGGTCTCTTCTAAGGTTGCTTGTGGGGACACCTCTAAAGAGGGCCTTGCTCCTACCTCGTCTAATGGAGTGTGGCTATGCCCCCATAGGAATTTCCATGACTGTAAAGATGGCAAACCTGGGTTTTCTGGGTATAACAGGTTAATCTCACATTTACAGCAATTCCACTTTAAAGATGATCGAAAGGATTTCTTTAGAAGCGCGCTTTCCAGCGATTTAGAGATGTTTACGAATGTGGGGGAAACCCTACGGTTTTTGGATATTGGTTGTGTGGGAGGTGCATGAAGACACAAGCCCTTAGCAGGGGGTGCCATCACTCGGATGGTGTCTCCAACTTCTCTGGAAAGTCTGGCTCAAATGGGGATTTTATTATGGGGATCCTAAGGCCTTAGGATCCTAGGGTGAGCTGTGATCTTAGGTCCCAACAAGGAGTGGTGGTGGATGTCACTCTCCTCGATCAGGTTTTCTCCATCCCGACGCGGACCGTTAAAAGTATTCCCCTAAGTTGTCGTTTGGCATTTGCCCAGGCTTTGACGGGCGTCATTCGTAAAGTAGTGGCTTCCCCTAGGTCTGTTGAAAGCTGGGTCAAACTTTTACTCTTACCACGATGTACTCTTAAGGTGGTTGTTCCGTCTTCTAGGCAGGAACGGAGGTCAAGTAACAGGAAGTCCTTGCAATGTGATAGTATTATGCGGGCCTTAGCAACATGGAAGGACGGCTCTGGTTTTGAGGACTTGGTTACGTCGATCCTCCCAACGGGGGAAGAGGTCTTGCATGGTGGGGGAGCGCAACAGAGAGGGGGAAAGAACGAGGAAGTTGACCCAAATATCAAGCAATGTCTTAGGATAGTCAGGGATAGGCACTTCACCGCCGCTGTTAAGGTGTTGTGCTCCAGTAGGGTAGCTCCACCTGGGGAATCTACCATGCAAGCCCTTAACGACAAGCATCCCATTGTTTCGCCGCCAACCCTACCGTCCAGCCCTCTACCCCACCCTGCATTATCGGTAGATGAAGACTGTGTTTACAGGTGTGTGAAGTCGTTCCCGAAAGGGACATCCTGTGGTCGGGACGGCTTATGGGCTCAACACCTGCTGGATGCCCTTAGCGGGGAGGGGTCGGCGACTGCTTCAGGACTGCTTTCCGCTATTACCGATGTGGTCAATCTGTGGTTAGGGGGGTTATGTCCCGGGGTGCTCGCTGAATTTATTGCTTCAGCCCACTGACCCCGTTGTTGAAGCCTGATAATGGGATTCGCCCCATTGCTGTGGGGGCCATATGGAGAAGGTTGGTCTCCAAAGTAGCCATGAAGAAAGTTGATAAAGAAGTTATTAGGTACCTGGGAGACTACCAATTCGGGGTAGGAATCCCCAATGGGGCAGAGGCCGTGTTGCACAGCGCTAACAAGTTCCTTAGTTCCTTTCATGCAGACGGCTCTTTGGCCATGCTCACGGTTGATTTTTCTAACGCCTTTAATGTAGTCGATCGATCTGTTTTGTTGCGGGAAGTCCATCGCCATTGCCCCTCCATTTTTTCGTGGGTCAAATTTTTGTATGCCCAGCCAGCTAGGTTATATGTTGGGGATGAACGCATTGGAGCCTTCACGGGGGTTCAGCAAGGGGACCCCTTGGGACCTTTGCTCTTTTCCCTAGCCTTACACCCCCTTGTGCGCCAGGTGCAGGAAAACTGCAACCTCCCCTTCCACACTTGGTACTTAGATGATGGGACGATCATCGGGGACGCTGTGCAGGTTGCTAAGGCCCTGGAAATCATCAGTTCAGAAGGACCATCATTGGGGCTCAACCTTAATATCAGGAAAACAGAGATTTTCTGGCCAACCTGCGAAGGGGTGAAGACCAGGCCAGGGTTATTCCCCAGTGATATTGGACGACCTAAGAGAGGTGTCGAACTGTTAGGACGGGCAGTGAGCCGCGATGCTAGTTTCATCTGTGATTTGTCTACTAAAAGGGCATCACGGGTTGTGGATCTTATGGGGCTCCTCCCTCGTCTGCGGGATCCTCAAAGCGAGCTCCTCCTGCTCAAATCCTGTATGGGGGTCGCAAAGTTTCTTTTCGGCTTACGAACATGCCAGCCCCCCTTTGTAGGCAACGCTGTCTTATGTTTTGATAAAGGCCTCCGGGAGGCAACTGAAGATATTGTAGTTTGTAGGGGGCCATATTCTGGGGACCTCTAGTGGTGGGTCGCAACCTTACCGATGCAGCATGGTGGGTTGGGCCTTCTCTCGGCCTGAGATGTAGCTACTTATGCCTTTGTGGCGTCCAGATCTCAATCCTGGGGGTTGCAAGACCATATTTTACGTAACAGTGGGGTTGATAACACGGATCCGGATTATGTTTGCGCTTTGGAACACCTGCATGAATATCTCCCTGACTTTGATCTTGGCGGTTTCTCCAATAAAGACACCACCCCCATGAAGCCACAGAATACCTTGGCGAATGCTTTTTATTGTCGAATCGCACGAAGTCTGGGGGAGGATTTTTGTTTGACCCCACGCCAGAAAGCGTCATGGAATGCCTACAAAGGCCCCACGCCCAAGATTTCTTAACAGTTATCCCTATCGAAGGACTGGGGCAACGAATGTCAGCAGTGGAATATAGAGCAATCCTTAAATATCGTTTGATGATTCCCATTTTTCCGGATGACGAAACATGTCCGGTTTGCCGTAAAGCGTATTTGGATAAATATGGGGAGCATGCCCTCCATTGTAAAGAGTTGTCGGGGTTTAAGTACAGGAACGATTTCGTTCGGGACGTTTTAATGGATATTCTTAGATGAGCAGGGATCTCGGCAAAGAAAGAGGCACCGGTTAACTTTCTTACAGACCCGGCAGAAGGGAGGTCCACTTTACGTCCGGCTGACCTGCTAGTGTTTGGTTGGGAAGGTGGGAAACATGCATGCGTGGACCTTACGAGTGTGTCCCCTTTGGCGGGTTTCAGGGAGAGTGGGTTCGTGCCGGGGCAAGCGGTACTTAGAGCAGAGTCGAACAAGGTGGCAAAGCACGCTAAAGCGTGCGAGGATAACCAACATGCTTTTGTCCCTTTGGCCTTTGATACTTTTGGCCCATTGGCACCAGAAGCGATCAGGTTTCTGACGAGAGTCCAGCGAGTGGTCCACAACAACTTCTCGACTCCCTAGGGGTGAGGATTTATTTTCTCTAGATTAGGGTTCTCTATCCAGAAGGGGGTGGCGGCGCAACTTGTTGCCCGTCTACCTGCTATTCTTATGTAATTTGCCCCTTTTTGTTGGAACAAATAATCGAAGAATGGTAACATTTAGATAAAATTATAACTTTGCACCAATTCCCCGCGGAGACGACTTTACTTTCCACTTACTACTTAATCTTTTCTTTTGACCGACCAAACGACATCGATCAATAAACAAAAAACTTAAGCGAACATAATTTAATAAACATACAACACAAAAAAAATAAATTTGAACAAACATAAATGAACACAAATGAACATAATTGACCAAATACAAACGAACATAAACGGACATGTAGTAATTTTTTATGTTAATTAGTGGTTCAATACGGTAAGTTTCACTGGAAAGCTCATTTTTATTATTAGAAAGCCTGATTTTGAATAACTATTAGAAAGTCCGTTTTCTGTTTATGCTTATATATAAATATAACTACTTATGTCTTTGTTAAAATTTACATGAACACAAACGAACAAACATAAACGAGTGAACATAAACAAACATTCACGAACATAAATGAAGAAACAAAACATGTGTTCATTTTTTTTCATGTTCACGAATAGTATATGAACGTTTTATTCGTTTACAAGCCTAGCTCCACCATGCCGACTTCACACGAAAAAAAAAAAAAAAAAAAAAAAAAAACATTTATATATGACAAGTGCATTTTGCGAATGTTGAAGTATTAACACATCTAACACTTTTGAAATAAGCTATATTGAGTGGGCAGCGGTGGTTATTGGTAACATGTAGTTGCAAAATCCGGGCGTCTAAGTGATACTAATATAGCAAGTTGAGCCTTTTAAAAGGTATCATGCTTGTTAATCCATATTAGATAATGAATTGTTTGTGAATTATGGAGAGAATATCAATCACAAAACCCACCTAATTTTTTTATTTTTATAACCTACGAAAAAAAAAAAAATCCTATAGCGTTTTAACCTATCCAGGTATCATTGGTTTTATCCATAAACTCAAGAAAAAGCCGCCGACTATTGTTTTTTTAATTTTTGAGTGACAACGACTTTGTATATTTATATGTATCATCCCTTGTATATATACTATACACTCACAAAGCAACCATATACATTATCTCAAAACCATTCGAAATGGTAATCACACAAAGCTTCACACTTACATATCTAGACCTCCTTTTTATCTCCATTTTCATTTTTTTCCGATCTAATCGAATCCAACCTAAGACTTCTTGTTACAAAGTTGAAATTAACGTGTAATTTTCTTCTAGACCAATGTTTCTTTAACCATCAACTACGCCGCGCTCAAAAAAATCTTCAAGGACTCGCGTCTAGCCTGATAAGGATAGAACGAACATCTATGGAACAAGTGGAATGTGTGATTTGCTTAAGTACACTAGGAGAAGGTGAAGATGTTAGAGAACTAAGATGTGGTCATTTGTTTCATGAAGCTTGTGTGGATCGATGGTTAAGGGGTAGGAACATGACTTGTCCATTATGCCGTAATTGTTTGGGGTTGTCTAGAGTTGTTTGCGAACATGGCAAAATTTGTTGGACTTTGATTTTTGTTCTACCGATAATACAAGAAATGAAGGATCGTGGTGGCTACGATAGCTTTTAACTTAATAGATATCGTAGTAGTTGTTACTTTTCAATATTCGTTTAGATAGTATCTATCGAGTTGTTGAAGCTAATACATAGTTTGTTGTGATAGTATCTAATTCTTGTTGTGGCACTTGAGTGGTACGGAAAACGATGGGTAGAACCTAGCCTTCTGGAGGTTTCAGGTTCGATCCTTGATTCTAACGGGTTTTGCTGATTCTCCATTGTCGTGCATGCGGGTGGGTGAGGGTCAGGTTTACCCCGGAACTGGTGGTTTGGTGGATTCTGGCTATCCAGCGCTACCTGTGGGCGGGCACCTAAGACGTGTCTTCACCCAGGGGCGTATGGGGTGTTTTGTGACCAATTGGTGGATACCCTGTTTAGTCGGGACATCTGTTTGTTAGCCGTAAAAAAAAAAAAAAAAAGCCAAAGATGGTTCTCTTGATCCAACGTTTGGAATGAATTGACTTTCATATAAATTTTAAATGAAATGTGTATTAGATGTGTGGTTTAAAGTATTTTATTTTCACCTAGGACATGTAACTTGTAAATAAGTATTGTTGGTTGTCCTCTTATGTTATAATTGTCGCTTTTGGTGTTTGTTAGCCTTATAACCGAATCCATGATAAAGGCAAACTATTGATGGACCATTTTGTGCAACTTTTAATACTCAACAAACCAAACATATAACTTTTGTAAACCAATTGGGCCATTGGTGATTAGTACACTTTTTTCCCAAATATTTTCTTGTTAAACCCTTAAGGCTCAAGCTACAAGAAATTTATGGGCCTATGTTGATGGACCATCACAGACAAATACAGTAGAGATCTAGGTGGTTAGACTAATCACTAAAGTGTATACATAAGCTTTGTTTTTATGTCATCTTTTCTCTAGAAGGTTTTAAAGCCTGTACTTTAATTTGTTACACCTCAAAAGAACATCAAGGTTTTTATTTTATTAAAAGACCCACCCAACCAACACTTTAATCTGTTTCCTTCAAATTCACACCATCTTTTAACCTTCCATGCAGCTTTTTGAATGATGTTACACATCCTAGATGCTTGGATGCAATTTCAAGCATAGTTTTAACAAATATTGCATTGTAGCTAAGGACAAGTATATTAAAATTACATTGTAGAGGGTCTTAACACAGATTAAGAATATTATCACTCATTAGTAATTTGATCATATCAAATGATGAAACTAATGCTACTAATGACTTACTCTAATAACAAAACACAATTCTTTCATATTACATGTAGTGTATTGACATTCTTAGTAGTCAAAACTCATTATTCTAATATGTGATTAAAATCATTCTTCCTAGAATGATGTTTAAACATCCATTTCCAAGCCTTCGTATGACTGTTCTTCACCTTCTTAATCCCTCTATCATTAACCATAATTCGACACGACGATGACCCCAAACCGCCCCCTTCAAGTGAACCATACTTCAAAACAGAGTCCTCTGTTTTCGACTTATTAGATAAATCAATCTTCAAATCAATAAACTCATCATCATCACCAATTCGACTAAAATCGGATTCTTTTACCCCAAACCCTCTTTTAAAATCCATCAATCCACCTTTATATCCACTCTTCCTCATCTCAAATTCATTAAAATCTGACATTTTTGCACTCGAACACGCGATACTAAGCGACTGCGATCTTGACACATCCATTACACAATCCTCACCCCTCTGATCCATCCCACCTTCCTTTTCTCTCTTTTTCTTGAAAAGATTACCAATTCTCCATAACCCATTGCTTTTCTTGACCTCAACAACACAACTATTACTCCTTTTGAGGAAAACAATATCCTCTGTTTCTGTGTCACTCTGTTTCAGCTTCAAATGAGTAAACAATGTTTTCTGCTCATTGTCATTACTATTGTTTTCATTCTCTATCAAAAAAGACATTCTTCCAACACTCCCAACACTTCCAACATCAACAGTACATGATGAATTCCTGTAAGAATCCATGTCAGAGCATGAACAAGAACAGAGTCTCTGTTCTCCACATTCCAAACAAATGAGCTCAATAAGCTTTTCATTTAGACAGTATGCACAGATTCCAATGAAGGATGTGTTTGATGGGTGCTTTTTGCAGGGAAGATCTGATGATGAATGGAAAGTGTTGGAATCATGCTCTGTTTTTACTGATTTTCCTTTGTCTTTCATGGTTGAGACTTGAGAGTATGAAGCTCTGTTTTCAGAACTTGATTTGCTGAATATATAAATTTTTAAGAAGAATTTGATGATGTTTGAGAGGTTAAAGCGATGGACTCTCCTTATACAAAGAGAAAGGACTCATTGCAATGATTTGTTAGGAGGGTTTTATATGGAAAGGATTTTAGTGTAAATATAATATTTATATTATGGGATCTACTCTATAAATTAAGGGGTTGGCTAAATGCACTCCCTTTTTTTACTAATTGCACTCCCTTCTAAAAAAACAGATTAAAAGTTATCAAATTCTATCCTTCTACTTTAAAAAAAAAATCATTTTAGTAACTCATCTTCTTCGTGTAATTAACCCTTTTTAAGTTACTCACCCCATGAACATCATATTCATCACATAATTGAAGTATCACCGTCCCATGAATCTCGTCACCATCTCGGTGGTACAAAACCCCATCTGAAATATTGTTAGTTTTAATCTTTATGATTTAATTACTATAGTTTGAGACAAACTTAGATCAGGATAGAAGAGGAAATTCTATAAAAAAAATATAAGATTTAATTATTTTATTTAAAAACTTTAAGGGGGTGTAATCAGTAAAAATAATATAAAGGGAGTGTATTTAGCAACACCCATAAATTAAAGATGAAATTTCTTTATTCGATGTGAGGAGATTTTAGATAATTTTTATTTTCTTAAATGATCGGGGCATCACCTTGATAGATTCGTCCCTTCTGAGTTCGAATTTAAGCACCCGCGGGTTTGCAATTCTCTCGGTCTGAAGGCCTTGATTGCATATTTTGCAAGTGGTGAGAATCGAACCAGGGTCCTCAGGCAAGAACCTACGCAAATGTGTTAAACCCTTTAGGGTGCTCCCCCCCCCCCCCTCCGTGCGCGCGCGTTAATGGGGACGCTATTAAAGGTTGTCGCAAGTGAGATGGCGGACAGTTAAGGGCTTGAATGGTGGGGCCGGCTGATTTGTGAACGTTGGCGACAGTCAAAAACAGAAAATAAAAAAAAAATTAACTTTTAATATCGATATATATATGCACTCTTTTTTTTTTAAACAAAACCAACATCAAACGCATTACGCTTCACCCGTGTATTACATGGCTTGTAACTGATTCATGTGGTTTTCCTATCTTTTCCATTGCATTAACTCATCTTGATCTTTATTAGGCTATACGGTGTGGGGGTGTGAAAGGGGATGTTAAGCCCAAACACGTAACCAACATCACTTCTGTATGTGGCGTGAGGCACGTTGGGTGAAGATTTTCACGGGCGTGGAGCAAAAGGTGAGGGTGATGTGGATGGTTGTGGTTGGTTTTTAGGTTGTGGATGATTTTTGATTGGTTGGTTGATTTAAAAAAAAAAAAAAAAAAAAAAAAAAAAAAAAAAAAAAACAACCCTTCACTTCATTACAACCTCGTGGTTTTTTAAGGGTTGGAGAGGAATTGACATGACTTTCACGTGTCGCTCCATGTCCCCATCACCCCATGACCAAACCATGTAATCTTAGGCTGCATCGTGTGAAATGGAGCCATCATGTGGAATTAAGCCACTAGGGGATCCATTCTATCATATCAACACCACGTTACTGCCACGTCAAAATGAGGCTTAAGTCCCCCTTTTAATGACATCCAGAAAATAGAAAAAGCCCTGTTAATGACTACGTTTTTTTTTTAAAGGTTAATTTCTTTTTAAATCCTGTGGTCTGTGGGACTTGAACCCAAGACCTTCGACAACCTAGGTGTTTTAAAGGTTTTGCCTTTGCCAATGGACCACCACCTCATTGGTCAGTTAATGACTACTTAATCATTTATTTAAAATATTTTCAAGTTAAATTTTATTAATTTTTTAAACTTTATTTTTTTTAATATAATTACTTCATATTATTTTTTTTAATTTAAAAAAAAAAACAATAACCACTTTAAAACTATCACCCCATCCTGAGTTAAATGAATTGAGAGGTTAATCACTTATTAAATTGTTCGTTTTCAGGCTAAGCCATTTATGAAACAAGACACTTCTCTAGTCTTCAATCGATGTAAACATGTGTCGAATGTTATATTAAGAGCCAATAAAGTTGTACCGTAACAAACCATACTATACCAACCGAAATCACGTCGCGTAACATGAATAATTCCATACTTTTGTTATGAAAATGAATTATAATTGCCAAGATTTGTGGATTGGCATGTCTGTTTTCGGGGCTTTTATTTTGTATACTTTATCAACTGAACTTATAAACTTTAAACAATACATGTTACTTGTACCAAAAAAAACTTACTATCTTAAATAAATTTTAATGTGGATTGATTACGGTGGACCACAACCAAAATTAATATATCAATCATAAAATCTTTTAGGATACGATCAATAGATCACTTAATAATTGTTCATGTGGCTGTCATGATTGTTAGGAGAGAAGCTTTAAAAGTATTCATTTGGTTGGTGTTGCGACTAACCTTTAGGTCCAAAAGCATGTTAGATGAATTATTATCTAATTATTCCTATAAACGTTAATTTATTTTATTGCAAGCAACCTTTTCACACTTGCATATAAATCAACTACATATATTGTAATGAGTAGTACATCTAATTTGTACCGTACCATTACAGCATCAATCTATTACATAAGTTTTGCTGTTTTGGTAGTTATGTCATAAGTAATAATTATGTTTTTAGTTAAAGGGGTAAGTTAACTTATATAATAAACTTAGATATTATAAGTTTTATAAGATAATTTTTGTTATGTATACATACAAAAGTTGAAATTTTAGAATTTTAGCACCCTCCATATTAAAGTTGTACCTGTGTTATAAAGTTTACCTCTACTTTTATTGTTTTATCCTTATGACCCACTTAAATATTTAAGAGTTAAGTTGATTACATAGCAAAACCTATATTTTCTTTTATCTCAGGATAGTGCATTTATAATTTTATTATATAAAAAGTTCGGTTGGTCGTGTTACACTTAATGCAAAAAAAAAAAAAAAAAAAAAAAAAAAAAAAAAAAAAAAAAATCTCTGGCTTTAATTTGACTCAAATTACAATTTTGAATAAAAATAGTCTTAATAAAAAATGTTGATTAAAATTAATCAAAATCAATATTAGAATTGATTTAAATTAAAATGTGGTGCAAAGCATAATAAAAATATGATTCACTTCCGAACAAGGTTTTCAGAACCGGACCGGACGTCGAACCGGACCCCCAGCCGGTTCACCGGTCCGACCGGTTCGTCGAACCGGCACAAAAAATAAAAAAAAAATAAAAAAAAATTAAAAAATCCGGTCCGACCGGTCCGGTTTCCGATCCGACCGGCCGGTTTTCCGGTCCGACCGGCCGGTTCACCGGTTCAACCCCGGTTCGTTGCAAAAACGGTCCGACTACCCGAACCGGACCGGTCCAGGCCCCGGAGCCCGGTCCGACCGGTCCGACCGGCCGGTCCGGTCCGGTTTTCAAAACAATGCTTCCGAAACAAATCTTTGTTTACGTCATATAAACATCCATAATACTTGTTAGTTTGGTCATATAAACGGGGAAGGGACACTTGTTGAATAAAAATTTTCTTTCAGTTATTTTAATCAATCATGCATTGTCACATCACCTCATTGATTTACTTCACTGAAACATTTTTTTGAAGGCAGCAGTCCACTAATTCTTTCATTTATATTTTCATTTAAATACCCAAACTTTTTTTTAAACATTTTATTACAACCGTCCCACCAAACGGTCAGCAAAATTAAGTGTTAAATATTGGAAACCGTCGACTTAATTGAATTGAGGCCAACTAAACGGTCAGTAAACTTTAATTTTAACAGTGGACCGTTCAAAATTTTGGATATAAATAGAACAAACTGTCAGGTTAAAAGCCACATAAACAAACTGTAAAGAAAACACCCACCCACCCACCAAGATGAATCCGTGGACCGAAGAAGAAGAGATGGCACTAGTGGTGTGCCATAAGGACGCGACAAACGACCTGGAAATTCAACAACTACCCAGGGACGAAGGGTCCGCCTACCCCCGGAGGGGTTTTGGGCTCGCGTGTTTAGCGACTTTAACCAAGATGTGGGCACCAACACCACCAAGACCCTCCGAGACCTCCAGTTCAAGTGGGCCGATCTCAATATCAAGTGTGAGAGGTGGACCACCCTATACGAGCAAACGATGAGGGACGATCCGGACCTCGATGACGAGTTGGCTATCGGCGTCACAAACTATGAGTATGAGGCTCGATACGGCAACGAATTCGACCATGTCGAGGCATGGCGATTGTTGTGTAACACCCCAACCGATGGCGGAAACATCGGGGTGCCACGTATTGATGATTGTTTCAGTATCACATGCTATAATTTAAATTTTAAATAATTTATTCATAACATAAATATCCAAAATAAAGTGATTTTCTAGAAATTCAAATACATGATATCAAAATAAAGCAACAACTTCTAATAGCTTCAAACGAAAGCTTCATGTTAAATCCTCATGCATACTCAAGCCTCAGCTTCATTGTTACCTGAAACATGTTAATTTTGAAAATATTTTTGGGTCAACAAAAGTTGGTGAGAATTACATAGGTTTTTGATAATTGAATAAAAATGTTGTGCAATTCATGTGTCATGTCAATCTAGTCCATATGTGAGAACATACTAGAAATAAATCGAGTGCATAACCAACCCTGGTGACTGTTATAATATGATACATCCCATACGCTCATGGTTCACTTGAATATGTTATACGATAACAAACACCCATGCTACCTTTGTAGGAGGCACGTATCCGGGTGGGATTGTCAGTCCAATAGATCTATCAATGTATACCGTCGGCTTGTACGGAGTTAATGATTATGCTAGAATGGTGCTTACTCTAATCATGCTCAAGACATAATGCAACATAGAAAACACATAAACACATTGATGATTGAATTGCATAAATGATGTTATAACATGTTTCACCCCAAAAATGGTGATAAATAAAAGGGGCTATGTAAAACTCACCTTAGCAAATGTTATACTTCTTGAAAAGATGAAATAATAGTGTTGCCCAAATAATGCCAAATATCACCCTATAATAAGGTAATAAATAAGTCTAAGTCTAACTAGTTTATAAGTATATCCTAGGGTTTCGATTTGGGGATATCCAATTGTTGAATTTAAAATAAAATGTTAATTAAATAAAGGGAAATTTGATAATTAAATAAAAGAAAGTCTTTTTATAAAATTTGAATTTAGAATGTTCACAATAATGTGTTTGAAGTATAAGAATAATTTTTATAAAATTATTTCCTTTAAAATAGATTTTTAAATCCATTTATTACAAATTGCCAAAATTTAATCTTTAATATTCAAAAATACTAAAATTAAAGAATTATTATTTTAGAAATCATATTTCTGTTCTAAATATTTAAAAATAAATTGTATAAAATTTTGGTGCAAAAATAATGAAAATTGAATTTATTATGATTTAATTATGATTAAATCTAACAAAAATTGATTAAAAATATAAAATAAATGATTTTTCTGAATTAAAAATCATTTCAGTAAAGTTTACCATTGTACAAACATAGGATAATTTTTGTGGAAATTAATAAAATTGTTTTGATATTTTAATGGATTTTTATAAATATAATAGTATAAAATTGATTTAATTATTATAAATATTAAATCAATGAATTTCAGAAAACTAAAAATTGTAAATAAAACTTTTATCTCAGATTTGATAAATATAATTTTTTTAGAATTTATAAAAAAGTTTTAATATTTAAAAACGAATTTATAAGATTTAAATGTATAATATATAAATAATTTGGTTTGTTGTTTAAAAATGAAAAAGGAAGGAAAAGAAGGCCACAGCCGGGACTCGAACCCGGGTGGCTGGGGTTATAAGCCTCAGTCACAACCACTTGGCCTAGGCCAGTGGTTGTGATTTGAAGAAAATTGAGGGTTGAGAAGAGTGTATGAGCGAGTTGTAAAGCTTCGCAGAAGGCCAATTTATATAGGGGATCGATGGTTTGATTAATTGGCAAGTTTGACCAAAATTCAATGTCAAATGCGTACACGAGTTCAATTGGTCAACGATAATTGATAATTAGCGTGTAATCATAGTTGGATGAGACCGGTCATCAAGTATTGTTGCCATATTTGGATCAATCACAAGTTAATTGTGATTGATTAAGCATACGTGTCACAGTTGACTTTCCTTAGTCAATTGTGCAGGTTTAAAAATCAAATATAAATTTAAAACGCGTCTGGGTTTATCCAAGGTTGATGGCCAGCCCAGTTGGTAAAACATGGATGTGTGTTTGGTTTGGGCCGGCTTGGGCGCGGGTTCGATTCCCGGCCCAAGCAGTTTATTTTTTTGATATATAACACACACAACCACATATATAATATATATATATATATATATATATATATATATATAGTTTTAAGGTTCCAAAAAATGCGACAAAAATAATTATTGCATACGAGAATAACGAAACTTGACGTTTTATTAATTATAGTTGTGTAACGTACAAGTTTAAATGCGAAATGTTACAGTCTCCCCTACTTTTAGGAACTTCGTCCCGAAGTTGGAGTTGGAGAGTCTGGTGGAAAAAGATGTGGATACTTCGACTTCATCTGGTCTTTATGTTCCCAAGTGAACTCTGGGCCTCGTTTGGATTCCCAACGAACCTTAACGATCGGAATGCGGCTGCGCTTGAGTTTCTTGACTCCAGTATCAACAATCTCGACGGGTTTCTCGATAATGTGCATGCTTTCATCAATTTGCACATCCTCAAGAGGAACATGAAGGTTCTCATCCGCTAAGCATTTCTTGAGATTCGAAACATGGAAGGTCGGGTGAACATTGCTTAGCTCAGGTGGAAGATCAAGTTTGTGAGCCACTTTTCCAACTCTGTCAAGAATTTTGAAGGGGCCTACGTATCGAGGAGCTAGCTTTCCCTTTCTAGCGAAACGAATTACTCCTTTCCAAGGGGATACCTTAAGTAGTACAAGGTCCCCAACTTGAAATTCCAAGGGTTTGCGACGTCTATCAGCATAACTCTTCTGGCGACTTCTAGCCTTGAGAAGATTATCCTGAATGAGTTGAATTTTGTCTGGGGTTTCCTGGATTAGTTCGGGTCCAGTAATACGAGCTTCACCAACCTCAGTCCAACAGACAGGTGAACGACATTTCCGACCATAGAGTGCCTCGAAAGGAACCATGTTAATGCTGGCGTGATAACTGTTGTTGTATGAAAACTCAACCAAAGGAAGATGAGAATCCCATGCGCCACCAAAATCGATGATACATGCCCTGAGCATATCCTCAAGTGTCTGAATGGTTCGTTCAGTCTGACCATCAGTTTGAGGGTGATAAGCAGTGCTCAGGTTCAACTTGGTACCCAAAGCATCTTGTAGAGACTCCTAAAAGTGAGAGGTGAAACGACCATCGCGATCAGAAATAATGTCCAAAGGTATACCGTGACGACATACGATTTCACTTACGTACATCTTTGCCAACCTTTCCACAGAATACTTCTCACGAATAGGTAGGAAGTGAGCTGACTTGGTCAAACGATCGACGATTACCCAAATACTGTCAAAACCTTTGGGTGTACGAGGGAGTTTGGTGATGAAATCCATAGCTATGCTCTCCCATTTCCATACAGGAATCTCTGGTTGTTCAAGCATACCTGATGGTCGTTGATGTTTAGCCTTGACCTTGGAACAAGTGAGGCATTTTGCAACGAAAAGAGCAATGTCTTTCTTCATACCAGGCCACCAATAAGAATAACGAAGATCTTGGTACATCTTGTCAGCTCCAGGATGAATAGAATAACGAGACTTATGAGCCTCGTTCATGAGGAAAGTACGAAGATCATCACGGTCGGGAATCCACAGTCGATTAAGGAAATAAAGAAGACCATCGGGTTTGGTTTCAAGTTGAGTTTCAGCACCACAAGACATTTCATCGTACATGTTACCTTGGGTGACTGATGTGTGTTGAGCCTGGAGAATGCGATCATGAAGATCAGTACGAACTTTCGCACATTGGAGTTTGACACGCTCTTTACGACTAAGTGCGTCAGCCACAACATTCGCCTTGCCAGGATGGTAGCGAATTTCGCAATCATAGTCGTTAAGTAATTCAACCCAACGTCGTTGCCTCATGTTAAGATTCTTTTGGTCGAAGACATGTTGGAGACTTTTGTGGTCCGTGAACACCACACATTTGGTCCCATAAAGATAATGTCTCCAAATCTTGAGTGCAAAGACAACAGCGCCCAATTCAAGATCATGGGTGGTATAATTCTTTTCGTGAGTCTTGAGTTGTCGAGACGCATAAGCAATAACATTTCCTCGTTGCATGAGAACACAACCAAGACCCTGGTTCGATGCATCACAGTAGACCACGAAATCATCATTACCATCAGGTAGAGACAAGATAGGAGCTTCACAGAGTTTCAGCTTAAGAGTTTCAAATGCTTCCTCTTGCTTTGGTCCCCACTCATAGGGCTTACCCTTGTGAGTTAAGGTAGTGAGAGGAACAGCGATCTTGGAGAAATCGGCGATGAATCGACGATAATAACCAGCCAAACCAAGGTAAGAACGGACTTCAGTTGGAGTTTGAGGAACACTCCAATTTTTCACAGCTTCGATCTTTGCGGGATCAACATGAATCCCGTTCATATCAATGACATGCCCCAAAAATTGAACTTCCTTAAGCCAAAATTCACATTTTGAGAACTTGGCATACAGTTGTTCTTTCTTTAGGAGACCCAAGATAGAGTGAAGATGTTGCTCGTGATCGGATTTTGATTTAGAGTAAATCAAAATATCATCAATGAAGACGATCACAAATTTGTCGAGATAGGGTCTACAAACCCGATTCATCAAATCCATAAATACTGCGGGAGCATTGGTCAACCCAAAAGGCATGACCATGAATTCATAGTGACCATAGCGTGTGCGAAAAGCTGTCTTGGGAATATCTTCATCGTGGACTCTAAGCTGATGATAACCAGAACGGAGATCAATCTTCGAGAAGTGGGTTGCTCCTTGAAGTTGATCGAAGAGATCGTCAATCCTAGGAAGTGGATAACGATTCTTGATGGTGAGTTTGTTGAGTTCACAGTAGTCAATACACATTCTAAGAGAACCATCCTTCTTTTTAACGAACAAGACAGGGGCTCCCCATGGAGAAGAACTAGGGCGAATGAACCCTTTATCAGAAAGTTCCTGTAATTGACTGGCAAGTTCTTGCATCTCAGAGGGTGCAAGACGATAAGGAGCTTTAGCGACAGGATTAGCACCAGGAACAAGATCAATTCGAAATTCCACTTGTCGAGCAGGAGGCAAACCAGGTAAATCCTCTGGAAAGACTTCAGGATAGTCTCGAATAATAGGAATGTCTTGGATACTTTTGCCTTTGTCCTTCTCTATCATGTTAGCTAAGAAGGCTGTATACCCCTTTCGTAAGTACTTTTGGGCAGTAGTACAAGACATAAGCTTAAGGTCGCCACAGGGTTTCTCACCATAGATCTTCAAAATCTCACCAGATTCGAGAGGAATGCGTATGACTTTCTCGAAGCACAGAATTTCGGCACGATGAGTTGACAACCAGTCCATGCCTACTATAACATCAAAACTTCCAAGATGCATGGGGATGAGATCGATAGAGAAGGTATGATCGTCGAGGTTCAACAAGCAGTTACGAATAATAGAGTCGATCGAAATAGACTTCCCGTTAGCTACCTCTACCACTAAAGGTTCCTCTAGATTTGTGTGGGGTAAGTTAAGTAAAGGTTCAAACTTCAGTGACACAAATGACTTATCAGCTCCCGAATCAAATAATATGGATGCATAGTGGTTATTAATGAGGAACGTACCATTCACCACCTCGTTGTTGTCACGAGCCTGGTTAGCGTTGAGATTGTAGGCGCGACCCCGAGCACCTTGGTTCTGGTTGCGGTTCTAGTTTTGGTTTTGGTTTCGGTTTGGTTTTGGTTTTGGTTTTGGTTACGATTAGGGCAGTTGTTGATGTAGTGATTAGGGCTGCCACACTCGTAGCATTGACCACGAGCAGGCCTGTTGTTTTGTTGGTTGGGAGCTGGGGTATTGTTGTTTTGGGCAGTAGGAGGGGCTCGACATGCGTTCACCAGGTGACCATATCTTTGACACTTAGTACAAAAACGACATGGCACCTGTGCTGGATGATGGTACTTGCAAGTGTTGCACAAAGGGTGAGGTCCGGTGTATGGTTTCTTGGCTGGGTTCTGGGCAGCAGGTGGAGTAGCAGCAACCATATAGTTTCTAGCCTTGCGCTTTTTGTTGCTTGAGGTCTCAGGCTTGACTTCAATTGCAGGCTGTGGAGTGTCTTTGGCAACCGTCTTCTTAGTGCCCTTGCGGAAGAGAGTACCGTTCTTCACGTGATTATCAGTAAGGGTGGCCGCTAGACGTTTGGCCTCTTCCAAAGTTGTAGGATTCCTACCCCAAACGGTGTCCTGGATTTGCATGGGCAGACCACCGATGTACTTCTCGATGGCTACCGGCAGAGGAGTAACTTTGTGAGGCAACAATAAGCTAAGCTCATGAAAGCGGGTGTTGTAGGCAAGGTTTTCCCCACTATCTTGAGCTAAGGTGTGGAACTCATCCTCAAGCTTCTTAACTTCATTGCGAGGACAAAACTCTTCCTTCATGACCTCCTTGACTTGGTCCCATGTCATAGCAAGAGCAACTTCGGCCCCACGAGTACGCTTTTCTTCATTCCACCAAGTGAGTGCTCGTTTATGGAGAACACTCATGGCGTAACGAACCTTGAAGTTGTCGGGGCACTCACTGTTGATGAAGATATTCTCAATACCCTCAAACCATTGGAGGAGTCCTGTAGCTCCTTCTTCACCACTAAACTTTGGAGGGTTACAAGAGTTGAAATGCTTAAGGGTGCAGGCTGGGGTCCATTTCCATTGCCATTGTCGTTCCCGTTCCCGTTGCCGTGACCGTTCCCGTTGCTGTTCATTTGGATGACCTGAGCGAGTAAATTGGGAACCAGAGTTGCGATTTGCTGCGCCATTTGTTGAGAAATGATCGCAGCCAGTTGAGCATTGATACCATTGTTGTTGTGGTTAGGAACTTGGTCATGGTTATGGTTGTCACCACCTTCTTCGTGGTTCTCACCATTGCTGTTGCGAGTGCTGCGACGTGGAGGCATGATCTGTAATAGACACAATGAAAAGAATGAGATTATATAAGGATTGTAATCATTTATTCATTAGTTAAAACGAATAAACGAAAACGTTGACTTATCAAAGATTCTAAATTCTAATAACATATGAAGACATGCTTTAGCCTATAAGTGAACACTCATCCCGAGAATTACCAGGTAGGCATCCGGGTCCCTCGTCTGATTGGGATATATGCGCAATGCCAGCCTAGACAGAAGACTCAGAATACAGGCGTTCACCCTTCCAGATTGCACGTGTTCGTTATTAAAATCTAGAACTTCGACGAGATCTCAAGGGGGGTTCAGGTTAAACCTGAGGATTTTGTCCTATTAATCTAATGGTGGATCAGGATTGCAGCAGACGAATAAGAGTAGTCACATGTAGGTTTAGGGTTATATAAGGTATAGGATAAGGATAGGATTAGGGAAGCAATTAGGGTTACAAGTAAGAGAAGCAAGTACTGTTTAAGTCCCTAAGGTTATAGTCTAGATTATTTTCTAATAACCTAATTCCCTATAACCAAGGCTCTGATACCAATCTGTAACACCCCAACCGATGGCGGAAACATCGGGGTGCCACGTATTGATGATTGTTTCAGTATCACATGCTATAATTTAAATTTTAAATAATTTATTCATAACATAAATATCCAAAATAAAGTGATTTTCTAGAAATTCAAATACATGATATCAAAATAAAGCAACAACTTCTAATAGCTTCAAACGAAAGCTTCATGTTAAATCCTCATGCATACTCAAGCCTCAGCTTCATTGTTACCTGAAACATGTTAATTTTGAAAATATTTTTGGGTCAACAAAAGTTGGTGAGAATTACATAGGTTTTTGATAATTGAATAAAAATGTTGTGCAATTCATGTGTCATGTCAATCTAGTCCATATGTGAGAACATACTAGAAATAAATCGAGTGCATAACCAACCCTGGTGACTGTTATAATATGATACATCCCAAACGCTCATGGTTCACTTGAATATGTTATACGATAACAAACACCCACGCTACCTTTGTAGGAGGCACGTATCCGGGTGGGATTGTCAGTCCAATAGATCTATCAATGTATACCGTCGGCTTGTACGGAGTTAATGATTATGCTAGAATGGTGCTTACTCTAATCATGCTCAAGACATAATACAACATAGAAAACACATAAACACATTGATGATTGAATTGCATAAATGATGTTATAACATGTTTCACCCCAAAAATGGTGATAAATAAAAGGGGCTATGTAAAACTCACCTTAGCAAATGTTATACTTCTTGAAAAGATGAAATAATAGTGTTGCCCAAATAATGCCAAATATCACCCTATAATAAGGTAATAAATAAGTCTAAGTCTAACTAGTTTATAAGTATATCCTAGGGTTTCGATTTGGGGATATCCAATTGTTGAATTTAAAATAAAATGTTAATTAAATAAAGGGAAATTTGATAATTAAATAAAAGAAAGTCTTTTTATAAAATTTGAATTTAGAATGTTCACAATAATGTGTTTGAAGTATAAGAATAATTTTTATAAAATTATTTCCTTTAAAATAGATTTTTAAATCCATTTATTACAAATTGCCAAAATTTAATCTTTAATATTCAAAAATACTAAAATTAAAGAATTATTATTTTAGAAATCATATTTCTGTTCTAAATATTTAAAAATAAATTGTATAAAATTTTGGTGCAAAAATAATGAAAATTGAATTTATTATGATTTAATTATGATTAAATCTAACAAAAATTGATTAAAAATATAAAATAAATGATTTTTCTGAATTAAAAATCATTTCAGTAAAGTTTACCATTGTACAAACATAGGATAATTTTTGTGGAAATTAATAAAATTGTTTTGATATTTTAATGGATTTTTATAAATATAATAGTATAAAATTGATTTAATTATTATAAATATTAAATCAATGAATTTCAGAAAACTAAAAATTGTAAATAAAACTTTTATCTCAGATTTGATAAATATAATTTTTTTAGAATTTATAAAAAAGTTTTAATATTTAAAAACGAATTTATAAGATTTAAATGTATAATATATAAATAATTTGGTTTGTTGTTTAAAAATGAAAAAGGAAGGAAAAGAAGGCCACAGCCGGGACTCGAACCCGGTGGCTCGGGTTATAAGCCTCAGTCACAACCACTTGGCCTAGGCCAGTGGTTGTGATTAACTCCGTTTAAAAATAAATAAGTACGCGATGACAAATTCAGTTTATCCCCAAATCAATATGCACGAACCCTAGTTTCTGCAATTGATCAATTCACACATCAATAGCCTAATTAAACATAGGGCTATTGATGTGTGATTGCCGATGAACATAACCCACGTAAAACATTAAACTTACAGTGTTGATTCGTGTTTGATTGCCCGGTCAAGGATAAAGTCAAACAACGATCAAAATAATAATAAGCAGAGTGATTTGAAGAAAATTGAGGGTTGAGAAGAGTGTATGAGCGAGTTGTAAAGCTTCGCAGAAGGCCAATTTATATAGGGGATCGATGGTTTGATTAATTGGCAAGTTTGACCAAAATTCAATGTCAAACGCGTACACGAGTTCAATTGGTCAACGATAATTGATAATTAGCGTGTAATCATAGTTGGATGAGACCGGTCATCGAGTATTGTTGCCATATTTGGATCAATCACAAGTTAATTGTGATTGATTAAGCATACGCGTCACAGTTGACTTTCCTTAGTCAATTGTGCAGGTTTAAAAATCAAATATAAATTTAAAACGCGTCCGGGTTTATCCAAGGTTGATGGCCAGCCCAGTTGGTAAAACATGGATGTGTGTTTGGTTTGGGCCGGCTTGGGCGCGGGTTCGATTCCCGGCCCAAGCAGTTTATTTTTTTGATATATAACACACACAACCACATATATAATATATATATATATATATATATATATATATATATATATATATAGTTTTAAGGTTCCAAAAAATGCGACAAAAATAATTATTGCATACGAGAATAACGAAACTTGACGTTTTATTAATTATAGTTGTGTAACGTACAAGTTTAAATGCGAAATGTTACATGTTGCGCCAACCTTAAGTTTATTTTTCTTTGTTTTATGCATTTTTATTTTATGTTTATTAAGATTGTTGCGCCAACCTTAAGTTTATTTTTCTTTGTTTTATGCATTTTTATTTTATGTTTATTATTATTATGTTTTAATTTTATGTTTTTAATGAAATATTCTTATTTATGTTTTTTTTAATTAGATTTTTAAAACAAACGGTTAAAAATGAAGCAATACAAAAACAAACGGTTTGAACAGAAATAAAATAAAAAAATTAAAAATAAAATGAAATAAAAACGGTTACTAGCACGTTAAACAGAACCAGCAAAACAGTTCACGGGACCACTACCAGCATAGGTGGCAGCGATGTTACCGTGCTAGTAGTTGTACCCGTAAACAATTCGAGTCGCACCTTGTCCCACTAATCAAATCACATTTGACATAGAAATTACTTTTATGTTTACTTTTTGATGTGACACAGACTCATATGACATTAGCAACAACACTAGTGTTTGTTTTTTGAGAAAATTTCCACACGTTCTGTTTTGTATTTTTCCCAAATTATCCTATTTGTTAAAAATGTCACCATATATACACCACCAAAGATCATTTAAACATCTATATCTATTGTACCAACCTTGTTTTTATTCATAGTTGCAAAAGTCGTCCGAGTTGACCGATTACTCGCTGAGTACTCGCTACAGGGTGGGTCACCGAGTATAGCCGAGTTGGCCGAATATTCCAAGTACTCTCCTCATAGGCCGATTCGACCCCCGAGTACTCGCCCGACTAGGCCGAGTACTCGCAACTCCCCAGTCGGCCGAGTTGGTAGGGCCTAGCGAGTTCTGCAACCATGTTTTTATTTGAGCATGTCAACTCTCGTAACATGATTATTTGCAACATCATGTTGAATGAGCAATAATTTATAAGGCATGCATACCTTAGTTTAAAACTTCACATTAAACTTAATAGATTAGGAAACTTGTAAATGTAATTTAATACTGATTTGTAATTAGTCAACATATTCTCTCCTTCCAAACTTAGGAGTTTGACTGTACTCTTTAAATTGGCAATTATCATAATGCAAAGGACAAGTTTTATGGTATCCTAATATGGTATCAAACCTCACCATCGATCCTCCTCTTCTGACCTAGCATTGCCGCCGCAGAACCACCATCTGCCGCCGCAAATTCTTCTTCTCAGCCCTCCTCTGCTTCCCTTTACCCCACTTTTATCTCCTATGGATCCTAAACTTCACCCCGCCTTGACCGTTTCTAACATCAAAACTCGTATTCCCCTTGTTCTTGAGAAAGACTCTCCCAACTACACAACTTGGACCACTCTTTTCCGAGTTCACTGTCAAGCCTATGAAGTTCTTGAACACCTATCTCCCAAACCCACACCAACTGCCTCCTCTTCTGAAGACCCTTCTCTGGCCATCTCTGAAGCACTATGGTCTCGTCTAGACGCCATAGTACTCCAGTGGATATACGCCACTATATCCCCTGCCCTTCTCAACATCATTATCGCACCAGGCCAATCGGCTCACGAGGCCTGGTCTTCGATTCATACTGAATTTAATGATAATAAAAATACTCGTGCAATCTTTCTAGGGCAAGAATTTGCTAACCTTTGTCTTGAAAACTTCTCCTCCATGGAGGAATACTGCCAACACGCCAAAAATCTGGCTGATCAGTTGGTCAGCGTGGGTTCCCCGGTCGACAATCAGATGCTCGTCACCAAAGTCTTGACCGGACTCACCGAACAATTCGATGGCATCTCCACGGTTCTACAAAATCGGGATCCTCTTCCTCCTTTCAGCGAAGTCCGGTCGCGTCTAAACCTTGAAGAAAGCAAGAAAAAGAGGCAGGCTTCTCGGGCCGCTCATACCTCCTCCACGGCTCTGGCAGCCACAACCACCCATCATAACACCCGATCCAGCACTGCCGAGTACAGTTACCAAGACAGGGGACGCGGACGCACACGCGGGACGCGTGGTGGTCGCAACCGTGGTGGCCGCTCCGGTGCTGGTCGATCGCCGAGGTCTTCATCGGGTTCTCAGCCGGCCTCTTCAACCCACCCATACATCATCTTTCCTGCCTCTTGGACTGCTAATCAGTGGTCCACTTTTTTAAACAACCAAGTTTCAAAACAAGTCCCTCAATCTTCCACTCAAGCGACCCCACCCCCTGCCCTTATCCTTCTACACAAACTAACCCCAACTCTCAAGGTTTATTGGGCCCAAGACCGGACCAGGCCCACTACACGGGATACACACCCACTAATATCGAGCAGGCTCTCTACACTATGTCACTAAACCCTCCAGACCACGGTGTTATGGATACTGGCGCATCGTCTCATTCCGCCAATGCTCAAGGTATATATTCCCCGTCTTCTTTTAATAAGTGCACTAATAAAAAGATTATTGTTGGAAATGGCATGTCTATACCTGTTTTGGCCCAAGGCAACCAACACCTGCCCCCGCCCTTTCCACCTTTAAAACTCAATAATGTCCTATTTGCCCCACAAATAATCAAAAACCTTATATCTGTTCGTCGCTTAACCACTGATAATCTCGTGTCTATTGAATTTGACCCTTTTGGTTTTCTTGTGAAGGATCTCAAAACTCGGGAGCCTATCCTACGATGCAATAGCACGGGAGACCTATACCTACTCACTGAACCGCTCCTGCTCAAGAATAACCAACCCTCTGCTTTTGTCGCCGTGTCTCAAGAACGCTGGCACCAACGCTTAGGGCATCCTGGCTCAAATTTATTACGTTCTTTAAAACTTTCTTCCTTTATTGATTATGATACTTATAATAAATCTCATTGTGAACCATGCATTTTTGGCAAAAGTGTGAAATTGCCCTTTTATGATTCAAATAATTGTACTCGTCTGCCATTTGATATTGTGCACAGCGATCTTTGGACATCACCTGTCCTGAGCACCGCTGGCCACCGTTATTACATTTTATTTTTGGATGATTTTACAAATTTTTTGTGGACCGTCCCCCTCGCCACCAAATCTCAAGTCTTTGCCACCTTTACCAACCTACACAACCTGATCCACACCCAATTTAACCGAAAAATCAAACAATTTCAATGTGATAACGGTAAAGAATATGCAAACCAAAATATTTTCAACTTTTGCAATCACAATGGCATGCAGTTTCGCTTTTCTTGCCCATACACATCCTCTCAAAATGGCAAGGCCGAACGAAAGATACGTACTATAAACAATATGATACGAACTCTCCTTGCCCAGGCCTCCCTACCACCCAACCTCTGGCATCATGCCCTTGAAACCGCCACTTACCTTCTAAACATTCTTCCCAGCAAAAATCATGCCTTCAAATCTCCCACCACCCATCTCTACCATTGTACACCCAAATATGACCACCTTCGTGTCTTCGGGTGTCTCGGTTACCCGCTCACACCTTCCACCACTATAGACAAACTCACCTTCCGCTCCAAACCATGTGTCTTCCTAGGATACCCTCCCAACCATCGGGGATATAAATGCCTCGACCTCTCCACTCACCAAATCCATATCTCACGACACGTTCACTTTGAAGAATCCGTGTTTCCATACTCCATTCAATCTCCTAAAAACCCCCCTTCCTATGAATTTCTAAACCCCACACTCCACCCGCTTCTTTGGGAACACCTTCACACCTCAAAACCCACTGCCCAAACAAACCCCACGCATTTGACCAGCCCAACCCCACCCACTACGAGCCCAACTCACACCTCTCACCAAACAGCCCAACTCCACTCCCCCAACCACTCGCCTAACATACCTGACTCCACTACATTCACTAGCCCCATTACCCCTACGGCCCATAACCCTACCACACATTCTCCATCGACCCACTGCCCTCCTCAGCCAACGACCCTCACCACCAAACTCACATTCATCCACCCGATACACACCCACCCGAATCTGCCTCACCCGCTCCACCACCACCTCCACCCCCTCCCCCTCGTACAATGCGTACACGCTCCATGAGCGGCATTGTCAAACCCAACCCTCTCTACAACCTCCACACTACATCCATTGTACCTATACCCAAAACCCCACAGGTTGCCTTGGCCACTCCAGAATGGCATCATGCCATGACCAATGAATTTAGTGCTCTTCTTAAAAATAAGACTTGGGAACTTGTACCTCGACAGCCTCATATGAATATTATTCGTAGCATGTGGCTCTTCAAACATAAATTTAAATCTGATGGCACTTTAGAGAGGTACAAGGCCCGTCTAGTATGTGATGGTCGAAAACAACAAGAGGGTATTGATTGTGGCGAGACATTCAGTCCGGTTGTAAAACCGGCTACGATACGCACAGTACTGTCTCTCGCCCTGGCCAAATCTTGGCAAATTCATCAATTAGACGTCACGAATGCATTTCTTCACGGGAATTTGGAGGAAACCGTATACATGCATCAACCCATGGGTTTTCTTCATCGTGATTTTCCAGATCACGTCTGTCTTCTAAAGAAGTCCTTGTACGGACTCAAACAAGCTCCACGTGCGTGGTACCAACGTTTTACTGACTTTGTTCTTTTGCAGGGGTTTCAACAAAGCAAATCTGACAATTCCCTGTTTATATATAAACATGGAAGTGACATGGCATATCTTCTTATTTATGTGGATGATATTATTCTCACCACTTCTTCTGACACTCTCCACCAGAAACTTATGCAGGCCCTCTCCGGTGAATTCGCCATGAAAGACCTTGGTCCTCTATCTTACTTTCTTGGGATTCAAGTCACCCGCACCAACAACTCCATGTTTCTCTCTCAACAGGCGTATGCTCGGGATATTATTCACCGCGCATCCATGGATTCTTGCAAGCCAGTTGCCACTCCTGTTGATTCACAATCAAAACTCTCTGCTCACTCCGGGGAATTGTATGACGATCCATCCTTATACCGCAGTCTGGCCGGAGCTCTTCAATACTTAACATTTACTCGTCCTGACATATCCTATGCTGTTCAACAGATATGCATGCACATGCACGCACCTCGTGTCGATCATTGGAATGCCTTAAAACGCATCATCCGTTACATTCAGGGCACCTCTGAGTATGGTCTTCACCTCGGTCCTGTTCGCGATATGTCCCTCATTGCCTACACTGATGCTGATTGGGCAGGCTGCCCAGATACTCGAAGATCGACCTCGGGTTATTGTGTCTACCTGGGTGATAATCTCATTTCCTGGTCCTCCAAAAGACAGGCCACCATCTCTCGTTCTAGTGCCGAAGCCGAATACCGTGGCGTCGCCAATGTAGTCGCCGACATATGTTGGCTCCGTAACTTACTACTTGAGCTACATCATCCATTGACTCGTGCTACTCTGGTTTATTGTGACAACGTTAGCGCTGTCTACCTCTCCGGCAACCCTGTGCAACATCAACGCACTAAACACATCGAACTTGACATTCATTTTGTTCGTGAACAGGTTCACCGCGGTCAAGTTCGTGTTTTACATGTGCCGTCCAGACATCAGATTGCTGACATATTCACCAAAGGACTTCCTCGAGTCCTGTTCGATGACTTCAGATCCAGTCTCAGCATCCGGCCACCCTTAGCTTCGACTGCGGGGGTGTAATAGATTAGGAAACTTGTAAATGTAATTTAATACTGATTTGTAATTAGTCAACATATTCTCTCCTTCCAAACTTAGGAGTTTGACTGTACTCTTTAAATTGGCAATTATACTATGTATAATTTACAACTAAAGATGAATAGTGTCAGCAGTCAAAATATGTTTTCAGCGGTAAAAGTGAAGGTTTAATTGTAAAAGTAAAAATTGTGATGCCATGGATTAGTGGACCCAGGTTATGCATGGTAGCCAAGTGTACTATTGATTTCGCTACGTGTCAGGCATACCAACACCTGTAATCAATTTATTCAAGTTTTATCCTTTCTATTTATCTTTCTCATCCATTCTCTCTTCATCCATTTAAGCAATTATGTTTTTTCTCTCTTATCCGTTCTCTCCCCACTCTCCACTGCCGACGACATCTCTGCACCACCCCCACATCTCCACCGACAGCTCTTCAACAACTACAACAACCTCCGTCGTCTCTCTATTGGATTTCATTTCTTTATAATCGATTTTATTTGCTCCGTGATGGTGAAAAGTTCACTAGAGAGCTGAACCGTTTTGTTTGGTTGTCTTATTTTGTTATTTTCCTCGATGATGGTGAGCTAAAACTCATCTGAGAGGTCGAACCCAAGTTTCTCTTTTTGTTGGATCTATGATATTTTTATTTTGAATTTGGAGGTGGTCGTGGTGGCGCGTTCAGGTTCACTTTCAGATGATAAGCTTTCTTCAAAGCCTAATGGCGTCAAAAGCTTTTGAATTTGTAGTTGTGTGGAAGATGAAGGGCTGTGTTGGGGTGATAATTGTAACGGCGGTGGCAGTGTTCGGTGGCTCTGGTTATGTGGGGAGGTGTCGTGGCTCCGGCGATAGAGGGAGGGGCGGTTCCATTTCTCTCCTCCTGGGACGAGTAGGTGATGGTAATGTTGTGATAACAATGGTTCTGCGGTGGTCGCGATGTAGAGGTGGAGTTGAAGTTTATAGGTTTGGGATTGAAAATGGTGAGACCCGCCTGAGGACTTCAAATTTGTGGTGACAAAGATTGAAAGAGAGAAAGTAACAACATATGGTTTTAGAAAATGTTTTTTGTTGAACCCTTTTATTTTAAGAAAAATAGAAAAATGAAAATCGTATAAAGAATAATAAATCACACCAAATTGTGTATGTATATATGTCCTTTGGTTTCATTAGTGAGACAGAGAAATGATTACAATGGCTTTGGTTTTATTAATGAGACAGAGAGGAATGATTATAATATAAGCGAATTTTTGTCAAATTTAGGTGAATTTAGGTTTTGTAAAGCACATTTACATTTAATGCACTTTCACTTTCTCTATGATAATAGAAAGAAAATAAAACTCACTACTGATATGTACATTGCATTATATAGTTTTATAGAAATAGAAATAGGAGTTAGATAATATTTCAAATTTTGTCTCCCGTTTTATTGCTATAATGAATTTTTAGTATTTTTGTTTTTATCATATAGATTGTAGAATTCCATACTTCATAAATATATACCTATCTGGCGTATCAGAACTTTATTTTTTTGTCTTTCTTTTGATTGCTCCACCGAGTATCACAACTTCATTTTTTGTGTCTTTCTTTTAATTGCATTTTTTGTGTCTTTCTTTTGATTGCTCCACCGAGTATCACAACTTCATTTTTTTGTGTCTTTCTTTTGATTGCTACACCGTGTGTTTGTACTGCAACAAAGCAATCCGACCAAATAACAAAGCAACAAAGCAATCCGACCAAATAACAAAGCAACCTAGCAACCTGACCAATACCCGCAGCGAAGCGCGGAGAATCCACCTAGTTATCATAATGCAAAGGACAAGTTTTATGGTATCCTAATAAAACTTAACAAGTTATTTTTATTAGATTATAAGAAAACCCTAGAAATCTAAGATGAGTGTGTGGGCTCACACAGTCACACTAATAAACCTTAATGATAATATAGTTCGATAATTTCAACCCTAAAATCTTCATGTCACGCAAACCGTGCCTCATACAATTAGAGTACACCAAACTAAGACCACCACAACATATTGATGCTAGACACACACTAATAATGTCCTAACTGATTCATGTGCTCTTTTTTTTTTTTTTTTTTTTGGTTACTTCAATCATTTAATTAAAGTAGCATTGATTAGATATACTGAAAAAATAATAGTCAAACCATACTATTTGAAGATAACCTAGTCTAACCTAAGACCGGCTACAGTGGGCGTTTAAATTCACGCCGCTTCTCACATTTGATTGGCTCAATCAAATCCCAAGAAAACCACGCTCAAATGCAGCATTAATTTTTTCACGACAATGCCCATTTTTTACCCAAAACACCCCTGAGGGCGGTGTACGGGGCGTTTTGGGGCGTGGTGGAGGGGAATCACGTCCAATTTCCCATACCTCTACACATGGTCAAGAATGATGTTGTTAAGATACCCATCATGCATAATATCACGAACTCATTTGACGAATCATATTGCACTTGGAATGTTGGGTCCACCAAGGCTTTTCCTTGAGCGTATCATTGAGATTCACTAAATTCATTTTTCCTTAACCTTACTAAGCGAATTGATCCAATTCCCGCTTGGTAGGGTGTTGACTAATGTAGATGCTTCTAGGGCACACTTTACCTTAATTTTTACACTTCGTAAAGACTAGCTGCAATTAGCACGAATCAACAAGTTTAAACATATATTTAAAAGAAACCTATCTCGAAGCATTTGATGTTAGAAAATCTTACAGTAAACCGGAGAATGAGAAGATTCTGCAAAGAAGACAAACAGAAAAAACGAAACAGATTAACAGAACCGGACTTGTGTTTGACACAATTCCTTTAAACAGATTCGTCGTCTGTTCCCAGGGTACACCGGTTCAACAGTGACGGTGCACTGCGGACTATCCCACTTGCCTGAAAAGAAACCGGAATGAGACTGACTCTCGAAAAGTTTGTTGCAGTGATCGATCAATATTTGTTTACGAGAGTATGTATTTGTTTTGTGTTGTGTGTCTTCTGCATCATGACAGCAAGTCTATATATAGTTGCACAACCAAAGATGAAACTGATGTGTTTCAAATTCATGATTAATATTCCAATTAATCACTTGATTACGTCATTAATCACATATAATGACTAGAACTTGAAATAGATGGAAGCTGAAGACCAAGAGTTCTTCAGTTACATTATGCAAAAATTAAAACAAATAGCAAAAACCAGTGTCGCGCGGATCCGAGTTTTTCGAGCTGCATTCGTGTCCGCAGGTCATGCGGGCGTCGCGTTGGTTCAAGGATTTTTTCCAAGCCAGAACCCCTCCTGCGCGCGGGTAGGCGCCAGAGTATAATGTAACTTAACATTTTAATTCTTCCATTCAAGCTTCACTTTATAAACACCTCCAATTTTCATCTTCCCACCAATGTGAGACACAATCAACTCACATTCACTTCTAATATTTTCCGACATTTGACCGGTCACTTTTGCTAATATAATTATGTTTTGGAGAATGCAACTGATAAATTAAATTTTAAAAGCCAATGATAGAATTGTAATTAACGATATATTAATTAAAGTTATCTATCTATATATAAAAAAAACGTATATGCTGATGTGATGTGCAATGGAGGCCTCAACCTCCCCTTGAGAGTGTCACGTGGCATCATAATTGAAAAATTTTAGTGTTTTTGAACTATTTCCTTTTTTAATTAAAAAAAGAGATAAACATGAAACACTAAATTAAATTGAGTTATTTTAGGAAAAAAAGAATTTAAAAATAAACTTAAAATTTTCTCTCTCATGTTTCCTCCTATAATTTTAAACGTTTATATCTTTTATATACGGGATTTTTTAAAAAAAAAATTACACCAAATTAACGATCGTTTTATTATCTTTCCAACGAGTACCATAGTCCTATATAAAAAACGGAGAAAAATCGACTATTTTTTGTGGGGTTTCGTTCATACAGGAAAAAAACACACAAAGTGTTCATGTTATTCATTAATCATGTTTTTTCTTTTAAACCAGGTTCTTATCTACGATGTTGAAAATCAGCCAAATCGCCATGTTATCATTGGAATTTTACTAGGTATACTTCATCAAGAGAAGTTAGGAGAAAGAATCGCGCAACACTGCAACACATGGTGTCACCTTATAGCAAGGTTATTTTTTTTATTTATTTAATTACAAGAGTAATAATTATTACTATTAGTATTAGTATTATTAGAATGGTTATATTTTTCAACCCCGGGACGCTCCCGGAAAGAATTGATAGTTGCTGACGTGGCGTTCAATGGTGGCCTCAACCATCTCTTGATTATGCCACGTGGCATAATGAGATGCAATGATTACAACTTCCAACTTAAGTGTTTGTTTAGTTGATTGGGTTAGGAATTATAAGAGCCATTAAAATGTGAGAAATTAAAGAGATGTGATTAGTTTTTTAATAGTTGTAGCTTACATGAGTGATTCTTTAGATGATTGCTGATTAGGTTTTAGATTAAGGAATATGAGTTATTACTGATTAGAATACTATGAACATGCAATGATTGAGAGATTTTGTGATTAGTTAACTTGAGCCATTTGCAATAGGTTATCACGTAAAATTAGATTTTTCAACCCCGAAACCCTCCCGGAGTAATCAGCTAGTAAAAAAGTAAAAACGATTGAAAAAGAAAAACACGCCTCACATTCTCACAAGTCACAATCTTCCTTGGAATACTTGGGCTTCAGCCCATGCTATGTTTAATAAACGTTCGCATTTTATTGTGTATTTTATAGCCCGTTAGCAGGGGTAATCTGCGTGTGCTTGATCCAGTGACCCCATTTTCAGTGTTACTCCTTCAGCCCATTTATAAGATTTACACACGTCTAAATGTGCGAAAAAAAAAACTAGGTATAGATCCTAACCGTCCAAAAAAACTTGAAACCAAGTATTTTAGTACTAGCCCCACCCCTTATGGTGTGGTGGTAAAGGTGTTGAAGTTTCAAAGGAGACGTTGAGAGTTTAAGCCTCATGAGAGATATAAAAAGGGTGTAAGAAATTGTGTAAAAAAATGGGTGAGAAAATTAGCCGTTAAAAAAAAGTATTTAAATACTTGGGTATAGTGTACCCGGTTATGAACCTATTCCATTATGAAACCTGATATTTTTAATAGATGTTCCAATACCCGAATCTTGGTTTTTCAATACATAAACCTAGGTATTCCTAATGTACTATCATTTATGCATATTTTACATGCATATTTATCACTAATTATTAGGAAAATCCTATTTATTGTCATAAGAAAACATACCTTGTTGATGCATTGACCAACATCTGTAATTGTTGATATGCAATTCACTGATTTTAGCTAAGTGTTGAGAGGAGTGGATGATCCACGCCTGTAGGTCAGGCGAGGATGTGGGCCTGTCCTAGTATAAATATGTCATTTTGTGTCATTTGTGATTAACCCTTTTGGGAAAAGCTTTTCTCGAGAGATAGGATTCAGGACTTAGTGTCCAGGTTGTCCACACCATCTGTTGGTGTGGAAACTGCGCATGTATGGATGTACGTATGAAGATTAATTCAGGTTGTTAAATGAAAAAAATTGGTTCTACATCATTTTCAAATTTGTTCGGTTTGATTATGTTTTCATGTGTTTGTTTGTTTATGTCCAGATCAGTGTTTATTTTGTTTATCATCTTAGTCAAGTTGTGGTGCACGACATGGATCCCCAAGATCTTAACATACCTAAATCCTTCATATTTTACAAATGCAAGTTTCTTTATCCCAAGAATAAAAAGAAGTGAAAAACAAGGATGAATGGTGAAAAAGTGAAGATTCTGAAGATTGGCAGATGCCAAGCACGACCATGCACACCTAAGAATGACTGTGCTCAACATGAGGTCAACAACAGTCAAAGAGTTGACCGAAGAAGCCATCCTCAAAGGCCAAGTACACGGTCATGCTTACATTGGCCTAGGCATGCCACATCACAACAAACCCTTGAAGATTCGAGACCCGACCAAACTGACAGTTAGTTATAACACGTGGCTATGCATGCTCGTGCCTACATAGGCATGGGCGCGCTTCTTTAGCTAACTGAGGTAAAATATGCAATAAAGGACAAAGGACTGTACCAACCAGGGGGACAAGCATGGGCATGCTTACATAAGCACGATAATCACTGGATCACGTTTACAAATAGGGCGGTGCACCAACAATCTTTTCATCTCATCTATCTCACATCAAGGGGCTCTCTTGCCTCCAATACTCTTATTTTAGCTCTTTGGAGCTTGAAATTACCCCATAAGCACTTATAATAGCCAAATCCAGAAAGAGAAAACCCCCAAGTCACTTACAATCCAAAGAAATCCTTTAAACCACTTCACTCGTCATGATCATTCCCATAATCATTGTTTGTGAGCATGTTTATATGACCATTCTTGTGCTGGAAATAGGTGTCCAATTATCAATTTTTAATGCGACTATCAAAGTACAATCCAGATAGTTAAAAAAATGATCATTCCTCATCCGTACACCACTCCCACCTTCAAAAGCCTACTCCACCCTCTGCAACCACCACCTCTTTACATTAGTTTAAAAAAATGAAATATAGGAGGAACACCCATGGGAAATCCCACATCAAAGTGAGCAACGTCCGATTGCCAAAAAGGGGGGGGGTGGCCACGATGGCGTAGGGGCTTCCCCTTTTCAAAAATCGCCCCCACACCGAGGGGTTTAAGTATTGATTCGAACAAGTATCAAAATGAAAAGGCAATTTTGTAATTTGTATCCCATATGCTATTCATTAACATCCATTTTAAATATATAGATTAACTAGGTTACAATCCCGTGTATTACATGGGTTGATAAATGTAATGTTATTTAATTAATAAAAAGGTTATGTTTAAGAGAAATATGCATTTCACGGTTGAAGATAGATGTATTATATTTAATTATTAAAAATATAAAGGGGAGACATGGGTAAATATGTCCAAAATGTCAAAGTTAAGATGACATATGAAAAGACACAAGTATAAATCACTAAATTTTACCCACTTTCTTTCATTTATACCCCTACTCACAAACTCCAAAGCCAAATATTCTCTTTAATGCATGTTTGGCTCTCCTTATAACTTATTGACTTAATCAAAAAGTTAATAAGGAGAGGTACACGGTTCGAATCCTAGGGTCAGCAAAAATACACCCCTTGACGTTGAAAGGGCTTATGCCCTCAGGGACGATGCGGAAATGGGATTCGAAACGGGGTACCGAGGTGATGTCCTTAGCCGATCCAAAAAAAAGAGAAAATATTGTGTAACACCCCAACCGATGGCGGAATCATCGAGGTGTCACGTAGTGACGATTGTTCAAAAGCACATGGTACTAAAATGTAAATATATTATTGAATAATTTAAATTGTCTTACATAGATGAAATAGAAAACAAATACAAAAGTCTGAACGAAACATGAAATTTGAAATAACTTATTAAAAGCAAGCATTAAAATCCAATGCAATGGAACTAAGATCAAACTGCACCTGAAACATGTACAAAATAGGTTTTGTCAACATAAGAAATGTTGGTGAGCATTCCTAGTTTTAATACATATAGTAAGTTGGAAAATGTTATACAATTCAAGTGCAAAGCTACAGTGCATTTATGTAAACTATGTATCATACAAATGAGCGAAATCAATCCTGTGACTGTATAAATGTACTAGAATGAATGGCGGTGTACTTATCCAATAAATGGATAATAACTTAACAATGACCACGGATTCTCCGATGAAAAAGGGGGAGAATCAACCTAGGCGGGTTGTCAATCCAATAGCGCTATCCAATGTTAAGGTCGGCTTGTACCATGTTAATGATTTCACTAAGTACAAATGTAATCCACATGTATTGTCTAAGCATAAAGCACGTTGTAAGCAATGCACATAGTACTAGAATTGTATTGTAAAAATGTAAACTTGTATTTGAAATTGTAATAGTGTACATGTAACACCCCAAAAATGTATAAAAGCAAAAAGGGGTAGGAATACTCACCTTGATTGTGTTGATAAACTTAAAAGAAATCAACGAGATGAATTATGCTTGAACCTATATTTTCATTATTAAAATTTATGATTAGTAACTCGGCTAAATGATTTGTTGATTCATTGATTGTCCGGCGAAGGAGACCTTGCGACCTATGGCTAGTTATTGTAACTGGTTGAAACTAGCATTCATCTCAATAAGATTATGACTTACGAATTCAAATAGCACGGTGCCGTAAAACCTATATCCATATATCTCTATTATGGCAGCACCTACAACACTCTAAATGATTTATAAAATCATTGAGTTTAATATTCTTTGATCTACATTCATGCATTTGGTATATCCATATCTTTACTTGTCCAGTTAAATCATTTCGAAACAAAGCTATAAGGACGAGTGATTCTTTGTTAACAATCATAACAACAACCCATGTAACCTTATGCAATAATTACATTAAGTTATCTTTTATGGGTTAAACTTAATATTTAGTTTTTTTTTTTTTTTAAGAATTTGAGCTATACCAAATCATAAAATTAAAGGGTCATCAATCGACGACTAAAACTAGTTACAAGAATCACTCTCAGTTTTAACCATATAGGCTCTTAAAATTTTCACATGTATGTGTATTCAAACTTAATCAAAAGTGCTTAGTATTCATGTTCTTGTTTCAAATTCCAAAAAGAAGTTTAATCAATAGAACAGTAGCATTAAAAGATTTCATATTGAACTTATTAATAGATTTCTCTAATCCATTTAAACAAGGTTTTAGTCGCCAGGACAAACAACGATCAAAGATACGTTAATTATTTGTTAAATATAAGTATAAATAGTAGAGACGGTTGCCTTCATTACCTCTTTGGTCGCACAAAGCAAATCCGAGCGTGAGACAAAAGTGGTGATGCGTGACGGTTACCGGAGAGATATGGCGCGGCGGCGCTTGGAGATTCCGGTAAGTACTGTTACATTCATATTCCTATACGCCTTGTTTCGATTAGTTTGGTAATGCGATGGAGGTACATAAGGTTGTCGGGGAATGCTCGAAATGAAGGAATGGCCGAAAGGCTGTGATTGGAGGTGGCTGGGTAAGATGCTGGTGGTGCATGGCGGCGAGATAGGTGGTGTGAGTTTTAACCAAATGAGGATGATGGCGTCAATTATATGAAGGTGTTACACTAGAAAGGAGGCAAAGCATTTAATGAGTTTTGTCCTTTTAATCGATCATTTTACTGAATTTATGCATGACTTAAATTTGGTCAAAGGTCCAATTATATAGGTCTTAATTAACGTAAATTTAGTAGGTTACAACTCATTATTTGAAGTCCATTAATTAGAAAATATTATAATTTCCATTACTTACTCATGGAACCGACAATTATGGCTTAGAATAATCAATTTGTTGAGTTATCATACTAGTGGCTTTGACTAGAATTGAGTCAAGGATGGTATAAGTGGTGTTTAAATAAAGTTTTGGGCAATTGATGACATGCCTATGTAGTTTGAAAATATATTTATAAAACTCATTTAAACTTTGATTCCTTAGATAAAAGATTATATTTTATTAACTTTATAAGTCCTTTTTTTCTTTTTAGATGTAAACTTCTTATAAGATTTAGAAAGTAAACTTAATATATTTTGTTTAACTATTTTTTTATACGAAATCTGAAACTCTCTCTCTCTCTCTATATATATATATATATATATGTATATATATATATATATATTTAACTTATAATAAATAGGTAGATAGACACAACGAAAAAAAATAGATTTGCGTATTTTGTTAGTTGATAATAATTTCGAATACAAGGACTATAAACGTAAATATAAGAAGCCATAGAGACTACAGATGTATAAATTTTAAAAGTGAAGGTGGCGAATGTGACATATTGTTTGGGTAATGGGTTGAAAATGAGGTTTTTGTGTGTTGAAAAGGAGATAAGTTATAAGTTAGAATTTGTAACTTTTTGATTGAGTAGATAATGAGGTAGAAGAAGGAGAGCCAAACATGGCCTTAAATGAACATTGCAAACAATTGTCTGCCAAGGAACGAGGTGAAGTAAAGAACAAATTGAACCACTTGCATAGTTTGTGTTGTAATGTCTAATTCTTGGTTTAGTATTCGAAAACCTTTAAACTTACAAATGCATCGTGTTCCCACCGCGAAGCGCGGCACCCTACTAGATGGCAAACAAAAAATAAAGTGTCATGTGACATTATATTGTTGGTTCAAAAATGAAATTAAAGAAATATATGAATAGAGGTGAGAGAGCAAAAGTGTAACTACTCTTTATATAACCAAAAGTTATTTAGATAATGGTGCAAAAACAATACAAATTTGCCCCTAGCTCACAAGAACGTCTCGCAGCAACGCGCGGGTTTCCCACTAGTATTTAATTAAAAATATGATTATCCATAAGTAAAAAAATTGCAATTTTATACAAAAAAAATTATATATAACAAAATTATACAAAAAGGTTTCTGCACATACAAATATATATGCCTATACACCTTAAAAAGATTGTGAGAATCAATAAAAGTCCAACTTTACATAAAAAATAATAATTTTGTAATGCCTTTTTCTTAAAAAAAAAAAAAAAAGTGTGCGCATGAATTGATTCACGAACCCAAACCGAACCGAACCGAAACCAGTCTTTCAAACCGGAAAAAACTGGGGCCGAACTGAACCAAAACCGGTTCAGACACGAACCGGCACCAAACAGGAATCGGTTTGGAACCGATTCAGTTCCTAGAAAAAGCCGATCTGTGTACGTCTATAAAGTTCTCCGGTTGGGATGTCCTATGTGGAATACTTTCAACTAACCTAACTTCCAATTTCACTTTCCGATGCCACGGATAGAAATTTATGTGCACTTAATTAGCAATTATATTGCATTGCTTTTATCATGTGGAAAAAGTTATGGGTATACTTCTTTGCACATTTATTACATATGAGTCGTTCCAACCTCCTTTTTAATGTGGATCTTATAAAGGTCTCTATGCTTTCTTCTCCTTTGCAATCTCTTCAGATTTGGCACTTTCAACATATTAAGTAGGACTATTAGTATAATAATAGTTGATAATGAGTCAAACCGCTACTTCCATTTTTTTTACTAGCATGTAGGTCAAATTGCATATGATATATAGAACGTAAGATTGCTATCATGTCTCCTTGGAGCCTTTAAAAAATGACCACACTACGAAGCACAAGTGCTTACATACATATAAACATACACCTTACATATTGATTCTTTTAATCGTTTTAAGGTTTGAAATACGTTTCAGTCCTGTATTGTCGATTACGTCGCAACGCGCAGGTTCCCTGTTAGTATTTAATTAAAAATATAATTATCCATAATTAAGTAAGATATAAAAAAGTAATATATTTAATTAAAAGATAAATATCATTAATTAAGCATGAGAAATAATATTTTTAATTAAAAGATAAATATCCATAATTAAGTAGGAGAAAGTGACATGATAACCAAAAAATAGATTGTTCTGGTGAATGACACATATACAAACTTATAGCGGTTGGTTAATAAAATACTAAGAAATAGTTATCAATTATTAAGTAAGATAGAAAACATATCTTTCCTTAAGTAGAAGAAATAATCGCCTTAATTAAAAGATAATATCCATCATTAAGTAGAAAAAAGATGTGGGAAAATAAAAGGAGTAATGGAAATAAATAATCTCAACTATTGTTTTTTGGCCGATAATGGTCCCAATTATGAAAATAATCACTAGCGGTCCCAACTTTCGACATATTGGCCACCAACGGACCCAAACTAACTGAGGCTAACTCCGTTAGTGTGATGCTGATGTGGCATGCCACGTATGATGCCACATAGGATGCCACGTATGATCATTTTGCCACCTAGGATGCCACGTGAGATGCCACGATGCCACGTAGGATCATTTATCCACCTAAGCATGCCATGTCAGCATCACACTAACGGAGTTAGCCTCAGTTAGTTTGGGTCCGTTGGTGGCCAATATGTCGAAAGTTGGGACCGTTAGTGGTTATTTTCGTAGTTTGGACCATTATCGGCCAAAAAGCAATAGTTTGGATTATTTATTTCCATTACTTCATAATAAAAACACAAATGACTTTAATAAATGGTACATGTCTAAACTTATATTGATTTTTCTATTGAGTTTCTATATATAATAGATAATAGATTAATTCATTAACATCCCTTTTAAATATATAGATAAATAATAGATTGATTATTTCTTATACTTTTTTTTTTTTGACATTTTTGGTATATTTTGAAAATAATAGTTCTCCTATTTCAATTTTATTACTTGTTTTGATATTCAAAGTATTTTATCATGTTGCATAAGCATCTTACAGGAAGAAGCTACACGAGAAGTCTCGTGTAGCTGGACTGTAGCTGGATATGTTGATGGGCGAGTGGATAAGCAGTCTGGATGTGGGCTTGCAGCTGTGTTGAGTAGTAGATGCGGGCTTGTAGAAGTTTAAGCTTATTTATGGAGCTTATTTAGTCATGCTTGGAGCCCAGCCCACCATCTATTATAAGTCGGTTTGGGTGTGGCTTGGGTATAAAACAAGAGAGAAGTCTCCAGACTTCTAATTCATCTTTTTCTCTCTGATAACTCAAAACTTTCTTTCATATCTCTCTCGTTTTCAATTATCTACCACATCTTCTTAGAAATAGATCGTTTGTTCTTCTGGTTAGCTCTTGGTTGATCTATGGTGTGAGATATTGTTTAGATATTGATTCTTTTGTGTCTGATTGTTTAGGTGTGTTAGGATTTTGTTTGTATTTGAGATAATAAATTGTTGAGTGAATTGTTTGGTTGATCTCTGTGGTTTTCAGATCTTGCACACTTGATCCCTAAAATTCATTAATTGCAGACTTGATCCTAAATGTTTACAACTTATCACTCGTATGTTCCCGTAGGTTCGTTTTTCATAACACTGACATTAGCATGGATGGTCGTTAGTTTTAATCGTTAAGTCTGGATAAAATTACCATTATACCCTTTAATCCTAAAAAACAAAACACTTAAAAAAATTATAAAATACCATAAAATTTTAAGTGGGCCCATTTCAATCCCACCCTTCTTCTTCCCCACCTCGCCCATCTCCCCCACCACAATCCTAACAACAGGCCACAGCATTTCCACCACCCACCCGACCACCACCTGGCAACACCACCATTCCACCATCTCCGCCGCACTAATTTCTCAACCTCCGATCCTACGCAGTCATCTGCCATCTTGACATGTTAAGTAAAACAAACCAAAAGTCTAAAAGCACCAAAAAACAAAAATATCACTTTCAGTGACAATTTAAATTAAATTACATAAAAACAAGAAATCCATTAACTTAAATGCATAACTGAATGAACCTCGATTCCAAGGAGTTCTGAAAGTCTTGGCACTAGTGGCTTCAAGCTGAACTTTCGTGTTACACCCTTTGGACGTCCCTAAAAACAAGAAATCCAGAAACATACTCAAAAGGCGTTTGAAATTGCTTATTATCTACTATTAAAATAATACACTATTCATCGAATAAGCTGAAACAAAAATCATAAAAATGTTATTGAATTCAAAGATGCGTCCCCCGTCTTCAGTCGTCGATCATCGTAAGTTTTGAGAGAGAGAGAGAGAGAGAGAGAGAGAGAGAGAGAAAGAGTGTGACTGTGTGTGTCTGTGTGAGAGAGAGGGGGCGAGAGGTGTGACATCCGTCACTTTTCTTTATATATATATATATATATATATATATATATATATATATATATATATATATTTAATAATAATAATAATATAAATAAAAAAAATTCAGATTTTATATACATTTTTTTTTCTTTTAACCAAACCCAATCAACCTTATAATCCACAACCCAATCCATATCCCTCTTAATCAATTCCTGAGCCCAAACACTTCGGCCCAACAGCAGGCCCAAGCCCACTCCTTCCCTTCCCCTTGTACCTGTTCAAAAACAAAAAAAAAAAAAATTAATCGCTTCTGCCAGGAATCGAACCTGAGCAGAAGCTGTAGACACATACACACGTAACCACTGGGCCAAGCCCTTGTTCCTGGTTTAATCCTAACCTACATTATATATAAACCTTGTTTCGCTGACCTCCTTTCCTTCTTCTCTGATGCTGAACGAACGCAGCAGCATGAGTGACCAAGAAGCTTCACCTTTGACCATCAATTTGACCTTTCATATGGCAACAATTGACTAAATTAATTAACGTGTAGAGTATCACGCGTATTAAACCCATTTAATCCGGTCAAAACATTTCCTTTTCTTTACACAAATCACGCATACACATTTAACCATGGTCAAAACTTACCAATTCGAACACCAAGCCATTAACCTATAAATTGATACCTTCTACACAAGCTAAACTCGCCGATTAACACTCCTGTACCTCCAATTTCTGTTATCAAACACGCATTCGAAGCCAATCGTTCACGTTTGACTTTTGGTTTGACCGAGCATAAACCCACGATTACGTATCTTGTAAGCTTTCTTTTTTTGTGGGTTTCATTGTACAGCATCTCGTGAACAATAGCCCCAATGATTCAGGGGCTATTGAACACGAATTGAATGTGTTTAGGAATTATGGCTCATTTGATATTGAATTGGGGAAGAACACGTTTAAAAACAAGTTTATATATTAAACGATTTCGAAATAAAACATATATGATCTATAGACCAGTTGGTTGAGACAATGTGTGGTAAGGCTTGAACCGGCCTATGGCCCAGGTTCGAGTCCCACCATCAACAAACAATTTTTTTTGGTTTTTCCTTATACATATATTATCTCCATTCTTTTTTTAAAAAATCGTTTTAAAATACTAAAACTAATTTATAAATTCTATAAAATTTATTTTATGCTCTTCCACTGATAAAGTTCATCATCCAATTTTTAGCTTTTCAAAAATAATTTATTTAATATATATTATTAATAATACAAGTTTATTCATTTATATTTATTAAATTCTATAAAAATATCTAAACGATTTTATTAAATCTCACAAAAATTATCCTAAACTTGTACAACAATATACATTTCAGAAAATATTTTTATTTCAGAAAAACCGTTTATTTTATATTTTTAATTAATTTTTGTTAGTTTTAATCATAGATAAATCATAATAAATTCATTTCTCAATATTTTTGCACCAAAATTTTATATAAATTATTTCTAACTATCTAGAACTGAAATACAATTTTTAATTCAGAAAATCTTTGATTTTAATATTTTTAGATATTAAATTCATATTTTGACTATTTGAAATAATTAGATTAAATATTCTATTTTCAAGAAAATAATTGTATAAAAATTATTTTCATACTTAAAACCTTATGTTGGGACTATATTCAACTTACAACTTTACAAAGAGACTTTTATTTATTTATTTATTAAATTTCTTATATTTAATAAACAATTTGTTTATTAATCAAATAAACGTTTATCCCCAATTCGAAGCCCTAGAAATACATGTATCTTAGAGTTATTTCCCTTACACGTTATCAAATACTTTAGGTTGATCATTTGGGAGTAATCTCAATTCATATCTCGTTGTCCAGTTAAATCTCAAACTACTACGTGAACTGTGAGTATTCCTACCCCTTTTTGCTTTTATACATTTTTGGGGTGTTACATGTATACTATTACAATTTCAAATACAATTTTACATTTTCACAAATACAATTCTAGTACTATGTGCATTGCTTACAACGTGCTTTATGCTTAGACAATACATGTGGATTACATTTGTACTTAGTGAAATCATTAACATGGTACAAGCCGACCTTAACATTGGATAGCGCTATTTGGATTGACAACCCGCCTAGATTGATTCTCCCCCTTTTTCATCGGAGAATCCGTGGCCATTGTTAAGCTTTTATCCATTTATTGGATAAGTACACTACAGTTCATACAGTACATTATACAGTCACAGGGTTGATTTCGCTCATTTGTATGATACATAGTTTACATATTGCACTGTAGCTTGCACTTGAATTGTATAACTTTTCAACCTACTATATATATCAAAACTAGGAATGCTCACCAACATTTCATATGTTGACCAAATCTATTTTGTACATGTTTCAGGTGCAGTTTGATCTAGTGCAGTTTGATCTAGTGCTTTAACAAGAGATACTTAGTGCATTATTTTAATCAGTTATTTCGTTATTTACATTTCATTTAAGACTTTGTATTTTCCATTTCCATGTAAGACAATTTTGGATTATTCAATAATATTTACATTTTAGTACCATGAGCTTTTGAACAATCGTCACTACGTGGCACCTCGATGATTCCGCCATCGGTTGGGGTGTAACAAGAGGTGGTTTCAGGCAGATGGTGGTGAGGTGGTTTTGAAAGTGGTTTCAGGCGGTGGTGGTTTCGAAAGTGGTTACACGTGGTGGTGGTGGTTTCGAAAGTGGTTGTAGTGGGTTGTGGTTTCTAAAGTGGTTGCAGGGGGTTGTGGTTCTAAAGTGGTTGCAGATGGTGGTGGCTGTAACGACCCTGGCTGTCGGAGCCGGGTCGTCGGGTCGGGTTCAAAGCTACGCAGCGGATTCGGATCATAACAGTCTTTACTCTTCTAGGATCCACGTCATCATATCTGTTGGGTTACCTGAACACATGCCAAAAATAGTTTCTATCAACATAAAGTTGGTGAGATCGTGTATTTTATAAAGTGAATGGCCAGTTCGTTTATTGATAATTCTTTTATATAAAACATTCTTTTATAAAACATTCTTTTGTAAAACATGCTTTACAGTTATAATTCTGAAGGGGAAAATATATTCTATTATACCAACTCTATTATATATCAATTCTATTATATTTCAATTCTATCATATCGATTATATTTTGTGCCATTCCTATCGATGGTACCACTCTGTTTGTGATAAAATACCTGTACCTGTCCTTTACTTGGACAAGAATGGTTTTGGTCCTCTACTTGGACATTCCTGCCCTCTACTTGGGTAAGACTGGTTCTTGTCCTCTAGTTGGACAAGAAAGGAAATGGCGGATACCGGCCAGTACTGTCCTCGTCATTTCTATGTCCCCTTTTCTATTATATTTCTTTTATTGATAATCTTTTTTATTATGTAAAGCATTTCTATATTTTCTAATAAATGACATGTATTCCCCCGAAAACACTTTAATAAAACAGTAAAAGTGGGGAGTTCACGATACTCACAGGTTTGCGTATAATCTTCTATAGTCTCTCTTATTACAATTATATGTCATATATATATATTGATACGTTTTACGCGTGGGATTTGTTAGATTGTAATACTTAGGATATATATCATATATACACTTATACATATAGCAACCGGTATATATTAAATAGTCCTAAACCCGGGGTTCATTATTGACACGACACGGACATCCTAAATCTAGCTGGCCATTACAGCTTGGCACTCGAAACTAATAAAGCTGGCCATTACAGCTTGGCAGATCTAAACTAACAAAAGAATAGAAAATATTATTATTAACCCGAGTCTAGTATATCGTTTTATATATCGAATCGTATATATATATATATATATATATATATATATATATATATATATATATATATAAACATATATATTTTATATATGTTTATTATTCTCTTATTATTATTATCAAATCCGTACGTTCCCGTATTATATATATTCGTATAATTCTAATAATCTACTCCGGGTTATACTGGACCGGTTTCTGTTCCGGTTGGTGACCTAGTCATTGAGTTGACTTGGTATCTGGCTCGAATTTGTTAATCGATTAATTGTACCTCGCAATCAAATATAATCACCATATCAATAATAGATTATAAGATTGTAACCAATTAATCCAATAGAACTATATTTTTAATAATTACAATCGTACACTCACCAGGTTATTATCGGAACTTAATCGAAGATTAATCCGGACCTTTAGTTATAACAATATTCTCTTCTTCTAACTCCCATCTCTTGATAACTGAGAATAGCATCACGTAATGGTTAATACAAATACTCAAATGATAGTTGTATATTTCATACCATATATTAACCGGACTCTTATCAGGATTGGAATATGAACAGACAATAACCGGATCTGACCGGAAATATAATCGGGCTCTGATCAAGATCATGTCCAGTTCCGCTTTTCTCCTGTTCATACATACATACAACACCACACACACACACATCGATGGGTGTGTGTGTGTGTGTGTGACAGTAATATGATGAAAGGGTGGGTTCAATCAATGGGTTTTATAGGCTGCGAAGAAATTAACACCTGATGACCATGGGTTCTCGGATGGGTTCGGTTGTCAGACGACAGTCACCCAAAACCGGTGACTGTCTCGGCTTCGATAAACAGAAACAAAGGAACAGGTTCACGAGTTGGACTATGATGATGGTTTGATAATAAAGAGTTATCGGGTTAAATCAGAACAGGAGGATAGGTGATTACCGGGTTGTTATCAGGAACAAAGGAGGGGGGTTCGGTTAATTATAACAGAAACAAATGGTTATTATCGGGTGACATCGGACATAACCGGAATCCTGACCGGAAACTAACTGGACCATCAAACAAACAGAGGAGAACATGGTTTGGTTTAGGCTCGGTGACCATGGATTAATATCGGAACAAGGCTTGGGTTGGGTTCGATGGTTCATAACAGAAACAAGGTGATGGTGGTGGTTATTGCTTATGAACAAGGAATCAGATTATCGGGTTATTATCGGGTTTCATGATTCAGATAGAAGAGGGGGTCGTGGTTCTCGGATAAAGAGGAGGATTGTGCTTATCGGAGAAGATAAGACTGCGGCGGCGGCCGGAGAGGGTGACCGGCAGCAGTGGTGGCGACAACGGCTGCCATGGCTGTTCGGTGACCTTGGTTTCCTTAGCTGCCTTCCACACACAATTATGTGTGTGTTCTCGTGAGTTTTAACAGAGAAGAAACAAGAAGATGGGGGGGGGGGGTTTATAGGGGAACATAATTGGAGGGTGTTTGCTTACAGGCATAACAGCTCACTTGAGGGTGTTTGGTGCTGAATTTAATAGCAGGATAAGGGGTGTTTGGCTGAAATAATAAAATTAATTTTATTATTATTTTATAATCGGGTGGTCGGGTACGACCCGGCCCGTTTACGAGACCCGTAACACTCAGGGTGTTACACTCTCCCCCCTTAGGAAATTTCGTCCCCGAAATTTGAGTGATCTTGTATTTTATACCCTTAATCTATAAGGATGTTACAATTTAAACCTGAACACTTATCAACGAGACATGATCAGTTTTCGTGGTTTGTGGGTAACTCAATTTTATATCAATCCAAGGCTATAACTTATTAGAAACGTCAATCTGTAAGACTACATCTTGATCATGCTTCTAATTACGTTTTAACCTTTCTTGCTATAGTCATGTTAAGTCAGATACCTGGATTATCTGTATTTTCCGATATGACTATTAAAGGTTTTTAATGCAGATCGATATTTTCTATTAATATTCTTTTTATCATTTTCTCATCAGAATGAGAAGTAAACTGAATATTATTTCTATAAGGAAGATTAGCAATGTTTCGAGGTTCTAGTTACGTTGAAGGATTTTACTAACTTCCATCAAACATCACTAAAGTCTCAAATCGATGTGATTTATTCATCGCTTGATATTCATATTTATTTACAATGATGGATTCTATATGGTTCTTAAGAGATAGATACAGAAGTCCCATCCTTTCGTTATAATCTGGATTTGAATAGGATCCGAGCTACTAACTCTTATATTCGAACTTTAGAATTTACCATCATTGTAATTCTGATTCTCAGAGAGTAGAAGTGTATCCGGTAACTATCGGATTATTTCCTACAAATTCTATCTCGTGAGTTCTATCTATATTGGCGTAATATGGTTGACTTCTTGGTTAACTCTATTCGTATATATTCTTAAGAGGTTTCTCTTAAATCATTTATAATAATCTTACTGACTATTTCATTGATGATTGACTGCCTTATTTATCGCTAACCATTCTTTGACTTAAGATTCTTATGATAATGCGTCACTTATTCTTTCTCAAAATCATGATTATTATTTGGGATTTAAATACTTATTGCATTAAGTATTTCTATAAAATTCTTTCTTAATACTATTTCGGGATTCATCGACACTCTCGATAAAATATTCTATAATTTCTTTCTCATAAAATATTCTTTATAAAGTTCTAATCATTTCTTACGACTTATATTCTTATCGGGTAATTTCTGTTAATATATATTTTTATTCTGGTGTTTATTTCTTCTGGCATATCGGATGCCTTCGGGTAATATTTGGCACTTCGTTTGCCTTCTCGTGTTATCTGGCATTTTCAATGCCTTTTTATTATTAGACATATCGGATGTCTTTTCAAAGTATAATTCTTTTTATTTGTCGATTTATATTCTTTTATATCCAAGCAAATACTGATAATCGTTTATAGCAGACACTATAAATCCATCATTTCTATAATAAATACTTGCTTGGAATAATTCTTTCTTATTTATATATTCGATTAGAGTCTATACTTTCAATGTCTGAAAACACATTCTGATAAACTTATATAAAGGCAATGTATCATATCTTCTTAATCCAACTTATTATAAGCGAGGCTTATTTCATTGGGATATTCGTGTAGATAGTTCTTGCCAGAACAGCGATTTCTCAATTTATCTCTCACAATCTTTGACTCGGAACAGGAAATTAGTCATTCCTTGGCCAGAAAGTTTCACTGGAAAAATGAGCATAATTCTATTCATTTTTCGTTTTCACTTCGATTATACCTTGTGAATCCCTACATGATTCCACTTGGTATTAATCGTATTTCGATATATTCGATAAATTATTTCTTTTGATAATTCATTGGATTCTACCATTTTCGGTTTCTGAATCCATATAGATTTTTATCTGTTATATTCTTACAAGAATCATGTGGCTTGGTGGCAAATGTCCGGATGTACCTTCCGTAAGGGTCCGAATATCTTTTGCCACAGGAATTGCACAAAGGACATACAACTATCTTTGGGTGGGCAATCAAAAATCAATATACTGATTTCTATGATTCATAGAATTTAACCAATCGATGGTTTTTATTCTGCAAATATATCTTTAGTCGTATTTCACAAAGAAATTTCAACTATATTGCCAGTTTTGTGGTCGTATTCTCCATATACGATACGCTGATAATTCGGATTTATATTTCTTCTTATTATTATTTCTTTTAATATGCTCATGACACAAACAAACTGTGATTTCGATAAATTCCTACTCAAATGTTCCTGTGCCTGTGACATTCATAATTATGTCGCGATCATAATTACTATTTCACCTCACCTAACATTCCAGTATTTGTTTATTTTAATCACAATAGGTATGTGTCCTTCATACATTATTCTGATATTCTGTTCTTTATTTTCTCTTGAATTCGTAATTATATTATTCTGGAATAAAACATGTTGATCTGAGTCTAACGAAATAGACTGTCAATCGTTCAAGAATTTGTTCGTGTCAAAAGATATTCAATATAACAATCCAATCTTTTTAATATCCCTGACTTGTTCGAGTCATAGGATTAAGACGGTACTTATATTGTCGCATAATCGAGCGAGTAAGAATTCAGTTTCTTTAGATAGATTCCAAATTATTTTTGTCATGAGAATTCAAGATAATAATATTTACATTCAAAATATTACTTAGTTCTGGAAAGGATCGAAGATGATACATAACTGAGATTTCTATATATACACAAAGATGGATTTAGATTATTAAACGTAATATATAATACTCATCGTTCATATTGAGACAAAATATCAAGGAAGGTAGACGATCGAATATAGATATAGAATTGTGCCGAAAATACTCTTGACATATATACGGATATAGATTCGATTAAAGATTTTCACGAAAAAGGACACCAAAGATGGAGTTAAATATGTTTCGGTAAAGTAATACAACCGTGGTTCTATAGGATTTTTATATTTTGAAATAAAATTTCTAGAGAAAATTTTAAAATAATAATACCGGTTAATGTTGATATCAAAATACTTAAATTCTTAATAAACAGATTTCTTATTATGGATTTAGAAAAAGTGAAACAAAATAGATTTCTCAAAAACGTTAAGGTTAAAATTTTAATGTTTTAAACGAATCATACGGGATTAGTTGCTAATCAAAACGTGATAGTCAAATTGAAACAGATTCTAGGAACATTTTAATAATGCATGGAGTATCAATAATAGATTTGATAAAAAGAAAATTATAATATTGACGGATTTTCTTGACCTTATAAATTTGAATAAATCGTTTATTTAAAATTTTAAACGGAGGGGTATTTATATATTTTTACTTTAAACTGAAATACTGGTTTAGTATAAAAATAGTAATGACTAAGAATAAATTCAATAAACTTCAGAATTATACTGAAAAGATTTAAAACATTTTAAATAATCGCGGAATATATTTGATCTTTGATTAAATAATCGAGGGAAATTCTTTAGAAACACAATATTTATATGTCTTTAGCATATCGGATTTTATAAAAATTTCAGAATTTACGGAGTAAACATATATTCTTGGAAACTTGATCATAGGAATGTTCAAGTTGGAGAATAAAATTTATGTTCTATTTATGAATATTTAGGATAACCATAAGGTTAACGATCTGAATAATTATTGAGACTCGAATAATTCGATAATTTATACGGAATTTCTGGAATATACGACGAATGATTATAACTCAATGAGTTTTCTAGAGAGTGAAATACGATTTCTAAACTCTCGAATAAGCTGATCAGATTATCGAGCAATAACTTTTGTAATTTTTAATATCTATTTATATATATACTTCTATAATTTTCATCATTTTAAATCTGGATTTGTTTTCAGATTTCTTTTAATATATCTGGTTTATTCTTTCTTATTTCTTATAGCCTTAATATCCTGTAAGATTTCTCAGAAATTAAATGTGCATGTAAATTCACAGTTGTGTACAAAATTGTCAATTTACCCCACATAATCATTCTAGTAATATCCTGTAATGGATTCGTTTTGATTTCTAGTATACTGTTATGGTTCTCACCAACTTTATAATGGTTTGGCATTTAGGTACCCAAAATTTTATCATATGATATTCTTTTACTTTATATATATTTCTAATCAAAATTTCTTTTAGAAGACATTCTGGTAAATCCTGGATTAGTAAAGACTTCAAGACTGTCATTAGGCGCCGCTTTGATACCACCTGTAACGACCCTGGCTGTCGGAGCCGGGTCGTCGGGTCGGGTTCAAAGCTACGCAGTGGATTCGGATCATAACAGTCTTTACTCTTCCAGGATCCACGTCAACATATCTGTTGGGTTACCTGAACACATGCCAAAAATAGTTTCTATCAACATAAAGTTGGTGAGATCGTGTATTTTATAAAGTGAATGGCCAGTTCGTTTATTGATAATTCTTTTATATAAAACATTCTTTTATAAAACATTCTTTTATAAAACATGCTTTACAGTTATGATTCTGAAGGGGAAAATATATTCTATTATACCAACTCTATTATATATCAATTCTATTATATTTCAATTCTATCATATCGATTATATTTCGTGTCATTCCTATCGATGATACCACTCTGTTTGTGATAAAATACTTGTTCCTCTCCTCTACTTGGACAAGAATGGTTTTGGTCCTCTACTTGGACATTCTTACCCTCTACTTGGGTAAGACTGGTTCTTGTCCTCTAGTTAGACAAGAAAGGTAATGGCGGATACCGGCCAGTACTATCCTCGTCATTTCTATGTCCCCTTTTCTATTATATTTTTTTATTAATAATCATTATTATGTAAAGCATTTCTATATTTTCTACTAAATGACATGTATTCCCCCGAAAACACTTTAATAAAACAGTAAAAGCGGGGAGTTCACGATACTCACAGGTTTGCGTATAATCTTCTATAGTCTCTCTTATTACAATTATATGTCATATATATATATATTGATACGTTTTACGCGTGGGATTTGTTAGATTGTAATACTTAGGATATATATCATATATACACTTATACATATAGCAACCGGTATATATTAGATAGTCCTAAACCCGGGGTTCATTATTGACACGACACGGACATCCTAAATCTAGTTGGCCATTACAGCTTGGCACTCGAAACTAATAAAGCTGGCCATTACAGCTTGGCAGATCTAAACTAACAAAAGAATAGAAAATATTATTATTAACCCGAGTCTAGTATATCGTTTTATATATCGAATCGTATATATATAAACATATATATTTTATAACTCTTTTAAGTGATGGATATTGATAAAAAGTGAACTTTTGATCTTTTTATTGAATATCAATAAGAGCTTTGTGTCTGATTCTCAATTTGTTAGATTGATATGTGATCAGATAAACCAATGCTCTGATACCAATTGTTGGATCAGTTTGCTCTTGTTTGCTAAGTAAGAACTTGCTATCTTGACACTTAAGTGTTTAGCAAGTCCTAGTAAATCAGATTATAAGCACAGCGGAATGTTATAAGTTAAAGCAACACTTTTTATGCAAAGGCAGAGTTGTAACTCCCCCTTGATGTTTGAAACAAGATAAATGACAAAGTATTTATTATGAATCTAAGTTGTAAATGAGAATTAGATACTTAGCAAGATTCACAATAAATACAGAAATGGAATAATAACAATGAGAGTGTTTGAAGGATTTTTCTGTTTAAAAATCAATGTCTAAAATAGAAGGTTGAAGCCTTCTATTTATAGACGATTACATGCATGTATCTTGCCTAAAAAGCAAGCACAGAAAGTCCAGTTACAAGTTGCACAAGTTGCAACATTGAAAGAAACAAATAAAGCTAAAAGTAATATTAAACAATAAACTACTGATGCAAAAGGGCGGTGGCAAATATCTTCTGCTAAGTGCTGATGAAGGACAACTACTGAAGAGTAGTTTTGTCTTCAGTACTTCTGAAGTGAACTTGTCTGGTTTGGACTTCAGAACTTCTGCAACTTCAGCACTTCTTCATATCTTCTAATCAGCAGTTTCTTGTCTTCTATTCAGTACTTCTATTTAGCCAAAAATGACAGAAGTGAATTAGACTAAGGTTTACAAAAGTGGTTTCACCAATCCTCTTTGTCCTAACAATCTCCCCCTGGATTGATGAAGCCAAAACCTTACTAATTCCTTATGTGTTTCTTCTGTCTTGAACAATCTTCCATATCTCTTTGTACATGGTGTTCTTGAGCTGGTTGTACAGATCATCAGACAGAGATCCTCTCTGTGGATCTAGATGTTGAATTGTGAGCAGGTCTTGTGTTGACAGTTTCTTCAGATCACTGATCTTCTTGTAAACCCTGCTTGAGAAGTCTCTTCTTGTCAACAGTACTGAGTTGTTATCAGTAAGTGACCATCTGATGATAGGTATCTTTGACTTGTTAAAGTCAGAAGAATAGGGAACCAGACTTGTCCCTTGGGTTGATGGTCCTGAGTGCTGGATGTCTTCAGTTTCAGATAGCCTCAGGTGGGATTCTCTTCCTTGTTGATGTTGTTGCATACCAGGCATCTGAACAGTTGGGAGATGGTGTTCAGTCACTACTTTGGTATGCAGCTTTTCTGTGATGGTCTTTTGTATTTGATAAGCAAAAGTGGAAGGATCCCTGAACTGTGTTAACAGAGGTTTCTCCTCAATGTCAAAATCTGAATGGACTATTGAGCTTCCCTCAAGTAGTACCATTTTGAAATCAGTTTTGACATTGTCCTCTGCCTTCTTCTTCTGAGCAGCAGATCTTCTAGATACACCAGAAGTTCTAACTACTGATCTTGAAGGATCAGCAGTTTGAAACTTCTCAGGATTTGCAGCCTTGGCAGCCAAATATTTTCTATATGTATCCATTAGTCTTTCTTCTTTCCATCTGGATACAGAGGCTTTTGAACCATATCCTTCTGCTACTAGCTCTTCTATTATCTGGGCTCTCTTGGCCTTTCCTTCTTTGCTTGTGGCCATTTTGTCTGCAAGCAGTTGTGCTCTTCTTGTCAGCTCTTGCATAGAGAGTCCTTTGAGTGTAAAGGCTTTAGTCTTGCTGTTCTTGGTGATATAAGACACCAGTTGTTGTCTTTTATCCTGTTCAGCAATCTCATCAAGGCTAGCCTGCCTTTGTAGTTCAGCTGCATAAGCCTGAAGTTTTTCTTCATGGCTTAAGTCCAAATCATCCCTTTCTTCCAGAGATTTCCAAATCTGATCTTCTCTGGCCTTCTTGTTGGCTGCAATTAAACTCTTCTCTAATAGTTCAGCTGATTGAGAGATGGGAGAAGGGTTTAATACAGTCATTGTTGTAACAGATGTAGGCCTGATGGGATCAGATGTTGGTTGAGTGGGAGCAGTGGTTCTGGAAGGTTCAGTTGTTTGAGGTTGGGAAGTGTTGACTTCTGATGTGCTGACAACTGCTGATGGTTTGTCAGCTACTGAAGGATTGTCTTCAGTACTTTCTGATTCTTCATCAGAAGTTTGGTAATCAGAAGTTTCTTCATTACATCTTAGGGAATCATCAGAACTTTGGGTCTCATCTTCTTTCTCAGCAGCTTCAATTTCTTCAATAGAGACACCAAACTGTTTGGCCAATTTTTCTTTTCTGGCCTGATCTTTCTGATCTCTTTCAAGGAGTGCCACTCGTGCCTTTACTCTGGCTTGGAATGACTCCTTAGGTTCCCTGATCTTCTCCCCCTTTTTTGGATTCATCAATTCTAACCCTTGAAGCAGAGGGTTGGGAGAAGTGTCCTTGAAGATGAGCAATCTGCTGGCTGTTGTAGTCTATTTTGTTAGACAGATCGTTCATCTTGGTTTTAATCACCCCAAATTGGTTCTTGATTGACAGCTCCAAGTCAGCTGTATAGGTTTGGAAGTGATTTCTGATGAGTGTATTCATCATGTGGTACAGGGGACCCTCTGGGCTGCATAGCTGGTTCAGGTCTATGCTTGTGTGCCCAGGGAATTGGGTAGGCATTTGCTGTGAAGGGGGTGTTTTTGGGAGATCCTCATGTTGTACAGAGGATGCCACTCTAGGGGTTTTAGGGATTGAGTGGACTTTAACCTGTGCAGAGGTGACTGGCTTCTTGAGCCTGGATACCTTTGCAACAGGACCTTCAGAAAGTGCCGTCAATTCAGTAGTTGGAGTTTTTGACACATCATCCAAATTAATGGAATCATCTGTATCCCTGATGTTGCCCTCAGAGAGGACTGTCTCAGTTAAATCATGAGCTGAGCCCAACTCAGTTCTCTCATGAACCTCTGTTTCTTGGTACTGAGGATTTCCTACCTCAGGCATTAAGCCTTCATCAGTAGTTGCCACATCTGAGGTCTTAGCTATTTTACTTCTGTCCTCAGATCCACCACTGGGTGGTAACTGAGTAGTAGCAGCCTCAGATGCCCCAAGAGTCTCTAAATTTGGGCTTAAAGACTCTGGTCCACCCTCATCTCTTGGGATAGGGCTAATGATGTCCACATCCATGTCTAAAGTAGTAGTTATGTCCCCTGTTTGTTGTGGTTGATGGGGACTGACATGATCAGATGGGACATTCTCTCTTAGCCCAGAGAGAAGTTTGGCAATTTCAATTGCCTCTTGTTCAGAAATTTGTGGGGAAGGTTCAGTAGTTTGGGCAATAGTTTGTTGTTCAGCAGTTTCAAAAGAAGAGTGTGTTTGATATGTTTTTCTAAGTCTTTTTCTTTTGAAATGAACAGATATGGGTGCTCTTGGTGGGGTTTGAGATGGATGAGACTGAGAGGGTGTTTCAGTCTCAACAGTTTGAAGAGCAGAATGCTCAAGAGCATGTTCAGGCATCTCAACCTCCTGAACAGCTTTTCTTTTGGGTTGGTGGGTTACAGTTTTTGTTGGCTTGGGCTTTTTGGCTTTTGGTGGTGTGGGTGTGGAAGATGTGGGCTTCAGGGGGACTTGTTGTTGTTCTCCCTGATCATCTTCTGGCCAGGCAGCCGGTTTGTTCAGTCTTGAGTATGCTTGTGATGTTAAAGGGTTTAAAGTTGAAACTTTTCCCACAAGCACCTCATTACCCAGTTCCCCTATTATGCATTGCATAATGAACCTTGGGTACAACAAAAACTTTTTCTTGGTATTATTATGATGTAACACCAACTCATGAAAAAACAGTTTTGATGCCCTGTATTTGGTTTCATTCACAATGGAATGAAATATTGGTTGAAAAGTGGAGGGCATCTGGTCATATGACCCTGTTTTTGGACTCAAACACATAATTATATAATGAAACAAAAGTTTGTATTTTGGTTCAAAATATTTTTTGAATATTGTTGCATGGGAGAGAGTACCTTGATAACCACACTCAGTCATGGTTAGATGAATATCTTTGTTAGCAACATGGTCAGGGGCAGCTACATCATCCAGACCCAGTCTTGTTGCTAGTGTGGCTGGTGTGATGGTCAGTTGTTTCCCTTTTATCTTTGAGTTGAGGGAAATGACCTCACCACCCATTGTAACCGTCTCAGCATTTGCCCAGAACTCATTCAGAGTTTCAGTGTGAATTGGTGGGTTAATTGTGAGAGCAGTAAAGTATTGGGATTTGACGACAAGATCAATGATCTCATCGTATTGGGACCAGCCTTCTTGTTTTTCAAGAAAAGCTCTTTGATTGTGTCCCTGTTTTAGAACAAGATCCATTGTGGTTTGGGTGTTTTGATCGAACAGTGAATTTTCAGGTGTAGGTTTTGAGAGAGTTTTGAGAGAGAAGGAGGGATATTTTGTGAGTTTAAAAGGATAAGTGTGTAGAAAAGGTATTTATTTGGAGTTTTAACCGCTTGAATCTTCTTTATTAGAAGTTTAAAAACCGCCTTTGGTTAAAAATCTCTTTATCAGAGGTTTTAAACTTATTAGGTCAAACCTCTGATGATGGGAAGAGTCAGATTTGCCCTTTTGACTTAAACTGCTGATGAAGGATTACTTCATCAGTAGTTCCCATTTTCTCTTCAGTAGTTTTAACATCTGATGAGAAATGTTTTTATAAATACTTTGTTCATAACTTCTGAAGTTTATTTTATCAGAAGTTACACACTTTTTCAGAAAGTTATCCCCATACTGATGATTTTTGTTCATCAGTAGTTTCTCTCAAACTGTTTTTGTTTTTCAGAAGTTTTGTTTCAGACTTTTGACATTTGTAAGTGAAAACCAGAAAAAAGATGGAAAAGGTTAACCTGAAATCCACCAAGGTAAACAGGATGGAATCAGGGGTGGAAAAAGGAAAAATAAATTTTTCATTTTGATTCCACCATGATAAACAGGATGGAATCAAGGATGGAAAAAGGAAAAAAAAAAATTTTAATACATATCAGTAGTGATTGATGTAGAAGTTTGCTGTAGAGTTGGGTAGAATCAAGTGTTAACTTGGATTCTAACTGATATGCAAAAAAAAGTAAAATAAACACTTACAAATTTAGCATTCCAAGCATGGAAACTAACTTCTGAAATGTTGATGTGTCAAGGGGCTTAGTGAAGATGTCAGCTATCTGATTAGCTGTTGCTACATGCTTCACCTCAATCTTGCCTTTTTCATAGCAATCTCTTATGAAATGGTACCTGATCTCAATATGTTTAGTTTTTGAGAACTGTACCGGATTTTGAATGATGCTAATGGCAGATTTGCTGTCTACAAACAAAGGTGTCTTGGTCTCTTTGATTCCATAATCAAGAAGTTGATATTGGAGCCATTGTATCTGTGATGTACAACTTGCAGCTGCAATGTATTCAGCTTCAGCAGTTGAAGTTGCAACAGATGTTTGCTTCTTTGATTGCCATGACACTAGACAGTTACCCAGGAATTGACAACCACCAGATGTTGACTTTCTTGTCATCTTACACCCTGCATAGTCACTATCTGAAAATGCTGATAACTTGGTATTGCTTGAAGCAGGATACCAAATTCCCAGCGTTGGAGTTCCTTTCAGATATCTAAAAATTCTTTTGACTGCAATAAGGTGTGATTCCCTTGGTGCTGATTGATATCTAGCACAGACACATGTTGAAAACATAATATCTGGTCTAGAAGCAGTTAAGTATAAAAGGGAACCTATCATGCATCTGTACATGGTTTGATCAACCTGTTTTCCTTGATCATCTGGTTCAACTTGTGTGATAGGTGTCATGGGAGTGGAACATGATTTACAGTCATTTAAAGAAAATTTGTTCAATAATTCTTTAACATATTTTGTTTGATGTATAAAAGTTCCATTTGTTTGTTGTTTGATCTGCAGTCCTAGAAAGTACTGCAGTTCTCCCATGGTACTCATCTCAAATTTTGATTGCATGAGTTTCTTAAAATCATCACACAATTTTGTGTTTGTTGAACCAAAGATGATATCATCAACATAAATTTGAACAAGTAAGACATGATTTCCAACATGTTTAATGAAAAGTGTTTTATCAATGGCACCTCTTGTAAAGTTATTTTTGAGTAAAAAGGTGGAGAGTGTATCATACCAGGCTCTTGGAGCCTGTTTGAGCCCATATAGAGCTTTATCCAGTCTGTACACCCACTCAGGATGAGAAGGATCCTCAAACCCAGGTGGCTGACAGACATACACCTCCTCCTTGATTTTACCATATAAAAATGCACTTTTCACATCCATTTGATAAACTTTTATTTTGTTGGAAATGGCATAGGCCAGAAATAACCTGATGGCCTCAAGCCTTGCAACTGGAGCAAAGGTTTCATCATAGTCAATTCCCTCTTCTTGAGAGTACCCTTGAACTACCAGTCTTGCCTTGTTCTTGATTATCATACCAGCTTCATCTTGTTTGTTCCTGAAAACCCATCTTGTACCAATTGGTTGCTTGTTTTGAGGTAAGGGACAGATTTCCCAGACCTGTTGCTTGTTGAACTGTAGTAGTTCATCTTGCATAGCTTGCACCCAATTGTTGTCTTTTAGGGCTTCCTGGTACTTCTTTGGTTCCAACTGTGAAATAAAGGCTGAGAATAGGCAAAAGTTGGAAAGCTGGTTTCTGGTTAGAACACCTGTAGCTATATCACCCATGATTTGATCAAGTGGATGATCTCTGTGTTCAATCAGTTGTTGTAAACCACTGACAGGTGTAGGTGGCTCTGGTTCTTCAAACAAACTACTGAGGTCTATGATATCTGGTTCAGCAGTTGCAGCTTCTTCAGTAGTTGCAGGTGCTGAAGCAGATGTTTGAGTTTGGCCTTCAGTATTTGTTTGATCAGAAGTTTGGAAAACTTCTGATGGTGTTGTAGTTGACTTAATGACTGTTTGAGGAGTCCATGGTGCAGGATCCTCATCTTCAAACCTTTGATCACCATAATAAGTAGGTTTGGAAGAAGTAACAGCCTTTTCAGGTCCAAAGTGAAAGTTGTCAAGGTCAAAGAGTTCAGCAGGATGTGCTGGAATAAGAGTGTGTTTTGACTCATTGAACTTGACATTCAATGTTTCTTCTACTATCTTGGTGTGAGAATTAAAAACCTTGTAGGCTTTTCTAGTTGAAGAGTAACCAAGAAAGTAACCTGAGTCAACTTTGGCAGCAAACTTTGAGATAGATTCCTTGATGTTCAAGATGAAACATTGACACCCAAAAGCCCTGAAAAAGGAGATAAGGGGCTTCATGCCATGAAGAACTTCATAGGCAGTCTTGGAATGTCTCTTGACCACAAGAACTCTATTCTGAACATAACATGCTGTGTTAACTGCTTCTGCCCAAAAGTACAATGGCAGTCCAGAATCAGCTAACATTGTTCTTGCTCCTTCTATCAATGTTCTGTTCTTCCTTTCTACTACACCATTTTGTTCAGGAGTTCTGGGAACACTGTATTGTCTAATAATCCCTTTAGACAAACAGAATTCATCCAGAGTTTTGTTCCTGAACTCTGTCCCATTGTCACTTCTAATGGTTTTGACAGATAGAGAATATTGTTTCTCTACTTGTAGAATGAAGAACTTGATGATTTCAGCAGCCTCATCCTTGGAAAACAAGAAGAATACCCATGTGAATCTTGAGTAGTCATCAATGATGACTAAGCAGTACTTCTTTTTACCAAGGCTCATAATCTTGACAGGCCCAAATAAGTCCATATGGAGTAGTTGAAGACATGCAGTTGTTTTTGATTCTTCAATAGACTTATAGGAGGACTTATGCTGCTTTCCCTTTAAACAGGATACACAGTGTTCTTGACACTGGTATACTTTCAAAGGTAGACCTCTGACCAAGCCCATTTTTGTGACTTTATTTATGGTTTTAAAGTTCACATGGCCAAGTCTCCTGTGCCAGAGATCTGTTTCTGAAGTTGATGCCCTTGAGAAGAAACAGGCAGTGTTGTTCAATACTTTGTCTTTTTCAATGTCCACTGCATAGACATTGCCACATCTTTTGGCAATCAGCAAAGTATGATCTTCTATAATCTTCTCAATCAACTTCTGGCCTTCTGGTGAGATGATCTTGCAAGCTGTCTTTGTGAAAAAGGAAGAATATCCTTTATCACACATTTGTGACACACTCAGCAAGTTGTATTCAAGGTTCTCCACCAGGTTGACCTTGTCAAACTGTATTTTGCCAGAGGAGACATTGCCATGTCCTAGCACATATCCCTTGGCATTGTTCCCAAAGGACACAGATCCATCTCTTTGGCTGATAAAGTTGTTTATCAGGTATCTGCATCCAGTCATGTGCATAGAGCCTCCACTATCAACATACCATATGCTGTTCAAGCCCCTGGAAACTCTCTGCACATAAAAGCAAATTAGTTAGATTTGGAAACCCAAGCCTGTTTGGCTTTGGGTTTGCTCTTGGGAACAGTTACAGTTTGTTCTTGACCAGGTTGAGAAATCCATGTCTTTTTGGCAATGGATTTTTCATGAAGAACTATGGTGGTATCCTTTTTAGGACCACCATCAACCTTGGTCATCAGTAGTTCTACCATGTTCTTTAGATTTTGAATCTCAGCAGTTTGTGAAACTGCTGATGATTCTGGTCTAACTACTGACAAGGAATTTTGAGAAAAAGATTTTGGTTGAGATTTTATCTTTTTCTGAGAAAAGGTGTTTTCAGGTTGTTGTTTCTTGGGTTTAAAGACTTTTTCATAATCATTTCTGATTTGATTTCCCACAACCTGTTGTTTAAATTTTTGATTGAACTGAATTCCTTTTCTGTATCTACAAAATTCAGTTTTGTGGTTGAACAGGCCACAAATTTCACATGCTTTTGCCTTCTGTTTTTGTTCTGAAGGCAAATTTCTGACAGTAAAAAGATTTTGCTCATCAGTAGTTTTCAGGGTCTCAACTCCTGAAGTAGATGAAACTACTGATGGCTTGTTGTCAGTTTTTGTAAATACTTCTGAAGTACTTTCTTTAAAAATGCCAGGATTTCTGTTTAGAAAGTTTTCATGGAAAGATGTGCATTCTTTCCCTTCAGAAGTTTCATTTGAAACAATTCTTCTCCCATCTTCAGTAGTTTTGGGAGAAAAATCTGTTGGTGTTTCAACATGATGGTATCCTATGCCAAACTTCACATTTGAAGCACTTTGTTTGTTTAGCAGTAGTTGATACCCCCTACAAGATTCAACCCATTTTTCACAAGTGATCCTGGTGTCAGCAAGCTCTTGTCTGACATCTCCCAGGTCATTTAGCATCATTTTGATTTGTGCTTGGGTTTCAATGGCAGAGTCAGTTAATTTAGAAACCTCTTTAGTTTTAGCACACAGTTTTCTTTCCAAATCACATTTTATCTGTGTGTATTTTCTTTCTAAATCATTGGCTTTGCCTTGTAGGTGCACGTTTGTCTCTCTTATGAGAGCAAAAGTTTCTTTGCAAGAGTTTGAACATAGTTTTGTCAAAGATTCTTTTGATACCTGAGACAATGCAGATTTTGAGGTAGAGCCTTCAAATGCCATTAAGGCAAAGTTCTTTCTGCCATTGTCTGGTTCTCCCCAGTTGATGTCAAACACTTTGTTGTCTGCATCAGGATTACACTCTGTGGTGTCATATGGGAGACTGCTCCAGTCAACATACCCGAGGTAAAGAGGCTTTGTTGAGGGGGTTGTTGAGGCTGTGGAGGAAGTTGAGCAGCTGGAAAGGGAGGGATTGATTGTTGGCCCTGCATCTGTTGAGCAGGCACTTGAACATATTGTACTTGAGGCATATATTGTTGTTGAGGAGCTTGTGCCTGTACAAAATGAGCACTCCCTTGAGTTCCATTGTTCCTATTATAATTGGGGTTATAGTTATTTCCAGATTGTGATTGGTTAAAGCTAGAGCTTCTACACTCTCTAGCAAAGTGTCCAAACTTCTGACACTTGTGACATCTCAGTTTAGATTTGTCAAAACCAATTTTTGTGTTACTGGTCAATCCTGGAAATTTCCTTCCTGACCTTTTATAAAACTTGTTAGTTTTAATGCTTAGCATGGCCAGTTGGTGAAGTATGTCCATTTCTTCCAAGTCATCACTGCTAAAATTTTTCAAATCATCCATGATAAAACATAGATTATCAGCAGTTTGACTTTGGTCATCATTGTCATAACCTGGGAAAGATCTTTCTGATGAGATCCCAGTGGTTATGTCAATATTGTCATAAGATCCATAGGAACAAGTTGGTGAATCTTGTCCCAAAAGTGCTGTACTACCTGGAAGGTAGTCATCAGCAGTTTTACCAGAAGTTTGTAATTTCTTCTTTTGATCGATTTCTCTTTCAAAAGTGAGTAATCTCCCATGGAGTTTTGTAAGAGTGAGGGAGCTAAAATCTGGTGAGGATCTTAAGACAATGGAGTAAGTTTCCCATTTGTCAGGCAGAGACCTTAAAAATCTATGTAACATAGATACTGTTGTATAGGTCTGCCCATTTAACTTTAGCTCAGAGATTAATGAGGAGAATCTTTCAAATTGTTGTGTCAAAGTCTCCCCATTAATATAAGCAAATGTTTCATATTGTTGAGCCAAAATTTCTCTGGTGTTGGCAATCACCTCTTCAGTTCCTCCAAACTGTTCTTTAAGACAGTCCCAAAGTTCTTTGGCACTTTCACAATGTAAAAGGCCAGAGTATATTTCATTTGGGAGAGCCATTGCCAACATAGAGAATGCCTTAGCATCTAGCTCAAGTTTTAGGAAATCTTCATCTGTATAGTCTTTGGGATCCTTAGGAATCCCTTCTTTTGTTTCAAGGTTTATGTTTACTGGTTTGTGTGGACCATATATCACAGATCTCCAACAACCAGTGTTGGTTTGTGACAAGGTGTGTACCATTCTTTTCTGCCATATATTGTACTCATTTCTCACAAGCATGGCAGGTTTGGTGGCAGAACCAGTATTATGTGGATCCATTTTTAAAGAGTTATAGATTTGTCTGATGACTCTTTTAAGTGATGGATATTGATAAAAAGTGAACTTTTGATCTTTTTATTGAATATCAATAAGAGCTTTGTGTCTGATTCTCAATTTGTTAGATTGATATGTGATCAGATAAACCAATGCTCTGATACCAATTGTTGGATCAGTTTGCTCTTGTTTGCTAAGTAAGAACTTGCTATCTTGACACTTAAGTGTTTAGCAAGTCCTAGTAAATCAGATTATAAGCACAGCGGAATGTTATAAGTTAAAGCAACACTTTTTATGCAAAGGCAGAGTTGTAACTCCCCCTTGATGTTTGAAACAAGATAAATGACAAAGTATTTATTATGAATCTAAGTTGTAAATGAGAATTAGATACTTAGCAAGATTCACAATAAATACAGAAATGGAATAATAACAATGAGAGTGTTTGAAGGATTTTTCTGTTTAAAAATCAATGTCTAAAATAGAAGGTTGAAGCCTTCTATTTATAGACGATTACATGCATGTATCTTGCCTAAAAAGCAAGCACAGAAAGTCCAGTTACAAGTTGCACAAGTTGCAACATTGAAAGAAACAAATAAAGCTAAAAGTAATATTAAACAATAAACTACTGATGCAAAAGGGCGGTGGCAAATATCTTCTGCTAAGTGCTGATGAAGGACAACTACTGAAGAGTAGTTTTGTCTTCAGTACTTCTGAAGTGAACTTGTCTGGTTTGGACTTCAGAACTTCTGCAACTTCAGCACTTCTTCATATCTTCTAATCAGCAGTTTCTTGTCTTCTATTCAGTACTTCTATTTAGCCAAAAATGACAGAAGTGAATTAGACTAAGGTTTACAAAAGTGGTTTCACCAATCCTCTTTGTCCTAACAATATATGTTTATTATTCTCTTATTAATATTATCAAATCCGTACGTTCCCGTATTATATATATATATTCGTATAATTCTAATAATCTACTCCGGGTTATACTGGACCGGTTTCTGTTCCGGTTGGTGACCGAGTCATTGAGTTGACTCGGTATCTGGCTCGAATTTGTTAATCGATTAATGGTACCTCGCAATCAAATATAATCACCATATCAATAATAGATTATAAGATTGTAACCAATTAATCCAATAGAACTATATTTAAAATAATTACAATCGGACACTCACCAGGTTATTATCGGAACTTAATCGAAGATTAATCCGACCTTTAGTTATAACAATATTCTCTTCTTCTAACTCCCATCTCTTGATAACTGAGAATAGCATCACGTAATGGTTAATACAAATACTCAAATGATAGTTGTATATTTCATACCATATATTAACCGGCTTCTTATCAGGATTGGAATATGAACAGACAATAACCGGATCTGACCGGAAATATAATCGGGCTCTGATCAAGATCATGTCCAGTTCCGCTTTTCTCCTGTTCATACATACATACAACACCACACACACACACATCGATGGGTGTGTGTGTGTGTGACAGTAATATGATGAAAGGGTGGGTTCAATCAATGGGTTTTATAGGCTGCGAAGAAATTAACACCTGATGACCATGGGTTCTCGGATGGGTTCGGTTGTCAGACGACAGTCACCCAAAATCGGTGACTGTCTCGGCTTTGATAAACAGAAACAAAGGAACAGGTTCACGAGTTGGACTATGATGATGGTTTGATAATAAAGAGTTATCGGGTTAAATCAGAACAGGAGGAGAGGTGATTACCGGGTTGTTATCAGGAACAAAGGAGGAGGGTTCAGTTAATTATAACAGAAACAAATAGTTATTATCGGGTGACATCGGACATAATCGGAATCCTGACCGGAAACTAACTGGACCATCAAACAAACAGAGGAGAACATGGTTTGGTTTAGGCTCGATGACCATGGATTAATATCGGAACAAGGCTTGGGTTGGGTTCGATGGTTCATAACAGAAACAAGGTGATGGTGGTGGTTATTGCTTATGAACAAGGAATCAGATTATCGGGTTATTATCGGGTTTCATGATTCAGATAGAAGAGAGGGTTGTGGTTCTCGGATAAAGAGGAGGATTGTGCTAACCGGAGAAGATAAGATTGCGGCGCGGCCGGAGAGGGTGACCGGCAGCAGCGGAGGCGGCAACGGCCGCCATGGCTGTCCGGTGACCTTGGTTTCCTTAGCTGCCTTCCACACATACAAGTATGTGTGTGTTTTCGTGAGTTTTAACAGAGAAGAAACAAGAAGATGGGGGGTTTTTATAGGGGAACATAATTGGAGGGTGTTTGGTTACAGGCATAACAGCTCACTTGAGGGTGTTTGGTGCTGAATTTAATAGCGGGATAAGGGTGTTTGGCTGAAATAATAAAATTAATTTTATTATTATTTGATAATCGGGTGGTCGGGTACGACCCGACCCGTTTACGAGACCCGTAACACTCGGGGTGTTACAGTGGCGGCGATGGTGGTTTGTGATGGTGATGGAGGTGGAGGTGGTGGTGAGGTTGGGATTATGATGGTGGTGTTGATGGCTGAAGAAGAATAGACCGTGAAAAGAAGGTGGGGGTTAGGGAAGAAGAAGAGTGGGTGGGGTCTACTTAATTTATTTTTTTGTTTATTTTAATAATAAGGGTATTTGTGTCATTTTACATGATTTAACTGAAAAAGTTAACGATGTTAGCTGTTAAGGACCACGAGTGTTACGAAAATACAATCACTAGGATCATGTTTGTAATTATTAAAGTCTAGGGATCAAGAGTGCAAAATTTACAAAGCACATAACCAACCAATCAATTCACTCTAAATTGTTTCTTGAAGTTTTGATATCCTGTTTTGAAGGTATATATTGACCATAGAGAAAGTATACGATATAAAGTTTATTAACGTGGGAAGCATAAGAAGCCCCCAGATGATGCCATGTGTCATATTAACCAAACCCCAGTTAACCTATCCAAACTATAATTAATCTTAATATCAGTTAAACCCAATGGCATTACAGTCTTTTGTACACGTAACTGATTTTTTCAATCTCGTTCGATTCAATTATAATCGAGAATAATTCTATTCAGGATTCAATTCATGATCGATTATATATTTTAGATTGACTATCTAATCAACTAACGATTCAATCAAACCCAATGTTATTTTCGATTATAAGGATGCTCTGTTTTTCGATCGATCAACTTTTTTTTTAAACGATTGATTTTTTGAGAGAAAACCCACCACTTGAAACATGCTCTGTTTTTTTTTTATAAAAAAAAAACAGAGCATGATAATGAAGAGAAAGAACTGAATGTAATTAGTGCGTCCAAAATTTGTATCCAAAATGACAAATGGTGCGTCCAAATTTTGTATCTCAATATAATGAGTGCGTCCAAATTAATGAATTCCATTACTCCAAGTAAATGAATGCGTCCATGAATGTTTTATACATGTACAAGATTAACTGAACTGCAAATATAATGAGTGCGTCCAAATTAATGAATTCCATTACTCCAAGTAATGAGCTAAAATCACTTACCTTCATTTGTTTTTTATATGCTTTTGCATCATTCAGTGAAGTAACAAAGTGATAAAAGCCTCATGGAATGTAACTTAAAGCAAAAAGGAGGGAAGTAATAATAATATTTGCATAGAATTGTTTTCATTTGTGGATGCAGCTTATTTTTTTGTTTGGACGCACTTATGTTGTGTGTTGGACGCACTTTATTTTTTGAGGGGAGGTTGGATGCACTTATGTTGGACGCACTAATATTTTGAGGGGAAGTAATGTTATTTTTATACAAAAGAATTTGGAAGTGCGTCCAAAGATTTGCTAATATTATTGCTTCTGGTCTGCAGCTTTTACTTACTTTACTTATTTGTGAAGTGCATTCATGTGTCACTTGCTTGGATTGGAGTGACATGAAATTCTCGTTACTTACACGAAGCTGCCATATACGCAGAATATGATGTCATACACCCCCAAATTTGATGTCACATGGTGTATAAATCCTAGAACCCAAAATAAAACACAGGTCTCTGTTTTTGACTCAAAAAACAGAGCATGATGATCATACCAAATCAATCATCTACCAAAATCTCAACAACAAAATATAATGCTCTGTTTTTCAAGTTCAAGCAAAAAAATTATATATATATATATATATATATATATATATATTCCTATCATGTAGTTATCACTTACCCAAAAATAGAATAAAATAAAGGGTTCTAGGATAGGATTCATACACCATGTGACATCAAATTTTAGGGGTGTATGACATCATATTCTGCGTATGTGGCAGCTTCCTGTTGGTCTGGGATGTGGGCCAAAAAAACAGTGAGTGCGTCTGTTGTCTGTATTTGATAACAGATTTGTGTTTTTTTTTTACAAGAGTGCGTCCAAACATACAGTGAGTGTGTCTGTTGTCTGTATTTGATAACAACCTGTGTTTTATTTTTACAAGAGTGCGTCCAAACATACAGTGAGTGCGTCTGTTGTCTGTATTTGATAACTACTTACTGTCTTTTTTAAACGCACCTTATAATATAAATAGAATTATAAGGTGCGTTTAAACATACAGATTTTGATTGTTCTTAATTTGAAACTTTTTCAAATCCATTTTTTTCTTTAATTCTAATTATATTTATTAAAATCGTATGTTTATACGAATATTATATGGGTTGATTGTGTTTTTTGAATAGGATTAATCTGATTTTAAAAATTCTATTGTAATCCTTTGTTTTTGAATTTTCTGCAAATATGATCTGTTGTTGATTCAATTCAATATTTTTGATTGTGTGATGATTCTGAACATTTAATCGGTTTGAAATAATGTTTAATCTTTGAAAAATTTTTGTTTGATTTTTACGTTTCGATCAATTGTTTTAATCTCTGTTGTTACGATTTCTGAAATTTAAACGCATTTTTCCCTAATTTACCCCTGGTTATCTTAACTGGAGTATAATTAGGTTTATTAATTACCATCTTGCCACCGCCTAAATTCAATGGCTCAGAAAACTTCTTACGCTTCTTACGTTAAGACGCTTTGTACGTTATCTCTTCCCTTGACCATATACATGTTAAAGTGAAAAGGACGAGAGGCAGCGCATAATGGGCCACATATATCACCCTTTTCAACCTCATAATCTCATTTTTGTCTATTTTGATCTCATTTTAATCTCACAATTAACAAAGAAATATCGTATAAGAAAAGGAAAAGAATAAAACTTCTTGCACGATTTTGAATCCTTCTTCGTAATTTTGTTTTTTTATTTGATTATAAGAATTTTAATTTATTAATATAGCATTAGACGTCACATTTTATACAATATTTCTATGCCATATCGTTTATAGGGTCATTTTTAAAGAATTCTTGCTGGCATTTGAAAGCGTGTTGAGGTGTGTAACCGTATGTCGGTATACATAAACTGTACCACAAATATGTACATGTATAATAGTGTGAAAAGACCTCCAAGTCCCTACGATGGTGACTTAAGCTTTGGGATCGTGCTACATAAAGTGGACCTAATATTTTGTGTATGTTGTTCAAACTCGAAGTCTTACCTCATCTTAAATATCTCACCAACATATTTTTGTCATCCTAGATGTGGAATTGTGGATGAGAAAAGAGCTCAATAGTAACGCGTGTTTAGTTTTGGAGCATTTAAAGGAATGGGCGACCCCTTATAAATCTCCACTTGGGTAATCAAAAACAAGTCTGAGTTAGTTGAAGGCAAAATGGACAATTTTTGTTGGTATTAGTGACTGGATGTTACAACCCAAACATGCTTATTAAGAGGTTCTCGTCTCCTTATAACCAAAGTGCCCAAAACACGTTGGTGTTGTAACACACTGCCACACTGGGCATATCCCACTTTGTCGTGGAAAATACAGACGGGCTTCATAATAAATGTCTCCCCTAAGATATCATCATGTTTCTAACGTATTGAATCATTGATTGTGAATGAGATGATAACTTCATATTTAAGCGTGTTTGGATGGAATCAATAACAATATCAGCTCTATGGAAATTTCTACTTGAACAAACAAAACAAATTAGAGAGCTTTTTGAGAGTAAAATGAAAAATATTTATTTGTATGAGAACCATACGTGAAACTAAACTAGGAGAGAGATGCATACTGTCACCACCTCTCTTGTTTTGGATACATTACTGTCAAATTTATCTATATATACTTAGATTTTGGTTTACATAATGCAATCCTTTTAAAATACTATTAAGTTATTTTTTTTTTAATAATAATTTTTTTTTTAAACGAAATACGAACGTTACATCGAAATACGAACGTTACATCACAATAGAAGGTAGACGGGCAACAAGTTGCGCCGCCACCCCTTTTTGAATTGCGAACACTAGTCTACTAAAGACAAATCCTTGCCCCCTGGAGATGAACTATTGCTGTGGACGACCCGTTGGACCCTGAACAAGAAACGAATAGCTTCTGGCGCTAGGGAACCAAAGGTATCAAAGGCCAAGGGGATAAAGACATGTTGGTTCTCTGCACAGGCTTTAGCATGCTTATCCACCTTTTTCGATTCTGCCTTTCTTAAAGCTTGCCCAGCTACAAAGCCTGTTTCCCTTAACCCAACCAAGGGAGATACCCCTGTGAGGTCCACACAAGCATGTTTCCCCCTCTCCCAACCAAAGACAAGCAGATCCGCTGGTCGCAGGGTGGATCTCCTTCCGCAGGGTCTGTGAGAAAATTTACAGGGGCCTCCTTTTTGGCAGAAATCCCAGCTCTTCTCAGGATGTCCTCCAAAACGTCCCTCACCCAGCTTGCCCTAAGACACTTGCCGAGTTTGTTGCCTCGGCCCCCTCACCCCGTTATTGAAGCCCGATAATGGAATTAGGCCTATTGCGGTGGGGAGCATTTGGCGAAGGCTGGTTTCTAAGGTGGCTATGAAAAAGGTTGGGAAAGACATTGCCCAGTACCTGGGGGACTTTCAATTTGGAGCAGGGGTGCCAAATGGGGCGGAGGCGGTGCTTCACAGTGCCAACAGGCTCCTCAACTCCTTTCATGCGGATGGTTCCTTGGCTCTGCTTACAGTAGACTTCTCCAATGCCTTCAACATGGTCGACCGCACAACCTTTCTCCAAGAGGTTCACCAGCGATGCCTATCAATCTATCCGTGGGTCCAGTTCCTTTACGCCCAGCCTGCTAGGCTGTATGTGGGTAATGATTGTATTGGGGCTACTACCGGAGTGCAGCAAGGAGATCCTTTGGGGACCCTTCTCTTTGCTCTTGCCTTACACCCCCTTATCATGCGGGTTCAGGAAAACTGTAACCTCCCGTTTCATGCTTGGTATTTGGATGATGGGACGATTATAGGCAACGCAACTGAGGTTGCTAAGGCTTTAGGCATCATTAACGTGCATGGCCATCTCTGGGGCTTCATCTCAATATTAAGAAAACAGAGGTTTTTTGGCCGACGTGTGACGGGCTGAAAGTTCAGGAAGGGCTTTTCCCAAGAGGGATTGGTAGACCAGAGAGAGGGGTTAAGCTCCTTGGTGGGGCTGTTAGCCGAGATCCTATCTTTATTGAGGAGTTAGCAGGGCGGCGGGCCGCGGGTGCGGTGGACCTTATGAAACTCCTGCCCCGCCTTAAAGATCCCCAAAGTGAACTCCTCCTGCTTAGGTCATGCATGGGGGTCGCTAAGTTGCTTTTTGGTTTGCGAACTTGTCAGCCCCACTTGATGGTGGATGCGGTATCCCTTTTCGATGATGGCCTCCGGGAGGCTATTGAAAATATAGTCGTGTGTGGTGGCCCCTTCTTCGGAGATCTCCAGTGGCGGTTGGCATCCTTGCCGATGCGTTTAGGTGGCTTAGGCCTCCTTTCAGCTCGAGATGTTGGGGTTTATGCCTTTGTGGCGTCTAGATCTCAGTCTTGGGAACTTCAGGATCATATCCTTCGAAACAGTGGGGTCATCGGGCTAGACCCGGACTATCAACGGGCGCTCGAACGCTTAAATGTCTATCTCCCGGACTTTGATATTGGCGGTTTTTCTAGTAAGGACACCGCCCCCTCAAAGCCACACAAAACTTTGGCGAATGCTCTTTTTAGCAAAACTGCTCAAAGCCTGGAGAAGTTTTTGAGTTGTCCTCCCGCTAGAAGGCGGTGATTGAATGCCTGAAGGGTCCTCATGCTAAGGATTTTTTGACCGTTATCCCGATTGAGGGTTTGGGTCAATGCATGTCCGCAGTGGAATACAGGGCTATACTCAAGTACCGGTTGATGATCCCGATGTTTCCGGAAGATGAATCATGCCCCCATCTGCCGTAAAGCTTGCATGGATAAATATGGGGAGCACGCAATTCATTGCAAAGAGCTCCCTGGGTTCAAATACCGGCATGACTGATTAAGTTATTGTTTTAATAATTTGTTTTTTCTTAAGAAAAGGTATTCGGGTCATAACTAATAAAGGTGTTTAATTATGGGCCATATGTTTGGGGTCATGTGGACAATTCTGGTCATAAAGATGTTCAATTATGGTCCATATGTTTGGGGCCATGTGGACCAAGCTTGATCATGGATTCATGGCTCGTATAAGATAGGGTCCCATATTAAAATGGGTTGGACAAGTATTAGATATTCTGGTGTCTTGTATTCATTGTTTAATAATTTTCATACCCAACAATATAAGTATATAACCATGACATATAATTTGTCGGCAATGATTAAAATGGATAATATTATACAAGGAGCATAAAAGAAGTGTTAAAAACTTTGGTTAGTTTTACACTGTAGAATCAAACACCCTTGCCCTTACACATTGTTATTTCCCTGCTTTGCATATTATATTTGGATTTGGATGAACAATAATAGGATTGAGTATGCACATCGAATGTGCAGGGAATCATGTTCTAAAACAGAGGATGGGGAAGTTTGATAAACACGCACAAACTAATATTATTCCCACATACATACAAATGAAACATAGTCGGGTATTTATACCCTCACATACGACGGTTATTTAACTAACTTATTAACCGATGTGGTTTTTCTAAGTAACTGACATAACTATACATAATTGGCGCCAAAACCTGTCGTTTGACTTTCTGATTTGACTTTGATAATACTTCTAAGATTAATATTACTTGATTATTTCTTTTCCAACATTCACTCCCCTAATCAAGTAATCTTAATCTTCTTTACTCTATTTCTTTTCCATCTTCATTTATGCAGTCCTTTTCTTCTTCTCTTGTTTAATCTTGAACCAATCTTCTAATCTTTTATCTTTCATGAAGCAATTTTGAACTTTTGAGAAATTGATGTTAAGAGGATTATCACAATCCTTTCTTTCTTCAATAATAGCCCTCACGGCTTTCCAACGTTGATCCTCACGATCAAATCTTACTTCGGAGATTAACGGTGTCTTTCCTCTACACTCGTCTTCTTTCTCCATATCATACTTCACTTCGGAGATTTACGGTGCAATCTCACTACACTCGTCTTCTTTCTCCACACAATAAACATCTTCTTATTTCTCTCTAATATTGAATACACTACGGGTTCTTGATCGAAATTCCGGTCTTCTTCTCTTTACCGGAAACTTGGCCGGAAAACGGTTCATATCCGTTTTTGTCTTTGAATTTGTTACGGCCTTCTTTTGACTGCGTTTTTCTGATTAATTGATGATAATAACCAAGTATAAATCAAACATACAATCTCTGTATTGTTCGATTTCGTTTATACTATAACTTCCGATCAGTTTTGCAAAAACAGGGGATCGGATCTTTCTCGTCATAGGTTTCTTTCTTCTTTATCTTTATCTTCCCAAGAGCGTCTCGCTCTGATACCAATTGTTGTTTCCCTGCTTTGCATATTATATACTTGGATTTGGATGAACAATAATAGGATTGAGTATGCACATCGAATGTGCAGGGACTCATGTTCTAAAACAGAGGATGGGGAAGTTTGATAAACACACACAAACTAATATTATTCCCACATACATACAAATGAAACATAGTCGGGTATTTATACCCTCACATACGACGGTTATTTAACTAACTTATTAACCGACGTGGCTTTTCTAAGTAACCGACATAACTATACATAATTGGCGCCAAAACCCGTCGAATTAAACATTATTATAAAAAGAGGAAGGGTTCGATCCGGGGGTTCTAGCTAAGAGGTTTATCATTGGTTTACGCTTGAAAAAAAAAAACCTAACCGAATTAAACATTATTATAAAAATGATTGATTCTTTTCTAAAATAATACATTTAGACCACCCGTAGTGGGGCTCCATTGGGGCTTTATTTTCAAAAATAGCGCCCCCCACACCGCTACGGGGGGGCTCCATTTTTCAAAAAAGTGTTGGGGCTTTATTAATATAACGCCGGATCATTTTGTGCCCCTCCAATCAAATGCAGCCACATCAGCACTCTCTCTCTCTCTTTAATTATTTTATTATTTTTTTAATTAAAAAGATATAATAAAATATTAATAGGGGCTTTATAAATAAAGCCCCACCACTACACCCCTTTTTCAGTTTCTCTCTCCACGCTGACTCAGCAGCCACGTGGACCAATCACATTCGGGGGCTTTATAAATATAAAGCCCCACTACACATGGTCTTATATGTCATTAACTTCAAATTTAAACCATGTACCTTAAATTAACCTCTTTTTTTAAAATATGATCTTTTATTCTAAATTTAAAACTATATTTGTTATGTTGTTTGACAAATGATTTTTAAGCTTTATTGGTTTTGGTTAATTATTTAGATGTTAAACATGCACACCAAATATTGTTAATTTTAGATGTTAACAATAGTTCAAAAGTCAAATAAACAAATTAATAATAACACAATGTAATTAGTTAAGCTTTTGTAAGACTTTTATATTGTTATGAATAAATAATGAAATAAACCAATCAACATTAATCTTTTTCTATCTATACTAATAAAAGATAATACATGGGGTATATGGAATTCCCTCATAAAACCTCCCATTTTATTATTTAAAACAATACATTTATTTTAATATAATTGCTGAAATTCTAATTTATTAACTAACCGAAGTCAACTTTATTAAGAAAATATTCATTGTTTTTTAAGATAACATAGTTATAAGTTATTAAATTTAAATATAATTTGTGTACCTTAAATTAACTTATTTTTTAATATTTGGTCTTTCACTCTATGTTTAAAACTATATTTTGTAAAATATTTTAAACAATTAAAATATAATAAATACACTTTATATCTGAAAATCATTGTTTGAAATACAATATTTTAAACGTATGAGGAGTTACTTTCAAATTAATTTCATTTTCTATATCTTAACCTAAATAGATTTATTCTTATTACTTTTGATATTTTTGTTTTGTTATACCTGCTGTCTACAAGTTAACAACCACGGTATGGAAGATATATTTTCGAAAGTTTGAAAATAGTTTTACGTGAATATGAATGTTTTTTACAATATATTATTAAGAGGCTGATGAATATTTTATATTTTTTCGGTCGTAAATAATTTTTTTTATTTTCAATATAATATGTAATCTAACTTTTCTTAATTATACTTACAAATTTATATATATAAACTAAATTGTTCAACCCGTATATCACACGGGTACATAACCTAGTATGTTTTAAAACAAGATCTCAAACAAAGAAACGAGTAGGTGGCTTCTTTGAAAAGCAAAAGTAGGTTTGGGTACAAATAGAAAATAAAAAAATAGTTGATACTAGCTTGAATATAAATTAATCTAAGTATCTACTATACAGTGTATTCTGGATGGACAACCTTATCATTTCATATTTATTTATATGGGCAAAATTGTAATTTCATTAGAATAGTAAGACAAATTTAATATAAAAATTTAATACAAGTCAAAGTTCATTTATAATCTCTTTTTTATTAATTTTGTTTTTGTTTTTGATATATATCATTAATGTTTTTTTTAAGACAATTGTTTTTTAATTTGACAAAATTACAAAAGTCGTCCTTTATGTTTATAGCGAATTGCAAACCATGTCATTTAGAAACACAAATTACAGAAAACGTACTTTGTGTTTACAAATCTTTACACGTTATATCCTTTGACACTAATTCAATTAACTTTTCTTGTTAAATATGGTCAAGTGGACCCCATGTGAAGGTAGATTAGTCTTTTTACCCATTTATTATAAAAATAATCTTTTAATACATAAAACTATATACACACACACACAACTCTCTCTTTTCTCACCCTTAAGTTTAATCTTTCTCTCACTCTTTTCGAACCGACACTATCACCCACCACCACTATACCCTCACATAAGGCCCCCTTGGTTATATTTTAACGAGAAAAAATAACTGGGTTAGGGTAAAAGGACGTAACATGTAAGGGTTTGTAAATACAAATTACGTTTTCTGTAATTTATGTTTTTAAAGGACATGATTTCCAACCCGCTATGAACATAAAGGATGATTTTTGTAATTTACTCTTTTAATCTTTAAGACGCTCATTAACTATGTATATACACACATATACGTCGGTTCACCTCCTTTCAAGTGCCTCTTGTAACATTCACCATTTTTCTCAATAATTAATTAGAACTTTAGGGACTTAAAATGCCAATGATCAAAAATAGTAAAACGCCCAAACCGTAATTGAACAGTAACGTTTGGGATAGAACTATACTACCTGGTATTTTGAAACTTTAAAAGACTCGATTTATTATTTCGGACTTTGTTAAACGATTATAATTCGGCGTATAACTGAACAATTATGTGGAGATATATACTGAACGCGTAAATAATAATATATGATCATGAAACAAATAACACATTAAACAATTGTTACCAATTAAATAAAATTAACTTTGGCTAAAACATCTATTAATACTTGTTTTAGAAAATAAATATGTCTTATTTAAGTATATCATATTTAAGGGAATTCATTGCTTTGAAAAGAGTTACAATAACATTACTTCTTGGCTATTAAATGGAATAATTATAACTAAATGTGGCGTGAATTAAATTAACTACAAGTTGGAGCTTTTGGCTTGCTTATAACCAAAAACATCATGACAAACAACCATACCTCAAAACTCTCTCTACTTATTCTTGTAATCCAAACCCCAACAAATAACTTTTCTCCTTGACTTACACCCATCATGGCGCATCTCCGCTCATGACGAACATACTAGAAAAATGTGAGTTGTTTGAGTGACTATTCAAACCGTACCAAAGGTTCGATTCGATTTTAGATGCTCTAAATATATTGGACGCGATCAATATATTGTCTAACTTGAGGTAAGCATCTATTTTTTTTCACGGATTTATTTTCCTATAATATACATTAACACACTAAACGTGATGTCTTGTTAAACAAATTGCGTTTTGTTAGATCACCAACAAATATATAGGGCTTTTAACTATAAAACATTTAGTTCTACTTATGAGTTATGACCGGCCAACATTTACAACCACTTCTTTATATATTTTTATTTAACATGTTTAACTCTTATAAAGTAAATTCATATACATATATGTATATATAAACTACATGAATCTCATGTGACACCCGGCATGTATAAGTCAACATTTTGTAAACACATAAAGTCTACCTTAGCGAAAAACGTTTATTAAACATACTTGACGGGGTCAGTCGAGTCGGAACACAGTTTGTATTGTCCAGGGTTCAATGATCCGGAAGATCATTGGGTTGATCACACACACACACGTTACGAGTCCCGTTGTTGGTGAATTACATAAACTAGGTCATGTGTTATGCGTAGATTGATTCTTGTGGTAGATTATATGCAAATACGTGTTTAAACGATGTCTAAATGATCATCCATGCTTATATATGTTAAACATAGGTTAAGATTGCATGTTCATGTGTTAGGATGCGTTAAAATGTGTTAAACAAGACAAACTGGAAAATCTGGAAAAGGGCACTTCCTGGTTCGACCGTTCGAAGGGTCGAACCTGTCCCATGAAACTACATTCGACCCATGAGAAGGGTCGAACCTGGCTATCTGTTTTAAAAGAACTACATTCGACCACTTAACTCTACGTTCGCCCACATGCAATGGTCTAATGTGGACATAGTATAAATACCACACTTTGTCATTTTTCACCATTTCACAAACCCTAAACGCCTCTAAACACTCTCTAGCAACTTTAATCATTGAGGAAGGAGTTTTTGTTCTTGTTTTCCATAATCTAACCTACAAACATCTTCTAAACAAAGATCTAAGGTGTGTTCTTCATTCTAAATCATTTTTAAAGCATTTCAATTCGTTTTCATTAAACCCCAAGAGTCCAGATCTGATTCAAACATGTTTTCATGGATAAAAGCCTTCCTAATGTCTTTCTAAACAAAACCTATTCATAAACAATGAGTTTTCATACAAATTAACATGTGTTAATGGTGTTTTATGTGGTGTTATGTATTGTTTGATGATTGATTGTTGTATAGATGTTATAACAATGATCTAGGACAGTTATTGATGATGATTATGATTGAGATAGGTTACAATTGATTATTGATGATGTTTTGTTCATTTTGGGGATTTCGGGTTAGATCTAGGGCTTGTTCATGATGATAGTGATAGGGATATGATTGTGGGTTTCTTGTTCATGATAATATGAGTATATTAAGTTGATTATTGATTGATTTCAGAAAATTTCCTATTTGGGTAAAGATTGCATGCGTTTGATGTGACATCTCCATAATTTACTATTTTGGGTAACTTGTAAAACGGACGGATTTCGGGATAAAATTTGTAGGGTTTTGTAGGAATATGTTAATGATAGTTGACTGCTGTGATTGGTGATGTTTCGTGATGTTTTCGGACCGTTTAGATGCGTTTTGGTGCGTTTTATGAAGTTCTGCAGCAAACGGTCGAACGTGGAACTCATTCGACCCTTCGTGTGGTCGAACGTGGCTCAAAACGGTCGAAAGTGGCTCTAATGGGTCGAATGTAGAACCATATGGTTGAATGTGGGTGTCTGGGGGTCGAATGTGGGTGCCTGGGGTCGAATCTGGGTGTCCGGGGGCGAATTAACACGTGTTAGGGTCGAATTAACTTACGTTAAGGTCGAATAAACATATGTTAGGGTCAAATAAACATGTGCTAGGTCAAATGAACTTGTGAATAGGTTGAATGAACATCATAAGAGTTGAACCAAGGGTTCATGGGTCGGACCAGAAGCCCTTGGGGGCGAACCAAACACAGGAAACTCCCGATTCGACCTTACGACTTCGTATATGCGATTTTTGATGCAAACTAAGTGTTTTATGCTTGAAACTTATGTGTTAACCTTATGTGCATAACTAATTTAAGTAATGGGTCACCAACGGGATGTCGGGTCGGTCTGGTATGTCCGGTTAACGTTTAAACACAGTTTTTAACACACGTAGTCAAGATCTGGACAATCGGGGACTAGTTAGCCTTCGGGTTAGTAGTCATCACACTTATGTAAACTTATTTATAGGTTTTCATTAGCTGGGATCATCATACATGAGTCGGATTTCTAATTATCAGAAGACGCACTCTAAGGTGAGTTTCACGGCCCTCTTTTATACACTTTTTCTCGGGGGAGAAGCATGCCACACGTTTTAACAAATACAACGCTTATGTTTTATAACGCAACACTTTTGAAATGCAACGCTTTTGAAACACGACGCTTATGAAACGCAACGCTTTTGAAACACGACGCATGCCAATCTGTAACACCCCAACCGATGGTGGAATCATCGAGGTGTCACGTAGTGACGATTGTTCAAAAGCACATGGTACTAAAATGTAAATATATTATTGAATAATTTAAATTGTCTTACATAGATGAAATGGAAAAAAATACAAAAGTCTAAACGAAACATGAAAATTGAAATAACTTATTAAAAGCAAGCACTAAAATCCAATGCTATGGAACTAAGATCAAACTGCACCTGAAACATGTACAAAATAGGTTTTGTCAACATAAGAAATGTTGGTGAGCATTCCTAGTTTTAATACATATAGTAAGTTGGAAAATGTTATGCAATTCAAGTGCAAGCTACAGTGCATTTATGTAAACTATGTATCATACAAATGAGCGAAATCAATCCTATGACTGTATAAATGTACTAAAATGAACGGCGGTGTACTTATCCAATAAATGGATAATAACTTAACAATGACCATGGATTCTCCGATGAAAAAGGGGGAGAATCACCTAGGTGGGTTGTCAATCCAATAGCGCTATCCATGTTAAGGTCGGCTTGTACATGGTTAATTATTTCACTAAGTACAAATGTATTCTACATGTAATGTTTAAGCATAAAGCACATATATAAGCAAATGCACAATGTACTAGAATTGTATTGTAAAAATGTGAACTTGTATGTGTATTGTGTATAAGTGTACATGTAACACCCCAAAAATGAATAAAGGTAAAAAGAGGATAGGAAATACTCACTTTCGCCAAATGACTAGATGACTAAGCGAGCGTGAAAATGCGAGCAATCCAAAGATTCAACAACGAAACTAGTCCAATTTAGAAGAAAAGAAACCGAATAGGAAAAAATATCAAGCTTCCAATTCGCCAATTACAAGAGCTTATAATCAAAGCTTCAAATTTAGAAGTAATATACTCTAGAAGAAAGGTATGAGGGAGAGTTTAATCGAATTGAAACAATCGATTTAGAGGTGCAAAGTGTAATGGGTCATAGGTGGGTTTTTATACTAGTTTTGGATTCAATTAGGCTTTAAAATTGGTCAACACAATAAAGTAAGGTTTTAAAATGAATTGACTATTTGACTAGAACTTTGACTAGGATTTTGACTGAGACTTTGACTAGGACTTTGACTAGGATTTTGACTGAGACTTTGACTAGGACTTTGACTAGGATTTTGACTGAGACTTTGACTATTTGACTGTGTCAGCGGACCGCGAGGGCTAAAAAAATAATTTTTCTGATTTAATCAATTTTAAGTTCTAGACTTGTTTCCTTTGTTTCTAAGTTGTTTTAGGACCGAAAATTAAGGGCTTTAAGTATCAAGGTCTGAAACATACGTGCTCGGGTGTAGATGTGAGTATAAAACATGCATACTTTTACTTATAAATTATAAGTTTTATTAAATTGTGAATTTTGGTCCTATTAAAATACGAGGGTTAAAAATGAAAATTTTGAAATAGTTGAGGAACCAATTATGCACATTTATGAAAAGTGAAGGGTGCAGGTTGTCACAATCTCCCCTACTTTAGAAAATTTCGTCCCGAAATTACTTTCAAGTGAAGGTTTCTATGAAACAAAAGACATTTGTAAAAAGGCAAGTAGATTTTAAGAAATGCATCAGCCATGATTTGACAAAGTTTGAAGTAATTGTTTAATACCCAAAATAAGAGTTTGAAAATCCTTAAAGTTTGACCCAAGGTTAGAGAATTAAGAGTTTATAATGAGCATGGTTTGGGAAAAGTATGTAACTGGTGAGGGCAGGGCAGTGTTATAGTAGCTTCCTTTACTTTAGAGAAGTTTCTGACCGAACTTTATTAAGGACACGCAACAGGATTTCGACTAACAGATTGAGTAAGAGTATAGAAAGTTTGTGTTTTCTGTGTGGATGGTCCAGAGAAAGACTCTAGGAAGTCGAATTGAAGCTCGTGTAAGAACATTCTTATCGAAAATGCTAGCTATTAGTCAACGATCTAATAAAGAGATAGTAATGGGTAGGTTCTTGGTCAGACTCCTAGTCCGCTCCCGCAGTATCGCTCGTGCTTATATATAGGGTGTACCGCAGCTAACCCACCACACTACTGATACTTTGGACTCGTACTGATTGTCTACCAATAGCATAAGTAGAATCACACACCACCCCCATGTACCTGTAAATCCATGATTGCGTTCCGGACCGTAATCATTGATTTACCTTACACTAGGGTGCTATGCTTTTCCATAACACTAACATAAGTAATACAAGAAACAATGCGTGCAACCAAAATGTGTTAAGTAGTAGATACTGCTCAAGTATAAGGTGCGGTTAGAGGTTCTTCCCCTTTCAGGTTCACCTTTTAACCGTAATGAGATTAATGTGTAAGTATAAGACATGATTAGGGGTTATTCACCTTTCGGGTTCACCCTTAACATGTAAATTTTTGTTCACATCATTGGGCTCTAAACAACCATATTGATAAACTCTGAGGATTACACCGTTCCCCTTGGGTTAGAGGAATACTCTGAACTGAGTCGTACATGGGAACTGGCTTAGATCTCATACGAGCTATCAATTAGTATGTTCGTTGGTCATGATGATGAACATAATAATGTAAAGTATAACAGGGTTTTGCTTACAACAAAAAAAATATGCAAACCAAATATGCGTTCATGTAAGTATATAAATATAGCATAAAATTTCGATTGAAAGAATAACATAACGTAAATCGAATAAATCGCACAATTTGCACAAAATGAAAGTAAACGAATTAAATTAATGCTCAAAACTAGTGTTGTAAGAATAACTACTAATAACTAGTGCGAGAATAGTTGCGAATAACGCGTGAAAATAACTACCAACAAAAGAATAATACAAAAATAATAAGATAATGTACGAACGTAACTATAAATAGAATGGTGTAAAAAAAATAATGAAATTTACTGTAAATGAAAGTGCGCAGAACAGACGTATAGTCTACTGGTATGAGGATAACTTTTTGGAAACCGAAGAATGTTTTAAGTTCAAAACAGGTTCACTTGAAAAGATTTCGTAGGTACACATTTTCATGTGTTTACGAGAAGTCGAGTTTGAAAAGTATTATAAGGTATATTATTAGTTGCAAATTCCTCCCGAAAACATATATTGGATACGTTATATGAAAACATGCAGATTTACATTTGATTTGTAAAATATGTAATGCAAGTTTATAAAATGCAAGATGAAACCATTTCATGAAGTGTGTGTAAATCTAATGTGTTTCGAAAGACCAAGATTTAAAATGATGTGAAGGTTGTGAATGATCCCAGATGGCCTGACGAATTTTGAAAAATAAAATTTTCTGTATTTAAACATTTCTTTAACTTGTGGGTTGAAAAGTCTGAAATTTTTAATTGTTATAAAATGTTGAGAAAATCGAAGTGTTACCCGTTAAGACTGGGTAAACTTGAAACCTTTTAAATTTTCAAACTTTTACGAAATTTATACATTGAAAGATCATTTATTTGCAGGATCGTTAAGGCATCTCTTTGGGCTCATAGCGGGCTATTTGTTTCAAGGCACAAGGTGTATGAAAAGTGTGTTCTAATTTGGCGAATAGGCTTTGTGAAAAGACTTATAGAATAAGTTGTCAAATTAATCGTTTTGGAGAGTAGTGTACTAGTGCGTATCGTGTAGGTAGGCATTTATGTATGAGTTTAGTCTGACTAAGAAGTTCTAATTAATGGTAGTTGGCTATGGCTTAGGAGACTGGGTGCAGCAATATTAGTATTAGGTATATGAGGATATACTGTGACTTCGATCAAGTAAGTTTGTAAACATGAAGGTATAAAACAGGTTGAAATAATAAGTTTGGAAAAACCATGTTCATTTTTAACTGTATGATGACGCAACATTCCTAAAATCAAGATGTGATCAAAGTTAAACACAAAGTTTAAAACTTAAGTCGTGGGTAAAAATGTTTTAACGCAAAACGAGTAATACCTTATAGTGTAAGAATCATGAGCATAAGTGAAATAGTGTAAGCTTTAATGCGATAATATATCGAACAAAAGTTTTAGTAATGATGATAAGGGATTCAAAAGCGAACGATCAATGAATAATGGCATATGAAACATCAAGTGATTAAATGGAATCTTCAAATGATAAACAAACATAAATATCAATGATATAAATCATTGGAATTGTTTCTATAGGAAACTTTGACCAACTCAAGTATTTGAAATTTCCAAGTGACTTGTGGGGGCGTACGTTAGCCTATTAGTGAATGCTCATCCCAAGAGTTCCCAGGTAGGCATACGGGTCCCTCGTCTGATTGGGATTTATGCGAAATGCCTGGCCTAGACAGAAAACTCAAGATACAGGCGCTCACCCTTCCAGATTGCACGTGCCCCATCACTAGTAAATTCCAAAACTTTAGCGAGATTAAAAACGAGATGCAGAAATAGATCCTTGAGATATGGATTTCACTCCTAACTCAAAGATGTATTTCAAAATTGAAAACGATTTTGGAATGAAATCAATCGCTAAGTTAAGGATATCACTCCTAGCTTAGTGGTTAAGTTCCTTTTTGAAAGAAATACTCTTTGAGGTGTGGATGTCACTCCTATCTTAAAGATATATTCCTAAGATAAATAACATATAGAGGAGTGAAACTAATCACCAAGGTATGGATGTCACTCCTAACTTGGTGATATCGTTTCGTTTGTGAAATACGAGTATCTTCTTCTTTAAACAACATACCGAAAGAATAACGAGAAAGAATCATAGCGAAAATATCTTGAAAGAAAATAATAGGATAAAGAGAAATAAACACGAGAGGACTCGTTAATGTAAGCTTGGTTATAGACTAGGCTAAAAGGCATTCTAATAACCTAATTCCCTATAACCATGGCTCTGATACCAATCTGTAACACCCCAACCGATGGCGGAATCATCGAGGTGTCACGTAGTGACGATTGTTCAAAAGCACATGGTACTAAAATGTAAATATATTATTGAATAATTTAAATTGTATTACATAGATGAAATGGAAAAAAATACAAAAGTCTAAACGAAACATGAAAATTGAAATAACTTATTAAAAGCAAGCACTAAAATCCAATGCTATGGAACTAAGATCAAACTGCACCTGAAACATGTACAAAATAGGTTTTGTCAACATAAGAAATGTTGGTGAGCATTCCTAGTTTTAATACATATAGTAAGTTGGAAAATGTTATACAATTCAAGTGCAAGATACAGTGCATTTATGTAAACTATGTATCATACAAATGAGCGAAATCAATCCTGTGACTGTATAAATGTACTAAAATGAACGGCAGTGTACTTATCCAATAAATGGATAATAACTTAACAATGACCATGGATTCTCCGATGAAAAAGGGGGAGAATCACCTAGGTGGGTTGTCAATCCAATAGCGCTATCCAATGTTAAGGTCGGCTTGTACATGGTTAATGATTTCACTAAGTACAAATGTATTCTACATGTAATGTCTAAGCATAAAGCACGTATGTAAGCAAATGCACAATGTACTAGAATTGTATTGTAAAAATGTGAACTTGTATGTGTATTGTGTATAAGTGTACATGTAACACCCCAAAAATGAATAAAGGTAAAAAGAGGATAGGAAATACTCACTTTCGCCAAATGACTAGATGACTAAGCGAGCGTGAAAATGCGAGCAATCCAAAGATTCAACAACGAAACTAGTCCAATTTAGAAGAAAAGAAACCGAATAGGAAAAAATATCAAGCTTCCAATTCGCCAATTACAAGAGCTTATAATCAAAGCTTCAAATTTAGAAGTAATATACTCTAGAAGAAAGGTATGAGGGAGAGTTTAATCGAATTGAAACAATCGATTTAGAGGTGCAAAGTGTAATGGGTCATAGGTGGTTTTTATACTAGTTTTGGATTCAATTAGGCTTTAAAATTGGTCAACACAATAAAGTAAGTTTTTAAAATGAATTGACTATTTGACTAGGACTTTGACTAGGATTTTGACAGAGACTTTGACTAGGACTTTGACTAAGAATTTGACTGAGACTTTGACTAGGATTTTGACTGAGACTTTGACTAGGATTTTGACTGAGACTTTGACTATTTGACTGTCTCAACGGACCGCGAGGGCTAAAAAATAATTTTTCTGATTTAATCAATTTTAAGTTCTAGACTTGTTTCCTTCTGTTTCTAAGTTGTTTTAGGACCGAAAATTAAGGGCTTTAAGTATCAAGGTCTGAAACATACGTGCTCAGGTGTAGATGTGAGTATAAAACATGCATACTTTTACTTATAAATTATAAGTTTTATTAAATTGTGAATTTTGGTCCTATTAAAATACGAGGGTTAAAAATGAAAATTTTGAAATAGTTGAGGAACCAATTATGCACATTTATGAAAAGTGAAGGGTGCAGGTTGTCACAATTCTCATTCACATTGTTTGGTGTTTCGTATTTACCATATGCGTTTACTCTAGTACTTGGTCATCATTTTGCACTCATTAGTCTGATGTGGGTCCTTTGGAGATGTTACTTGGACGGTACCGGTGTATCATTTATACCGATCACAGTAATCTCCAGTAGGCCTTCGATCAGGAGGATTCATTGTTTTGTATTCACTTTGGGGAGGGCGGTTCCCTGGCATAGGGTATCTGTTGATATCATCTTTCGTTCATGGTTATCACTTCGTTTGCGTTCTGGGAGACGTTACTTGGGTTAGGTCGACACTCATTACTGTCGAAGAGTGAATCTCGGGGCGAGATTCCTTTCAACAGGGGGATGATGTGACGACCGGGAAAATTTTTCTTTTTATCGCTTCGTTCTCTTTGACTTCGGGAAATTTTCGGGACGAAACATGTAAACCTATATTCATAATCATTTTTACATACAATTCATACACATGTTATGCATTGAATTCTTGTGCTTTATGCTTAAACATAAACGTAGTATACTTGCAATCATTACGAAATCATTAACTCCGTACAAGCCGACTTTAACAATGGATAGCGCTATTTGGATTGACAACCCGCCTAGTGAAAAGTACCTATGTGTGTGGGAAGTCCTAGGTCATTGTTAATGCTTTAAACTTTGTCACATAAGAGGTTTGATTTTGACCCGTATTGTGTACTTACGTGTTTTCCATATTTGCCTTGAATGACTCATGACACTTGAATTGTAAACAATTTTTTAATACTTATACTATATGTACACAAAACTAAGTGTACTCACCAGCATTATTGTTGACGTTGTATTTTGTACATGTTTCAGGAGACGCTTGATGATATCACATAGGCATTGGGACTTAGTTGAATAAAATAAACATATTTCATGAGTTGTTTTGAGACTTGATGTATTTTTTATTTTCTTTGTTTGACATTTGAATCTTGAACTTAATAATATTTACACTTTAGTACCATGAGCTTTTGAACAATCGTCACTACGTGACACCTCGATGTTTCCGCCATCGGTTGGGGTGTTACAGATTGGTATCAGAGCCGTGGTTATAGGGAATTAGGTTATTAGTAAATGACCTAGACTATAACTAAGAACCTATACTTGACCTTACTTGTGTTTATTTGTTTATTTGCTCTACTAACCTTTCTCCTTTATCACCTCTCATTCTTTCCCCTAGCTCTCTCCGTTTCTTTATTTCTTCATCATGGGCTTTGAGGATGACTTCACTTGAGAAAAAGTAAACATTTTGGAGCATGTTGGATATTCTTAGCTTAATTGTCTAACCTCGTTTTTCTTTGAGTTTTTATCCCTTCAAAGTGTTGAACTCTACATGAGAGAACACGTGAAATCTTGAAGGGTGGATGCCTGTACACTGGGTTTTATGGCATAGGCAAAGCATACCGCATAAATCAGAATCATCCGACACACCCGTTATGCTTAACTGGGGAATACTGGAGTGAGTGTCCACCTATAGGCTAAAGCACGTCTTCATTAATCTCCAACCGAGTTCGATTCTTTGAACAATCAAGGTTTTGTTGGGTCTTATGACTACACAAGAACATTCCAATGTTTTATGTTTCATCGTTGATCTCTCATTTTTATGATAAACTATATTATACATTATATTTTATGAGTTCCATGTTACGATTTCATTTTCTCGCATAATTATTTGACTATAAGTTACAATTTTCATTAGCATCGAATCTATTTTCTAAGTTACATTACACTATTATGCATACTTCAAATATGGATTGAAAACTTATAATTCCCTTTGAGTTCGATTTTCGTAAGCATCATACCATTATCTCATAACCTTTGTTGTTATTCCTCCATGTTACAATTTCCCTCCCATGATCATACATTGTCGTTTGGTGATGTTATGTCAATATACTTAGTCAAGCCAATTGTGAACCTAAAAATCGTGATTCCTTTATGTTTGCTTTTGAGTTGTTTTTTCATAGGTTCATAATCTCATTTGACCTGGTCTATGTCCTTATTGTTTGTTCTTTTCTTGTACTTCTAATTTCTTTTCATTAACTTTTCCATGTGAGTCTTAATTCATATCTAGAGTGGGTTAATCCACCATTTCACTGTCCAAGATTGGAAGGGTTTTCTCGTTCATCCGATACACATTTTATTCAACCATAATACACTATGCCCTACCTTATACCTTGTGTGGGACACAGTATGATCTCAAAAAAAAAAAGGATGTTTTGATAATTTTCATATTAGCTCCACCAAATACTTTATCAGCACATTGTTTATTCAAACTACCCACCATTAGTGATTGGTGGTAATAAATATTTTGAAATTACTCATGTCTAACATGTAGTTGGGAATTCGTCAAACATTTCGCATTTAAAGCAAGTAAATAATAATGTTCAATAAATAAAATGAGGTTTACAAAATCGACAGAAATTTTAAAAATATAAAGATTTTCTTAAAATTTATCATGGCTACCTGGGGTCATCCTTAATATTATCTATAACAACCATGCACTTTTCAACACAAGTTAAGTAATAGTCTGCAACCTTAAGAACATCGAAGAAAGCGAACCAGAAAGCGTGAGCCTTGTTGGTCAACTTCATCACCTCGATATCACCACGGAGTGATTATATTTAACGCATTCGTTTGAGTTCACAAAATGTTTTCTTGTATGTTTGGATTTTAAATCAGTGTTTAACATGTTTGGCTTTCAACTTTAATGTCTTAATCATGTGTTCTCTTATACTTGATGGAAGATGTGACCCCATGACATGTGACGTACGAGTATTTTGTAACATGGAAATTTTCTAACATTTCTCAAAACGTGAGACTTGATTTTCTTGTTCAAAGTAATTAATATGGTCATTTATGGTGTTTGAAACCAAGGAATTTTCTTAAAACCTACAAATTTGATTTATTTTGTGATTTAGACATTCTCATGGAGACATGGAAATTGGAACTTCACTTTAAATTCGATCTTTGATCATAACACTTTCCATACTCACATATTTTCTTAAACTCGAAATCATTAGACAAGATCAATTTGTACTTTATGTTTATAGATGGAAATTCTTAACATGCTATCGTTTCATCAGAATGTTACATAAGTGTTGACCTAGATTGCAAGTTGCTTGTTATCTTTGCACGGATTCTATAAGCCTTAGTCTTCATGTCATACCTAGACCTTACGTGAATCTTGATTATACATAAACAACCTATATGTCTATTTGTGTTACGATCCTCATACGCTTATAAATGAATGTTATAATTGGTGCGACTGATCACATCGGTTGGGGTGTTACACCTCTGTAACAACCGGAAATTTATGACGTCATAATTAACGAAAATTAGATTAATTAATAATAGTTGATTAGCATAATGATTGGGCCGCGGACGGGCCCAATAATGTACCCGGACAATCTGCTTAGCCCAATAACTAAGATTAAGTGGGCTTATTTATAATCCTTTATGAGGCCCGATAACTATTTATGTGGGCTATACGGGTTGGGCTAGATAGGTAGTAATGGGCCGGATAATTTAGACCTCGATAGAATTAAACAAGCCCAATAATTATTCTAAGTAAACTAAGGCCCAACCATTAAGCAATACCAAACCCGATATAGTTAGGGAGTGGACCAAAGGCTAAGTTAAGCCCAAACTCAAGCCCAATAACCTCAATAATACTCGGCTCCCTCTTAAAGAAGTAAGTGGCCGCCACTTTTGGTAGAATCTTCTATCAAATCCTCCTTGATTCACCATGACACTCCATTACACCTTATGCTTCCACCTCATATCACCTACAACCTAGACCCTCTTATCACATGCATGGTATCTTGCCTATATAAGAAAAACCATCGGCCACTATATCAAGCTTTAACACTCTCCATCAAACCTACTAAATCACCTTTATCTATCATGCAAACCACTCTTGAAACCCCAAAACCAATCGGCACTTATACATACCCCTTTAAACCATCCTACTAATCTCAATACATCTACTTATCCAAGCTTGAAATAACCTATATTCTAAAGAAAACTCAACCGCACCAAACCTAAAAACAACCGGCCTTCATATTAATTAACCAAGCAATTGTGGATCAAGTTGTTTTCTTGAGTAAGTTGAGTCTAGAGTCCCTTAAGGTCGTGTGCCAAGCTGTAATGGCCAGCTTTTAGTTAGATCTTTACGCCTAAGCTGTAATGGCCAGCTATACGTATGATTATTTATATATGTGTGCAATAACTTGATTTGTGTTGAAACAGGAACCCGTGGAAAATAGAAATCTTGCTTCGAGTGAAACCGTAGACTCGGAAATAATTAACGTGAGTGCATGTACCCCTATGTTTAAATGATTTCGGGGTGAATGCATGTTAGTTTTTACGTGTGATTTGATAAAATATTGGTTCATGATCATGAAAGAGTTAATAGAATCGGTCGAATAGAAATCACGTAGAATGGATCCATTCGGTATCAACGGGATGTATTTTTCTAAACCAAGTAGAGGTTTGGAACCACATTAAGCATTTGTATGGTGCTCCATCGTTAAATATGTTCCACCTTAGAATGACCGAACCATATGAGAATTGTTGTTATTATTTATAAACGAGTCTAAATCTGGCATCACTCACTAGCTTTGTGGCTAACGTATTTTTAACATGCATTTCAGGTTGATTAGATTATGGGAACCCGAGCTCGGTAATGTGCAAGTTCAAGTTTTAAAAGTGTAGTTGTGAAAATGGCCTTTGGGCCGGTTTGTTAAATAAATGGGCTTTGGTCCAAGTGTGTAATAAATAAGGTTGTCTTAATGGGCTTCGGCCCAAATGGTTAAAACTCGGAACTATGAAGTGAGTGTAACGGGCTTGGCCCGGTTGAACTATGTTTTGGGCTCGGCCCATGTGAAATAAATAAGAATGTGTTTTGTTAAGTATAAAGAATTATTAGAATAAATAAATTGGTAATTAATAATACGTGTCACGATTACCAATCCGTAATGACTCGTTAATTTTCGGGTCGTTACAACCTCCTCATTGCAGAAACAACTATTCACCTCATTTCCATCAACACACCTTTTAAACCGCCATTGGTGCGACTGGTCACATCTGCAATCACTGTGCTTCTTTCGATATCCCTAATCAGTTTTAACCGGAATTTATTTTTCTCTTCCATTTACCAATTGAATCCTACTTTATACCCTTCGCAATAGCAACATGGTTTCAATATGGACGAAGTTGAGAAGAAGACAAGCCGAATCACATGTGATGTTAGTGTGTCCACAGCCGGTGGTTGAATTTGGAGGTCATATGAACCAAAGTTTTGGAGTTCAATAAGAACACATTAACCGTGCGGTAATTGCTTTAATTTAGCTACTATTTTCATGAAATCTTCTCTTTTTAGGGGTTTGTTTCTTTGTTACAAAACATATAGCATATACTTTTTCTAAGCAAAAAAAAAAGGTAATAGACAAGATATGGAGCAAAATATTGATTGTAAGTTTCTTAATTAATTTATATTAGATGTTTTGTTATTGTTAGTTATTGATGTTAGCAACCATTTATATTATTGGGAAATTAACAATTTAGTTTGGGTAGATAAAGGAATCAAATCTGAAATCTTTGTTTAACACATCATAAAACATATAGAAAACTAAACGGAATTGTTTAAATTCAGATACATAGCCTAAGTGAAGATGTTCCTTCGGCGATTATTAAGTTAAGGCTAGGCAAATTCTTGATAGTAGAGGAATTCCTACTGTTGAAGTTGATTTGTGTACTAATAAAGGAATTTTTAGAGCTTTTGCTCTAAGTGGTGCTCCTTTGTAATGTAAGTTCTCTCATGTTTTGTGATTTAGAATACTTAATTATGTCTGTTAGTAGTTGTTGGGGTGATGTTTTCGAGTTATACACATTAGCAAACTTGGTTAAAAAAATAAGAATTAGTAACTTCCGTTGAAATGTAAGATGATGATGATGGTTTTATTATTTACTTAATTACTTGCAACATATAAGGAGTCACTCTGATAAACCAGTGGCCATAGATTTGACCAGATGTTTGACCATGTTATAAAACATAAGGTGATTTTTATTATATCTTCTTTGATACTGCAATTTATCTCCTCCTAAAAATAGCTGGAGTGCGAACTTAAATTAGATAGAATTAGAATTAGAATGATTTTTGTTGTTTAACTTTTGTACAATGACAATTAGTTAATGGATTTTGATTGTTTAACAAGTAAGGAATACGTTTATATTACGCTCACCGAAAGAGGATAAGCAACACCCGCTGCTGTAAATTATTAATTATCGACTCCACTGCAACGTGCAAGCTCACATTACAATATCCCGTCCGCATAAACAAATTTTGTACCAGAAACACACGTAGGGGCTCGAATGCAACATATTATTACTTAGGTGTTTTAACCAACCGGCATAGATTGTCACCTTACCTTCCTCGTCGTTTAGACGGCGCTTCAAATCAAGCAGAAAACAAACAACAAGCCAATTAACCAAACAACGTGTAGTCTCGCTGCAACGCGCGGGCTCCTGCTAGTTTAGTATGGAGGGTTTTCGTGTAAACTTTGATATCAAAACTAAAATCATGATTAAACGTCTAAGTATGTTGAACCATCAATAAATGTGTTTTGAATGAAAATGGAATACAAAAGCAATGACGTTTTAAAATTCTCAAACCAAAACAATAAAATATATTTAAAGCCGATTTAAAGATTTTAATCCGTAAGATTATTTTAGTGATCCTCTTGACCAAGAGATTTGCCCATATACCCATTGACTTTGTCCATTTCCTAATCAAAGGAGAATACATAGCTACAATGTTTTTGGTGGCAAATAAGGATTTTTTTTTTAACCGGCTAAGTCATACGCATTCTAATTCTACTCTAACTTAAAACTTAATGCCCACTTCTAATACAAAATTCAAATTGCTATTTTCACTAATTCTAAACTCGAATATGCTATTTTAATAACTTCCCTCATTTTAACTATGATATCATTCAACCGTGGTACAAGGTACTATGTTTGCTTAAATAACAAGGGCATCCCGTGTGGGATGATGAGATGGGCGTCTTCACATCGTCCACTGACCGTGTGACTGACCATCTCTCCTATCTCTTTTCATCTTCTGAAGCGGCTCTCTCTTCTCACATCCAGTGGCGAAGCTTGACCCGAAGGTTCGGGGGGTCGGAAGTCACTGGTTTCGGGGGGTCGAAAACCAGTTTCGGGGGGTCGAAACCCTATATTTTCAAAATTTTCTATACGGATACTATATAATCGGAACTTCTGCGCGAAAATCCGGGGGGTCGGCCGCCCCTCCCCGCCCCTACAAACCTTCGCCAGTGCTCACATCTGACATTATCTATCTGATCGCACCATTACAGAAGAATTTTTAGGCATCTTCCTTTATTCCGCTTCCTCCCAACCGTTTTTCTTTTTGTCTACATCATACCAATAGCTTACACGGGTTTCCATAATAGGATGGTCTAACTCAACAAACTATATACATATGATATAATTATACTACAAGTAACAAGTGGGTTGAGGATTGTGGTAGTGACATTATGCAATTATGAGGTGTTTGTGAAAAGGATGTTTCACATAGAATCAGGAGAGTGTGGTAGGAGACGGTCAAACAGTTCGGCTCCATGAAGCAAAAGATTGTGATCATTTTGAAAAGTAGGGCATTGAAAAGGAGTAAAATAATTTCAGTATGATTCCCATTACTATATTTGAGTATGATTACATATTTAGTTGGTTAAAGTTATCATAAAGTTTTAATTATCTTTTTTAGTTACACATTTGATATCAGATTCAACTAATATGGTAAAACCACTAATATTTATTGTTACATATATTTTTAAAAATTAGAAATTGGCCCCACGAACCGAGTCATTGCTAACCTAGCCCACTATCCGCTGATCATTGTTGCACTTCTCGATCCTCCACGAATATGCTGGCTTGATATTATGCGTAAATTGAAGTTACATGAAAACTATCTTTATTATCATGATATCACATCTATCAACTTTTAAGAAAGATATAAAAAGTTATCCATGATTTTTAATATTTCTCTTAATAGGGATTTGTTTTGTAATGGATCAAAAAGTATTGATTAGTGACATAAACATAAACAATATAATTGATAGGATAGTGTTTAGATTTTAATAATTAAAAGCAGGATCAGATCGTGTGATTACGCACATTTCTTACTTTTAATTAATTAATATATAATTGAAGATATTTAAGATAAGATATGACTCCTACCGTCATACGTTTTTAGAATTAAGATCATAAATTATGAACCGCGATTTTGAACCGAACCGAACTGAACCGGAAATCGTTTTCATCAAAATTTAAGAACCAGAACCGAACCCTAAATACAAGAATACGGTTCGGATCTAGCGGTTCTGCGTCGGTTCCTCGATTCTAGCGGTTCCAAACCGTGAATTGCTCAACCCTATTTATAATAGTATAGAGAATTCACATCCCCTTTATTAGGGGTGTGCAAATAGAGCTTCGGTTACCTTTAACCATGACCATAACTGTCAGTTTCGGTTAATCAGTTATAAGACTCGGTTATGATTCGGTTTAGGTTAATTTCAATTAATTCACCAATCCGTGTTTGAACTAAATTTAAACTAAATGAACATGTTAGACTTTTATTGTCTTAGTTACAGCCGTTTTTATAAAAAAAATAAAGACACTAAAAAACATACACATCCATACAATTAGCCAAATTTTATATAATGGTTGTTTTTTTAACCTTTTAAAACTAATTAAAAAATTATGTAAAAAAATTTCATATATGTTATTTATGTATATAAAGAGTGATTCCTTAAAGATGCATATTTTAAACATAGATAAATTTTAAAAGCATTTCTTAATTCATTTGGTTGGTTCGGTTAACATTTGGGTATTAGACACCTTTAAACATAACCATAACCGATTAAGCAAATAACCTTAGTTATAACCGCCGGTTATTAGTACATATCAGTCAATTCAATTCGATGATGGTTTGATTATCGGTTAATTTCAGTTAACGGTTAAGATTTGGTCACCCCCGTCCCCCACCCTTTACCATTCTTCACCTCATCTTCATAATTTAAAAAAATTCAAACAAAAACATCACAACATCTCACTCCATAATTCTATCCCCAACTTTAAATTTAAAAAACACACACACATTTACCCTCAAAGATTAAAAAAAAAAGCTACTATTTGCCGTTATATCATATACCTCAAACCCACATAGGGCTGGAAACAAACCGAATGAACACGAACAAGGCCTTGTTCATATTCGTTTGCTAAGAAAAATAAGTGTTCACACAAACGGTTCATGAACACTTACTGTAAGTCCCGAAATAACACGATATCAAGTAACACAACAGATTGACGGAATCAAAACGTTGTGTGATTCAAAAAACAAGATGAATAATATGAACGAAAAGCTTTCTATTGCATACGGTTTTAGAGAACCGTCTGATACAATAGAGTTCTTTGTTAAAAACAAACCGCTAACCTAACAAATGACTAGAACATTACATTATATAGGTCATGCACTAGGTTTGGCCCACATGGCCTAGCCCAAGCCCAACCGAGAACTAAGTAGTTTTTGGCCCAAACACCTTAAATAACCGAGAACCCAAGTGTTCTCAGTCCTAAATAGTAAAACACCAATATTGATCAACAATATTTATTTGATAGCGTCAGTCTCACTATTATAGACCCAACAATCTCCCCCTAGACTGATGCTATCAAATGATCTTCATAATTTGAATGTAGCGTTGTGATCTCCCCCTAGATTGTTGCTAGGGTGTTGGTGTTGTTTTGTTGAAAGTCTTTTTTTTTTTTTTGCACTCTCAAACTCGGGCCACTTCTTCTTCTATGGGAGTAAGATCCACACTTGAATCATCATCAGCATTCGCTTGATCATTTGCTAAAGAAGATGTGAGAGGAGGATTCTCATATATCTTTCTTTTCCAATCATTGTCTTCAAGCAGGATCACAGGTACTTCTGCATGTGTTTCATTATCAGAACATGCAATCACATCAAGTTCTTCTGGCTCAGGTACATCTTCCCATTTTGGTGCTTCATGCTTGTCAGCAACTGGAAATCATTCTTCTTCAACCCCTGTTTCTTGATTCAAATCGAATTCTGCACATTCTCAGAACTTTGTAAGCAAACGTAAAATATAACAGAGGATCCAGTATACACATGAACACCAAGTAAATCCAAGAACTTCCCATTGAAATTTTCAAAAGAAACTTGAATTTCATTAAATCTTTTGGATGATCGGTAAAACTTCAAGAATGGTTGATTTTATAAAATTAAAACAAAAAAAATAAATAAACAAAAGCAAAACAATAAGAATCAAAATAAATGAAAAAGAAATTGAAATAAAAATAACTATTTTTTTTTGGGATTTAATCACTGTGATTTAGACTCAGGGACACTTATCAACACAGATCTACTCCAGTCAGTCTGGGCAATTGCCAGTATATTCGTCCACTTAAACTTATTGCCTTAGACCTTCTTATTTGACTATCCGTGATTAATTTATCATGTTTTGGTGTATTAATTATGGACACTCAATCAAGTCACAATCAAATCCTAGAATTATATGCGATACACTCTATCATGCAAGCAGTTTCCCTACCACATATTTTCACGGTGGCAGTTCTAGAATTCTGAAACCTTAACTGGGACTTGGTTGAGAAGAGAAAAGAATAGATCATTAAGAAATAGAGTGGTATAATATACAAATCAATTTGATTTCTCAAATGATATAGGTTTTGGTGTTTTGGGCTCTAGAGGGCCTCTTTTGTTATGCACATTGGCATCTTTTTGGGCTCATTGGCCTCTTTTGGCGTTTTTGATCTACAGTGCGACAATGTACAGCTAGGTCAGCATATATCTGGATGCAGCAAAAGCTGACATTGCCTAGCATCCCCAGGTCTTTGCTTACACAAAACAAAGGAGATACACGATATTTTCAGAAAAAAGTTTTAGACCTAGAACACAGTGTGTATCGGGACGTCACACAAGTATTCAAATAAAAAATGTACCAATCCCAAGTGACGTTTCCTACTGAGGCCATATGTTATCTTTAAGTGTGTCACTAGATCAGCCAGTTTTCCAGTCGTAAGGACCAAGCCTACCAACACATCACCCTAGAGCCTAACCGTTTCAATGTTGGTCTTACGTGTGTCAGCCATTTTCACAAGTGATACAACAAAAACTCTTTTTGTAGTTTTCTCATTTCACATGTTTTTGTATTTTTCTTATTTTCTCTTCCATCTCCCCCTAAATTTTGTACATAACTCAAATGAAACACTATTTTTGTATTTTCCTTGATTATCTCCCTTCTCCCCCTAAATTTTGTGCATAAATAACGAGAGAATACACTTTATGTATAAAATTTACCAAAAAATAAGAAAAATCTTTTTGTTCTTTTCTATAATCATTCTCAAAGTAACGACCAATCAACCTTTTTCAAAGTTTGTGCATCAAATTTAATGTACCTGCCATGCTGACCTTACCTCCCTTATCTCCTTTGAAGGAAACATACTCTGTGTTAAAAGATGTAGAGGTATGTAACAGAGAGATGTCATCTAACATATGCTTGGAACAACCACTACCAACACACAAGTGGTTATTGATAATCCTCCTTGGCTATCCCTGCATGAATAAGGAGATTAGTTAAACATTGGTACCCAGGCCATCGCGGTCCTGGGCACTCCTGAAGCATCTATGTAAGACACTTCCCTCAAGCACATGTCCTTATTCTCATTTGGATCAGTTGCTGCTGCCGTCTTTGCTTTCCAAACTTGCTTAGGCTTAAGAACCAGTTTTGCTACTTTCGGAGTAGCAACTTTTGGTTTCTTAGGTTGTTTAGACTTCTGTGGTTGAACAACCTTCCATTTGCTCTTGGCAGCATTCCAGTCTCCATCAGACGGTTTGACTTTGGGATTCGCATTCTTCCTTACCTTAGGTTTTTCAACCTTCATTGGCTTGGAGTAGAAGTTTTCCCTAGGCATAAACTTCTGATATTGTATGTAATAGGGCACATAAGGACGATGTGCGCAGTTTCTTGCAATGTGACCGGGTCTTCCACAGTTATAGCATGTCTGCTTCTTTGCATAAGGAGCAAGTCCCGGTCTGTTAGATCCCACTGAAGAATGTAAGTCTTGAGATTCGTTTGATGATTTGTTTGCAGGCTTCTTACTTTTTCTGCTCTGCTTAGAAGATCTTGAACACCCGTGTGAACAAGATTGTCTTTGCGATGTTGACTGTCTTTGAGCTTTATGTTTGACTTCAGGAACCTGTTCATGAGAGTTAGCACAGGTAGTTATTCTATGTGGTGGCACATATTTATCAGTCGTGCCATTAATAGATAGCTCAGAAACAGTCTTTTTCACATATGGTTCAGCATCTGCAGATAAGTTAGATTGTTTCACACAAACATCTGCATTATTAGTGCAAACAACATCATCCCCCTCAACCTTAAGCTCTACCTTAACTTCATCTGCACATGAGGTAGAAGCATCAGTAACATTCACACATTTAAAATCAGGGACTGTTGGCTTTACCACACCCGTGCCAACAGTCTTTGAATCAAACAAATTTTTTGAGTCAGATTCATTTGATGTTTCTGACTCAATTGACGAACTTGAAGAGCTTTCAGAGTTTATAGATTTGGCAATGCTTTTAAACAACATAGATTCAATTGATCCTAACGAAAAATTCGCTTTTGTTGAACCTTTGTCAGCATCGACAATGTCAGATTTGTTATTTTCAGATTTAACATGGTTGCTCTCTTCATCGCTTTCTGATTTAACAAACTTAGCAATATGAACATCACTAAGTGGAGCAACATACTTAGATTGTTTCATGTGCCCTTCTGGTTCAGCAATCTTAATTGGCACAGACTTAACCGGCTCTACCACTAACCCTTTTGGCTCTGTTATCTTTATGGGAACACTCTTTGCGGGTTCAACCACCAACCCCTTCCCATATTCCATATTTTTCTCATTTTCTATTTCCTCATCCGAAAGAGGCAATCCGGTGTAGTTGTGATTGTAGGGAAGTGCAATTTCTACAAAACCTATACCAGCTCCTTGTTTTTCCCTAAACTTGAGTTTTGAACTTATCATTTTCTCAACACGCTCACTAGAACAATCAAATTTTCTAAAATGGAAATCGGCATTTTCAAATTTTGATTTCAAAGAATCTAGCTCGGCACTAAGTTCATCAATAACTTTCTTCTGATGCATTACAAGGCAAGTTTTATTGCTTAAATCATTATTGTATTGAACGATATCCTTTTCTAAGGAATCTACTCTAAGTTTATAGGCAGAGGTTCGGCTATTAAGACAAGAAATCTTTCCTTTTAGCTCATCATTTTCTCTTACTAACTCAGAGTTATATCCTACGTAATATTTAGCCTTTTCAGCACAAGCATTAGAGCATAGATCAGAAAATACCTCATGTGAAGCATGTTTGATATATCGTACCAGGACAGGAACCTGATACTCAACAGGTACTTGAACAACAGGAGCGGGCGTCGAAACAGTAGCAGGTGTGCAACGTGGCTGAGTAGCAGCATTAAGATTTTGCGCCTTTTGCTTGTCGTCTGAATCATAGCTTTGATGATGGAGATGAGTCCTGACAGAGACAGATGTTGAAGATCCTCCGTCTTCTTGATCACGGCAACATTCTTATCCCAATTCTTTGGAAGAGCATTTAACAGTTTCTTATTTACCTTAGAATTGTTCAAAGTTATGTTTGCGGTCTTCATTTCAGTTACCAGAGATACGAATCTCGCAATTTGATTTTCAATGGTTTCACCAAGAATGCAACTGAATTGATTGAACTTAAGCCACAGCATGTCCCTTCGACTTTGCTTCATGTCATCACTACATTCATAAAATTCAATCAGGGAATCCCATAATGCTTTGGCAGATTTAGTCTCTCCATATTTTGAGACGATCTCTGGTGCTAAACCCATAATCAGTGTGTTCAGAGCCTTTTCATCAAGCTTGACTTGGTCCCAATCTTCATCTGTATATTCAGATTCAGGTTTAGGTAGCGTAGTACCCTGCTCTTCATCTATAACGTAAGTAATTTGAGTAGGACCTCTGCAAATAGCTCTCCAAACATTGGCATCCTTTTCTTTAACAACTTGAATGAACCTAAATTTCCATTCAGCAAAAGACTCCCCTAACATTAACATGGGAACCCGAGTACTTGTTGCATTCATGACTAGGATCAAAACCGAGAAATATCTTCAAGTTCGAGAACCAAAAGATTAATCGAGCACCAAGAAACTCCCGAGAACAAACTTCCAATCAAGATTCAATGAAAATCCGAGAAACAGTAAGCAGACCGAGAACCGTGTGAAATCCTAACAAAATTCCTTGAACATAAACAAATCTCCGAGAACCAAGCTAAATCCGTGAATCGAAGCAAAAACCTGAGAACCACTTGTAAATCCGAGAACAAGTCTTGAAACTTGAGAACACTTTAAATTTCCGAGAACTTGTGGAACCCGAGAAAAATAATAACTCCAATAACAAGAAACCCGAGAACCAACTCCTTTTCGAGAACACAACTGAAATCCTGAGAACCTCAAACGTAGTAAACTGAGAATCTGAGAAAAAACACCGAGAAGCAATATCACAGCTTATAGAATTTCCGAGAACTAATTTGTGAACACGGTATCAAAAACCAATTAGAGAACTCTAATATTTCCCTCTTCTTCCGAAAACCTGAGTTAAGTTCGAAAACAAATTAAAGGCGAGAACATGCCCGAAAACCTATGTTGAGTTCGAATACAATCCGAGAACCAAACTTTCGAAAACCTGAAATATGACAATCCTTAGAAAATCTAAAACAACACAAGACTAGAAACCGAGAACTTTCAAAAACTTCCGGATATAATCAGTCAACAATCATTCCGAAACTTTTGGAGATAGAATTTTGAATATTTGAAATCTTTATCAAATCTTCTAAATTAACCAACTTCCAAATTTATCTCAAACACCTCCTAGCTTTCAAAACAAGGATCAAACCACCTGTTCTTCGTGATCAAACCTATTAAAACTCAGCACCACATTAAAGCCAAAAGAAAAATTCATATTAATCGAAAAATTTAGATCAAAATTATATTAATCGTAAATGAGAAGACTTATGATTTGAAATCCACAATTAACCAAAAAAAAAAAATTAGCCGAAGATACTTAACTTTTATTATTGAAACACTATTAAAAAATATTAAAACAAAACTTCAAACTTGATTTAGATTAAAAACCATACATATCGATGCTGAAAAAATTTTGAACTAAAATCCACAATTAAGAAAATCCAATCGCCGAAGAGAATGACTTTGTAGTTTTTTTTTTACACAATCTGGCCAACCAGAATACAAAATAACAATCCGAATAAAAATTAACCGAAGCAAAAAAAATATATTCTTTCAATAAAAAAACCCTTTTGAATCCCTTGATATCAAAACCGAGCCTTGAACAAGCTTCAATGGCTCTGATACCAATTGTAAGTCCCGAAATAACACGATATCAAGTAACACAACAGATTGGCGGAATCAAAACGTTGTGTGATTCAAAAAACAAGATGAATAATATGAACGAAAAGCTTTCTATTGCATACGGTTTCAGAGAACCGTCTGATACAATAGAGTTCTTTGTTAAAAACAAACCGCTAACCTAACAAATGGCTAGAACATTACATTATATAGGTCATGAACTAGGTTTGGCCCACATGGCCTAGCCCAAGCCCAACCGAGAACTAAGTAGTTTTTGGCCCAAACACCTTAAATAACCGAGAACCCAAGTGTTCTCAGTCCTAAATAGTAAAACACCAATATTGATCAACAATATTTATTTGATAGCGTCAGTCTCACTATTATAGACCCAACACTTACCGAACGAGATTTTATGTTCGTGTTCGTTTGTTAATTTTGTTCATGAACGCACACGAACATAAATGAACATCAATGAAGATAAACAAGTGTTCATGAACAGAACAAACACAAACGGACATATATTAACTTTCGAATAAGATCGAGTTTACACACATTAAAACATTAGCTATATCCACCCAAAATATATGTGACAACCGTCACCCTCGTATTTTAGCAAGATGTCAATTATAGTCCCTCGCTTATTCAAACGTTTATATTTTAATCTCTGAAAGTTTCATCGTTTTCAAACTAATAATAGATCAAACTCAACGTTTTCACTTACACTTGTTATGGACTGTGTCTACATTTTTAATCAAATGTGTATCTTGAAACGTTATTTAGAATGGATTTATTTTAAGTTTTATGAAGTTTAAATGTGTTTAGGTTAAGTTTTGTTAACTTAGTTAACTTTTTATAAGGAAAAACTAACCAAGAGAAATATAAAACTAACATAGTTAAACTTGAAGGGTTGTTTATGCCATTTAATAAAACTTAAAAAATATATATTAATAAGTTGTTTCCTTCCGTCCCTGTTCTGTTCCGATCAAGTAATCGCCGCCGGCGACTACAGTTCCGGGGAAGGAAAACAAAACGGGTTTGAATGTTCTTTATGTCCCAAAACGTTTCGCCTTTAATCTATAACCAATCCAAGCCTTTTATTTCTCATTAAACATAGTAAACCCGTGTGTAATTCGTGATTACTAGGTGTAACCGGCGAGTTTTAAATCACAACCAAACGATCAAAATTTCTTAATAATGCTATAAATTGAATCTTATCATTAGTCTTCTACACCTCTAAGCATCTTAAACCCATGAAATTAAATTCATAAATCTGTCCAGAAGGTGTATGAATCGCATCTTAAGTCTCGGCCTCTTTCCTCTTCTTTTTCGACCATTAAACGCTATTGTAAGTATCAAACTTTTATGCCGTTTTAATCTTTGTATAGTCCTCTTTGAAAGCCCTTTGATTTCGGACCTAAACTGTGTCAGAATCGGGTTATTGTATAAACTAGGGTTAGGGTTTCTTAGTTGTTCATTTGGGGAAGAAGATGACTAGGTTGTAACTATTTATATAGTATTCTTAATCAAATTATTCAACATAATTGATATAGTGTAGTGGTTGATGTGTGGGATGGTGTTTCAGACCACTCGGGTTCGAGACCCATGCCCCACAATTCTTTTTTATTTTAGTTTCTTTTTCTTTTTATTTTTATTATATTTTGATATTATAATCATTTATAATTCATGTAAACTTGTAATATTCATAAGAAATTCATTTTTGCTTTAAAAATTATAAAAATTTAGGTATAGTTTCTTGACACCTCATAGAAAATTATCACACTTTTATTTTCTGGAAAATATCTTATTTTTATATTTTTATTGAATTAAATTGTTTAAACCATATTTAATTGATTAAAAATTCATTTTTAATGATTTTAATCTCAAACTTTTTGAGTAATTATTTCTCATCATCATGAACTGAAATAAAAATTATTGGTTTAGAAAACACTATTTTTATTAATTTTCCTATTTTAATCATTTAAACATGATTTAATTCTATTAAATCAGTTTTAAAAATAAATAAGTTTATAAAAATTATGAGAAAATTATTTTCATTGATTTACATCATAAAGAATCCATTTTCTATAAAAATAACATTTTTGGATCATGTCTCGTATTTTTAATCTTATTTATGTTTAATTAGACATAATTGAACATTTATTTATTTACACTATTTAAACATCTATTTTATAAATACTTTTCTTATAAAATGGAAATGTTTTATGTTTGAAAATCTTAATTACCATTTGTTAGATCATTGTGAAACACATATTTATTTATTTACACATTTATGATTATTGTATTTATTTTAATTTAGTTAAAGTAATTAACTAAATTATTTTGTCTTAATTATTCAAACATATTTTTATCTAAATATTCAATAGGTAATAATTATATTACGTAAACCGTATTTACAAACTTTGGTATGTTATTATACAACTATTACATTAACGCGATTTATCATAAAAAAAACTCTAATTCCCCAAATCGACTTGGTAAACCCTAATGCCTTAGACCCAAGTTACCTTAGACTTTTTAGACACTTCCTTATTAGTATTCTTACACAATATGAGTCGAATTCCTCGAATTCCCATTACTTAACTCACGACCGCTTAAGTTGGATTATTGATCGCTTTCGCAAACTGTGAGTATATCTTTCCCCTTTTTCATGTTTTACTCTTTTGGGGCTGTTCATGTACACTATGACTAAATGTTATTCTTTCACTAAATGCAATTCTCATGTGTGTTTGCGTTATGTTAATTTGTGTGTCTATGACTTGTCAAAATCATTAACCTTTGAGGGCCTGGCATTTCAATTAATAGTACTATGGTATATACCGTTGTGACTCTGTTGAGAGTCCTCGTCATTGCTATGTATTACATTACTACTAGCGCATACTATATATATCTGCTTTTCTTTACATAGGGTTGATTTTGAACGGATATTACTTATTACATAATTGCAAATGGTACCGCACATGAATTGCTAAACACTTTTCCTACTATATGTATTCAAACAGGGTATGCTCACCAATACATTTTGTATTGACCAAATCATTTTCGTACATGTTTCAGGTTCTTATGAGATTACTTCCAAGCGTTTGGAACATAGACTTAGATTGAGATTACTGTATCTTAGTTTAGATTGCTAGTCGTAATTGTTGTATTTCTTTTAATGTAATAAATTATTAAATTCAATGTATCAAAATTTACATTTCTAGTCCATGAGCTATTGAACAATCGTCACTACGTGACACCTCGATGTTTCCGCCATCGGTTGAGGTGTTACAATATAACCTCATTATCTAAACATACTTAGTACTTAACATAATATTGATAAACATAATAAATTAGTGTCTCAAAAAACTAAGAACGCATTGAAGGTGGATGGAGGAGGGTGTTGGAGGTGGACGGTAGAGGGCGTCGAAGGTGAAGGGCATCAACACTGAAGCGTGGAAATATAATGAACTTTGATACTAAAAGTATGTTTATTAATATCATATAGTTATATATTTAGATCACATATATTATTTATTTGGATAAAATAAATAAAAATATATAAGGATATAAAAAATTATAAAAATTAAAAACCCAATAAACTATCAACACAAACGAACATAAATGAACAGGTTACCGAATGTTTACGTACATAAATGAACGAACACAAACGAACTTCCCGCCGAATGGTTCATGAACTATTCGCTGAAAGTTCATTTCGTTTGCTGTAATACCCCGACCGATGGCGGAAACATCGAGGTGCCACGTAGTGACGATTGTTCAATAGCTCACTGACTAAAAGTGTAAATTTGAATACATTGATCAAATAGTTTATTACATTGAAATGAAATACAATGATTCTAAGGCACCAAGTCTAACTAAAATAAAATAAAGTCAAAGCTTAATTATAAAATCCAAAAGCTGAAAAGAAGCGTCTCAAAATAACCTGAAACACGTACGAAAATAGTATATGTCAATACAAAAATGTATTGGTGAGAATACCCTGTTTGAATAAATATAGTAGGAAAAGAGTTTCGCAATTCACGTGTTATACCGTCTACAATTTAGTGTTCAAGTTATGTACAAATGTCATCCAAAACCAAGCCTTAGAGTAGAAATGATATCCAAGAATAATGGGATATCTAGTATATATGTATGGTAGTCGCCCAATAGTATGATTATATATAGTATGCGACAAGGCAAAGTAGTTTACACATAACAATAGTTAAGTACTATTTATTGCTATGCTAGGCCCACACCGGGTTAATGATTAAGGTCATAAGTACACACTATCAGCGATCAACAAGTAAAACACATACAAGAATTGCGATTGTGAATATAGACTAAAGCATGATTAAATGAGTGTAGTAATAAGCGTACATGAGTCACCCCAAAAGTGTAAAACATGAAAAAGGGAAAAGATATACTCACAGTTTTGTTAAGCACGATGAATCCAAATAAACTTGTTCACGAGTTAAGACTAGGAATTTTGAAGAATTCAACCTATACGTATAAGAATACTAATAAAGGATATGTCTTAAAAGTCTAAGGTATAAAGGTTCGTTAAATTATTTGGGAAAATAATATTTTTGTGAAAAATATGTATTTAGCGATAATATGTATCACGAAGGTATATTATGTTTTAAGTTTCATATATTGAAAACCCATTTTTATTCATTCTTGTCATGTCTAGTGTCCATTTAAACAAGATTAATCAATAAATCCCAATTTATATACATATATATATATATATATAATAAGTTTTGTTTTTTTTTTCATTTTAGATCCATACATTATCATTTTATCTTCTAAAAATCATGTTTAGTAACTTGGATCTTGTTAATCATGGATTAGATCGTACATGCAATGATAGATTTAAAGTTAAAACTTTACATATATATATATATGTATATATACATACATACATACATACATACGTACGGCCACACCCACACACACATCCCATTCTCTTTCATTTTTATAAAACCATTTTTTATCATCTCTTTGTTGTGTGAATTATCCAAGTATAGAAGTGAAAAGATTAAAATAAGAAGAACATTAGTTAGGGTTTTTACCTTAAAGAAAAGTGTTAAAACTTAGATGAATCTTGCTTCAAAAATCCTAGAATTCTTGCTTAATCTTCAAATACTTTATGTTACTTGGATGATTTAAAGTTTTAGAATGTTAGAAATGATGCATTGGGAAACTAAGAGAGAGAGAGAGGATAGGGGAAGGGGGCGGCAGATGCAAGGAGGAAAGGAAAGAGGTGGAGTGTTGAAGTGGTGATGAGAAGATGAATGGACTAGTGTGTTTGTGATGTTTTATAATGAAACTCATGTATCACGAGTCACCACTCTAGGCCTTTGTGGCAACCCCAACTCATGACACACACACATTAGTAGGCTAGATTACTTGTCAACATAATATTAATTTATCATATAGTGGGTATTATGTGTAGATTAGCGGGTATACTACTAGTTAACGCGGTACAGACCTTTAACCGTTTTAAATACCCGACAAACCAAAAAATAATATTTTTGACTCTAAGACATAATATTATACAAGCCAAGTTAATATTGGGTGCTATCTAGTGTAAAAATGACGAATTTTCATAGTATAGGCGCGCAGACTGCGCGGTATCGTGCGTTGTGACTAAAATCACAATTTTTATACTCTAAATTTATTTCTTCTTATTTTTCAACTAAATATGTTTAGAAATATCATTTCAAGCATAAATTTCAAATTTCAAATTTCGGACTTAAGCATGAGTATAAAACGTGATTTCATAATAATCAAGTTTCAAAGAAAAAAAAATAAGGACCAACATGCGAAACATAATAAATTTACAAGGACTGAACTTGCCAAAGTTTCAAATTGTAAGGGCTACGAATGTCACATTTGCAACCCTAATTTACCCACACCCACAAATAAATTATAGAAAGAACTAATAAAAAAGAGAAAGAAATAATTTAATAACAAAAGAAAGAGATACTTGTGGGAAATGAAATGTTAAGTTTTTTAAAATTAAAGATGAATTAAAAAATTTATGACTTTTAGTCGAATTATAAGGTTGAATATGGTGGATGAGATGTAAATGCTCTTGGGTGTGGCTAATATTAGTCCAATACCTGGTCTAATATTCATTGGGTAATTACCCATCGGGTTTAGATACAACCACATGTATTTGGCATACCTATTAGTTTTTATACAAATACCCGATTGTAACGCATTTAGTTCTTAACACCTGCCGGAACCTTAAAGTTAGAGACGAAATCCAAAATTTTAGTAAGCCATAGGGATCATACATGTACTTTACTGAATATAGTTATCATGATTAATAATATCAAAAGACAAAAGACAAGACCCAAATATAAATAATAACCTCGACGTACATATTTAAAAAGTATTTCTTAACAAGAATTAAGAGAAAATAAAAATAAAAATTAACAAGTGTTCGGAAATATGAGACTTTGAGTAGAGAAAACAAGTACTATAGATACTTTTAGAGGCCATGTGATATGAATTCGGTGAGTGAGTCGGGGAGCCCACGTGGACACTTCCCGCTTCGGTGAACGCCAACCCCCCCCCCCCTTTCAGTTTTTGGTGACTATGGGGAATTTTCCTCTTCCTCTCCGAGCTCTCTTTGCCTTCTTTTAGTTCTTTTCCTTTTAAAAAAGTAATAAAAAAATGAAAGGGGAAATCATTTCCCTCATTTGAAAGAAAAGAAAGAAGAAATAACGTGACACTAAAGTTAAGAAAAATTGGGGAAGGGTGTTTCGAGTTCCCACACCTCATAGGCTTAGGTAATCTAGCTAGGTATCCCCTAACCTAAGGCTATTTGGTATGGATTTGGGGAAAGGTATTAGAGTGATGATGTGTACAATTCCCCAAGGGGAACACCCCCCCCCCCCCCCCCCCCCGGCCCCAGGTTGGGGTTTCTCCCCCTTTCTCCCTTTATCTTCTGATTGGCCCATTTGTTTTTTTTAATCAAAGTTTAAATAATAAAAAAATGAAAGGTAATTGGGGGAATTAGAGGAATACCATTTTCAAACTTTGAAAGAGAAAAAGGAGAAAATGAGATGCCGTTGATGTGGTATTTAGTAAAGTTGGGGGAGTTGGTCTCTACACGATATAGTCTAAACCTCTATCAGAATACCCATGTCACCACCCAACCCACGTGTCTCAGCTACTTCCATCAAACCCGGTTCTTTACATCTCTAGCTAAAATCCATGATCATGTGATTACACATACACAATTCACATATATATTTAAAAAAAAATGACAAATATTATTTAATTTATTTAAAATTTTAAAAATCAAATCAAATACACTCTACCCTTATATTCCCCGATAGCTGGCACCCAAACTCGTGGCTGAGACGCAACCCACTTAACCCAACCGCCTCGATAACCGAGCCCAATGGCACATAACGTAATATTTTCATAAACTAGTGGCTCATATTAGTTCCCAATCTCTATAAATACCACCCAATTCTTCATCCAATAAATAAAATATTCAATAACCATACAAACCCGTCATCAAACCACCTTATTATTCTTCTCCTCCTCCTCCGTTGATAATAATAATCACCACCTGATTATATCAATCGTAAGCCTTTTTTTTTTCTTTTATGGTTTTATGTTATAAATTTGTTATTTGGGTTTTCTTTTTTGCTAATTTATTTTAGGGTTTTGTTGCAGATCGGATACTTATTTCACGTCTCAACAAAAAAAAATATATATTGAATTGTAAGTGTTGGGGTTTTGTTTTAGAAGTTGTTATTGATGGATCTGATATGGGTTTATGTAAATGTGTGTGCTTTTGTTGATATTCACGTTATAACCTAGGCCTAGGGTTTGTGTTTTTTGTTATGTTTATTTTATTTTATTTATTTATTTTATGGGTTGATTTAAAAATTTGTTGAAGAACTAATTTTGTTTTTAATTCATCTAATTATTAAAACAAATACTATGTGTAATATTAGAGGTTTTTTTTTTTGGTTTGATTTTTTAGATTCTGTTCAATTTTTGGGTTAAGTTTTTAATCTTTTAATAAGGAATATAGTTTCTTTATGTTTTAAAAGTTCAAATACTTTGTGTAATCACTAATCAGATCTGTGTTTTTTTTATTTATTTTTAGGTTTTGTTCAAATTTTTTGTTTAGTTCTGAAAATTTTTAAGGAATAAATCTTTTTTTTTTTTTTTTACCTAAACGTTTCAAATGCCGTGTATAAACTGAGTTTTTTTTGTTGTTTTTATGTGATTTTAATTTCCCTAATATAAATAATAATAATATAAATTCTATAATTAAAAGATATTTAATAGAAGTTTTATAATTGTAATGTTTGGCATACCAAATATCAATGGCTGTTAAAAGATATATGATTAAAAAGCTATATAATTTAAATGTCTTGTAGCCTTGATTATTATTTGAATGTTACTGATTATGTTATGATATTGTTGTTGGCAATCAGGACAATTGAATGTACTGATGGAGTCTAAAGGTGGGAAAAAGTCTAGCAGTAGTAAATCCTTTTATGAAGCTCCTTTAGGTTACAGCATTGAAGACGTTCGACCCAACGGAGGAATCAAGAAGTTCAGATCGGCTGCTTACTCCAACGTAACCATTCGAACCGTTCGCTTATCATTCCTGCATCATTTTACCCCCATAATATGTTACACTAATCATGTTTTTTTATCTTATTGCAGTGCGTTCGCAAACCATCCTGATATTCTTCCAATTAGAATTCGTTTAACGTCTTCTTGACGTCGTTTATTACCGCCTTTTATTATTAGTTTCGTAGTTATTATCGGTTCCCCTTTTCAGTTATTCGCTCCTTTTCTTCGCTCCAAAGCCCCTTTATTGTTTCCTCCATTGTTGCTGTTTAAATTCTGCTCAAAACCATGTCTGCAATCGGTTTTGAAGGCTACGAAAAGCGGCTCGAAGTGACGTTTTTCGAGCCCAGCATTTTCGCTGACCCTGATGGTCAAGGTCTCCGGGCGTTAACCAAAGCTCAACTGGATGAGATCTTGAACCCTGCTGAATGCACCATTGTGTCTTCATTGTCTAATGAACATGTAGACTCTTATGTTCTATCCGAGTCTAGTCTGTTTGTGTTCCCTTACAAAATCGTTATCAAAACTTGTGGAACCACGAAACTGCTGCTTTCGATCCCGGCTATTTTGAAGCTCGCTGAGTCGATTTCGCTTACTGTCCGGTCAGTAAGATACACCCGAGGCTGCTTTATATTTCCCAGTGCTCAATCCTATCCTCACCGCAGCTTCACCGAAGAAGTTTCTGTACTGGATGGTCATTTTGAAAAGCTCGGTTTGGCCAGCAAGGCTTACGTAATGGGCGGGTTCGATAAGCCCCAAAAGTGGTTCGTTTATTCTGCTTCGGCTGGACCTGTTTCGGCTCGTGATGAAGTGTACACACTCGAGATGTGTATGACTAGTTTGGATAGAGAAAAAGCTTCGGTTTTCTACAAGACACAATTGAGCTCGGCTGCAACGATGACTAATGAGTCCGGTATCTGTACGATACTTCCAAAGTCGGAAATTTGTGATTTTGAGTTTGACCCGTGTGGGTATTCGATGAACGCTATTGAGCAAGGTGCGGTCTCGACCATTCATGTTACCCCTGAAGACGGGTTCAGCTACGCTAGCTTTGAAGCGGTTGGGTATGATTTTAAAGAGATGAGTTTGGAACAGCTGGTACAACGGGTGCTGGCTTGTTTTGAACCGGGGGAGTTTTCGATTGCGGTTGGTGCACCAGAGGCTTTGGAAACGATTCGTTCGATTGATGTCGAGGGGTACAGTTTGGAGGAAAAGAGTTATGAAGATCTTGCAACTGAAGGATGGATAATGTACCAGAAGTTTGTGAAGAAGGATGGTAGCTGCTGCGGCTCGCCGAGATCGGTTCTGAAATGTGAAAGCTGGAAGGAGGAGAGTGAAGAAAAGGAGTGTTAGTTTGCATATTATTGAAGAAGGGTTATTGACTTATTTCAGTGTCTTTGTTTGTTTATTTGTGATGTTGAATAAAAGCCATTGACATGGCTACTTGTTTTCTGAACCTTTGTTATGTTGGATATATTGGGTTGTTACTAAATTCATTTGTTACATTTGATGTTATTGTGTTTGGTTCAACCAAAATGTGTGTTTTGTGAATGTTTTCTCTCACATGTTCAAAATGGAATCCTTTGCCTAACTAGTGGGTTTATCATTTTACAAATTACATTCGGGTAAAAAAGAGTTATCATTTTACAAAATGGAATCCTTTGTTATGTTGGATATATTGGGTTGTTACTAAATTCATTTGTTACATTTGGGTATTGGGTAAAAAAATCAAATTTGGTGATGTATAGAAAATGGATTGGCGGTATCTAATAAATGAAGCTTGATGCCGCCAAACCGGTTAGCGGTATCATATGGCCTTTTTCAGTGTGCATTGATGCCGTCAAATGAAAATGGAGAAGTCAACCTTGATGCCGCCAATCCAGTTAGGGGTGTCATTGATGCCGCCAATTGAGTTGGTGTGTTCTTCAACATTGCCGTCATGATCCCGTCAATCCATTTTCATGCATTCAAACCACCAAATTAAAATCAGTCTTCACCTGCAACCATGCAGCCTATAAAACACACTCACAAGGTCTCTAGCATTGCATGCAATGGTCTTGTAAGTTGCAGATGATTTGATAGGCAAATAGTATTCTTGGGAGTGTAAGAATTCAGCATTTGAAGGTTATAAAATGGAGGTTGAGGTGAAGAAGGAGCACCACCCACATCCAAGAACACACCATCAACACTACAATCTCCATCTGAAACCTTTGAAATTTATAAAAAAATCATACCAACCAAATTCCTCCCACCATGAATCAAAACATGAACTTACACCCTGGTCCCCTAAACGACGATGTGTTGTATCTGCGTGATCGACATCGTGCCTTTCACGTTTTCACAAACGAGGAAAACTTTAATACCGCCATGATGGTAAAGCGTAGCGATAGAGCCATATGGAAGGTACTTCGTGACCACCCTGTTGTAGGACAGGTTCGTCACCTTATCGATGCTGCAGGGTTTGGTGGCCTTATAGATTGTGGTTATCGATACGTTGACCACTCCTTGATAACAGCTTTGGTGGAACGATGGAGGCACGAAACTCACACGTTCCACCTTCCATTTGGTGAAGCTACTGTCACCTTACAAGATGTTAACGTCTTGTGGGGGTTACCTATTGAGGGAGCTGTTGTGTTTGGGGTAGATGATAATTTGTCTACTGCCGACGCAATAGCGTTGTGCCGACGATTGTTAGGTGTTACGCCTACAGAGGCCCAAATGTCCGGCAAGTCCGTTTTGGGTAGTGTTATTATTAATAAACTAAAGCAGCCGTTTGTTGAAGCAGAGGCTACGGATGAAGCGTGCATTTTTCGTGCTCGTTTAATCCTTTTTTTTTTGACCGGTTCCACCTTAGTCCCTGATAATAATAATAATAGATTAAATGTTTTTTTTACTTAAGATTTTTACGAGACCTCAACCGTACAACATCTTATAGCTGGGGCAGTGCGGTTCTGGCTTGTTTATACATGCGGCTTTGTGATGCCACCCAGCCGGATAGGAAAGCCGTGACCGGGCCCATTATGTTGCTTCAAGTATGGGCATGGGAGAGGATTCGGTGTCTCGCACCACGACCATCCCAGTTTGATTATACTTGCCCGATAGCGGCTCGGTATATATCGCAAATCCCAGTTTGATTATACTTGCCTGCATGGCATCCCTTTGTATTTTTTTTTTCTGAACACGTTTTTTAACATGTTAATTTTGTAGGTGGCGAGACCGGCGGTTAAACTTCCAGGAGGTGGCCACACACTGCCTCAAGGCATATCGTTCGCAGCTACAATCGTTGGACGAGGACATGGTATGTTAGTAATTATTTTTAGTTTTTTGTATTAATCATGCATTTATTGTGTTTTGTTACTGACTTAAGTGTTTGTTTTTAGTTCAACTGGACCCCATACAACTCGGTTTTGGATCGACTACCGGCCATATGCTCAAATGGGATGGAAAGCTGGAGGAGTTGTTGTCCGCTTATATGCTTCGAGATCGTTGAGCATCATTACCCTCAACGGGTTATGAAGCAATTCGGCATGGTCCAGTACATACCTCCCAGATAACCTTAACCGTACCCACGGCTCAGCTTGAAAAACTGCATGCTTTGGGGCGGCAAGGACACAACGGGGCGGACTGGATGAGTAGGCATGAAGCCTACATCAATGCATGGAATAACCGTCGTAACACGGTTTTCCGCTCTGATCCCATAAGGATAACTTCAACAACGCCCGATTATATGCAATGGTATATGGGGCGTACCGTTGCATTTATTGGAAATCCGAGTGTAGCACCGGCCCCAGTTGGCGGTTTCCAAGACGACAGTGCTAGAATCCAGTTGATGGTAAAGCATTTTTACGTGCCTAATTCATACATTAATTATTTTCAGTTTGCTGTTTCTAACTAAAAATTTTGTTTGCAGAGGGATGCCATGGGTGATATTTACCGGTCATCTCAGGAGGCATATAATAATCCTCAGGCATTCTCCACGCAGCTTGAGCATATACAAAACACGGCGTTTCACAGTATGATGATGTCACACAATGTCGGACACTTACAAAATCCGACGCATCTTACCAGGGACGCCGTTGACTTGTCGGCACCTGCACGACCTCAAAGGGTGCGCCGGCGATGCGCTCCCCGTCAGGTGTCGACAAACGTGCCGGAAAATGAAGACCAGGCTGCTGGAAGTCACTTTGACAATGACGCTGGGTTTCGTGTATCTGTTGCGGCCAGTAACAATCAGAACCAGACCCGGGGATGTGTCCCGCAATTCATGGACAGTGGATTGGACCAGATGGGAACTCCATTTGGATTGGGTGGATCATTCGTACAGGGAACTGGTGATGTTGGTGGGTCCGGTGGCAATCAACCGGCGGAGATGGGTCCGCTAGCTAACTTTCGTGCAGGCGGAATTGGCATCGGAGATAGTTGGGTGTTTCCTTCATCACCGGGTTACGTGACGCCGGTTGGACAGGGGTTGCCACGGTTTGATCACGACCTTGTTAGTGATTTTCATTACCATGCCCCGCATAATTCGTGTGATGAAGGACCTTCAAGCCGGCCAGGACCATCGACCACACTGAATTTAAACCTCTTTCCTGATGATGAGTACGGTAATGAAGGAGCACCACCCACCAACCAACCACCCAGGAGGCAATCTGAACGTCTTATAAATCAGGGACCCTCGAACTTTCTGGACTGGTTTAACTTGTAACATTGTCGAATTCAAGTGTGTTCTTAATTACTTGTAACATTTTGATTTGCTTTATAACATTAATTATTGATTTGCTTTATAAATATATGAATATATGAATCGTTTAGCCACCTGTGATTCGAACATTGATAGGAGAAACAACCACTAAAATTAAAATCCAAATAAAAGCGTTAAACACTAAAACAAGATTACGTAATCATTTATCGGTGGCCCGAAAACGGCTCGGATGTGTTTTTTTCAAAACCCACACTATGTTGAAAACGGGCCAGGCTGCCCTCTTTGGGCCTCTTTGCAGCCTGGCTGGGCCTGCCGGACAGGTAACCGGACTGACGGACGCGTTGCCCTTGGGTAACACACGGGCGTCACACGAAGTCCGGGCAGTTTTCGGGTCTCCGGGGCCTGATCCCGGTGGCCCGAAAACGGCTCGGAGGTGTTTTTCTCAAAACCCACACTATGTTAAAAACGGGTCAGGCTGCCCTCTTTGGGCCTCTGTGCAGCCTGGCTGGTCCTGCCGGACAGGTAACCGGACTGACGGACGCGTTGCCCTTGGGTAACACACGGGCGTCGCACGAAGTCCGGGCAGTTTTCGGGTCTCCGGGGCCTGATCCCGATGGCCCGAAAACAGCTCGGAGGTGTTTTTTTCAAAACCGGCTCGGAGGGATAGATTTATTTAAATCAAATAATAACACACAGACTTTCCATTTTTGGAATGTCTCAAACAAATAATACAAATTTGATAGATTTATTTAAAACAAATATTACAAATTTATTTAACAACTGTTTTTCAAAACTAGTCACTCAAACTATACAATCTACGGATTTACAAGACACTATATTTTCCGAGATCACCTATTCCAATATTCTACCACCGTTTCTTGTTGCAGAGTTCATTCAGTTTTTGTTTCGCACCTTCAATCACAATTGCTTTGTTGAAATCAACAATAGCTTGTGTTGTGCACCCAGAAACTTCTCTTTTCCAGTCAGCGGGAACTCAGGACCGCATTCAGATTCAAACCCATCTGAATTTGATCTAGGAGAACATGGTTCTACCTGTTGAATATGTGTACCAAATCTACAGGTACCCAATGTTCAAACCAGGCTGCCATACGAAAGTAGTACGGTGAAGAATCGCATCATCCGTTGCCGGACAGGTCGCTAATGACGTGATGTGATTCATCAACACCGGATGGCGTGGGTTTGCCTGGAAAGTAGACCTGCCTAAAGAGCCCGTTGGAATGTCCAGCTTTGGTAGACTAGAGGTTCAGACTACCAACGACAACCAACTCTCTAATATTTTAAACTAAAGTATCAATGTTGCATTCTACACGTGTTATACCACGTGTGGATGTAACATCGATCCAAGTAGTTTAATGTGGATGTAACACCGATCCAAAGACACCGCTTTTTTGGACCCCAGAAAAGCGATGCCAAGCGGGGGATGAAACGGCAGACGATGCTGTTAAGCATGACTCATCCCCGCCGAAAACAGTTAAAACTCCATGTGAATGTAACATCGACCCAATATCAATAAAAAACCATACCATCCAGAACAATTGCAGGAAAAGTATCATATCTCATATTGGGGGGGGGGGGGTTTATTGTGGTTATAATGTATTTTGTATAGGTGTGGAATGGGATGGAGAGAATGGGCAGAGGGCTTATATAAGAAATGAAGTCTAGAACTCAATTGGCGGCATCAATGTATAGAAATCAAATGGCGGCTTCAATGTTTATAAATGAATTGGCGGCATCAAGGTTGGTTAATTAGATGCCGCCAAACCAAATCTATACATCACCAAATTTGATTTTTTCCCCCAATACCCCCCAAATGTAATTTGTAAAATGAAAAAACCCCCTATTTATGCAAAGGATTCGTTCAAAATGTTCCAAAAGCATTAAAAATGCTACAAAAGCATGTTTAATAGGTTTTTATGATAGAAATGGAACTTTGATACATGAATTAAAGATGTTTATTATGTTTTGTTGAAAAGATGCATTTTCAAGTATAAGAAAGACAATATTATATTATGTACGAATAGATAAGATAAAGTAAAAAATAATGTGGATTATTGGTGAATAAAGAATTTTAATGGAATGGAACAATGAAGAAGATATGTAGGCCAACAAAGCATCAGTGTCTACTCGGTCAAACCCATCAATTGTATGTATGACCCACTTGTGACTTGTACCATATTTGTTATCAGCCGTAAATCCTCGAAACAAAATAATAATGTTGGGTGACATTAGACTTTTCATCATACACAAATAATTTAGGGTGAGAAAATGCTTTTTTTTTTTTTTTTTTTTTTAATGTAACAAGGATTAGAGATTTATTATTGGTTGAACCCTATGTGTGCAGCTTGTTATGGTTCATCCATCAACACTAGTATTAGAAAAGGAATTAAGATTAAATATGCCTAATGAGATGTATCCAAGAGCAATCAATCAAGATTGTGAAATTGTCCATGATGATTGCGCAAGCGTCCTTACAGATTGAGAATGAGAACCGGTACAAGTGTTGCAGTTAAGCTGGCGGTCACTGCAACATCCATAAGACTACGAGGTGTGGTTACCGACCGTCCATTCTTCCCCAAGTCCACCTCATCTTCCCCCATCAAGAGGTGGTGTTCCCCCTTCACCATTTCCCTCCATTTCACATACACATACAATATAGTAATAATTAAAAACACATCGGGGCAAAAGGGAAGAATTCACCGTTGGCACTGAAATTTGAAGGGGGGGTTGTTCCCCGTCTTGGTGGAGGGTGCCACCTCACCTCCCCGACCCCTCCCCGATGTCCACACCCCTTAGTCTAACTAGATTGATATTCTTGTAGTATGAACTAGTTGGTTGCTGAGATTGGTTGTAATTAAGTTGATTGTGATATTACTCCCTTAACAAAATTTATCAACAAAGTCTATTCTGATACATGACTATAACTTAACCATAGCTCATAATTTACTTTTCTATCATAACTTTCCCATTAGGCTCGATTCCGTGTTTCGAGCCATCTAGTGATCAAGACTCGATTAAAACTGGTACATATAACATCGTCATACATCCCATTTTATAGGTCGTCGTTGGCTCTCATCGCCCCACCACCGATTGCGGTTGTTACTGCCCACCACCTCCACCTAGGGGTGTTCAACGAATCGAATAACGAATTTTTGAATTATTCGAATCGAATAATTCGAATTTTTAATATTTTTACCTGAATTCGTATTCGATTCGTATTCGCTTAAAATTCAATTTATTCGATTCGTATTCGATTCGAATAAGAAACTCGAATTCGAATCGAATTCGAATAAATTCGATTTAGTTCAGATTCACCTTAAATAACAAATTGTTTTACTTTTAGTTTTAAAACTAATACAAACTCATTATTTTTAACATATAAAATGCAAATCTACAAAATTGATAAACAATATGTCAAATACGATAATAGTAAAAATAGTGGAGAGTATAGTTTTATAGAGTTTTGTGATATATAAGGTAAATATATAAAACATGGTTATGCTAAAAGTTATAGACACTATGGGTTCTTAGAGTTTGACTAAAATTTAGAAGTTTTTTTTTTAATGTGTATACTTGTGTATATAATAATGTGTATATGTGTATATATATTAAAAAAATATACATGTACAATTTTTATTCGAATTTCGAATCGAATCGAAGTTAAAATCATAAATTCGTATTCGATTTTTTGGACTCTAATTTCGAATTTTTCGAATTCGAATAGAATTCTGAACACCTCTACCTCCACCTCACCTATTGCCACAACACCGTCACTGTTCACTTATATCATTTTACACCTAATACCACCTCAAATTATTGATCATCTTTTATTCACAATTGTTTTTGACATAGTGATATATATTTAATTAGGAATAATTGGTCTTTTGTATAATGTAGTACACAACAGTACATAGTATGGAGCAGAAGACAAAATTAGGAAAAGCAAGTTAAAAGTTTTGGCATCGACCTAGGACCGATTGTCGTGTCGTGACTCGTGAGAGAAGACGTGAAACCAACTCAGCATCTACGAGGATATTTATTATGAATTAAATTCGTTGTTGTACCATTTTATCATGAACAAAATTCATATAAAGTTTAGAGTAAATTGCCAAAATGGCCCCTCAGGTTTGGCCCAAAATGCTTGTTTGGTCAGTTATCTTTTTTTTCTGCCAAAAGCGCCCCTCACAGATCGAAAATTGCCATTTTGGCCTATATTTAACAGAGTTTCTAACGAAGAAGAAAAACTCAGTTAAGTGGGAGGGGCATTTTCGTCCTTTCATGTTATAACGTTTAAAAACCCCTTTTGTTTCACTTATCAGTCATTTTAACCCTAACTATACACCTCTTACCTTGTCTTCCATTTTACCTCGTCTTCCACCCTCGTCTTCCACGTTCTTCGTTTTCGTCTTGCTCAATAATGTGGAGGTTTCGAGACAAGGGTGCTGATTTCAATCCTTTGCTTGAATACCGTAAGTTATTGTTGCTTACTGTTGCTTTGTCATGATCACCTCTGCTGAACATGATGAATAATATTTTTCTTTTTTTTTTTTAGGTGAAAATCATCAGTTTTTTTCAGTGGAATTGCATTATGGTGGTGAGCTGACTAATTTTCCAGACAGTACATATGTGGGAGGTAAAATGGCATATATTGATTATGTTGATCGTAATGTTTCTACAATGCTGAATGATATGGTATTAGAACTTGGTTATTCAGAAGAGGATATTTCCATTTTTAGGTATTATTTTAAAGTTCCAGGTGAGGATTTAGACTTTGGGTTAAGAACATTGAACGATGAAAATGATTATAACAGAATGTTGAAAGCTGCTGTAAAACATAGGGTGATAGAAATTTATGTTCAACCAATTCTAACCTCTTCCAATTCAAGTAATCAAACACAACCTGATCCTAGTGATTTAGGTGTCATAACCCAGGCAACACAGCCTGATCCTACTGAAACATGTGTCATACACGAGGCAAAGTTTTATCAGGGTGTTGATGATGGTAGGGATGAGGGTGGTGAGGGTGGTGAGGGTGATGAGGGTGGTGAGGGCAATGATAGTAGTGGTTCTTATTTACTTAAAGAATGTGGTAGAAGACTTGTGGCCATTAGGAAGAACAAGGGGAAACAGGGTACTCATGTAAACCCTAATCCAGATGATAGTGATTATTTTCCTGGTGATGAGGGTAGTGATGAGGGTAGTGATGAGGGTAGTGGTGAGGATAATAATGAGGGTCATGATGGGGAGGATAGAGACTTCATAGTTGATGAGGACAATGCAGATGATGATATTGAGGTTAACATGGATGAATATAAGGCTGCTGTTGACTTTAATGCTAGTGATGATGAAAATGTTGACCCACTTGAGGAAGACATTGACATAGACTTAGATAATTTTGATAGTTTTAGTGATGAAGAAGAGAGCAACACTTTGCAGAGAGCTAATAGGGTTTGTAGGAGAAAAAGGAGGGAAAGAAAAGCTTTTGGTTTAGAGGGGAGTCCAGATTGTCCATTCTCACTTGGTCAATGTTTTCCTGATAAAAAAAACCATTAAGAATATGGTGAAGGATTATGTGAAGTTGCTGTTTGATGCCAAATCCAAATCATCTCCCGATAACTCTAGAAACCATGTCCAACTTGCTATTGTTTCTGCCTCAACCACAGCATATGCCACTGGGTATATCCCATTGTTGGCATCAACAGATACTGCAGTTAAGATCTGTCCTGGAAAAGGGCCTTTTAAGAAACAGCCATCAAGCCCTAGTATGTCTCTCAAACCAGCTTTAAAACCCTATTTTAATGGCCCTAAGCAGACATAGATTCTCCTGAATTGCCTTGTGGGGCTGCTAGGGTTAGGTTCACTCTCAACATCAATCTTAACAGTAGTACCTGGGTTAGCTCTCATCAGCTCAGCACCATAATCCCTTAGCTGTCCATATTGGGCACTATAATCACCATTAAGCTTAGCAGTTGCTATTGACTTAGCCCTGAAGATCTGATTACCTGTTACCTGAACTTGGTATTTGTTCACCATGATTTCTTGGAGTGATTTGATCCTAATTTCTGGATTTGTCCGAAGAATCTTCTCAATCTTTCTTGCAAGCCAACTTACTGTGCACAAATTAACATCCCTAGTTTGGATGCATTCATGCTTCTTGTGAAGTGTGACAATAATCCATGTGCCCTTTTCTTTCAGATTTGAGGCATGCAAAACCCAAGGACATGTGGGTTCCTCGTTACTTTTAGAAGTTTGTCCCCCTTTATCTTCAACTACCACCAATTCTTTACAAATCTGGGCCCCACCATCTGTAACCTTCCTTTTCCCACTTGACCTAGTCTTTAAACCACTTGAATTTACCACTTTGTCCTTCTTCTTTGACCTAGTCTTTACACCACTTGAATTTCCAACATTATCCCCTTGTGCCATAGGTTTTACACTCCTAGGATTCAGACCATTACAAACCACCCTAAATCTCCTTGCTTCATTTCTTACTATATGCAGCTGCCTCCTAGTCTTTATTGCATAATCCTTCACCATATTCTTAATGGTTTTTTTATCAGGAAAACATTGACCAAGTGAGAATGGACAATCTGGACTCCCCTCTAAACCAAAAGCTTTTCTTTCCCTCCTTGTTCTCCTACAAACCCTATTAGCTCTCTGCAAAGTGTTGCTCTCTTCTTCATCACTAAAACTATCAAAATTATCTAAGTCTATGTCAATGTCTTCCTCAAGTGGGTCAACATTTTCATCATCACTAGCATTAAAGTCAACAGCAGCCTTATATTCATCCATGTTAACCTCAATATCATCATCTGCATTGTCCTCATCAACTATGAAGTCTCTATCCTCCCCATCATGACCCTCATTATTATCCTCACCACTACCCTCATCACTACCCTCATCACTACCCTCATCACCATCATCTGGATCAGGGTTTACATGAGTACCCTGTTTCCCCTTGTTCTTCCTAATGGCCACAAGTCTTCTACCACATTCTTTAAGTAAATAAGAACCACTACTATCACTGCCCTCACCACCCTCATCACCCTCACCACCCTCATCCCTACCATCATCAACACCCTGATAAAACTTTGCCTCGTGTATGACACATGTTTCAGTAGGATCAGGCTGTGTTGCCTGGGTTATGACACCTAAATCACTAGGATCAGGTTGTGTTTGATTACTTGAATTGGAAGAGGTTAGAATTGGTTGAACATAAATTTCTATCACCCTATGTTTTACAGCAGCTTTCAACATTCTGTTATAATCATTTTCATCGTTCAATGTTCTTAACCCAAAGTCTAAATCCTCACCTGGAACTTTAAAATAATACCTAAAAATGGAAATATCCTCTTCTGAATAACCAAGTTCTAATACCATATCATTCAGCATTGTAGAAACATTACGATCAACATAATCAATATATGCCATTTTACCTCCCACATATGTACTGTCTGGAAAATTAGTCAGCTCACCACCATAATGCAATTCCACTGAAAAAAACTGATGATTTTCACCTGAAAAAAAAGAAAAATATTATTCATCATGTTCAGCAGAGGTGATCATGACAAAGCAACAGTAAGCAACAATAACTTACGGTATTCAAGCAGAGGATTCAAATCAGCACCCTTGTCTCGAAACCTCCACATTATTGAGCAAGACGAAGACGAAGAACGTGGAAGACGAGGGTGGAAGACGAGGTAAAATGGAAGACGAGGTAAGAGGTGTATAGTTAGGGTTAAAATGACCGATAAGTGAAACAAAAGGGGTTTTTAAACGTTATAACATGAAAGGACGAAAATGTCCCTCCCACTTAACTGAGTTTTTCTTCTTCGTTAGAAACTCTGTTAAATATGGGCCAAAATAGCAATTTTCGATCTGTGAGGGGCGCTTTTGGTAGAAAAAAAAGATAACTGACCAAACAAGCATTTTGGGCCAAACCTGAGGGGCCATTTTGGCAATTTACTCTTAAACAATTAGTATTACTTATTTTTAAATAATTACTTATCATCTGAAATGTCGGTCTAAGTACGTGTCAAAACCGTTTACGAGATCAAATACATTTTTAAAGCTACTTTGTTTTTGTTAAAATTTCTATCAAAAAAAAAATAACAAAACCATGTATTTTGATTTTTAAAAGCTAACGAGTAAAAGTTATTAAAAAAATAAAAATATATATAAAAATGAAATATTATAACAGAAAAAAAAAACACACAAACACAAATGGCTATGTGTCATGGTTTCTTTGTTTGGCAATAAAGAAAAACAAAGGTAAGAGTGCCTCACTTCTCCTATGACCACGCTCACGATCTCACCCCTTACGAAACATTCACGCATGGGGGCTCGGTGTTCCAATGAGTGTAAGCGGACCTCTCCCGCTCATAGTCTCATAGAAAATATTTCAATTCCCATTTCAATTCCAATTCCATCCGTGCTAATCAAGCACGGTTTTTAATGAAATACATTTCCAATTCTATTTCCACCTGATTATGTCAAAAATATTAGAATAGTAGAATGGAAATTTTAAAGGAACATAAGAATGTTATATGGTTTTATCATTTTAATATACCCATATATATTATGGAGTAGGTTTGTGGATATTATTTAGACAATGTAATAGATATTTTATAAAAACAAATTTGCTGATGTTCTAACATAATTGTTAATTGTTATGTGTTGGTTGATATTTTTATGGATAGGTTTTCAGAAGTGGAACCTTATGTATGATTAACGCATTTTATGAAGGATTAAACTAACTTTAAAAACTCTTATTGCAATTAACAATAAACAATGATTAGACGCAATTTGTTAATGTTGTTATCCTTATCAACCAAATATCGTTAAAGTTTGTAGTCAACATTATAATACTCTTTAGATGGTGTGTTGTGGTTGGAGTTATCATCCGGATTCATCCAATAATATTGTGCCACCTGGATGCTGACCGGGCACTGGATAAAGCTCATGCTCGCTCACTTGACCCTTTTGTGGATAAAGCCTCCGCTTGCTCACGTCCCCCTCAAAAACCAAGACAACTAGACGTTGCCCACTATGACCATGACCACTTTGGCTTGCTCGCGCCGTTGGTCGCCCCACCATGTTATGGTGTTTTCGAGTCACGTGGAGTGGTCTTTCGGTCGTGCTGGTTGGTCACGAGACCAAAACAAGTAGTCTTAGATTAATTTCATCTATATCATTTAAAACAGACGAGAACCACCTTTTTTTTTTTTAATAAGAAGAAGAATGATATATAGGCCATAAGCCATTGGATCTACAAGTAAAAGAAAATCACGCAGTAACATTATTATAGTTAAGTTTAATCGCACTTGCTTTGCTTTGATTTTAGCATATTAATATAGTTCTTTCACAAAGCAAATATCATATTTGGGCTATTCACATCAGTTTAATTTTTTAGAGTGACAAGTGAACGTACATATTTTGATTTTAGTATATTAACATAACTAGATTATATCCCGGGAACCTCCCGGGGTTGAGAAATCTAATATGACATATTAATCTTACATATAAAATAGAATGATGCGCTTTACAGTTACATGCAGGAAAGTTTCGGGTAGCACCTAACCTAAAACAATTAAAAATGTATCTCCAATGTTAACGCCTAACCTTAAACAATGTATAACTCTAATATTAATATCTAACCTAAAACAATGTATAACTCCAATGCTAACGCATGTTGAAAATAGAATTCATATTTACCGAAACATAATTAGTGACTTGCCTATACATGATTAATGATTTACCTGAACGCTTTGTGTTTTTTTCCTGTATAAACAGAACCCTACAAAAAAATAGTCGGTTTTTCTCCGTTTTTTATATAACACTATGGTGCTCGTTGGAAAGATAATAAAACGCTCGTTAATTTGGCGTAATTTTTTTCTTTAAAAAATCTCGTATATAAAAGATATTAACGTTTAAAAATTGTGGGAGGAAATATAAGAGATAAGAGATAAGAGAGAAAAATCCAATTTTGTTTTTAAATTTTTTTCCCTAAAATATCTCAATGCCACATGGGATGACACATCATACTTAAGTAGAAGAATATCTTTTTAAATGCCATGTCATTAAAATGACTTTGATTTATTATATGTATAAACTAGCTTTTATCCCGGGAGTATCCCGGGGTTGAAAAATATAACAATTCTAATAATACTAATACTAATAGTAATAATTATTACTTTTGTAATTAAATAAATAAAAAAATAACTTTGCTATAAGGTGACACCATGTGTTGCAGTGTTGCGCGATTCTTTCTCCTAGCTTCTCTTGATGAAGTATACATATGCATCTTTAGAAGAGTAAATTCCAATGAAAGCATGGCGATTGGGCCGAGTTTCAACATCGTAAATAAGAACCTGGTTTAAAAGAAAAAACATGATTAATGAATAACCTGAACACTTTGTGTTTTTTTTCCTGTATGAACAAAGCCCCACAAAAAATAGTCGTTTTTTTTCTCCGTTTTTTATATAGCAATATGGTACTCGTTGGAAAGATAATAAAATGCTCGTTAATTTGGTGTAATTTTTTTATTTAAAAAATCTCGAATATAAAAAATATTAACGTTTAAAAATTAAGGGAGGAAACATAAAAGAGAAAAATTTAAATTTGTTTTAAAATTCTTTTTTACTAAAATAATTCAATTTAATTTTAGTAATTGAGAATTGAGAGATAGAGAGATAAATTTAGGGTTTTATGTTTATCTTTTTTTAATTAAAAAGGGAAATAATTAAAAAACACTAAAAATTTTCAATTATGATGCCACGTAGCAGTTTCATTGAGAGGTTGAAGACACTATTACACGCCACGTCAGCAATGTTCAATTCTTTTATATATATAGATAGATATTTGTATAGATCTCTTATCATTTTGGTGTTAAATGTAATGGGCCTACAATAAGTGCTCTTACCATAACTTGTACTATTTTGTTTTTGTACAATACAGTAATGGGTTTACATTTGCTCCATAACTTAGGAGACTGTATGCTCCATAACTCAGCGATAATAGCCTAGTAGATGTTTTTAGAATGGAGAATTGCACAAATGGGGTGTTTTGTTTCAAGTTTTAAACATAGGTTTTTTCGAGTCCCTAACACTAGAATAAAATGATTTAGGAAAACTCGACTAGCAGTGGCGGAGCTTGAATTTTTAGATGGTGGGGGTCGAAAGTCATGAGATCAAATTTTTTTTCAAGTCAATGGAAGCCGGACTCAATATATACAAAATTTTAGGACGAAAACGGGTAAATTTACACTACTGAGTAAAAAAAAAAACGGTAGGGGCTAGGGCACCCTTCGGCAAGTTGGTTCCATGTAGTGATGGACCCAACTGGAAGTGAAAGAAGCCACTCCTTGGCTTGATCACGTAAGGAAAACGGAAAAAGCCTAAGGCGAATGGCATCATCGGTCGCGCCTTGGATCTTGAAAGTGGCGCAAACCTCCAGAAAACCAGCAATGTGAGCACTAGGATCCTCGTGATCCTTGCCATAGTACTGCACCGCATTCTGCAACATGGTAATGGTGCTGGATTTGATTTCAAAGTTATTATTATTAATCGTCGGCTGGGTAATGCTCGTCTCCAGACCACCAAGCGTCGGGGTACCGATATCATTTAGCGGCCTCGTCTCCAAGTCCTAGTCCGCCATGTCTATGTGCACCTCGTGGAACTCCTCGTCTCCCTCAATAGCCGCGGCTACTGCGCGGGCTCGCTCCCGCAACCGTCTATGAAAATATCGTTCAGGTTCGGAAGAAGGCTCGACGATTGCAGACGCGGGGGTTGAGGACATGCACTACCTGCAAAACAAGAAAAAATATACAATGCAACTATACCAATGGAAACAAAAAAAAAAAAAAAAAAGCACGAAAATAAAGACTAAAACTAAACTAAACTAAACTAAACTACACAAACAACAAGATACTGGAAAAATAATTTTTTTTTACAAACAAAATATTAACAAGTGGCTAAATCAGTAACTCGAATCGTTCTTGAAATATACCGCGTCCCCGGCAACGACGCCAAAAACTTGATGGAGCGTGAAGTATGTATATTTTTTTGAAGATATTTGTTGACACAATTTCTAGTTTTAAAATAGTTTTTACCCTAAATTAAACTACACACACGAAAGGCAAGTGTATTTATCGAAAAGTAATATAATTTAAATGGTAAGAACCGGATATCAATCCGTGGACGCGGTTTCTCAATAATAAACTTTTGCTACTGTAGCCTTTTCAAAGAGTTGATTTTTTGACGTTTCTAAGTTAAATTGCAAAATATTAAAGACTAAACTAACTAACACAAATGCAATCAATCAAGGAGGAATATCACTTTAATCTCGAATCCATTTAGTTAACAAATGACAATAATCATGGATATATGGAAAGATCACAAAACTCATAAATGACTAAAATCTTGCTAAAGAAATCTAGCCTTATGATTTGTTGGAAAGTTAGGATGAAAAACACAAACTAACCACCTAAAATCATACAAGTAAAAACAAGTGATACAATCATGTTAATGTTTGAAAATATAGATTAATTTCCCGTCAAGGATAACTAATCCAACAACCATTAGGAAAGATCATATGAAAAACACATAACCCACCTAAGGTTGATTAATCTAAGTAATATTCATGTATTTCTTCAATTAATGATTTTCATGTCAAGATTACATAAACTAGCAACTCATGTCAACAAATCCTAGATGAACATAAGACCTAACATGACAAGACCATTACAAACACTTTGTCTTTCCAAACATAAGCATAAGGATGCACATTCAAGAGTTTATCATGAATAATCAAGACTCCATTCACCATTCCTAGTTAAAAGACATAAACTAGCAAGAAACCATCTCCGACCACCTCTAAGCTGAGCCAAATGAGAAGACCACCGGTCGTCTAGGCAAGAAACCATCTCCGACCACCTCTAAGCTGAGCCCCATCACGAACCACCACCAAAAACTACATATGCCGCTAGTGTTGTTTGATTTCCGGGTCTACACACCTGCGACGCCTTGGTCCTTCATAAAATAACCACCGCAACCCCTATTGGGCCTGAAACCACGCATCGCCACCACCAGGATAGTGGTGGCTGGTCGTTATGACAGCTTCGAGGGAGAGAGAGATCGGGTTTGAGGGTGGAATGGTTAGAGAGAGAGAGAGAGACGAGTTAGAGAGAGTGTGTGTTAGGGTTTTTCTTTGTTGGCTGCTAAAAAGATGAAGAAGGAGGTAGAATATGATGTTTTTATAGGTAGGGTAAGGTTAGGGGAGTATACCGCGTATTCGAACCCGTTCTAAACGTAATGCGACTCGGTTTATATTTAGGATCCGTAACCTATTACAAAAATTAGTTTGTTTTATTCGAAATTAAAAATATAATAAAACCGAGCAAATATAAGATTATTTTCGTCACTCGATGCGCACGTTCGATACGCGCGTTTTAAATCGCGTTAATTAAATCAGTCGCAGTTTCGATTGTTAAAACGATCATTAAACTTCCAAAACTTTATAGTTAACAATATTTATAATAAATATTTATTTCAAATCATAAAAATCATATCAGTATTGATCGGAAGTTTCCGGTTGTCACATTCTCCCCATGTTACAGAAATTTTGTCCTCAAAATTTGAGTTAGGATATCTTCGAAGAACCAATGGGAGTAAACCAAAAGAGTCAACGGACGTGTCGGTACAAATGACACGAGATAAAGTTTCAGGATTAACTAAATGCAAAGTGTAGACAATAACTTTGTGAACAAGTACTATTGGTGCACCTCAAGCGAAGAAACTAATGCACCGACTTTTTAATTACACACCGCATGGTGTGTTTCGATTTAGGCAATAACATACAAGTTGACGAAAATAAGGCATGCCAATAAAGATCACTCATCATTACAAGTCGATTGAATATTCACCGCAGGGTGCTGTATCAAATTCCAACAATTCGATTCAACTGAAGTGTCGACTTTAAAGGAAATCATCGACGACGTATCAAGAGATTCATTGCCCACAATGGCCTATAATATCAAGACTAGGAACAAGCACTACGAACAAAATAATGATAAAACAAATCATTAATGAAACAATTGTTTGATGTGAAGCTCTACAATGGACCTTCACAGGCTTAAAGAATCAAAACATACAATAGTTGACACGTGTACAAAAGACGTGTCTAGTTTTGTGAAAAGAATAAGGAATCAACAAAAATTAGATCTCTTTACGATTGTTGTTGAAGGCTACAAACATAAAAGAAGAGAGACGTAGATTGTACTCAAAAGATATAACTAGGTTCTAAAACAGGAACCTTAGAAGCTCAAGAAACAAGATCATTGAGATCTTAAACTGGTTTAAGAAAAGCAAAGTCACAAATGACACGAACATGGGAGAATTGGCAATCACGTCCGCAATAACAAAAGAATGAATAACCCTTATCTATTACTTATTTACACAACAACATATAACAACATAGATACCCTCACGATAGAAATTCTTAAAACTATCAAGTGCCTGTAAATTTGCAATAACGTGACGTCTACGTTATCGAAAATTTACCTCACAAGATCATCCTATTAACCTCCATGATGAGTATATCTCAAGCACTCATTACAGTCAAACAATAACACGTATATATAACACATAATATAATGTTTGTCGTGTGCGCCACCTTTTACAGTGCTCTTCTCGTCCGCATTCCAGCTTCTCAGCATCATTGGCAAAACAAGGTGCCTCATCAAGACATTTCTGACCCAAGTCGACCCTGACGACATGGCATGCTCTGAACCAGGGATGCGAGACCGCAGATGCTGCAACAATCCCTTTGCCAACTCGTTCAACTAACGTGACACGTGTGAGCGTTCTAGATACGTCCAAGCTTGAGCCGACAACCATTGGCGATACGTATTATTAACGAAACGTACTTATGTATACTTTACAAAAATGCACACGATATATAAGCAAGTAAATTGTTCCTCATACCAAGAAACAATGCCTCAGCTAACTCTATGTGAATAACCACTCTGGTATCTAAAACGATGACTCGCCAGTCACTAATGGGGTATGCCTAACCACTACGTGTTATTATCCTTTCTATATAGCATTATAGAAAAATACTGACTATTCACATAAGAAAAGTATATGTTTCTTACGACGAAGAAATGTACGTTGAGTTAGGGTAACACACCACTAGTCATGTCACTGCTTTGGCAATGGTTGGAATTTCAGTTCCTAGGCGTTCATGCTAAATATCATGTCTTAGAAATTTTGGTCCCTATCTCAAAACAAACTTAGGTTAAAGCCTAGATATCTACACAGACACCTAATTCGCTAAAACCTATGGCTCTGATACCATCTGTAACACCCGGCCCCTTTCACCACCAATATTGTCCGCTTTGCCCATCCAGAGCTCACGGATTTGTTTTTGGGTGCCCTGGTGGAGACTTCCCAGGAGGTCACCCACCCTGGAATTTCTCCCACCTGAGCACGCTTAACTGTGGAGTTCTCCTCTCATCCACTAACATTAAGCCCCAAAACGCGTTGGTGATTTAAGAGGCAAGACATTACTTATGAACCAAGGATCTCTCCTGGCCACGGCCGATGTGGGATTTTACCTGGGGTGTCACATTCACCCCGTGTTAGAGTCTCATCGTCCCTGATGAGGTGTGTTCCTGGGGTGTCACATTCACCCCGTGTTAGAGTCTCATCGTCCCTGATGAGGTGTGCACCCACCATCCCGAACGGCACAGGAGTGGCTCTGATACCAAACTGTCACACCCCGACTTAAACCCAAACCGAACCCTTCTTCACCTGAGACCCGAACCAGACCCAAGACCAACCGACTCACCCTTGAAAGGATACCCGGGACCTAAACCAAACAGATCTGTCCCGACACTAGAACCTGGATCGAACCCCAAGAACAACACCCAACGAGCCCAACTTTAACTCGAGTAGTCGAGCCACAAGACCCGAAACTGAAATATGAATCTTGCCCGAGACCTGTGACTGAACTGAGACCAAGCACTATCAAAACAACAATCGGTTACTCCAAACCACAGCTAACCTGAACCTGACCACACCAGATCGGACCGGACCAGACCAACATAACCGGAAACCATCATCGCCTATATCAAAACCAACACCATAGCCAGATCAAAATAACCCGTCACCTCTTCTAATCAGTAGATCCGTCACTTACACAGAAGTAACCCGACACAAAACCGACCCAAATGAGAAGACCACCGGTCGTCTAGGCAAGAAACCATCTCCGACCACCTCTAAGCTGAGCCCCATCACGAACCACCACCAAAAACCACATATGCCGCTAGTGTTGTTTGATTTCCGGGTCTACACACCTGCAACGCCTTGGTCCTTCATAAAATAACCACCGCAGCCCCTATTGGGCCTGAAACCACGCATCGCCACCACTAGGATAGTGGTGGCTGGTCGTTATGACAGCTTCGAGGGAGAGAGAGATCGGGTTTGAGGGTGGAATGGTTAGAGAGAGAGAGAGAGACGAGTTAGAGAGAGTGTGTGTTAGGGTTTTTCTTTGTTGGCTGCTAAAAAGATGAAGAAGGAGGTAGAATATGATGTTTTTATAGGTAGGGTAAGGTTAGGGGAGTATACCGCGTATTCGAACCCGTTCTAAACGTAATGCGACTCGGTTTATATTTAGGATCCGTAACCTATTACAAAAATTAGTTTGTTTTATTCGAAATTAAAAATATAATAAAACCGAGCAAATATAAGATTATTTTCGTCACTCGATGCGCACGTTCGATACGCGCGTTTTAAATCGCGTTAATTAAATCAGTCGCAGTTTCGATTGTTAAAACTATCATTAAACTTCCAAAACTTTATAGTTAACAATATTTATAATAAATATTTATTTCAAATCATAAAAATCATATCAGTATTGATCGGAAGTTTCCGGTTGTCACATAGTTGGTGTCATGATCGTGATTGTAAGAAAAAAAGTAGACTAGGCTTGGCGTGTGTCTGAAGAAAAGCAAGCATGATCATGCTATCCACAAGCATGGTTGTGCTTGTGCCTTTTAACCACATCAAAACATCAACTTTCAACCTTCATCAAGTTCCATTTTATCTTGATCTCTCTTAAATCCTCATAAGTCATCACCAAACCTAAGAATCAACAAATATCACTTGATTAGTGTTTAACCTCCTGAAATTTCCAATGAACATGCATAAAATATGGGTAAATTTGTGTGATAAATATGTGTAATTTTTAAGCACATCAAACATCCCCACACTTGAACTTTGCTTGTCCTCAAGCAAGAAATTAACAAAAACTCCCAATGGCAACAATCAACTAACAACATGAACATAAACTCATAACAAAGGTCTAAGATATACACAAGGAGGCAACCATCAAAAGAAAGAAAACCATGAGATAAAAACGAGAAAATTCTAAGAGCTATGATTTATCTATGAAATCCCCAACATGACAACTTTGCATCCTCACAATGTTCACTCACACTCGGCTAATTTATATGATCATACATAATGTGGAGTATGAATAAAACACTCAATGCCAAGACAATAACTATGCAATAATATAAACTTGTAAAAGGATCAAATCTCTACCAACATAGCTAGAAACATCGCATAAATCATGAGGACTTTGTTCGGGTTGTAACTTGGCTAAGGTTAAGGTAGGGAAGTTTGGGAGAAAGTGGCTAAAGTGCTAAAAATCCGGAAACTAGGCTAGCTCAAACCAAAGAAACAACAATAATATACAACTACTACCATACTACAAATCGAGAGCCTTTAAGATTTTTGCTCTTTATGCTCCAAAATTGCTCTAAATGGAACCCAATTATGCGGGTTTTTTTTTACTATATATATAACCATGTAGCTCGGAGGGAATTAAGCACGTCTACTTAGACAAAAACTCCAACATGAGAATACATAAAAAAAAAAACGAAAAAGAAGTGAGACTAACACTAGCCAAACCGGATTTTTAGCAAAATGGTGAAAATACGAAAGGCTAATTTGTCTAAAGTGGTTGTAAACAAATATGGGTGAAAATGAAAAACACGGGAAAAGGCTCAACAAGGCTCACTAAAGGAATATGTCGGGTGTGGGTATGCAAAGGAAACGAAAATGGCTAAAACAAAGAGGTTTTCCTAATGCCCTAATCATCCTTATGCTACGAATCTACTCGAGGCCGAAAGATGTATACCTACCACAAGTTTTATATTGCAAAAGTTATCCGGCACGCTCAACTTTTGCCCGCAAAAACATGAGCAAAAATAATACTAAAGCTAATAAGGCTCAAAAATAACTCACGGAAACGGGAATAGGGGCATAAATGCAAAGTAGAACATGCGGGTCATCCTTTCGATTTACCTTACTCAAAGAATTTTTTTTTTGTTTCTCTATAGTTTCTTTTTTTAATCAAGTGCCCCACGTAGTGCTCTCAAACCTTTTTTTGTCAAAAATTAAAGATGTTCCATGTATGTTATTATGTCTTTTTTATCGCCACAAAAATTAATTTAGGAGTATTTTGCAAAAAGAAAAAAAATCATTTATTTCTTTATTTTTAGGACAAGCAAAATCCAAACAAATTCCCTCCCCACACTTGAACTGTACATCGCCCTCGATGTACAACAAAAACATACAAAGCAAAGAAAATGCAATGCAATGCAATGGAGTGTGAAAAGAAACTGAAACTTCCCTATCGACGATCTTGACCAAAATGTATCCAACGCATGTGCAAAGTGTCATCCTGCAATGTGCTGCCAACCATCCAAGCAACTAGCAAGCTTACAACATCAAAATCAGATCAATATCATCACAAAAAAAAAAAATGAATACTAAAAACAGAACATAGACTAAAGTAAATAAAAGAAAGCGTCTAAGCGCAATAACCGAGTTTGTACAAACAAGTCTAGTACAACTCGACCAAAAATAATATCCCTCAACAGCAGGGATCATCTACTGCTTCACTAATGAGCATCTACATCCATTCCACCCAGGTCACCATCCTGGGTGTGCTGCTCGCGATCAACTGGTGGCTGTGGTGGTGGCCGCATGAAGGATGGCACTGGAATCTGCACATGAATACCTGCTGACTTAGCTGCAGCAGCCCAAGCAAGGTTGGTCTCGTACATCCAAGCTAATATGCGACGCTCGGAGAGGGGAATAATGACCTTATCCTGCTGTGGTGAAGATGGTGGAATAACCGGGGCTGCCCCTACATGACTCTCCTGACCAGCAACCTCCTCTACTACCTGAACCTGGGCCTCTTGACGCCTATCCGGGTCGTCTCCTGGCCTAAGCGGGTTCCAAATCCGCCCCCACCGATCAACTAATCGCTTCCCCATTGGGGTCTTTTTCACTAGACGCATATGATGCAGAGTCTTTAGATTCATCCTTTGAGTCTCTGCCACTGGTGTAAGTTTCTTAAGCGCCTCATCCGCCAACAACTCATATGATCGCGCTATCTTGGTCACTAAATGACCCCCAAAAATAGCACTAGTAGCCTCCCTCCCAGAGCTAGTGAGAAAATACTCTGCAATCACGTGTGCCAGATTGCAAGTATGTGGGTGCACCAAGCAATACAAATAAAACAACTCCCGGAGATTAATCGCTGTCTCACTTTTGAACCGGCCAGCGATAGAATATACCAGACATCGATGCAAGATTCTAAGTAATGGGTCCCTAAATTTAGAAGCTTTCGTCTTTCCTGGAGTATAGTTACCAAAACCCTGGTTAGCCCAAAACTCGTTTTTCACCCTCTCTGATGGAAAGTCGATGATCCCTGTAGTGAACAACTCAGAATCAATCTCCTCCGCTGTGTACAAACCTAAAATCTCGCCAAGTCTAGCAACTGATATCTCCATCCAACGACCTCCCAACCTAAACCTGATCGCCCGAGAGTCATGTAGATCCTGGTTCAGGTCTGGAAACTCATATGTCGAGAAAAATTCCATTACTAGCTCAACATACTGCACCTGTTGGATATGAAACAACTTGCGCCACGGACCAGTAACTATATCATCCCATCTCTTTTTCTGACCCAGAATGTTCATGGTGGCGAAATCAAGGCGCCGCCCAGCTAAAATCAGATGTCGGTGGGGCCATAACGCATCCAAACGTTTCTCATATTCTTCCTCATGCGCCTCAAACTGTAGCCATTCGTGACTTCGATTCCCTGGCGCTTCAGCAACCATAACCTGCCAAAAACACTTAGAAAAAAAAATGAGGGCTGGTATGCCAATCAGAGAACAAACAGAATGGCGCTGACTTCAAGCATGACGCTGCCTTGGACCTGGTACCAACAAGGCAATACGATCATGCTATAACAGAAACATAACCATGTTCGAGTGGTCTTGGGTAAACCCAAGTTCGACACAAAAAACACTACTTAAATTAATGGAGAACAAATTTTTAACAACTACAACTAAAGAAATTACACCTGAAACAAACGAAGTTGAAAAGCATAACAACAATAAACTCGACATCCAGCAACCAAAAGCCTAAAAAAATTGATTTGATTTGATTTTTTTATATAACTATTAAAAAAAATGAAACCCCCAGTAAAAACAAACACACTAGCACAGATCGATTTTTCAAAGCCTAGAGCGCAGACATTACAACAATTTTGACCAAAATCTTTTACCACACCCTAAAAGTTGATTTAAAGAAAGATTTTTTTTTTCTTTTTGACGAAGCCCTAGGACGAATTACGCACTATAAACTAAAAACATAACAATAAAATAGAAGATAAAGATGGAGACAAACATAGAATGTAGACAAGTCCAATAATCGGTCGGGATGGTGGCAGAATCGTGACCGGGGTTGAGGTGGTGGTCGTGCGTTCAGGTCTGAAAGTTGAGAAGGGTTTGAATTTGTTTTTGATTTGTTTTGGTGGGTGGGCCTTTTAGGCATTTAATTAATTACTTAATTTTTTTTTTTAAATCTTTGAGATGGATGAACCGAAATGATGATAGGCAAGTTTGACCAGGTCAAATTTTGATAAAGATCCCAACTTTTTTTTTAGTCTACTTATATAGTTATATTTATATATAGACCACCACAATATTTTTTTTTACCCAATTGCAATTCCTCCACATTTATACCCAATTACAATTAAACCACATACCTGGGAAACTTCCATGCGAGCCAATGAGCTACAATACAAGTATAATGCCTCCAATCCAAAAGAAAAAAAAAAGTAATAACAGACAACAAAAACTTGATGGCGATTCTTCGAATTTTAATCACCACAAATTCAGGGACATACTTGATTTGTCCTGCTCATTCTCGTAGCCTCAAACTCAAAAACTCGTCACAAAAAAAAACTAAACTAAAAAAATTAAACGATAAAATCACATAAACATGAGAAAAGTACAAATAAAATATAAAACAACTACAACAAACAATCGGATGCGCCCCCAAGCATGCTACGTTTTTCTTTTTACGAGTCCTTAGCTAGACTCATCTCCCCGAATTCATTCGTTCTTGGGGTAGAGGACAACGACCTCCAATGCGGTGTCAACCGGCCCTTCAATGTAAGTCTTTAGACGATGACCATTGACCTTGAAAATTCTACCATCTTCATGCCCAATCTCCACAGTTCCATATGGAAATACTTGTCTCACCGTGTATGGACCCGTCCACCGAGATTTCAACTTCCCGGGAAATAAACGCAACCTAGAATTGTAAAGCAACACACGACTTCCCACTTGGAATTCTTTGTGGTCCTTCAAGCGTTTGTCATGTAACAACTTTGTGCGTTCTTTATAAATAGTGGAATTAGCATAGGCTTCATTTCGTAATTCCTCCAACTCATTAATTTGCATAAACCGGGTCTCACACGACTTAACCAAATCAAGATTCACAGCCTTCAACGCCCAATACGCCTTATGCTCCAATTCCACCGGAAGATGACACGCTTTCCCGTAGACTAATTTAAACGGTGTGGTACCTATGGGAGTTTTGTAGGCTGTCCGAAAAGCCCACAATGCATCATCCAATTTCTCTGACCAATCTTTACGGTTAGCACCAACCGTTTTCTCCAAGATCCTCTTAATACCCCGGTTAGTGACCTCTACCTGTCCACTGGTCTGTGGATGGTATGGCGTTGAAAATCTATGGTTCACTCCATAACATGACAACGCCTTGTCCAATTGCGCATTACAAAAATGCGTCCCTCGGTCTCTAATCAAGGCTTTGGGAGCACCAAAGCGGGAGAACAACTTCTTCAAGAACTTAACGACCACCCTAGCATCATTAGTGGGTAAGGCTTGGGCCTCCACCCACTTTGAAACATAATCAACGGCGACAAGGATGTATCGGTTTCCATAAGAAGTTGGGAAAGGTCCATAAAATCAATCCCCCAGACATCAAAAATCTCACAAACCTGAATAGGTTTCTGAGGCATCTCATCTCGAGATGAAATATTGCTTGCCCTCTGACAAGCATCACACACACGCACCATATCATGAGCATCCCGGAAGATGGTCGGCCAGAAGAAACCGGCATCAAAAATCTTCTTCGCGGTCAAATTCGCTCCATGGTGTCCACCTGTCGGGCCCTCGTGGCAGTGTCTCAAAATCTTGCGTGCCTCATCACCATACACGCACCTACGCACGATCTGATCGGCCCCGACTCGAAACAAATAAGGATCCTCCCACAAATAATACTTCACATCAGCGAAGAACTTCCGCTTCTGTTGGTGGGACATTCCTTTCAACACGATCCCACTCGCGAGATAATTCGCGAAATCTGCAAACCACGGATGATCATCCTCGTTCGTCTGGATATGCATAAGGAATTTGTGGGGGAAGTTGTCATTTATACTAACCCCCACTGAATCCGATGAAGCTGAGCACTCAAGACGGGAAAGGTGATCTGCTGCTAGATTTTCGGCCCCTTTCTTATCAGGGATTTCGATATCAAACTCTTGCAGCAAAAGAATCCATCGTATCAATCTCGGCTTGGCATCCTGTTTACTGAAAAGATACCGAAGGGCTGCATGATCCATGTACAAAATGGTCTTGGAAAGGACAAGATAAGACCGAAACTTATCGAAGGCAAAGACCACAGCAAGGAGCTCTTTTTCAGTAGTGGTGTAGTGCTCTTGCGCGTCATTCAGGGTCTTGCTCGCGTAGTAAATCGGGTGAAAGTGCTTATCTTTCCATTGACCCAAGACTACCCCAACTGCGAAGTCACTCGCATCGCACATAAGCTCAAATGGTAGTGTCCAATCGGGAGCTACCATGATCGGGGCATTCACCAACTTCTCCTTCAACAACTCGAATGCCTTAAGGCATTCACTGGAGAAAACAAACTGGGCATCCTTCTCGAGGAGCTGAGTCATGGGACGGGCGATTTTGGAAAAGTCCTTTATGAATCGCCGGAAGAAACCTGCATGACCAAGAAAACTCCTAATAGATTTCACGGATGTGGGAGGCGGAAGTTTAGAAATGGTTTCAACTTTGGCTCGGTCGACCTCGAGCCCCGCCTGTGAAATCTTGTGCCCAAGAACAATGCCCTCCTTCACCATGAAGTGGCATTTCTCCCAATTCAACACAAGGTTGGCTTCTTCACACCTAGCCAACATCCTCTTTAGATTCCCAAGACAATGATCAAATGAATTCCCAAAAACAGAAAAGTCATCCATGAATACCTCCATGGAGTCCTCGATCATGTCATGAAAGATGGCCACCATACACTGCTGAAACGTGGCCGGAGCATTACATAGTCCAAAGGGCATCCGCCGATAGGCGAATGTGCCATAGGGACATGTGAATGTCGTCTTCTCCCGATCCTCAGGAGCAATGGGAATCTGAAAGTAACTCAAAAAACCATCAAGGAAGCAGTAAAACATCCTTCCCGACAACCTCTCTAACATCTGATCAATGAAAGGAAGTGGAAAGTGATCCTTCCTCGTGGCATCATTGAGTTTGCGGTAATCAATGCAAACTCTCCATCCAATGACAGTACGAGTGGGAATCAACTCATTATTTCATTCACCACTACTATCATACCTCCCTTCTTCGGGACTACCTGCACCGGGCTAACCCACGGTGAATCAGAGATCGGGTAAATCAAGCCTGCATCAAGTAGCTTAATGACCTCTTTCTTCACGACCCCCTGCATATTTGGGTTCAAACGCCTTTGATGCTAAACCACAGGTTTAAAGTCCTCCTCCATCAAGATCTTATGGGTACAAAAGGATGGATTTATCCCTTTTATATCCATGATCTTCCACGCAATCGCTCTCTTGTGCCGTTTCAGAACCTCAAGTAACTTGCCTTTCTCGTCTCCAGATAAGGAAGATGAAATGATAACTGGTAAACTGGACTCACCCTCCAAGAAAGCATACTCCAAATGGGACGGGAGCTCCTTAAGCTCAACGGGTGGTGGGTCCTCAATAGAAGGGCGTGCCTTAGGCTCGGCATCGCGATCAGCAACCTCAAAGACCTCCGGGCACGGGGGAGGCTCATGACCTAACAGACAGGCCATCTCCTCAGCTGCCTGGCTCACAGAAATCGAACCAAACACCTCCCCACTAAGTAACTGTGTGTCCCGTGTCTCCTCCTCAAATGTGTCCTAAAGATGATCACTCACGCATGAATCAATGGTGTCAATGAAGTAAAGTGCATCATCCTGACTCTGTGGGTGCTGCATGGACTTCCCAATATCAAAGGTCACCTCCTCATCATCAACCCTAAGTGTAAGTCTACCGGTGTAGACATCAATCAGGGCCCTAGCAGTGGCTAGGAACGGCCGACCAAGGATAAGTGGTACATTTTTATCCTCGTCCATGTCTAGAATCACAAAGTCAACTGGGAACACAAACTTGTCAATCTTGACAAGCATATTCTCCACAATACCTCGCGGGTATTTCACAGATCTGTCAGCAAGCTGAATGCTCATACGTGTCGGCTTAGGCTCGCCAAGGTCTAGTTTAGCAAAAACCGCATAAGGCATGAGGTTAATGCTAGCACCAAGGTCAGCCAAGGCATTGCTGACAGATAAACTACCAATCAAGCATGGGATAGTGAAAATCCCAGGATCATTCATCTTCTTAGGTAGTTTATTCTGGAGAATGGCAGAACACTCCTCATTCAAAGTCACATGCGAAAGCTCCTCAAGTTTCTTTTTGTTGGTGAGGATGTCTTTCAGAAACTTTGCATACTTAGGCATCTGTGCAAGTGCCTCAATGAATGGTAAATTTATATGAAGTTGCTTAAAAAGCTCAAGAAATTTACCATAGTGTTCCTCCATTTTCTGCTTCTTCAATCTCCCAGGATATGGAACGGGAGGAACATACTTTCTCACTGGCTCCCTGGATCGTGCTGTACTTGCTGGGCCTCGCCTCAGATGCACCTCATCCGGAGTCTCAGTGTCCACCTCCTCAACAGTCGGCTTAGATGTGGAAGCCGGAGGGGTAGTCTCAGTGGTCTTGCCACTCCTCAAAGTGATAGCCTTCACATGAGCATTCGGGTTCGTTTCAGTATTGCTCGGGAGGCGACCCTGCTGTCTCTCAGATAGGAGCTTCGCGATCTGCCCTACCTGGTTCTCAATGGCCTGCATCGAGGCTTTTTGACTCCTCAACTCACTCTTGTGTCTCGCGAACTGATCATCATAATCCTTGAACCGCTTTGCACTGTCCCGGCTCTGAGCATTCTGGTTCGCTAAGATCTGTCCAAGCATATCCTCCATGCTGGGCTTTGCTTCAGATGTGGACTACCGAGGACGAGGAGGAAAAAACTGACCATGAGGCTGCTGTGGTCGAGGAGAAAATCCGGGTAGCTGCTGGCTAGAGGAGCCAGCGTTCCAACTGAAATTCGGGTGATTCTTCCACCCCAGATTGTAGGTATTGCTGTAGGGATTGTTCTGGGGGCGAACTTGGTTTCCCATGAAGTCAACCTGCTCGTGAATCATCTCTCCCAACTGACAATCGCTACTCGACTGGGCTCCTCCACCTGTCACACAACCAGATTGGGACTGAATTTGGTTTGACATCAACATATCAAACTTCGTGGACAAAGCGTCCATCCGTGCAGCCGTGGCAGTAAAATCGTCTACATGGTGGACTCCCTGCCTCGTAGACTTCCCTCTCAGGGGCTGGTGTGTGCGATTCTTCTCGGCAACTCTCTCAATGATCTCAAACGCTTCCCGGGCGTTCTTCGTGCCAATGTCGCCACCCGCAAAAGTATCCACCAACTGCCGTCCTGTACTATCCAGACCATGATAGAAGATCTGACACTGCTGCCACTTAGGCAACCCATGATGTGGAACCTTTCTCATAAGGCTTTTGAATCGGTCCCACGCCTCGTAGAGAAGTTCATCATCCTCCTGTCAAAAATTGAGAATCCGGTTCTTAATCTAACAGTTTTCTCAGGAGGGAAAAATTTCTGGAGAAACCTCTCAGCAAGTTGGTTCCATGTAGTGATGGACCCAGCTGGAAGTGAAAGAAGCCACTCCTTGGCTTGATCACGTAAGGAAAACGGAAAAAGCCTAAGGCGAATGGCATCATCGGTCGCGCCTTGGATCTTGAAAGTGGCGCAAACCTCCAGAAAACCAGCAATGTGAGCACTAGGATCCTCGTGATCCTTGCCATAGTACTGCACCGCATTCTGCAACATGGTAATGGTGCTGGATTTGATTTCAAAGTTATTATTATTAATCGTCGGCTGAGTAATGCTCGTCTCCAGACCACCAAGCGTCGGGGTACCGATATCATTTAGCGGCCTCGTCTCCAAGTCCTGGTCCGCCATGTCTATGTGCACCTCGTGGAACTCCTCGTCTCCCTCAATAGCCGCGGCTACTGCGCGGGCTCGCTCCCGCAACCGTCTATGAAAATATCGTTCAGGTTCAGAAGAAGGCTCGACGATTGCAGACGCGGGGGTTGAGGACATGCACTACCTGCAAAACAAGAAAAAATATACAATGCAACTATACCAATGGAAACAAAAAAAAAAGCACGAAAATAAAGACTAAAACTAAACTAAACTAAACTACACAAACAACAAGATACTGAAAAAATAATTTTTTTTACAAACAAAATATTAACAAGTGGCTAAATCAGTAACTCGAATCGTTCTTGAAATATGTCGCGTCCCCGGCAACGACGCCAAAAACTTGATGGAGCGTGAAGTATATATATTTTTTTGAAGATATTTGTTCACACAATTTCTAGTTTTAAAATAGTTTTTACCCTAAATTAAACTACACACACGAAAGGCAAGTGTACCTATCGAAAAGTAATATAATTTAAATGGTAAGAATTGGATATCAATCCGTGGACGCGGTTTCTCAATACTAAACTTTTGCTACTGGAAAGCCTTTTCAAAGAGTTGATTTTTTGACGTTTCTAAGTTAAATTGCAAAATATTAAAGATTAAACTAACTAACACAAATGCAATCAATCAAGGAGGAATATCACTTTAATCTCGAATCCATTTAGTTAACAAATGACAATAATCATGGATATATGGAAAGATCACAAAACTCATAAATGACTAAAATCTTGCTAAAGAAATATAGCCTTATGATTTGTTGGAATGTTAGGATGAAAAACACAAACTAATCACCTAAAATCATACAAGTAAAAACAAGTGATACAATCATGTTAATGTTTGAAAATATAGATTAATTTCCCGTCAAGGATAACTAATCCAACAACCATTTGGAAAGATCATATGAAAAACACATAACCCACCTAAGGTTGATTAATCTAAGTAATATTCATGTATTTCTTCAATTAATGATTTTCATGTCAAGATTACATAAACTAGCAACTCGTGTCAACAAATCCTAGATGAACATAAGACCTAACATGACAAGACCATTACAAACACTTTGTCTTTCCAAACATAAGCATAAGGATGCACATTCAAGAGTTTATCATGAATAATCAAGACTTCATTCACCATTCCTAGTTAAAAGACATGAACTAGCATAAACCTATACAAATCCATGAATGAAAGTTTAAATTATGAGTTTTCCAACATTACATAATTAAACAATCATAAGTCTTGAACATCAATTAAAACCTTCAATACACAATACCATTGAAGAATAATCAAGAAATTACTATAACATTAACATAATCATTCCCAATAATCCATAATTTCATCAAATGTTAACTAAACTTCATCTAAATTAAAGTGATACAAAGAGTTTAGCTTATCATGAGCTCAAAAACAACCTACAAGCTTGATATAGTTACAAGTTTCATGGTAAAATTAAAAAGAATCATACCAAGAATCCAAGCTTAAATGATGTAGATGATGTGTGATGATCCTCTTGATGTTAAAATCCCTCCTAGATGCTTGCAAGTGGGTTGAATTTACTGATTTTTGGAGTTGGAAACCTTGTGGGTAGGACTCTCTGCTTCATAGAATGAGCATGCTGTTTGTTTTATAGAGAAGAAAGGGAGCACAATTGTGCTCATGGGTGAGCATGGTTGTGCTTGTATGTTGACTAGATCTGCAGCGCCCATTGGTCCTTCAATGCCCAAGAAACACTATTCCTGGACTAGAATAGGCTTTGATCTCGAGATAGATGAGCATGGTCATGCTTAGTTGGTGTCATGATCATGATTGTAAGAAAAAAAGTAGACTAGGCTTGGCGTGTGTCTGAAGAAAAGCAAGCATGATCATGCTATCCACAAGCATGGTTGTGCTTGTGCCTTTTAACCACATCAGAACATCAACTTTCAACCTTCATCAAGTTCCATTTTATCTTGATCTCTCTTAAATCCTCATAAGTCATCACCAAACCTAAGCATCAACAAATATCACTTGATTAGTGTTTAACCTCTTGAAATTTCCAATGAACATGCATAAAATATGGGTAAATTTGTGTAATAAATATGTGTAATTTTTAAGCACATTAGTAATCCTCTAAAAGCCTATTACATTAAAAGGTTCTAGATGGTCAGACTTTTTTACCCGACCCATGAGAACCTCTAGGACCCAGAATCACATAGCCATTTAAGGTTTGGTTCGTCGTTCTTAGTTTCAACAATAAAAAGGTATACGGTTCTAGTGGGTCCGGGTCGGGTCGGTTCGGTTCCAGACCCTTTGCACAACCCTACCTGCATAACCCATTATAGTTGACCCATTATTAGTCAAGATTAACCAACATCCACACAATATTAGGCGAGTAAAAAACCGAAGGTGTCTAAAGTGCCCAGATGCGGGAAGGTGACAAAAGTGCAGGGGCGGACCTAGCTTTGTGCTAGGGGCCGCGCCCGTTGCCCCTAGGTTTTTCGCGTGTAGTGGGAATTTTTTATTTTTTACGATTTTTGTAAAACGTTACCTCTAAAACAGATTTTACGTTACGTTTAAAAATAAATTTTGCGTTACAACATTACGTCAAGCGGAAAATATTTATCAAACTCGAATTAACTAATACTAAACCCAACTAAACTAACAAAACACCTAGGGGTGTAAATTATGCGCAGCGGCTCGAGAGCTACTCAGGATCGGCTCGGTAAAAACCTCAAACGAGTCGCGCTTTAACGAGCCCAAGCCCGAGCTCGAGCTTGAAGCAAGACTAGTTTAGTTATCGAGCCCAGGCTTTTCATACAAAGACCGTTTAGGCTCGTGAGCCTAATCGAGTCCAAACAAATTTTATATTATAATTATTTTATTTATAGTATACCTACTATTTAACATTGGCGAGCCGAGTTTTGGCTCATTTAAGCTTTGAATCGAGCTCAAGCCGGGCTTTTAGGCTCAAAGTATTAGACTCGAACTGAGCCGAGCTCTAGTTTCGTAAAAGCATGACGAGCCGAGTTTGAGCCCAATTAGGCTCGGGCTCGGCTCGTTTACACCCTGAAAATACCCAACAAAATTAGGGGTGCAAAAGAACTGAGCCCGAGCTCGAAAAACTTATGAGGGCTCGAGCTTGGCTTGTTAAAAATTTCTTGAGCTCGGGCTCGGCTCGCTTACTGTTTAGTAGTTAGTATTTTAAATAAAAATAATATAAATAATAGGCTCGGAGCTCGATAAATGAAGCTCGGCTCGGCTCGTTTAGTAAACAAGCTTAAATGAGAGGGTAAATATTATTAAATATTAATAAAACTAATAGCTTCACATTCCAGGCTCGAGATCGGGCTCAATTAATAAATGAGTTTTGTTTTAAACTCAAGCTCAGCTTGGGCACGATAAGGCCCGATATAATAAACGTGCTTTGTTTTACCGAGCCGAGATTGAGTAGCTCGCTAGCTGCTCGGCTCGTTTGCACCCACAAAATTAACAAAACCCAAACTCAAATTACCATGTTTTTATTTTTATTTCGTTTACATTGTATGAAACTACGGCAGAATTTTTTTTTAAACGTTACCCCGCCATTGCAAAAGTGGGAAGTATCTCAACATGCCAAGTCTAACCTGGGCTAGGTAATCGAGTTCTCGTCTTATGAATGGTATGTTGATCTTGCACAGGGAATGGAACCATAAGCACCCGATGATTGTACAGAAATCGAATTAGACGCAAGAAATTTCATATTATATAAAAATGATTATGGTAAAAGGTGAAATGAGACGCAAGAATTTTCATATAAATGTAACATGTTTACACCTGATCTTGAACAAATATTATTTCTGCTTCTGCTAATGCGCGCTTTAACCTAAGTAACTCGATCAAAATGTTTAATCTGTTGATTATATTAATGAGAACATAAGGTATAAACATAATATTTAATCAAGTGTACCTGATTTGCTTAACCGTTCAGGAACCTCAGTAATGGAAGACACCATCATCTTGATTGGGTTCCCTTTAGGGTATGCAGTTCTGATGGTTTATGTGTTCTTAAGTTATGAGCACATTGAGAGAGAGAGAGAGAGAGAGAGAGAGAGAGAGAGAGAGAGAGAGAGAGGGGGGGGGGATGACTAATGGTGTTATGTGTTATGATTGTCTCAACCCTAATCTCATAATATCTCTTCATATTTATACATACCCAGGGGACACCCTAATAAGGTCCATCTAGTGATAGTCTGCCCATCAAAGACATATAGGATAATATTAATAATTGATCAATATAATATAAATGATAATGATGGCCACAAATAAATATAATAAACATAATTTATATTTATTCTAACATACTCCCACTTGGCCGAGTAATCATTTATTATGAGTATTACATTAGTCTGCAGATTAATACTTATTTTAGTTATAAACCCAAAATGTAGCAGAGAAATACAGCCGTTAAGTCTTTATTCGACTTAGGACCCCCATTAATCATACTACACCCAAATTTAAAACTTAACATTAGGATCAATTAACGTTATGCCCTTAGTAGATTTGTTATATTATTGTCTTTATGCCATTATGCTAGCTTAGCATACTAATAGACAAACAAATTGTAATGAGGAAAATTAATCGTTAATCATTAGTCATTAGTCATAAGTCATTCATAGTACGATATGCAGTTGTACATGGTCATTAGTAATACCCTTTTCTCTTAGTTGGCTCGTTAATGAGACTTATGGGTGATAGACCTTTAGTTATTGGATCCATAAGCATATCATGAATGCTTTCGATACAAAATTCTGATTTCCTCTATTTGTTCTTAATCGTAAACGAACAATAATTTCATATCAAACTCTAATGCAGTTCCTCTCAAACTGTTACTGTTCGAGAAATTAGGGCAGCTGACTTTATCACAGTAAGTCTTCAACTTAGTATTTAAATGGAGTTAGTAAGTTATGAGTCAACTGATAAATTTACCAACAACATTTAGTGACCATTCTGTTGTGATCAGCAACACATTATGTCATGATAACTTAGGTTGTTGTTAACAGTTACTTATGACTCCTTCATAAGATAGTTATGTCTGCTGACGTTATAATATATACCCTCGAAATTGACACTTGCTTTTCCTTTTAATATAACAAAGTTAGAATAAGAGTAGTCAATCACTTTAGGTTCTCACTTCTTCTTTAGATTATAGTCTCTTGTTTCTTAAAGATATTGTAATGTTCCATTAGATGCTTTTCATCAATCTAGATGTAACACCCCAACCGATGGCGGAATCATCGAGGTGCCACGTAGTGACGATTGTTCAAAAGCTCATGGTACTAAAATGTAAATATTTATTGAATAATCAAAATTGTCTTACATGAAAATGGAAATTACATTGTCTATATGAAATGTAAATATTGAAATAACTAAATTGAAATAAAGCACTAAATGTCTCTTGCTAAAGCACTAGATCAAACTGCACCTGAAACATGTACAAAAATAGGTTTGGTCAACATTTGAAATGTTGGTGAGCATTCCTAGATTTGATATATATAGTAGGTTAAAAAGTTATACAATTCAAGTGCAAGCTACAGTGCAAATATGTAAACTATGTATCATACAAATGAGCGAAATCAATCCTGTGACTGTATAATGTACTGTATGAACTGTAGTGTACTCAACCAATAAATGGATGATAACTTAACACTGGCCACGGATTCTCCGATGAAAAAGGGGGAGAATCAATCTAGGCGGGTTGTCAATCCAAATAGCGCTATCCAATGTTAAGGTCGGCTTGTACCATGTTAATGATTTCACTAAGTACAAATGTAATCCACATGTAATGTCTAAGCATAAAGCACGTTGTAAGCAATGCACATAGTACTAGAATTGTATTGTAAAAATGTAAATTTGTATTTGAAATTGTAATAGTGTACATGTAACACCCCAAAAATGTATAAAAGCAAAAAGGGGTAGGAATACTCACTGTTTACGTAATAGCTTGTAATTGAACTTGGACAACGAAATATGTGTTGGAACTATCTCAAAGTATCAACCTAAAGTAATTGATAATGTGTAAGTGAAATAACTCTAGGATGCATGTATTTCTAGGGCTTCGAATTGGAGATAACGTTTATTTGTTTAATAAACAAATTGTTTATTAATTATGAGAAATTTAATAAATAAATAAATAAAAGGTCTCTTAATAAAATTTAAATTTAGAATATACACAATAAAGTGTTTGAAGTATAGAAATAATTTTTATAAAATTATTTCATTTAAAATAGATTTTTAAATCTATTTATTTATAAATAGCCAATATCTAACTTTAATATTCAAAAATACTAAAATTAAAGATTTCTTATTTTAAAAATCATTTTTCTGCTCTAAATAATTAAAAATAATTTGTATAAAATTTTGGTGCAAAAATGATGAAAATTGAATTTATTATGATTTAATTATGATTAAATCTAACAAAAATTGATTAAAAATATAAAAAAAATGATTTTTCTGAAATAAAAATCATTTCTGAAAAGCTTAATGTTATAAAAACTTAGGATAATTTTTGTGGAAATTAATAAGATCGTTTTGATATATTTATAGATTTTTATAAATAAAATAGAATAAACTTGATTTATTTATTATATATATTAAATAAATAAATTTTTGAAAACTAAAAATTGTGGGTTAAACCTTTTTATCAGTTTAACTAAAAATAATTTTTGTAGGATTTTTAAAAGGGTTTTAGTATTTTAAAACAAATTTTAAAATACTAATAATTATATATATATATATATACATATTAGCTTACTTGTTAAAAGAAAAAGAAAGAAAATCAGTGCTTTAGCTGGGGATCGAACCTGTGTGGTCCCGGTTACAAAGCACCAGACACAACCACTTGGTCCAGACCAGTGGTTGTGTTTTGTTTAGTCTGTTTAAATTAAATACCATATCTGTTCTAAGTGTTCTTCCCCAATTATCACTATTTCGAGCCCTAGATTAGCAATCGTTTGATTCACACATCGATAGCCCAATTAACCTTAGGGCTATTGATGTGTGAATGCCGAAGATCAAAACCCATCCAAAAATTCATACTTACAATGTGGAATCGAGCTCGATTGGTCAGTCAACGTGAAAAGTCAATCGCACGATTAAAAAACACGAACAGAGAATAATTGAGAATAATTGGGGATTGAGAGAGATGTATTGGCGAGTGTAGGAGGTTCACTGATGTCCAATTTATACTATAATGGTCTGGTGTTCGAATGGAAATGATTGATTAAGGTTTGACCCGTTAGTTAATGTATACGCGTGAATCAAGAGCTGAATTCGTGCTTAAATCATTGATATAAACGCGGAATTGTTGTATTAGTTGTTAGGCGAGGTTGATTGGTCAAGGGTTTCCATGATTAAGATCAAATAAAAACAAGATTTGTGGTCTTGGTTCTGCACAGTCACACGCAGATTAGGGAAGGGGAAACAGATCAATTTTAGAATTGCATATATATAATTTGAATCAAAGTTAAAACAAGAATGAGCCTTGGCTCAGTTGGTTCCAGCGTGTGTGTGTGGGCAAAAGGTCTCCGGTTCGATTCCAGTGTGCAGCAACATTTTTCCTTTTTTTTTTGTTAACTGAATCAAGAGGGGAGGGGACAGGTGGGCTGGACTGTTAATGGGCCTGGATAGATGGGCTGTCTGTGTGGGCTCGTTTCTGGGCTTCTGGATCAGATTTGAGCCTAAGGGTGTTGGGTTGGGGGTATGTTGTTGGATTATAAAGAATGGGTATTAAGTTTTGGGTGTTTTCTCTAGCAAGATTATTATTATTATTTATTATTATTATTATTAATTAAATATATATATATATATATATTATAATGAAAAAGTGACGGATGTCACAGCATCCCCTACTTTTAGAAACTTCGTCCCGAAGTTAATAGTAACATAGGGTTATGGATGCTAGGGTAAAATTAAGATAACTGTGGTTTGGAAATTTCGAATGATTTGGGTAAAAGGTCTGATAGGTGTGAGTCAAGGATTGGATTAGGTTCGTCTCGAAAGGGTAAAGAGAGTAAGAATCTAGTAAATCACTACTTCAAGTTTTAGGACTCCTAAAATAAATGTACGAGTTGGTTGACTATAAAAGACTAAATGAACTAACAAGCAAACAGAGTTTGTTCCTGGTTCGACTTCCAGTCTCACTTTCAATGCATCATTAGTGTTTGTATACACGGTGTACCGCAGCTAACCCACCACACCTTTGATACCTTGAAAACGTACTGGACACCTTTCCAAAAAAAACTCTAATAAAATTTCACACTACCTTAACGCACCTGTAAATTCATGATTACGTTCCGGACCGGAATCATCAATTTACCTTACATTAAAGTTTTGTGTCCTTCTATGACCCCACCGATTGTTGAGCAGGTCCGATAGCCTCCACCAGCCGTGGAGTAGGTTGTAGGGCCTCTCCCGACTGTTTGAAAAGGCATAGTGACCTCTACCAATCGTTGAGTATGTTTGATAGCCTCCACCAGTCGTGGAGCAGGTTGTAGGGCCTCTCCCGACTGTTGAAAAAGGCATGATGACCTCTATTAAGTGCAGCAATTAATATTCACATAGATTGCAAATTGTTAGCATGTTTATGCAAGCAAGTTTGTAAGTACTACAACCATTAAGTGTAAGTGTTATCATGAATAATTAAATGTTTACGAGTATCATGAATAATTAGATGTTCAATGCGTAGTCAAATTAAGGGAAAAATCTAGTTTCATGTAATAATCAATGATGTTTTCTTAGAAAAGCATCTGTAAGATCAAGTATCAAGTCCAAACGTTTCAAATAAGGTAGAATCTTGTATGATTAAGATAAACGTAATCAATATAATAAATTTCCAATCGGTGTTAATACACAATAATACGTAAGGAAATTTCTAGATGTTGTATGCTAATGAGTGCGACAAAGTTGGGTATAAAATGATAATAGAATCAAGAAAATGAAAACACGGGTATTGGATTTCTCGAGTCTTGGGAAGATTTCATCCATGGCTTAACCAGTGGGATTAACGTCATCCTGATCGTCTGCTTCGTTGATATTGTTATTGAAAGCTCGTCCATGTGCCACCAGGTTTACATTGTTCAATTTGGGACATTGAGGTAGCATATGGTTAGGGTCCCTACAATAATAACATGCCCGACCGTTAGTAATCCGTAGTGGTTCCTGGGTAGCTGTTTGATGATTACTCTGTGTCCCAACCATTACTCGACAAGTGGAAACAAAGTGTCCAAACCTCCCACATCTAGTGCATTGACGGCATGGAAGATTTGCAGGGTGATGATATTTGCAGGTGTTGCATTGAGGATGGATTCCCGTGTAGGCTTTCTTGATAGGAGGCTGAGCCACCGGATCAACAACAGCATGGTTCTGATTATCGCCCATTCGTTTCTTAGAGTTCGAAGCAGTAGTGGCGACCTTTGCTAAAACAATCTTAGGTTGTTCAACAACATTGGTGGCTTTCTCAGTAGGTGTCTTGGTGTCCTTCCTAACCAAGTTTCCTTTCCTTACGTGTTTGTCTGTTAATGTGGCTGCAAGTTGGATGGCTTCTTCTACCGTAGTGGCTTTGCCTCCAGTGACAACGTCTTGAATCAGGTCAGGTAATCCCTCGATATATTTTTCGATTGCTCGAGAGACTGGGGTGACCATGTGTGGAACCAGTATGCTAAGTTCGTGATATCGGGTATTATACGCAAGATTCTCACCACTGTCTTGTTTCAGTCCATGGAACTCTTCCTCCAGTTTCCTGATTTCGTTCCTAGGGCAAAATTTGGCGATCATGAGTTCCTTAACCTCAGCCCAAGATAAAGATAAAGCAACATCAGCCCCTCGATTGCGTTTTTCGCCATTCCACCAGGTTAGCGCTCCCTTTTGAAGGACACTAGTAGCATAGCGAACGCGAAGTTCATCAGGACATTCGCTGTTCACAAAAGTACTCTCCATGCTTTCAAACCATTGGAGGAGGCCAGTAGCACCCTCCTCACCAGTGAATTTTGTGGGGTTGCAGGAGTTAAAGTGTTTGAAAGTGCACCGAAATTGAGTCGTACTCCCTGTGTTGGCACTGTTACTATTCTGGGTTATCTCACTGACAAGGTTTGGGATCACTGCAGCAATTTGCTCGGCGACTAAAGATGCGAGGCGACGATCAGAACGTCGTCCCGAAGCACGAACAGGGCGTTGGCTGGCATCACGGAGCATGCGGCGAGCAGACATCTATGAGGTAGTCAAATAATAATCATGAGATTAGAAAATGTAAGTATATAATCGTACAGATGATTATGAAGATGTGATCTTGTAAGCAATCATGATATGCAAAGTATTGTATATGAAACGAGAGGGTATTATTGAAAAAGCTTGCATAAAATGCTTGGAGTGCCCTTGTCTAGCTGTAAAGCTCAACAAGAACGTTGACTTTTCAAAGGAATTGAACCCAATGGTGATCAAAGAAGACGTGCTTTAGCCTATAAGTGGACACTCACTCCAGGAATCCCCAGGTAAGCATAACAGGTCCGTAAATGGATTTATGCGCTATGCTTGCCTATGCCAGAAAACCCAGTGTACAGGCGTCCACCCTTCCAGATTGCACGTGTCCTTATCACACTCATTAAAGTTCAACAACTTTGAAGGAACAAAAGTAAGAGTAGGCATTATGCCTAAGAGTGTCTTCATGAAAGGTACTGTCCCTGTTCCATGATGATGTAGACATTTCCACTCCCTGTAGGACTCCATCTCTATACACCATGATGAAAGATAAGAAGAATAGAGAGAGAGAAGAAGGGAAAGATAGAAGGAGGAAAGTAGGGAGAAATGAGGAGTAGGGTAATTCAGGAAATATTATGCATGCAAGTTGTAGTTCGGTTATAGTCTAGGCCTTTTTATCTAATAACCTAGTTCTCTATAACCATGGCTCTGATACCAATCTGTAACACCCCAACCGATGGCGGAATCATCGAGGTGCCACGTAGTGACGATTGTTCAAAAGCTCATGGTACTAAAATGTAAATATTTATTGAATAATCAAAATTGTCTTACATGAAAATGGAAATTACATTGTCTATATGAAATGTAAATATTGAAATAACTGAATTGAAATAAAGCACTAAATGTCTCTTGCTAAAGCACTAGATCAAACTGCACCTGAGACATGTACAAAAATAGGTTTGGTCAACATTTGAAATGTTGGTGAGCATTCCTAGATTTGATATATATAGTAGGTTAAAAAGTTATACAATTCAAGTGCAAGCTACAGTGCAAATATGTAAACTATGTATCATACAAATGAGCGAAATCAATCCTGTGACTGTATAATGTACTGTATGAACTGTAGTGTACTCAACCAATAAATGGATGATAACTTAACACTGGCCACGGATTCTCCGATGAAAAAGGGGGAGAATCAATCTAGGCGGGTTGTCAATCCAAATAGCGCTATCCAATGTTAAGGTCGGCTTGTACCATGTTAATGATTTCACTAAGTACAAATGTAATCCACATGTAATGTCTAAGCATAAAGCACGTTGTAAGCAATGCACATAGTACTAGAATTGTATTGTAAAAATGTAAATTTGTATTTGAAATTGTAATAGTGTACATGTAACACCCCAAAAATGTATAAAAGCAAAAAGGGGTAGGAATACTCACTGTTTACGTAATAGCTTGTAATTGAACTTGGACAACGAAATATGTGTTGGAACTATCTCAAAGTATCAACCTAAAGTAATTGATAATGTGTAAGTGAAATAACTCTAGGATGCATGTATTTCTAGGGCTTCGAATTGGAGATAACGTTTATTTGTTTAATAAACAAATTGTTTATTAATTATGAGAAATTTAATAAATAAATAAATAAAAGGTCTCTTAATAAAATTTGAATTTAGAATATACACAATAAAGTGTTTGAAGTATAGAAATAATTTTTATAAAATTATTTCATTTAAAATAGATTTTTAAATCTATTTATTTATAAATAGCCAATATCTAACTTTAATATTCAAAAATACTAAAATTAAAGATTTCTTATTTTAAAAATCATTTTTCTGCTCTAAATAATTAAAAATAATTTGTATAAAATTTTGGTGCAAAAATGATGAAAATTGAATTTATTATGATTTAATTATGATTAAATCTAACAAAAATTGATTAAAAATATAAAATAAATGATTTTTCTGAAATAAAAATCATTTCTGAAAAGCTTAATGTTATAAAAACTTAGGATAATTTTTGTGGAAATTAATAAGATCGTTTTGATATATTTATAGATTTTTATAAATAAAATAGAATAAACTTGATTTATTTATTATATATATTAAATAAATAAATTTTTGAAAACTAAAAATTGCGGGTTAAACCTTTTTATCAGTTTAACTAAAAATAATTTTTGTAGGATTTTTAAAAGGGTTTTAGTATTTTAAAACAAATTTTAAAATACTAATAATTATATATATATATATATATACATATTAGCTTACTTGTTAAAAGAAAAAGAAAGAAAATCAGTGCTTTAGCTGGGGATCGAACCTGTGTGGTCCCGGTTACAAAGCACCAGACACAACCACTTGGTCCAGACCAGTGGTTGTGTTTTGTTTAGTCTGTTTAAATTAAATACCATATCTGTTCTAAGTGTTCTTCCCCAATTATCACTATTTCAAGCCCTAGATTAGCAATCGTTTGATTCACACATCGATAGCCCAATTAACCTTAGGGCTATTGATGTGTGAATGCCGAAGATCAAAACCCATCCAAAAATTCATACTTACAATGTGGAATCGAGCTCGATTGGTCAGTCAACGTGAAAAGTCAATCGCACGATTAAAAAACACGAACAGAGAATAATTGAGAATAATTGGGGATTGAGAGAGATGTATTGGCGAGTGTAGGAGGTTCACTGATGTCCAATTTATACTATAATGGTCTGGTGTTCGAATGGAAATGATTGATTAAGGTTTGACCCGTTAGTTAATGTATACGCGTGAATCAAGAGCTGAATTCGTGCTTAAATCATTGATATAAACGCGGAATTGTTGTATTAGTTGTTAGGCGAGGTTGATTGGTCAAGGGTTTCCATGATTAAGATCAAATAAAAACAAGATTTGTGGTCTTGGTTCTGCACAGTCACGCGCAGATTAGGGAAGGGGAAACAAATCAATTTTAGAATTGCATATATATAATTTGAATCAAAGTTAAAACAAGAATGAGCCTTGGCTCAGTTGGTTCCAGCGTGTGTGTGTGGGCAAAAGGTCTCCGGTTCGATTCCAGTGTGCAGCAACATTTTTCCTTTTTTTTTGTTAACTGAATCAAGAGGGGAGGGGGACAGGTGGGCTGGACTGTTAATGGGCCTGGATAGATGGGCTGTCTGTGTGGGCTCGTTTCTGGGCTTCTGGATCAGATTTGAGCCTAAGGGTGTTGGGTTGGGGGTATGTTGTTGGATTATAAAGAATGGGTATTAAGTTTTGGGTGTTTTCTCTAGCAAGATTATTATTATTATTTATTATTATTATTATTAATTAAATATATATATATATATTATAATGAAAAAGTGACGGATGTCACACTAGACAAGTCTAGTATCAAGCAATACAAACAATATCATAAACAAGTATAGACTTAAATTTACATAAGTCTTCTAATTAATGAAGCATAAGGTAATAATCTCATTTATCCTATTATCCTCTAAAAGAGAGCAATTCTGTATGTTACATACGTAAGGACCCACTTATAGTAAAACTTATGGGATGAAACTAATATCCCGTTGGGTCTATCTCGGTATATTTTGATTCTTATCACGTAAGAGGAATCCCCGATTTTCATCATGTCAAAATTATGCATGAAAAATGCTTTGACTTAGGTAACATATACTTGTCAAGAGAAACGTCATCTATGTAAGGACAAGTTTTCATTAGTTGCTCCCACTCATCTTGAGGTAGGTTCTTTAATCCACTTAGTTCTTCATGAAGAAAATTTCATTATGATTCCAACATATTTTATGCTTGCATCAACCCATACATGGATCTTATTGACTTACAGACTAAGTGTTCTTACCCTTCAGTTTAGAACTTTCAGGTTACTTAATGAACATGTAGGTCATCATTATGAAAAGTTGTCTTAATGTCCATCTAATATGGCTCTTAGTTATTATGAGCTACTAGGACGGTAATGATCCTCAAAGAAATCTCGCAAACACACAAATAAGACGATTCTTTGATAATATAATCTCTTCTTGAGTATAATCTTTTACAATCAATCTTATCTTACAACGTTGCCATTCGGATCTGATTTAATTATGAATACCTTTAGGTTATTCAACCAAATCCCAAATGTTATTCTAAATTATGGAATGAGTTATGCTAATAACAGCTTTATTCCATTTAGAAAATTGATTGATACTAATGATTTATTTAGAAGAGGTAGGATTGGTAAACTTTCCAAACATCCATTTTTTATTAGTCAGGTAGTTTACATAATCAACAAAGTTAGTGGGCTTTTAGACCCAAATGACCTTCTGAGTTGAATATTGGGTTTATTATGATACAAACTTAACTTTAGTTAAGTGTTTTTTATTTTCAGGTATATAAGGAGCAACATTAGTTTCTAAGTGTGTAAGAATTGGTGCAGTAAGGTGTACAAGAGGAATAATCGAAGTTAAACTTAATGAGTCTCGAATTTTAATGAGTCTCTCCCCCACATCTTGTACTTCTGAAAAGTCATAATAAGTACTTTTACTGCTCCCACTTACCTTAGAGATCTTAATGAATTCAGCAGGCTTAAGATCTAACATTTGGAAGATCCATAGATTTTAATAGAGAAAACAATCTAATGATGTTTATTGTCGTTTCTCTTGATGAGGATTACCTTAGTAAGAAATCTAAGTTAGCCCATATTTAGGCATCCACAAAACTTTGTTAGGAGTATATTAAATGCTAAGGAGACAAGTTGTGATAGAGCGTTGTCCAGTGAAAGAGGTGTAATTTGAGGATAGATCAAATTGTCGTTCCCCCCACCTCTGTAACTTTTGCAGGTTATAAGTAGGACACATAATGCTTCCACTAATCTTTTAGGTCTCTTAATACCTGCACAGAATATTTCATATATTGTATATTTGATTTCCCTTATCGTCCAGATTTCATAAGAAATTTTAAGGACATACTTAGAGGGAATCTTATTAAGTATATATGAATTGATTTCTTTAATACTTTTACTTTGTAGGAAACGAAATAGATACAATTAGATATTTATGTAAGCTCCACTGATGTCAATTAGTTATGACTTATGATGGAAACCCATTTATTCCTTTCGCCATTTAATGTTTAGGGCGTTTAACACATGCTTTAAAGTCACTGAGAATGAGATTTGATAGCCAAGCATCCTTTAGTGACCTGATCATGATTTCTCATGAAATTTTGGTCTTAGTGGATGAATTGCACGGGTCTCATTTTCCTTTGTTAAATTCTCATTTATGATAACAAAGTTGTGAAAACGTTATTGGATCATCTAGTTTTATTTCATAAGGTTTCTATTCAGATAATGACAACAAACAATATGAGAGTTTAACTTAATAGTGGCTTTGGTTTGGCTTGTAACTGTCAAAAAATTTGTAGCTTTTAGTATTGATACTAAATTCTAAATAATCTCAAGAATATCATAAGGTATCATAAAGCTTGAACATTAAGACCAGTTATTAATGGTTAATAGACCCTTAATTTTGCCACCAACTCTCATCTTAAGTGTTTGTTGAATTCTGATAAGGAAACGTATAAAATTAGACTCAACCATCATGTGTTAATTGGAATTCATTAGATTTGTGGAGTTAAATATCTTTAATTAGGCACTACATATCTTAGCCAGTTGTTCTCTTTACTTATGGGTAATCTCATTTCTTATGTCTATTCTTAATGGCACAGTTTTGCTTAGTAAGACTTCCCTTTGGAAAAACTTATAGTTGAAACTTGAAAGTAGTACTTGTATCTTTTTTCTAGACCTTATAATTATCCTCTCTATGGTAATTATTCTTCCTCCTTTAGGTTTAATGTTAGTAAGGTGAATAACATCAACTTTTCTAGTTTAATGCGTTCTTTTTCCTGTACGTAATTCGCTATCAACCCACTCATTTTACTTTAATATTTCTGAGTGTTATTAGTTGATTCATAATGCATCTAATCGTACTGATGGAAAAGTTATTATGCACTAGAAATTTATTGATTTTCATGTGTAACCCTTAGCTTTATGGGTCATGTTATTCAATATTAAGATGTATTCACAGATCTCATTTAACCATAGAGTTAGACTTATTTATTTCATGCTTCTTAGGAATTCGTTATATTCTTTCATTCCATAGATAATACATTAGTCTTAGGAATTTCAGAATCATCAATAGCTCACCTGATAGGAATCAGTAAAAGGAGTTCTTAATTACCATAAGAAACATTTTTATTCCACTCATTATGCTCATATGTTATTCTGTAATATATTATCAGATAGAGCGTAAGAATGTCATGTCATAAGAGATAACTTCATAAGAACAAAATTTAAGTAAACTCTTCTTAGTTTTGATAATTAGAGTGGATTACTTAGTTGAGATAGTAATTTATAGAAGAACGAGAGATTAGTTTCGATTTACGGGTATTGATATAAGGCAGACTTAGATTATGATCACTATATTAATGAAGGATCATTAATTGTGAGGATCAATTTTGTAATGAAGACGTGATAATATCATAACACCATTATAAGTTACTTAAATAACATGCTCTAGCTTTGGCTATACGCTATTTATTTAAGTATTAAGTTGCTAACAGTGAGTGTAACACATCACCTTTGGGCAGAAGTGAGACACTCAAAGTTCTAATGCATTACGCTCAGTTCACCAACATAATCTGTTACACATCACCTTTGGGCAGAAGTGAAACCTTATGACACTTATGTGAACGAGCTACAATGCTTAACGAGATCTTTATAACGAACTAATGTGACACATCACCTTTGGGCAGAAGTGACACCTCAAAGTTATTGCAAGTTAAGCAAGGTTTTATAATGTTTTGAATAAACTTGATACATTATGTTTTATCAAAACTGTAAATTTTATTAGAGATCCCAAAAAATAATGGGTTCTCAGGGAACACCCTAATAAGGCCCATCTAGTGATAGTCCGCCCATCAAAGACATATCTATTATTGGGCTTAGGATAATATTAATAATTGATCAATATAATATAAATGATAATGATGGCCACAAATAAATATAATAAACATAATTTATATTTATTCTAAGATAATCTTCCATCAGTCACATACACACTTGGTTGGGGTGATGCTCATAATTTTAAGAACCGAGGAATGCCCGACACATCTGTCATCTTTACTATTATTAGCTGCTTAAATGTGCAGTCACTAGTCCCTTTGATTTACATTTGATCATGCACATTATTAATATAACCATTATTGAACCCCTTAGCTTCGGTGCTAACTAAGGGTAGTTTTTTTTCTTTCTGTTTTAGGTTTTTGCCATTTTGTGAGATATCACCTCTTTAAGTTTTACATTTGACATTTACACCCCCTAAAATTTTCAAATCTTAAAAAACTGTTATTTTGACCACCTAGAATTTTACATACTCATATTTATGTACGTGTCGGTATAAATTTAAGCTGGTGTACCATCGACGTAACCATTTTTTGAACTGAGTAACGTAAAATATAATACGCTTTCATGCTTATTTTTTATGTATATTTTTAGTTGTTCTACGCTTTGACGTAAATTTTTGTTCAGAAAGAGTCTAGCCAGATATCATACGTTTTCCCAAGACAATATAAATTCGAGTTATTTTCCGTTTTGACGCCGCTGTAACGCGCGACAGGTAAATTACTAGTTGTGTGTTAAAAAAAAACTATGAGCTTATTATAAGGCCCTAGGATATTTGGGCCTTGTGCATCTAGCAACATGCAATCATAGATGTTTGTTTATTCGCTAAAAATTGACGTATTAACAACTTTTTGGACGGTATGTATGGATAGTATGTAATATGAAATTATAAGGATAAGGATCCTCAAGACGTCAACTGTGATATATTATAAAAATGGAAATCCATTCTTTTTATATTAGTAGTTTCATCATCTTACATTGTTCATTCCAATGGTTGTTCTTACTGAAATTTCAGAAGAATCTTCTTCTTCTTTGTCTACTTACAATTATGATGTATTTTTAAGTTTTAGAGGTGAGGATACTCGCTATAGTTTCACCGATCACCTCCACAGTGCACTACTACAAGCCTCTATTAACACGTTTTTAGACGATACAGATATTCAGAAGGGAGACTCTTTAAAACCGGAATTGGAGAATGCGATTAAATCATCTAAGGCTTCTATTATCGTTTTGTCCAAGAATTACGCTTCATCCACATGGTGCCTAAATGAACTGGCACTCATCATGGAGCAACGAAGGACCTCCAAACATATTGTTTTGCCTATCTTCTATCATGTCAAGCCTTCTGATGTTAGGAAGCAACAAAAGAGCTTCGGAAAAGCGATGGCAAAGCACAGAAAGAAGATGGAGTTGGAGTCAGATGAGGAGGAAAGAAATAAATGGGCTCATAGGATAAAGCGATGGGAGAAAGCACTTACAGACGTTGCTGACTTAAAAGGGGAAGAAGCGCATGCAAGGTAATTAACCACTGATTAAAAAGCTCGCGGCTTCTTAGTAAAAAGCTCGGCTTAAAAACCCGAGCTCGACTTTGATCTCATGAGCCGGCCCAAGTTATTTAATTTATACACACAAATACACATGTGTGTGTGTTTGTGTATATATATATATATATATATTAATTTTAAACTTAAATGTATTAAAAATAAAAATATATGGAATGGGGTTGAAGTGTTAGCATTTTAAGTTTAATTAATCCTTATCCTTATTATAATAAATGATTCCAAAAAATATGACGTGTCACCGGTATATTTATTCTCTTATTTTTCAATTTTGCTCTACATTATTAAATTACAATTTTCCTATTTTTATCCTATTAAATAACAAAGAAAGACCAGAATTGTTTCTCTTTAATTACATAACTAGATTATATTCTGGAAGCTTTTCGAGATAGATAAATTTAATATGAAGTGATAAAATATGTGTTATGATGTAACATAGAAATTAATGTACTATAATATGAGAAAACAACAATTTTAATCATGTGAATAAGAATAAAAATATATTTAAAAAGAAGATGCATGTTTCGATGAGGAGTAGAGCTAGAAACAAACATTGCGGGACGTGATTGAGGCGGTAGTCTTGAAGGTGTGACTTTTTTTTTTTTTTTTTTTTTTTTTGGAAAAAAATTGGTTTTAACCTATTATGCTCTTGATGAAAATAGAATTCTCAGTTTGAACATAATCAGTGACTTGCCTATAATGAATTATCTAAACACTTTGTGTTTTTTTTCTGTACGAACAAAAACCCATAAAAAGTCATTTTTTTGTGTTTTGTATAACATTATGGTACTCGTTGGAAAGATAATAAAATGTTTGTTAATTTGGTGTAATTTTTTTTTTAAATTCTCGTATATAAAAGTTATCAATGTTTTAAAATTTTGGGTGAAACATGAGAAAGAAAAAAACTTTTAAAAGGAAATAACGAGGAGGATGCCACGTAGCACACCCAGAAAGGTATGATGTCCTTTTTGAGCGCCATATAGGATTTAGTGATTTAGTTTATTAATATATACTAGATTATATCCCAGAAGTTTTCTGAGATAGATAAATTTAATATAAAGTGATAAAATATGTGTTATTACAACAATTTTAATCATATGAATAAAAATGTATATTAAAAAGAAGATGGATGTTTGGATGAGGAGTAGAGCTAGAAACAACAATTGCAGAGCGTGATTAAGACGATGGTCTCGAATGTGTGACTTTTTTTTTATTGAAAAGGACCGGTTTAGAGGGTGTTTGGGATTGAGTTTTCAAAACAGCTTATGCGTTTTGAGAAAATAGAGGTGGAACTGCTTTTAGATTATTGCGTTTTGGTAGCCTAAAAATCTATTTTAAAACTCAACCCCAAACACTAAAAGCTTATTATTTGCGTTTTCAAAACGCAATAATCTAAAAATCCATTTCAAAACGCAATCCCAAACACCCCCTTAACCTATTCTATTCTTGATGAAAATAAAACTCTTAGTTTGAACATGATTAGTGATTTTCAGGCCCGTCTCTGAAAATGTTAAAAAAAAATTGGGCCCTCATCGAGATAAAAGTTAGGCCCTACCCATATCGTAAAATCCATAATAAGAAGATAGTTGTTATAAAATAAATAAAAATAAGTAACGTAGAAAAATGATCAAACCTACTTATTTAAGCAAATAATATTGGTTATACCATTTTCTATTGAACGAAAGTGTATGATTACTTGCTTTATGCAAAGACTAAAAGTGTTAGCCATGGTTCTCCCCTTATATGAGAACTATCAAGCTCCTCTTTCTCCAATTATCATGTGACACAGATCAAACATCAAATGTAAAGTAATTTAACTGATTAGCCTACTCGATATAGAATTATTTAAACTACTCATATACATCAAAGTTTTATATATACGATTATGATTATTTCTTTTATCGCTTTATCTATCTTAAACAGTGAGAAAATCAGAACTTTTTTTTCCAGAGAGTCACAACAAATTATGTTTACATTCACTAGTTTAAATCAATTAGTTCGTTTTACTTTTAAATAACCATTATTTGGTACACGCGACGATGAAACATCACAATTGCATAATAATAATTTAAATTTTTTGACATTTTATTGTACCGATTAATTAATTTTTGGATTAAACGAAAGTTTGATGTTTGTTTGATTGTTGTGAATATTACACCAAAGCATTTTGCAAGAGAAATATCTTTATATTTAAGTTGTATATATTAAAAAATTGAGAAAAAAAAAAGAAATATAAAATAATAAACTAGTAATATATTTTGCTACCTTTGTTGACCAACAAAGCTATGGTACGCCTGCAGCCCCCTTTTTGTATTTTTTTAAAGAAGTATTTTATTACATCTCTATTTCAAGTCATCTTCTCCACTTCAACCTGGTTTTGGTCGCCGGAAAAAAAATAAACTTTGCTTGTTAGTTGTTACCTCTCTACACACTTATGCCATCTCTATTCATTTTAACGACTCGACAATAGCGAGAGGAATGAGGGTCAAGGTAGTTAAAATCTCGGTAGGACATCGTCGTAAGAAACTTACAGTCCCGTCGCCGGAAGAAACTTACAGCCACTTCGCCGGAAGCAAATATGTCGGGCCCTTCAAAGGCTCTAGGCCCTCAGCGATCGCCCACCCTGCCCTTGCCCTGAGCCGGCCCTGGTGATTTTTCTAGACATGATTAATGAATTACTTAAACACATTGTGTTTTTTTCCTGTATGAACAAAACCCACAAAAAGAAAAAAAATTTTGTATAGTACTATGGTACTCGTTGGAAAGATAATAAACGTTCGTTAATTTGGTGTATTTAAAAAAAACATCATATATTAAAGTTATTAACGTTTTAAAATTGTGGGGGAAACATGAGAGATAAAAAAAATAAGGAGAGGATGTCACGTGACATACTAAGGGGGGGGGGGGGTGACCTCTTTGAGTGTCATATAGAATTTAGTGCTTTGGTTTATTATAATATGTAGATAATATTAAAACATAACTTTTACACTTACCTCTAATTTATTTAATATTTATTTTCTCAACTATTTTTTTTTGGTAATTTATAATCATTTAATATTTTATTCATCCAACCTCATGTAACACACAGTCTCCAACTTAATAATAAAAAAGTAAAATGTTATAAAAAATATATAATACATCAAAAATTATATTTTTAAATACATATCTTGATGAATGTATGTGTTAATCGATTACATAGTATTTATTTGCCACTGTAATACACGGATTTATTCAACCCGTGCAATTAATACACAAATTTTTAATACTTATTATATAAAATCATATTTAATTAACTCATGTAATACACAAGGTATAACTTGTTTTTGTAATGTTGTATCCAAAATTATATTTATCCAACTCGTGTAATATACAGGGTTCTAACCTAGTTAGTAACATATTAAAATATTGAAAAAAAACCATAAAAACTACATGTTACGCTTTTAATGTCTTTGGTCTTTAAAATATTAGAAATGTAGGTTAATTTTTTAATTTTTGTTTTTTATGTTATGTAAAGAAAATAATAAAATAACAAATAAATTAACGAGTCGGCTCGATTGGGCTCGTGTTGGCTTGAAGTTTTACGAGTCGAGCTCGAGGTTGACTTTTCAGCTCGAGAATATAAACAAGCCAAGCCAACCTGACTCAATTAACTTCAAGCTCGAGCCTAGCCCGGATCGGTTCGGTTGTCTATCAAAGACTATATATTTTGAAAGTTGTCTGCCTCCATAATTGCATGTTGTATGTACAATTGTACATGGATCGTTTGCTTATCTATGGAAAAGTTTATTAAATGACACTTGCTTTTAAATGTTTTATATAATCAAGAAAACACTTATATCAAAAGAAGGATATGCAAATACTCATGATGTGATTAGTTTATCTTATTTCGCTTGTGACGGTATCTTATTGTTGTAATTGGTATTGCTTCCAGACGAGAGACATTACTTATTGAAGGAATTGTTAAAGAGATCAGCAGCAGATTACATCTAGACATATACAGTAAAGTCCCACATTTAATTGGATGGAGTATTCAGTTAGAATAATCACTTCATTTTTGAAAGACATATCCTTTCAAAACACTGAATTTCTCACAATATGGGGTATGGCTGGAATTGGAAAGACACATTTAGCAAACTATGTCTTTCAGTTGCATTGTCATGACTTTGAAAGAAGCTGCTTTCTTGAAGATATCGAAAGGAGATGTACATCACCAAATGGATTGCTTGATCTACAAAAACAGCTCCTTAAACACATTCAAGTGAGAGGTCAGATGGACATAAAAAATCTTAATGAGGGCACCTTAAAGATTGAGGAATCACTTAGGAAAAGAACACTTCTTGTTCTTGATGGTATAAATAAGGTTGAGCAGTTGGATGTATTAATTGGGACAAAAGGCCTTCATCCCGGAAGCAAAATCATAGTAACGTCTAAAAACGAATCATTAACAGAAAAATGTAAGTTTTTTGACAAAGAAGTTCAACCAAAGCAGATGAAGCACTTGCTTGAAGGGCTAAATGATGAGGAATCGCTTCAGCTTCTAAGTTGGCATGCCTATGGACAAAATGAACCCAACGAAAGTGACATAAAGAAGTCAATGAAGGTCGTAAAATATTGCCAGGGACATCCACTGGCTCTTAAAGTTTTGGGCAGTTCTTTACATAGTGAAGAAGACACGTGGGAGAGCATCTTAGAATCGCTAGGGAAAGAAACTAATCCAGATATCACAAAAATCTTGAAAATAAGTTTCGACACTTTGCTATATGAAAAAGACAAGGAACTGTTTAAATATATTGCTTGTTTCTTTGTTGGAGAAGATAGAAAGTTGACCGAAGACATATTAAAAGCTTGTGGCATATGCAAATCAACGGGGATCAAGATTCTCATCAGTAGATGTCTTCTCACTATTGGGTCACCAGACATCTTAATGATGCATCAACTTCTTCAAGACATGGGAGAGATATGGTCCTTCAAGAATCACCTAAGAAGCCATGGAAGCGTAGTATATTATGGCATCGTGATGAGTGTTTGGATGTTTTGCAAAGTAGACGGGTATGTGTACTTTGATTAATTTCTATATATAACTGTATGATCATTTGTTGTCTATTATTCTTAGGGAACCACAATAATTCAAGGACTCGTCCTTGACATGAGAAACATTTGAGAATGAAACTTTGAAAGAACCAAGAAGTGTTGATATGCCAAAGTTTGGATTTAGATCATTTTCAATACTCAATTGGATTCACAAACTCCTCTCAGTTATTTGGTGGTTATGTGGTTGGATTTCGGGAATGCGTTCCTCATCTCGTAAAACAAAAGGTGACTTTGAGACTATTTCTTTAAGTGATATGCGTAACTTAAGACTACTCCGGCTTAACTATGTACAACTCCGTGGATCGTACAAGAATTTTCCTCAAGATTTAAGATGGTTATGCATGCATGGATTCCGTTTGAGTTATATACCTTCAGACTTACCAATGGAGAATTTGGTAGCTCTTGACTTGTCTAATAGCAAACTGCAACAGCTTTGGAAGAAGCCCAAGGTATTAAAATCTCAAGTGCTGCTTATTTGTTTTATAACTCATGGTTAAATATCTTTTCCACGCAAACATGCTTCTTAATTCTATCTATTTCTTAATATAATAGCTTCTCAGGTCACTAAAGTTTCTAAATCTCAGTAGTTGTCATGAGCTTGTTAGAGTGGATCACTTCTCTGGTCTCCCTGAGCTTGAAAGGCTGACACTCGCAAGATGTACAAGTCTAGTTAAGGTTTGCGAGTCAATTGGAACTTATTGCCACAAATTTGAGGTCCTTGATCTTAGTGAATGCAGTAAGCTGAAAGAGCTTCCAAAAACCATGTGGAAGTTAACAAGCCTTAAAAAACTTCTAATAGATGGTTGTTTAAATCTTTCGGACCTGAGATCACCTACAATTTCCAAGCCCTTTGTGATTTCTTTAACAAGATCATTAGTAATGTTGTCACTTAGAAATAATAATTTGTGTAGTGAATCCTTTCCCATGGATTTTAGTAGCCTTTCAATGTTGAAGGAGTTGTATTTGGATGGAAATCCGATTGATTCCATGCCTGATTGTCTAAGAAGCCTTAGTAGGCTGGAGAAGCTTAGCTTTGAGAATTGTCGTAACCTGAAAACAGTCTTGTGTGCTCCAAGTACATTGATATATTTGGATATATACGATTGTTGCTCATTGGAGAAAGTAACATTTCATCCAGAAAAGTCAGCACCACCAATAATCACACTTTTTGATGCTTTTACCATGAATGAGATTCAGGGCAAGTTCAAAATACAAGTTTTATCAGAAATTGACGAGGACGTTTTATGCAGTTTAGGCTGGCGTTATATAGAATATTCTAAATATTGCCAGTTTGTGACAGGCATTTTTGTAGGAAGATACTTTGACACATCGAAAAAAAAAGTTCCAACACAGGTAGATGTATCCTTAAATATCTTATATTTCAAGCTTTTAATATGCATTTACATGATGTAAACTAATAGGGACATTTATGTGACAGATGCTTTATGAACATGGAATATTCAGTACATATCTTCAAGGGCAAGAGGTTCCAAAGTGGTTCACTCAGATGAGCAACGAGCCATCGTTTACCTTGCAATCATCTCCTACAAATGGTAAGATTCGAGGGCTTAACGTGTGTATTGTGCATACCATTTCAAGCATGAAGGAAGTTGGTCCTTCAAGAATTAAAATAAGGAACTTGACAACGGACTCGTCCTGGACATACCAGCCTATAACTTATTTTATCCCAGAAGATGATGTGTTTCAACATGGTGATGAAGTAGTTGTAGTATGGTTAAGCCATTGGATGTTTGGGGAAAATGAGTTTGAAGACGGTGATGAAGTTAGCATTCATTTCAGTATGAAATCTTTCCATCCTCAAGGCAATTATCCAGGAAATTGTCTTTGCTACGGCGGTGAAGGACCAGATTATGCAAACGTAAAAGAGTATGGCATCAGCCTTGTGTATGATGATGAAGATGGTGGTGGAAGCGAGAAAGAAGATCCTTTGGGTTATTACAAGTCATGGAAGCACATCATCAGGGGGGATCTATCTAATTCTGAAACATCCTCAAGTCACTACCTTCTTACACCCTGGTCAAATAGTATCGTAATGTGTAAACCTGACATTGAGTATATACTTTTAAATACCTTTAACTAATATTAGAAAAAAAATGCAAACCATGTTGTAACTAAACTAAATTGCAAAAAAAAAAAAAAAAAAAAATTACGCAGTAAAGGAAATTTGTACCACTAAACCTATCAAGTGTAACACCATAAAAACTGGGCGTGTGATCGCTTTCGTTGGATTTACACATTACATATACAACTGAAGACTTTAACAACATTTAACAAAATTTCACCGACACCGCCTACAATCACTGTCCTTGGTTTATCAGTCTCGAACACCTCTTATAAGGCTACCTGTAACATTACGCATTAATACTTACAATTATTTTGGATAAAAACGTCAAGTATCACTATTATTATTCGCTTTTAAATATTTGTGACGCATTTGGAACCCTAATACTATATTAATTATATATAATATACATATATATATATAGATTTTATGTCAAAAAAAAATAATGCTTGGGCCAGGAATCGAACCCGCGCCCCAAGCCGGGTTAAACTTCACAACACAACATAACCATCTGGTCTACCCACACACTTGGTATAAATCCCAACACATTATTATTATATCACGACTTTATTCTTTCACAGTTGACTAGGAAACTCAACTTTGATATCAATCTACCAAAATCAAGCCAATCAAACGCGTGTTAATCCAAATTAGGAATGATTAGAGACTGGTTGGTTGATTGCGCGTCACTTACACGCTGAATTGAATTCAAAATCATGCCAATTATACATGTTTGACGCGTCATCACCATGAATACAAGGTCAACCTTCCAATCGTGCAACCCAGACCCTATCCCTATAAATTGGACCTCCCCATTCCTTCACAACTCGCCGAAATCCCTCTCTCAAACCTCAATTTCTGTTATTAACCCATCATTCGAAGCATACGTGTTCATGTTGACTTTTTCTGTTGATCACACAAGGATCACGAGATCGTGTTTGTAAGTGATGTTTTGCATATGGGTTTTAATCATCGGCATTCACACAACAATAACCCTCTGATTAATTAGGTTATTTTTGTTTGAATCAGTCAATTGTAAATCTTAGGGCTCGAAATCGTGAAATTGGGGAAGAACACGTTTCAACATAAAGTGTTATATTTTAAATAAACTGGAATCAAACACAACTACTGATCTAGATCAAGTGGTTGTGTCTGATGTTTGTTTGTCCACTCACGCGGGTTCGAGTCCCGTGTAAAACGGTTTTTATTCTTTTCATTTTAATTAAATATAAATCAGAATTTTCTTATATTATATAATTAAATTAATCTGAAACTAAACGTTCTCAGGGTCCAGACCAGTTGGTCTGGGCTTGTCATTTAAAACACACGAACCGGCCTAGGGCCCGGGTTCGAATCATGGCATAAACAAAACATTTCTTTTTATTTAAACTTATATATATATATATATATATATATATATATATTCCCTTGTATTTTTAAAAATTCATTTTAAAATACTAAAACTCTTTTATAAATTCTATAAAAATTATTTTACGTTAATCTAGTGAAAAAGTTTAACATACAATTTTTAGTTTTTAAAAATTTATTTATTTAATATATATAATAAATAATTCAAGTTTATTCTATTTTATTTATAAAATTCTATAAAAATATTAAAACAATTTTATAAATTTCCACAAAAATTATTCTGAGTTTTTATAACAATAAACTTTTCTGAAATGATTTTTATTTCTGAAAAATCATTTATTTAATATTTTTAATCAATTTTTGTTAGTTTTCATCATAAATAAATCATAATAAATTAATTTTTCAATATTTTTGTACCAAAATTTTATGTAAATTATTTCTGATTATTTGGAACAGTAATACAATTTTTAAATTAATAGTTCTGTAAATTTAATATTTTTAAATATTAAAGTTATATTTTGACAATTTGAAATAAATAGATTTAATATTCTATTTTTAAGAAAATAGTTTTATGAAAATTATTTTCATACTTTAAACTTATTATTGTGACCATCTTTAATTTAAAATTTACAAAAAGACCTTTGTTTATTTATTTATTAAATTTCTCTTATTATTCAAACATTTTATTTATTAATCAAACGAGCACTTATCCCCAATTCGAAGGCCTAGAATATATTTGTAGACTAGAAAGACTTAGACATATTTATTACCTTAATTATAGGGTAATACTTGGCATTGTTGGGCAACACAATATTCTATTTTTCACGAGACATAACATTTTGCTAAGGTGAGTTTTACATAGCCCCTTTTCTATTATTCACTATTTTTGGGGTGAAACATGTTACAAATTCTATATGCAATTCAATCATAAAGTGTCTATGTGTTTTTCTATGTTGCATTATGTCTTAAACATGACTAGGGTAAGCACAATTCTAGCATAATTATTAACATTGATCAGCCGACGGTATACAATGATAGATCTATTGGACTGACAATCCACCCGGATACGTGCCTCCTACAAAGGTAGCGTGGGTGATTGTTATCGCATAACATAATCGAGTGAACCATGAGCGTATGGGATGGACCACAATATAACAGTCACAAGGGTTGATTATGCACTCGATTTACTTCTAGTATGTTTTCACATATGGACTAGACTTGCCATGACACTTGAATTGTACAAGTTTTATTCAATTATCAAAACCTATGTAATTCTCACCAACTTTTGTTGACCCAAAAATATTTTCAAAATTAACATGTTTCAGGTAACAATGAAGCTGAGGCTTGAGTATGCATGAGGATTTATCATGAAGTTTTTGTTTGAAGTTATTTGAAGTTGTTGCTTTATTTGATATCATGTATTTGGATTTCTAGACATCATTTCATTTTGGATATTTATGTTATGAATAAATTATTTAAAATTTCAATTTATACCATGTGCTACTGAAACAATCATCAATACGTGACATCCCGATGTTTCCGCCATCGGTTGGGGTGTTACACTACCCGGTACACAGACAGCCCTCGCCATCCCTGCTCTTTTTGACTTGTCCTAGACTAGAACACCACCCCCTGCTTTAGTCCCACCCCTGCCCCATCCCCCTTGAGACCAAACGGATGCACCAATCACTGAATTTTTTTTTTTTTTGAATTAAACGGTAATATTGAAAGTGTTCATGGATTGATATTCTTGAATGAATAGAATAATACAATGAGGGGCCCTATATATAGGGATAAACCATGAATCCTAATTAGGAAAAGATAACCAATCCTAATATACAAAGAATATCTAAACATAAATATAAATATTCTAGACTATTCTAATTAATAATAATAATAATATACGGCTAATGTAACCCCAACCGATGGCGGAAATCATCGAGGTGCCACGTAGTGACGATTGTTCAAAAGCTCATGGTACTAAAATGTAAATGTATAATTATTGAATATTGTTTTACAGCATGTGAAATTAAATACAAGACAACAAAAATAAAGATAATTGATTGATTTAATCTAAGTCCAAAGTCCTATGTGAAGCGTCAAGCAGCTTATCCTGAAACATGCACGAAAATAATTTTGTCAACATATGATGTTGGTGAGTACTACTTAGTTTTGTACGTATAGTATAAGTTTTGAAAAGTAGTACAATTCATGTGTCTAGCATCACCAAGGCATTATGTAAACACGCAAGTAACCAAACAAGACAAAGATCAAATGTAAAGTTTGTACAATGTAATTGATAATGAGCACCTCGACACGTGTGAGTCTAAAAGAGCACCATAACACAAAGTTATGTCTAAATGAGCACCGTAACATAAGTTACGTCTAAATGAGCACCGTAACATAAGTTACGTCTGAGTGTAAAGAGCGCCATAACATAAGTTATGTCTAAATGTATGATTTTGTATGTAAGCTACGTTCATGTTCAAGCATAAGCACAAAGATAAACAAGACACGTATATGAATTGTAAATGAATAAAATGTATGTGTAAATGAATACGAAAGTTTTGTATACTTGTGCATGAATCACCCCAAAAGTTGTAAAAACGGAAAAAAGGGGATAAGTAATACTCACCTTAGCAAGGTGGTAAGTCTTGTGTAATTGAATAAGTATAATCCAACGTTGGCAAGTATCACCCTATGTATAATGTAACAAATAAGTCTAAGTCTATTTGGTCTATAAGTATTTTCTAGGGTCTCGAATTGGGGATATGTGTTCGTTTGATTAATAATTTAAACGTTTAATAAATAAGAGAAATTTGATAAATAATGAACAAAAGTCTTTTTGTAAATTTTAAATCAAAGATGGTCACAATATAAAGTTTTAAGTGTGAAAATAATTTTTATAAAATTATTTTCTTAAAAATGGAATATTTAATCTATTTATTTCAAATTGTCAAAATGTAACTTTAATATCTAAAAATATTAAAATTAAAGAATTTTTAAATTAAAATTGTATTTCTGTACTAAATGGATAGAAATAATTTATATAAAATTTTGGTGCAAAAATATTGGAAAATGAGTTTATTATGATTTATTTATGATTAAAACTAACAAAAATTAATTAAAAATACAAAACGAACGGTTTTCAGAAATAAAAATTATTTCTGAAATGTTTATTGTTATACAAGTTTAGGATAATTTTTGTGGAATTTTATAAAATCATTTAGGTATTTTTATAGAATTTTATAAATAAATGGAATAAACTTGTAATATTTATTATATATAATTATTAAAAGATTTTTGAAAATCTAAAAATTGGATAATAAACTTTATCATAAGAATAACTAAAGATAATTTTTGTAGAATTTATAAAGCACTTTTAGTATTTTTAAGCTATTTTAAAAGATTAAAAGTTTAGGATATATGTAAATGGAATAGAAAAGGAAAAAAAAAATGGTTGCTGCTCATGGGATCGAACCCGCGTACTCTGAATGACCAGCACCAGACACAACCACTTGATCTAGATCAGTGGTTGTGTTTGGTTTCTGTCTTTTTAAAATAAATACATAAGCTTGCGATGGTGTTCTTCCCAATTATATCATAAGACCCTAGAGATTACAATCCATTTAAAACCATGATTACAGGTCAATTAACCATGGGGTTTAAGATGAATAAGGCCTATTAATGTATAAACAACAATGAACAAGACCATACCAGACGCAATTGCTTCAAATCGTGAGTCAAACGAAAAGTCAAACAATCGGCATGTTGAACAATTGAGATGTTTAGAACGAACTGTGATGGTGGGATTGTGTTTTCGGCTCCACCAGATCATAAAGATGTGTTCAATTTATAGCAAAACTATAGGATGGAATGTTTTTAATGTTTGACTAAGACGCGGTCAAACCGAACCAATCAAGCTTGAATCATGGCTAATGGACTTGTTTAATGCGTATAATACACGCGGTTCAGTCAACACAATTTAATTATAAAAATGGTTTCCAAATATAAGGGCTAAATCAGATGGTCAAAGGTAGAGCTTGACCAAATGTTTGATTGGTTGTATGCTGTTCGCGTAACAACAGTGGAAGGAGAAGGAAGATGGATCTGAGTGTGTATAAATATCTCATGAGTTGGAATAAAACCAGAAAGGAGGCTTGGCTCAATTGGTTACGTGGTGCGTGTGTCTGTGTCTGGTCCGGCCTTGCCGGGTTTGAGTCCCGTTAGGGGACAAAGTTTTTTTTTTTTAACAGATTAAAGGGAAAGGGAATGGGCCAAGCTTGCTGTTGGGCTCAGGTATGGGCTGGCAGTGGATGGGCTCAGGTATGTGTAAGGTTGGTAGGTTAATGGATTAGGGTAATGGTTTGGGTTAGTCTAGACTAATATTATTATTTATTATTATTTTTATTATTATTACTATTATTATTATTATTATATAAAAATAAAAATATAATGAAAAAGTGACGGATGTCACAGCATCCCCTACTTTTAGAAACTTCGTCCCGAAGTTATTAGAAACATAGGGTTATGGAGGTTTGGGTAAAATTTAAGATAACTGTGGTTTGGAAAATTTGAATGATTTGGATATGAGGTTTGATAGGTGTGAGTTAGGGATTTGGATTAGGTTCGTCTCGAATAATAAGGAGAATAAGAATCTAGTAACACTAAACTTCAAGTTTTAGGACTCCTAAAATGAATGTACAAGTTGATTGACTATAGAAAGACTAAATGCACTACCAAGTAATTAGAGTTTGTTCCTGGTCCGACTTCCAGTCTCACTTTCAATGCATCATTAGTGTTTGTATACAGGGTGTACCGCAGCTAACCCACCACGCCTTTGATACCTTGAAAACGTACTGGACGCCTACCAAAAACTCTAATAGAATTTCACACTACCCTAACGCACCTGTAAATTCATGATTACGTTCCGGACCGGAATCATCAATTTACCTTACATTAGGGTTTTATGTCCTTCTATGATCCTAATCTAACACACATTGAAGCAAATAAGTTTCACAAGAAAACGACACAACAAACACGTTGAGTTACAATGAGATGTTATCAATGAAATGAGGCCATGTAATAATGAGGTCAATTGCATTGGTTTGCAATGACTTGTAAGCATAACAGTATTTAAGTATGGGCTACCACTCGTCCGAGGAGCCCTTTAAATGAAATGCTTATATGAGTTGCGTGGATAATACACACATGTAAGCAAGTTTGTAAGTGTTATCTTAGTGGCCTATAGAAATAGTTTACGAGTATCATGAATAATTAAATGTTCAATGGATAGTCAGATTAAGGGAAAAATCAAGTTTCATATATCAAACCATGATGTTTTTTAGAAAAGCTCTGTAGGATCAAATATCGAGTTTTTAGTAGTTTGGTTTTTTTTTTATGGAAATAAAGTCCAAATGTTTCAATAAAATGTAAGGTAGAGTCTGAAATAAACGTAACTGAATATGATAAATTTCCAATCTGCGTTCGTACATAATAGTATGCAAGAAATTTCTAAATGTTATATGCTTATGAGTATGACATAATTGGGTACAAAATGATAATAGGATCAAGAAAATGAAAACACGAGTATTGGATTCCCGAGTCTTAAGAAGATTCCATCCATGGCTTAGCCAGTGGGATTAACGTCATCCTGATCGTCTGCTTCGTTGACATTGATGTTGAAAGCTCGTCCATGTGCCACCAGGTTTACATTATTCAATTTAGGGCATTGGGGTCGCATGTGGTTAGGGTCTCTACAATGATAACATGCCCGGCTGTTAGTAATCTGTAGTGGTTCCTGGGCAGCTGTTTGATGATTACCCTGTGTCCCAACCATTACTCGACAAGTGGTGACAAAGTGTCCAAACCTTCCACATCTAGTGCATTGACGGCATGGAAGATTTATAGGGTGATGTAGTCCGAAATACTAGATCTTGTTGAATGCAATAGATTGTTATCACTTGGAATCACCTATTAGTTAGGTGTTTCAAGTGATTAATCCAAGAAACAAAGAAAACTAGATGAATATTGAAAGACCCGACACACACAATGAATAACATGATGATTCCATATCTGATTTGATAATGAATACCCTTGGAATACCACACAAGTACGCACCTATTCAGTGTGTGCTACAAAGATAATCTCCAAAACCCTAAACCCTAGCTGTGCACACACATACAATATATATAGGCATCACCTGGGCTGCGCACTTAACATAAGTGCGCAGGGCCCGTCCAATTATGTGCGCAGCCTAGGGTTTGGCCTACTGAACTATGCTATAATTACATGTAAAGTCCTTCAACTATTAAGCTTTACAATAGTCATTCAAAAGTCTCTATTCTGGTAACTGTGGTCTGAATATAACCCAACAATACTCCCCCTAGACCACAGCTACCAGTCTTCAATCTTCAGTCTATATCCACGTCGCTTTCCTCCCCCTCAAGCTGTTCAGGAGGGTCTTGTAAGTACAGTGCGACTGGATCTACTTCAGTTGCTTGAGAAGTTTGGGTAGATTCTGTTGTAGTTCCTTCAGGATTAGCCACTGATGCAGGATCTTCTGGAAGTACCTCTGAAGCAGCAGTTTCTGTAGCAGCAGCAGCAGCAGTTTCTGTAACAGCATCAGCAGCAGCAGCTTCTGTAACAGTAGCAACTTGTGCAGCCTTTTCCCTGTCCTCCTTTTCTTTGTCTGCTGCGTTTATCCTGTCAACTATATCCAGCAGCTCACTCTTCAGTTTCATTGCCCTATCCACTGCCCTTCTAAACAGCACGGCTTCTTCAAACAATGTATTCCCAGCACCAACATTGATCTGATTTGCAAATAGCATATTCAGATCTGACAAATTTAGTGCAAACACATCAACCGGATCCAAAATCCTCAGTGCCTCTGAATCGTTTTCCAGCTTGATTACCGCTTCACCAGTGTTGCTGTCATAGAACCATTTTTTGAAGTTCCTTAGCATCACTGGAAGCTCGGATCTGATCGGAACTCGTGTGACGACCTGAGGAGGGTCAATCACATAAGTTATCATCCCTTTTCCTGTTGCTGGATCGATTCTTGTCTTCGATATTCTCCTTCTGGGCTTTTGCGGCTTGAGGATCTGGAAATCATTCTCACACTGTTTTCTGATAAAATTTTCAACCATGGCAGCCTGGGAGTCAAGTGAGGGATTAAGGAATGGGGCCCTGCTAAGCTCCCTGATATCCCATCGGGGAAGAGATTTCAGCTCCTTTTGACCCTTGAAGTACTGTATTACTCCCCCTCTCCTTTTCACAGCATACAATCTCTTTTCAGCATCATATTTCCAGGAGATGATCTTCTCCTGATGAGCAGACTTTTTGTGATGAATATTCTGATGTAGGGCTGGAATGGTGATGGGCTTTCGAGGAAACCAAGTGGATCTTTCGGGATCCAACTTGTGCCATCAGATGTTTCATAAACCACTTCTTCGTCCATTCCCATTTCCACAAATCGCTCTGGCATTTCATCTTCGCTAACCTCGTCCACTTCACTTTCCTCAGCCGCTTTTTCTTTCTCTTTTTCTGCCTCCAGAAACTTTCTGAAATCGAAAGTCTCATCAAAAGTAGCGCTGGGAGCACCAGTTAACTGCTTCCTCAAATCCTGAAACATGTCAAACATCTCCACTTGAACCTGATGTTGAAACTTAATCAGGTATCTTTGATCTTTTACCACTTTCTCCATTTTCCGGTTCTTGCTTTTGAGCTTTTTCACCTTCTTTCTTAGCTCCTGGTTATTGTGCACATCACTTTTCAGCGTGCAGATTTCCCTGGCCGCAACTTTACCTATCTCCTTCACAAGCTTCTCGTATAGTTCTTGATGCACCGGTTTCCGACGAGGTGCAGCAGGAGCTGATGAGGAAGGTTCAGTTGATCGGTGGGTTGGAGCTTTGGGGGCTGAAGTGGCAGCAGTGGAAGGCCCTGGAGCTGAAGTGGCAGCAGTAGAAGGTCCTGGTTGGTTCGGTGGTTCAGGCCCAAACATTTGTTCTAAGACCGCTTCTCCCTCAATATCTTCCTGAGTCATAACACGGGGAATCTCAGATTCAGGCAGCTGATCTCTTCTTCTTTTCTTTCTTGCTTCCCTTTCAAATTCAGCCACTGCTCGTACATTTTCAGCGGCTTCAAGCTGTTCGGGTGTCAACGTGTCTCTCCCTTCTTGCAGTAAACCAGCTGGTCTTTTCTTTATGTTGTGTTTTGATGGAGCTGGTTCAGTCGCCACTCTTTTGCCCCTTGATTTTTCTAGGGCAATCTCTTCAGCCGTCGGCTGGGCTGAAGGAGTGGGTTCAGATGATCTAGGTGCAGGGGCAGCTCTGGATTGTGGTCTGGGTCCTGCAGCATCTGATCTTCTCTTCTTGATTTTGTTGTATAGTTCCATAACAACCGGATATCGCTGGGCCACATACATGTTTTCTAGCATTGGTTCCCAGTCCGGTGTGTTGCACCCTGTGAAGAATCGCGCCCCTCTGGTGAATATGTATTCGTCACGACAGGCAGACCCTCATGTTGAGTGTTTATCATCATCTGGACAAACCTCGGATACATAGCCCACTTCCCTGAACCAGCATCTGCATTCTTTACCATATAGTCAAAGATCATGCCTGACAGATTGAACACTTCGTCCTTGCAGATCTTAATCATAGCTGTCGCCCATTCGGCACTCAGCGCATTGTATCCTCCCTTTCTGTGACATAGAGACATTAAGAATACATGACTGATAAGTCTCCAGTCTCTTGTAAGTTGACTCTTCTTTACATCGCCTCTTTTGTCAAATTCACCCTTGTAGCCGAAGATCCTGAATTGTTGGTGAATATCAGCTTTAGACATGAATCTGAAAGTTCCAGGTTGATCTTGCAGCCTTAGCACATTTCGAACTGTGTCCTCAGTAATGATCACAAGCTTGTTTCTGACAGTTGCGTTGATACGCTTGACCCTTGATACTGTTTCGACTCTAGCTGATCTCCAAAGTCTTCAATGTGGGAGACGTAAACTGGTTCAGCGTTCTGCACAGCAAATCCGACTTTACTGCGTCTTATCCAAGCCACGACATCTCTAAAATTGACATCCTCAGTATCGAGATTCATTGGTTGGTTGTGCATGCCCCTAGGATCCCAGTCAAGTGCCATCTGTTTAACCAAGAGCACGAAAAGCCAATTAGATCTCGGATAACTGACGTTAGACTTAAACTTAGACGGACAACGAACTTAGACTTAGATTTTATTAATATTTTTAGGTTTTAAATTTTAAACAGTCATTGGATTATGATTTGATGGATTGGTGTCATCGGTGTCAATGGTACGTTTGAATTTCAATTGTTAGATCATTAAGGTCGGGTTTAAGTTCGCAGTCCGTTCAAGTGTCTTAATAGTCAAGATGAATGTCATGTTGTTGTTTAGAGTCCAAGTGTTCAAAGTTATCAAGTGCGCATTCCACATCAAGTGCGCAGGTCCAATCAAGGTCAACATAGTCATGTGCTCAGTCAAGTGCGCACGTACTTGACTGAGCACTTGGTTAGTTCTCAAACCAAAGACAAGTGCGCAGTGCAAGTCCACCCGGGCATGGTAACCCCTTAGCAAAGCAGTCAAGTCTGCGTACTAGGCAAGTACGCAGACACTTGAACCTTCGTTCAAGATTTAAGTTCACTAAAACAAGTGCGCAGTGCATTAGGGTTCTTGAAGACCAGTATGATTATGAGACAAGTGCGCAGTCTTTATGAGACAAGTACGCACTTGTTCATGTATCAAGTGCGCAGATCTTCAAGCATTCAAAAACCCAATAACACTAAAAACCCAACTGATGCATCTTGATCATACTATAATACCTTGTAATTTCAATCAATAAAACATTAGAAACACAAGATCTACCTTAAACAGTAGATGAGAAACAATAAACAGTGCAACGAGGTTTGATATGATGTGATTAGGGTGTGATTATTGTGTGATGATGATGATGATGATGATGATGATGAACGGTGATTTGTGGTGATTAGGGTTTTTAAAAAAAAGTTAGGGATGATAAAACTTTTTGACCGTTGTTGAACCAGTATATATATGTGACACCCGGCAAATTCTGGTTAACAACGTTGTCTAGATGGAAGTCTACCTTAGCGAGTCACGCGTATATTGTACTTAACTGGGTTAGTTAAGTCGGGTTATGGTTCGGGAACTATTGGTTTAGTCTAGAGGATCATTGAATGTTGGTCTAGAGGTTCATTAGATGTCGGTCCTTAACCAAGTGTACAAACGGTGACGATCGGTAGGATCGTTAGGGCATACGGAACATACGAGTCTCGAGTCCCGGGAATTGGTGAACGAGTGTGAATATGTGTATTTACTTGTGTTATGTGTTTACAATCATTATGTGACTTGTCGGTACATTAATATGTGTTAACATATGTTAAAACGGGGTTTAACGCGCAAAACACATGAAACAGGCCCATATAGGCGATCAGGATAGCCCAATCGCCTATATGTGGTGTGACTGGGGATCATGTAGTGCGACTGGGGATCATGTGGTGCGACTGGGGACTGATCGCATGACTGTTCATGCGATTAGGCCCCGATCGCATGAACTTACATGCGATTAGGCTTCCTGATCGCGTGTAGAGCTGCATAATCGCATGTTACGTGCTGGACGACTAAAAACGACTATAAATACCATACTTGACCTCATAAACTTCATTATACAAACCCTAGTCGTCCCATAACCCGCCCCAACACATAAACAACCTCTGGAAGGCGATTTTTGATCAAAACACAAGGTTTCAAGCTTGAATCATCATTCTTTCATAATCCTAAGGTTTGGTTTTCATCCACAAATCTTTATAAACGTTTTTAATCAATCCCTAATGGTCCAGACCTGTTCTTAAACGAAAAAGCTTTCTGAAAATCGTTAACAAGGGTTGTTAATCGGATTATAATTAATATACATGCGTTATGGGTGTGTATGATTAGAAAGCTAGGATTTTTATGATTCATGATGATGGATTGATATATTATTATGTTAGATCAGAATTGATATTGATAGCATGATGATAGAAATCTGAGTAATTGATTATTAGGGTTATTGTTATGCATGTTAGTATGATGATTGCATGCTATGTGTATGGTGTTTGGATTACTTGGTTGCATGCAGTACTGATTATACGAGGTTAAACGAAGGATTTTGGTTGAAACATGTTTAGGATAGTGTTTGGGATGATATTGGGTAGTTACACACGTTCTGGATCTGATTTGGAGCGTTAAACGCGCGAAAAACTGGAACAGCAAGGTTACAGGCGATTAGGGTTGCTAATCGCCAGTTTTACATGCAATCAGGGCCAAATCGCATGACTTTACATGCGATCAGCCCCAAATCGCATGAGTTTTCATGCAATCAGCCCTGATCACGTGAACTTACATGCAATCAGCCCTGATCACGTGAACTTACATGCAATCAGCCCTGATCACGTGAACTTACATGCAATTAGCCCTGATCACGTGAACTTACATGCAATCAGCCCTAATCACATGAACTTATATGCAATCAGCCCTAATCACATGAACTTATATGCAATCAGCCCTAATCACATGAACTTATACACAATCAGTCCTAATTGCTAGTTTACGTTTCCTAATCGCGTGTACTACTGTTGTAAGTGTAAATTAGCATTCCGAGACCCGATTTGACATGTAGTAACATGCTAGGAACCACGTAACAAATATGGTAACTTGGTAACATATGTTTGGATGTAATTCGGTGATACGTGAACTATGTGCTTTAACTTGTTGTGCGTTAACGTATGTTAAGTGTAATTGCGTTATTGTATGTTTTGGAGCGTAAACATAACACGGGAGTCTCGGGTCACCAATGGGATGTCGAGTCTTGTACTTTGGGTCAGTTAAACAGTCACGGTGTTTTCAAACAAACTTGGTTATGGTCTGGACATCTAGGGACTAATTAACCTGCGGGTTATTAGTCTAAGTACTTGTAACTGTCGTATGTTAGGTCGCCGCTTACGGGACTAGCATAGCAGCTGGGTTTACTCGGGTTAAGGAGTAACGCAACTTAAGGTGAGTTTACGGCCCCTCTTTTAAACTGGTTTTATACTTTCGGGGGAGAAAACATGTGTTAAAACGATTAATTGGTAACTACTGTCATACTATGGGTTTCTATTGTGTACTACACGATCTTTGGAAGTCCCGGGGGGAACCATGAATGTGCGGGTTTGCACAACGGGGAAATGTGAATAGCGCTATTGGGAGTGACCAACCCCGCTCGTCGGCTTGGAGGGCCGGGCGAGTGCATATTGTCTCAAACAGGAACAACAGGAACAATTGGTACTTTTCGGGCACATCATCTGGTATTCGAGTTAGTAATGGTTTTCCAATCGTGGTAGTAACAAAACGTACGCCTAGCTAGCGTATACTGGTTTTCGATTTATTATAGTATGGACAGGTGGACTTGGTACTTGGATACAAAACCTGTAAACTCACCAGCATTTTTGTGCTGACGTAAACTTTTACATGTTTTCTCAGGTCGCTAAGGTAGCACGACTGGACTAGGGCGCACGCGTCTGCACGGCGTCTAACTAGGTTGCATGGTCTTTTGAACGTTGAACTATTATTTCATTGTTGAGATACTGTTTTTGAATAAGCTTCCGCTGTAAACGGGATTTTAAACTATGTTTTGAAATTGCATTTATATTCATTTAGACTTGTTTATTGTGATCGTTGGTTTGGATCCTGGTTTGTCATGCGCCTCGCGGTAAAACTCCGCAAGTGGATTTTGAGGGTGTGACAGATTGGTATCAGAGCCAATGGTTATAGTGAACTAGGACTGCATGTAGAGTCTAGTCTATAGCCGAGTCGCACACACTAGACGATCACATGGTACTAAACGTTATAGTGGTTTACGTATGGTCTTGTCGGGGTGTCTCTAAATCATTGGTCTTTCTACGTTACATCATCCGTTCTATCTTAGGTTGGGTTACTTGTTTTCTTGGCAGTGTAGTCTATTGGAGTAACTCGTGTGCTCTTGAGATTTGTCCAAGGCTCGGACATCTCCCTTTCTCACTCCAATAGAAACACTTGTCATAAACTACCGTGGTATTACGGTGTGTAGCTAAGAGTCTATGTTCGGTGATTTGAACTTTGAACTAGGAGAACACTTGGAGGACCATGTAGAGCGGTTTATCATTTTGGGTGCACACAAAATCATAAACCGAAATGCATGGAAGCCCTAGTGAGCTCTGGGTTTGAGGGGATAGTCCTGGATTGGATCTAGCTTTGATCTTGTGAACATTAGTGGTTATCTTTAACTGCGAAACTAAATTTTCTCGTTCTTTCTGCCAGAATCATGTCAGGAGTACGAGGAGGACGTGGAGGTGGTCGCAATGGTGGACGTGGTGGTGGTCGCGGTGGTGCTGGTGGTCGTGGTGGAGGTATTAACCTATCGCAGGCTGATCTGAACAACTTGCTCCAAGCTGCCTTTCAGTTAGGGCACAACGGTGGTGGTAAGTTGATTTATCCATTTTCTTTGCCTCATTGGTGAGCTTTGTTTACATTCTTCGTGGTTTCTCATACGTTTCATTTCAGGTGGTCCTGTTGACCCACCCCCACCCATGTGCACCTACAAGATGTTCCGGGACTGTAAGCCCCAGGAATTCTCTGGCACTGAGGGTGCGGTGAGCTTGCTTAGGTGGTTGGAGAAAGTGGAGTCAGTATTTCTGATGTGTAACTGTCTCCCAGAAGATCGGGTAAAGTATGCAGCTGCGTTATTCCAGGATGTGGCATTGACTTGGTGGAATGGCATCACCCAGAATATGGGTATTGGGGAGGCATATGCTATGCCATGGGAGAATTTTGTGCAGTTGCTGAAGCGTGAGTATTGTTCGAGGGAAGAGGTACAGAAGCTGGAGCATGAGGTGTGGAACCTCAAGATGACTGGGTCGGAAATTGAGAAGTATACTGTGAGGCGGAATGAGTTGGCAGTGCTGTGTCCCGATCTGCATGTGCCAGAATACCGTAGGATTGAACACTATGTCTCGGGGTTAGTACCGGAAATTGCAGGATTAGTGGTTGCGGGAAATCATCCTACATACGCAGAGGTGGTTCGATCGGCTCATAGGATGACCAACTTAAAAGTGAATGAGGGTATTTTGCCTGCGAAGGGTTCGACTGTTAAGGCCCCAGAGAACAACAAACGCAAATGGGAAAATGACGGGAAGGGATCTGGGCCGGCACAGCAGGGTAAAAGGTTTGATAATGGGGGTTCTTCTTCTTCGGGTAACAAGCAGGGTGGTTATGCGGGAAAACTGCCCAAATGTAACAAGTGTGGACGCCATCATCAAGGGAACTGCGACAGTAACCGTTGTCACCGCTGCCAGCGGATTGGACATTATGCTAAAGATTGTCGGGTTACACTTCCGTCGACTCAGGCTCCGACTAACAGCTCAGCTCCTACTACTCAGGGGACTACAGGGAAACAAGGATGCTACAACTGTGGTGACACGGGCATTACAAGAAAGATTGCCCAAAACTGAAGCAGGGTGGGAACAACAGTAATGGGAACAACGGGGGCGGCGGCAGAAATGCACGTGCCTTCGTCATTGGAGCCGCTGAGGCTAGACAGGACCCTGACACAGTCACCGGTACGTTTCTTCTCAATAATTGTTCTGTTAGCGTGTTATTTGATTCTGGTGCCGACAAGAGTTTTGTATCCATGGATGTTAGTCGACTGCTAGATGTAGTACCCGTACCATTAGAGACCAAGTATATTATTGAGTTAGCTGACGGGAAAACGATTGAAGCTACTAGTATCCTTCGGGAGTGTCAATTAGAGTTGTCGGGTTTATCGTTCCCCATCGACCTTATGCCGGTACCTTTGGGTAGTTTTGACGTTGTGGTAGGAATGGATTGGTTATCTTTGTATCGCGCGGAGATTGTCTGTTACGATAAGGTTATTCGGATTCCTCTCCCTGATGGAGAATTCCTTTCTGTGTACGGTATCAAGGGTAGTGTTCCGCTAAACATCATCTCTAGCATGAAAGCCCTTAAGTGTCTTCGAAAGGGTTATCCAGCCGTTTTGGCGCTTTTATCTGTTTCCTCTAGTGATGAGAAGAAGATCGACGACATTCCGGTGGTACGCGAGTTTCCTGATGTTTTTCCCGATGATTTATCTGGTCTTCCTCCTCATCGTCAAGTCGAGTTCGGTATTGATCTTGTACCAGGGGCTGCTCCTATTGCTCGGGCCCCCTACCGTCTTGCACCTCCCGAGATGCAGGAATTGTCTAGTCAGTTACAGGAACTCTTGGACAAGGGTTTCATCCGACCAAGTTCTTCCCTTGGGGAGCCCCGATCTTATTTGTTAAGAAGAAGGATGGAAGTTTCCGATTGTGTGTGGACTACAGAGAACTGAACAAATTGACCGTCAAGAACCGTTATCCTCTTCCACGTATTGATGATCTATTCGACCAGCTTCAGGGTTCTAGTTATTATTCCAAGATCGACTTGAGGTCCGGTTATCACCAGCTGCGCGTCAGGGAGGCTGACGTTGCCAAGACTGCCTTTCGAACACGTTATGGCCATTTCGAATTTTTGGTCATGCCTTTCGGTCTCACGAACGCACCGGCGGTTTTCATGGACTTGATGAACCGCGTCTGTAAACCATATCTGGACAAGTTCGTCATTGTGTTTATTGATGACATTCTGATCTACTCTAAGAACGAGACCGAACACGAGGAACATCTGCGGTTAGTTTTGGAACTCTTGCGACGGGAACAACTTTACGCCAAGTTCTCAAAGTGTGACTTTTGGTTACGCGAAGTTCAATTCCTAGGATATGTGGTTAATGAACTAGGGATTCATGTCGATCCGGCTAAGATCGAAGCGATCAAGGACTGAGGAGCACCAAAGACGCCAACTGAGGTGCGGCAATTCCTAGGCCTTGCGGGCTACTATCGTCGTTTCATTCAGGGGTTCTCGAAGATCGCTCAACCCCTCACCACTCTCACTCAGAAGGATAGGAAATTCGACTGGGGTGAACCACAAGAGTCAGCGTTTGAAGAACTGAAGTCTAAACTGTGTTCTGCTCCTATTTTGTCTTTACCCGAGGGTCCTGATGATTTCGTTGTCTACTGTGATGCTTCTATTCATGGTCTCGGTTGCGTGTTGATGCAACGCGAGAAAGTGATCGCGTATGCTTCTCGTCAACTTAAGGTGCACGAGAAGAACTACACCACCCATGACTTGGAGTTGGGTGCCGTGGTATTCGCGTTGAAAATTTGGAGACATTACTTGTACGGTACCAAATGCACCATCTACACCGATCACAAGAGTCTCCAACACATTTTCGACCAACAACATTTGAACATACGGCAGCGTCGTTGGATCGAACTTTTGAACGACTATGATTGTGCCATAAAGTACCATCCTGGCAAGGCGAATGTTGTAGCAGACGCCTTGAGCAGGAAGGAATCTATTAAACCCCGTCGCGTTCGGGCGTTGCAGCTCACTATTCATTCATCACTACCTGATCAACTCCGTTCTGCCCAGTTAGAAGCTTTGAAGGAGGAAAACCTTAAAGCTGAAACTATGCACGGTGCCGACAAGCACCTCGAGCGAAGGCCTGATGGCCTGCACTATTTCGCAGAACGCATATGGGTTCCTTTATTCGGGGGACTACGGGAGCTTGTCCTTGATGAAGCTCATAAGTCCCGGTATTCTATTCATCCTGGTTCGGATAAGATGTACCAAGATCTGAAGGTGCTTTACTGGTGGCCAAACATGAGGTCGGATATAGCCTCATACGTGAGCAAATGCTTGACCTGTGCTAAGGTCAAGGTGGAATACCAGAAACCGTCGGGCCTCTTGCAACAACCTGAAATTCCGGAATGGAAATGGGAACGGATTACTATGGATTTTGTCACACAACTTCCTAAATCACCAAGCGGGAATGACAAGATATGGGTGATTGTCGATCGGTTGACGAAATCAGCTCATTTTCTTGCTATTAAGGAGACCGACAACATGGATCGTTTGGCTCGTCTTTATTTGAAGGAAGTTGTTTCTAAGCACGGGGTGCCAGTTTCTATTATCTCGGATCGTGACTCCCATTTTACTTCTCACTTCTGGAAGTCTTTGCACAAGGCTTTGGGTACCCAACTAGACATGAGTACGGCTTACCATCCACAGACTGACGGTCAGAGTGAGCGCACGATTCAAACTTTAGAAGACATGCTGCGGGCATGTGTGATCGATTTTGGAAAGGGTTGGGAAGCTCATCTACCGTTAGTAGAATTCTCATACAATAACAGTTATCACACGAGCATCAAGGCGGCTCCGTTCGAAGCACTGTACGGACGGAAATGCCGTTCTCCTCTTTGCTGGGCTGAAGTGGGTGAGAGTCAACTCACTGGGCCTGAACTAGTGTACGAAACTTCGGAAAAGATCGTACAGATTCGTAACCGGTTGGCAGCGGCACGGGACCGGCAAAAGAGTTATGCCGATCAGCGTCGCAAACCATTGGAATTCCAAGTCAATGACAAGGTACTTCTAAAAGTCTCACCGTGGAAGGGCGTCATACGCTTTGGGAAGCGTGGCAAACTTAATCCGCGGTATGTCGGCCCATTTACGATCCTGGAACGGATTGGGCCGGTGGCATATCGTCTTGATTTACCGACGGAGCTCAGTAACGTACATAACGTCTTTCACGTGTCAAACTTGAAGAAGTGTCTGGCTGACGAGTCTCTCATCGTTCCACTAGAAGAGATCAAGGTTGATGATCGTCTTCGGATTGTGGAAGAACCTGTGGAGATCCTTGATTACAAGATTCGTAGCCTGCGTCACAGCAAGATTCGTATCGTTAAGGTTCGGTGGAACTCGAACCGGGGACCGGAATATACGTGGGAACGGGAGGATCAGATGAAGTCTAAGTATCCTCATCTTTTTCCTAAGGAAGCGTTCGAGTCGAGACATGTCTCTTCGGCAGCTGAATGAATCTCGGGGCGAGATTCCTTTTAACGTGGGGATGATGTGACAACTCGGGTAAATCTCTCTTTTGGTTTCTATCTTTTGTTTGTTCCTTCGTTATTTCTTTTGTTCTTTTGGTACTTGTGCAATTTTCGGGACGAAAATTCTTTTAACGTGGGGATGATGTGACACCCGGCAAATTCTGGTTAACAACGTTGTCTAGATGGAAGTCTACCTTAGCGAGTCACGCGTATATTGTACTTAACTGGGTTAGTTAAGTCGGGTTATGGTTCGGGAACTATTGGTTTAGTCTAGAGGATCATTGAATGTTGGTCTAGAGGTTCATTAGATGTCGGTCCTTAACCAAGTGTACAAACGGTGACGATCGGTAGGATCGTTAGGGCATACGGAACATACGAGTCTCGAGTCCCGGGAATTGGTGAACGAGTGTGAATATGTGTATTTACTTGTGTTATGTGTTTACAATCATTATGTGACTTGTCGGTACATTAATATGTGTTAACATATGTTAAAACGGGTTTAACGCGCAAAACACATGAAACAGGCCCATATAGGCGATCAGGATAGCCCAATCGCCTATATGTGGTGTGACTGGGATCATGTAGTGCGACTGGGGATCATGTGGTGCGACTGGGGACTGATCGCATGACTGTTCATGCGATTAGGCCCCGATCGCATGAACTTACATGCGATTAGGCTTCCTGATCGCGTGTAAAGCTGTATAATCGCATGTTACGTGCTGGACGACTAAAAACGACTATAAATACCATACTTGACCTCATAAACTTCATTATACAAACCCTAGTCGTCCCATAACCCGCCCCAACACATAAACAACCTCTGGAAGGCGATTTTTGATCAAAACACAAGGTTTCAAGCTTGAATCATCATTCTTTCATAATCCTAAGGTTTGGTTTTCATCCACAAATCTTTATAAACGTTTTTAATCAATCCCTAATGGTCCAGACCTGTTCTTAAACGAAAAAGCTTTCTGAAAATCGTTAACAAGGGTTGTTAATCGGATTATAATTAATATACATGCGTTATGGGTGTGTATGATTAGAAAGCTAGGATTTTTATGATTCATGATGATGGATTGATATATTATTATGTTAGATCAGAATTGATATTGATAGCATGATGATAGAAATCTGAGTAATTGATTATTAGGGTTATTGTTATGCATGTTAGTATGATGATTGCATGCTATGTGTATGGTGTTTGGATTACTTGGTTGCATGCAGTACTGATTATACGAGGTTAAACGAAGGATTTTGGTTGAAACATGTTTAGGATAGTGTTTGGGATGATATTGGGTAGTTACACACGTTCTGGATCTGATTTGGAGCGTTAAACGCGCGAAAAACTGGAACAGCAAGGTTACAGGCGATTAGGGTTGCTAATCGCCAGTTTTACATGCAATCAGGGCCAAATCGCATGACTTTACATGCGATCAGCCCCAAATCGCATGAGTTTTCATGCAATCAGCCCTGATCACGTGAACTTACATGCAATCAGCCCTGATCACGTGAACTTACATGCAATCAGCCCTGATCACTTGAACTTACATGCAATCAGCCCTGATCACGTGAACTTACATGCAATCAGCCCTAATCACATGAACTTATATGCAATCAGCCCTAATCACATGAACTTATATGCAATCAGCCCTAATCACATGAACTTATACGCAATCAGTCCTAATTGCTAGTTTACGTTTCCTAATCGTGTGTACTACTGTTGTAAGTGTAAATTAGCATTCCGAGACCCGATTTGACATGTAGTAACATGCTAGGAATCACGTAACAAATATGGTAACTTGGTAACATATGTTTGGATGTAATTCGGTGATACGTGAACTATGTGCTATAACTTGTTGTGCGTTAACGTATGTTAAGTGTAATTGCGTTATTGTATGTTTTGGAGCGTAAACATAACACGGGGAGTCTCGGGTCACCAATGGGATGTCGAGTCTTGTACTTTGGGTCAGTTAAACAGTCACGGTGTTTTCAAACAAACTTGGTTATGGTCTGGACATCTAGGGACTAATTAACCTGCGGGTTATTAGTCTAAGTACTTGTAACTGTCGTATGTTAGGTCGCCGCTTACGGGACTAGCATAGCAGCTGGGTTTACTCGGGTTAAGGAGTAACGCAACTTAAGGTGAGTTTACGGCCCCTCTTTTAAACTGGTTTTATACTTTCGGGGGAGAAAACATGTGTTAAAACGATTAATTGGTAACTACTGTCATACTATGGGTTTCTATTGTGTACTACACGATCTTTGGAAGTCCCGGGGGAACCATGAATGTGCGGGTTTGCACAACGGGGAAATGTGAATAGCGCTATTGGGAGTGACCAACCCCGCTCGTCGGCTTGGAGGGCCGGGCGAGTGCATATTGTCTCAAACAGGAACAACAGGAACAATTGGTACTTTTCGGGCACATCATCTGGTATTCGAGTTAGTAATGGTTTTCCAATCGTGGTAGTAACAAAACGTACGCCTAGCTAGCGTATACTGGTTTTCGATTTATTATAGTATGGACAGGTGGACTTGGTACTTGGATACAAAACCTGTAAACTCACCAGCATTTTTGTGCTGACGTAAACTTTTACATGTTTTCTCAGGTCGCTAAGGTAGCACGACTGGACTAGGGCGCACGCGTCTGCACGGCGTCTAACTAGGGTTGCATGGTCTTTTGAACGTTGAACTATTATTTCATTGTTGAGATACTGTTTTTGAATAAGCTTCCGCTGTAAACGGGATTTTAAACTATGTTTTGAAATTGCATTTATATTCATTTAGACTTGTTTATTGTGATCGTTGGTTTGGATCCTGGTTTGTCATGCGCCTCGCGGTAAAACTCCGCAAGTGGATTTTGAGGGTGTGACAATATATACATGAGCTAATGGGCCTGCACACTTGAGTTAAGTGCGCAGGGCCCAATAAGTACGCAGAGACCAACACTTTGGCCCAAAAAGTGAATTTAAGGCCCAAATCCTTTAGATAAAGGGGGTTTTACCAAATCTTACCTTCTGCATTCAAGATCATACTAACCATACATGCCGGAACCCGTTTCAACTTCCCGTTGGATAGCTGCAGCCTAAGAACAATTGTCGGTATGCTTGTCCACTTAAATCCATGCCTTTTCTCTTTCAACGTGTGTTTGGCGATGCATTTTATCATGTTTTTCGGTAATATTGACGAAAATTTTATGGACCCCACAGTGTGCTAGGTATTGGCCTACCGATCCTCAAGGTTTATTGAAATATAATGATGAGAGCTTCAGGTCTATGTTACCATAAGCAGAGAAGATGATCATTATCTTGATCAGATGATGAGAGCTTCAGGTCTATGTTCCCATAAGCAGAGAAGATGATCATCTGATCATTTGATGAGCTATCTATATATGTTTGCACGTCACTAACATTGCGTGTCTTTTGCTGCTCAATTTTTCAAAAAAAATTTGTTTTTCTTAGCCCCGCATTGGTAGCTTGCACTCTTAGGTGTCTTTTGATTTACCTATGCACAAAATTTTCTGTGTCTTTTGATTTCTCAACCTATGTATGACCGGACTCAGCTTGTGCAGACCTAAAGCATAGTGGGAATCCAACTTTTCGTGTAGATCTTCATTGTTAATCACCTAGTGGCAGTTTACTTGATTCCAGGCTGAATCTACCGACACATCGTTGCTTGAGGCCACAACATCCTTTGGGTCCTATTCACATGCTGACGAGATATGATTAGTTCCTATCATTTCCTGAATTAATTTTGCATTAAGAATAGACCGGTTTACTTTCTCCCCCAAAAATCTTGTTTTAAAAGAAAAGAAGATTTTTCTATAAAATATACACAAATTTTTTTTTTTTTATTATTATTCAAAATTTATCATCTCAAGCCATGAAACCAACTGATGAAACCGGGTCTTATCGAAAGCTTTTGTAAAGATATCTGCTTTTTGATCAGCAGTATCGATAGGCAACACCTGTATGTACCCTTTGTCGTGTGCATCGCGAATTGAGTGAATCCGAATTTCAATGTGTTTGGTTTTAGAATGATCAATTGGATTCTTCACGATGTCATGACATGCATCATTATCAATAAAAATAGGTGTATGCATGACATTCAAACCGTAGTCCAAAAGCTGATTTTGGATCCATAACACCTGACAGCAACAACTGGAAGCAGCTGTGTATTCGGCCTAAGCAGTGGAGATTGACACGGTGGTCTGCTTCTTGCTCTGCCAAGACACTAGCCGGTTACCCAGAAATTGACAGCCACCAGAGACAGATTTTCTGTCTATCCTACAACCTGCATGATCACTATCAGAGTAAGCGATTAGATCAGAGTTATCGCTCTTAGGATACCATAAACCAAGTTTAGGTGTTCCTTTGAGGTAGCGGAAGACTCTTTTTACTGCAGTCTCATGCGATTGCTTAGGATTGGACTGAAAACGCGCGCAGCATCCAACTGCCCACATTATATCTGGTCTGCTAGCTGTAAGATACATCAGGGAGCCAATCATTGATCGATATGTATGAGGATTCACTGAAGGCCCCTGAAGATCTGGTACAAGTGTTGTTTGGGCCGCAAAAGGAGTATTGGACGGCTTGCAGTCGGTCATGTTGAATTTTGCCAGAATGTCTCTTGTATACTTTGCTTGATGGATGAGAATTCCGTCTTCCTTTTGCTGCACTTCCAAGCCTAAGAAAAACGATAATTCTCCCATCATGCTCATTTCAAACTGAGACTTCATGATGCTTTCAAATTCCCTGCACAAGTTTTCATCAGTGGAACCAAAGATAATATCATCAACATAAATCTGAACAAGGATAGAGTGTTTGTTGACTTCTTTGGTGAATAAGGTCATGTCGATCTTCCCTCTTGTGTACCCATTCTGCAGCAAGTATGACGATAAGGTCTCATACCAAGCTCGAGGAGCTTGATGAAGTCCGTAGAGAGCCTTATCCAGTTTGTAATACTTGTTGGGATGATGGGGATCTTCAAAACCTGGGGGTTGACAAACATAGACTTCTTCTTTGATCTTCCCATACAGAAATGCACTTTTCACATCCATTTGAAAGACTTTGAAGTTCTTGTATGAGGCGTAAGCCAGGAAGATACGAATGGCTTCAAGTCTAGCAACTGGAGCGAACACTTCCTCATAATCAATGCCCTCCTGTTGACGAAATCCCTGAACAACTAAACGAGCCTTGTTCTTAATTACCACACCTCGTTCATCCATTTTGTTGCGAAAAACCCATCTTGTTCCAATAGGATACTTTCCTTCAGGTAAGTCCACAAGTTCCCAAACCTTTAGCTTTCTAAACTGATACAGCTCATCCTGCATGGCTTCAACCCAACTTGCATCTCTGACAGCGTCTTCAATGCTGAAAGGTACCATCTGAGATAGGAAGGCTGAAAGTGCAATATTCAGTTTGTCTGCCTGATTTCTAGTAAGAACACCCGCAGAGATTGGTCCAATGATGTTCTCCACAGGGTGATCCTTAAAAGATTTAAATCCCATGTTTGGTTCTTCTTGAATTTGGGAAGGCAGATTGGAAAGGTGATCTGTAGGAGTTGACGAACTGGATGGATCATTTGCAGACTGTTGTGCTGAAGATGTTTCTTCTGAAGCTGGAGTACCTTCAGGAGATGGAGTAGTTTCAACAGTTGCATCACCATTTGTGGTCTGAAGGGGAACAATTGGATCAGCTACGAGTGGAGAGAAACGGGTGGTGAAAGGTGCTGCATCGTCTTCTGAAGAGTAAAGAGTATCTTCAAGAGGAGAAGGATCGGCTGCTTGATTTTCAGATGGTTGTTCATCAATGATGCTGAAATTGTTGAAAACAACATCCACGTCAAAGAACCAGTCAGGACCGGCTCCTGTATTGGTAGAGTTGGATTCCTGCCAATCAACATAAAAAGACTCGAGAACCATTTTGGTTCGTTTGTTGTATACTCTATAAGCCTTTTGACTTGAGGAGTATCCAACAAAGAAGCACTCATCTCCAACTGCATCGAACTTCATTATGTTCTCGAAGTTGTTAAGCAGCGTGCATGAGCATCCAAAAGGCCTAAAGTAGTCAATCAAAGGTTTTCTTTTAAAGAGCAACTCATAACCTGTTTTCCCGCGCGTCTTTACAATTAAGACTCTGTTAAGAACATAACAGGCGGTATTCACAGCTTCAGCCCAGAAAATGATCGGCAGTTTGGAGTCGATAAGCATGGTTCTGGCCGCCTCAATAAGTGTACGATTTTTCCTTTCAGCAACACCATTCTGTTGAGGAGTTCTCGTAGCACTGTACTGAAGATGAATTCCTCTGTTGTTGCAGAAAGTCACGAAACTTTGATTCTTGAATTCGGTTCCGTGATCACTTCGGATTGATCTAACTTTTGTCTTTATTATGTTTTCAATGAGAGGAACAAACAGCATCAGAATCTCAGCAACTTCACTTTTGTATTCCAGAAAGTACACCCATGTGAATCGGGAAAAATCATCTGTTATCACCAAACAATAAGACTTTTTAGCTAGACTTTTAATACTAATAGGACCAAACAGATCCATGTGTAATAGTTGAAGAGGTGAGTCTATAGAGTTCACAGCTTTGGACTTATGCGACTTTTTGTGTTGTTTTCCTTTGGCACATGCTAAACATTTTTCAGAAAAGGGGAATTCCTTAGAAGGAAGACCTCTCACAAGATTTAATTTTGAAAGCTTATTAATATTTTTGAAGTTAACATGTCCTAATCGCCTGTGCCATAGCAGTGACTCTGACTCGGATGCTTTAGAAAGTAAGCATGTCATTTGACATTCAGACTTTGCATCCCTCATGTTTATCACATAAGTATTATTTTGTCTAGGAGCTTTAAGCATAATCATATTGGTAGGAGGAATGAATCCTGGCTTTAGAAAGATGCACTCCATGTCATTAAATAACACTGAGATTCCTTTGTCGCAGACTTGTGATACACTCAGCAGATTGTAACACAATTCTGGAACATAGTTCACATCTTCTAAAGTCAATGCATCAGAAATCACGTCCCCTATCCCAACTATCTTTCCGCCCTTCTCGTTGCCGGCAAAAGCAACAAACTCTCCATCAATGAATCGATAGTTTTTCAGGAGTTCTTTCAGTCCCGTCATGTGCCTTGACGCCCCGCTATCAACATGCCATAGATATCTCATCAGGGCAATCAACCACTTTTGTAGTTTATTCTGAAAAATACATAAGACAAGAGAAATATACAGATAAATATACGAGACACTATGTACAAACACGACTCAGACCACATCTTAAGTAACTTTTGGAATCCAGGTCTGTTTTAGTTTTAATCTGTCGTGATTTTCCCCCGACACAAACTCTTGCCTTTTCCAATTTTTTGTGACCTTAACAAAACTTTTTATAGTTTCTTGAAGATCTTTAATTTGAACTGCAAAAGATTTTTGGGTATTGGTATCAGTTTGTGGTTTGGGTTGCAAATGACACTTTTTAACCACATGTCCTTCATTTCCACATCTAAAACATTTAGAGTGTTTAGGTTTGATCTTTGAAGAAGATCTGGATGATGATGGTTGTGATGTTCTTCTCTTGTCGTTGCTTGAATTGAGGCTGTCTGTTGAACATGCTTCATCACTGTTGTTGTTGCTTGATTCTTCGTTTGTGTTGCATTCTGGCTCGCTGATGTCACTTTCTGTATCACTTTGTGATTCTTCAGAAATTGTGTTATCTGTTTCACTTTGTGATTCTTCAGAACATGACATATCTGTTGATGATGGTGTAAACTCTGGAATTTCTTCAGTAAGAAATTTCCCAAACCTGTTTCTTTTTAGTTCTGGAACAAATGGAGATGGTCTATATACATTTTCATTATCACAGAATGCATCATTAAGATCAACACAAACAGGCATAACATTTTCAACACAAACATCCGATCGTTTGATAGGATTCATCCCATCATTTGGGTCCACAACACCCTTGAAATCAAGTTTAGAGGTTAAAGTAATACAGTCATCCGGCCTAGATAAACTATTACAGTTATCCATCCTAGATAAACTATTACAGTCATCCAAATTAGTTAAGTTATTACAGTCATCCGAATTCAAAGAAATGTTTGACTTACCATGGCTCCAGATGAACCAATTCACTGTAGAGTAATTGGCACCTGGGTGACCTAACCCCATTGTTTGACCACCACAACTGTCATCATCGTCCACCTGATCCTGTTGGGTCATATCTGCACTACTTTTACTTATATTAGAGTGTGACTCAGATGTGACACATTCTTTTTCAAAAAGATCATTTTTTGGATGTGGTTTTGGAATGGGTATATATTCACTTTTGCTCAAGGGTAAAAATAGAGATTTTACAATTCCCTTTTTATCCTTATACCCAATTCCATCTTTGACGAAAGATTTCCTTGAACAATCAAGGATATCAGTATGAGCATGCTTGCTTACGTTCCATTTGTCCACAACAATTTGGAGATGATTGGTTTCATTTCTAGATTTTTCTAGTTTTTCAGTTAGGTCATTTATTAAAAAATCTTTTCTGAGAACAAATTCTTTTAGAGTGTGCATTTCAGCTATTGTTGCATTTAATTTTCGCTGATAGGCTAACTCATTTTCTTTCATTTCAGTATTGATTTTTCGTATGTCATCCATTTCTCTTAAAATTCTCCTATTGTGGGACAAACAGTAAGCAACGGCTGTAACACACCTTGGTGAGCACAGCTTTGATTTTATTTCGAGCGGGATACTTACCAGGTCTCTCTCCTCAGCCTTCTTCTGCATGCTCTGTGGTTGCTGATCGTCCTTGCTTGTGGAAGTCTTTTCAGCGACAAAAGCTTCCTCAGCAGCAGTCTCCTTCCCTTTGTTCACACTTAACACGCTTCTTAAACCAGCCTTCTCTATCTCTTCTCCTTTTGGCATCTCAGCTGATGACCCCTCCAGAGAGCTCACACCAAGAGGTGACTTTGTGCAGATCTTTGCCATCAGTGCTTTATTAACTTCAGCTTCTGCCACAGCGACTTCCTCTCCCCAATCGAAATCCTGAACAACGAGCGCCTTCTGCTGGTTGGCTTCTCCTCCTTCTGTGATTGCCACCACTCTCTTTGCTGGTTTGGCTTCAGCTTGATTCAAAGTTGGACATTCATACTTGAAATGTCCGAGAGTTTTGCAGTTATAACACCTGATCTTAGATTTGTCAAACCCCGCTTTCCCCATGCCGACTCTTCTACCGGTTCTATCTTGAAACCTCTTCACCCTCAAAGTGATCATGGCCATCTGCCATTTCAAATCCATTTCCTCCATATCGTCTGGGTCAACTTGATACATGTCCTCAGGGCTCATCATATCATTTTTTAGATCACCAGTCTTTAATGCTTCAAAGCTGGTCATGAAAGCGTTGAAAAGTTCAACGTGTTCAGTTGCAAGCTTTGTCTGTTGAGGATTGAGAGTTGACGGCTGAGGGTTAGTGACACTGGGTTGAGAGTATGGAACAGCTTTTCCTGAACTTGAACTACCACCAATCGTTCCATCAGCATACACGTGAGATGAGCTTGAACCCATGTTGCCCACTGGAGTCATTAACGCTAAGTTCTTCATTGCAGTGATGGGAACTGCCTTTGGATTGGTCTGATTCATCTCTCTTTTTGTAATGTCCATCTCAAAGGACTTCAATGTGTTGATGAGATCAGCCAAGGTAGACTGGGCATCAAGATATTCTTTTCTGATTAGCATGCACTGGATGCTCCATTCTTTTGGCAATGAATCCAGCAGCTTCTTGATAGAATTTCTGTTGTTCACAGGAATTCCAGCCTTCTTCATCTTTGTCAACATGCTCATGAACCTATCAATGTGCGAGCTCAGACTTTCCCCACGAATACTACCAAACATATCATATTCTTTTTGCACCATGTCTTGCTTGTATTGGCGCATCTCTTCATTCCCTTCGTAGTATTCATTCAATGCAAACCACAGATCATGTGCCGTTCCATACTCTTCAAACATGTTGTAAACATCGTTGGATAGGGCCATGGTTAGAGCACCATAAGCCTTATGATCTCTTTGGAGTAATTGTTTGTCAACATCGGTATAGGTGGTTGGATCAGGGTTGAATTCTTCTCCAGTGGCAGTGGTTCTCATGGGAATGTGTGGGCCCAACTGGATAGAGTTCCATTGGGTGAAGTCTGTGACGTAAAAGAATGACCTCATTCTGTTCTTCCAAGTCCCATAATCTTCAGCACCTTTTAACTTAGGTACTCTTGTAGTAGTTCCGGTTTCCAGGTCTTGTTGTGTGATAGGGTTAACAGTTGATTGATTATTGTTACCAGCCATGATTTAGATGAATTTTAGAAACGTGGTTTTAACAGATTTTAGTTATCAGTCCAGAAAAATTGTCCAAGTCCGTAAGTACACAGCAAGTTCGCAGCTAAGTGCGCAATTAAGTCCACACTTAAGTTCACAACAGTCTGGATAAGTATGCAGCAACCTGTAAGAATATAAACAGCCTTGTCAAGTTGTAGTCTTTGTTAAGTGTGCAGCTCGGAAGTATACGTGTGGCTATGCTTCTTGATAAGTTCGCAGATCAGTCAACACTTGGGCATTATAAGTGCTCAGTGTTTACTGATCAGCCTGCGCACTAAATTAAGTGCGCAGACTCACTTAAACTCTCGTTTAAGATTTTAAGTTCGCAGAAACCCTAGCCAAGTACTCAAGACTACACCTTCAGTAAGTGCGCACAAATCCAAGATTTCTGTTTAAGTATGCAGAAACCCTAGATAAGTACTCAAGACAGTGAGATGCAATAAGTGCGCTGAGATCAACTTAAATGAACAAGTGCGCAGAAAATTCAATTTAAAGTGCAACAAGTGCGCAGAAACCCTAGCTGCGTACTAAAATGACAAGTTTAAGTACTCAAAGTCACAAGTATGCAATATATGATCCAAGTACTCAAACTAAGAAACAAGTTCTCAGCTTATGAGATAAGTGCGCAGGATATATGAAATAAATGCGCAAAAACGAGCTGTAACAAACATAAAACTCAGCTGAATCCTTTCCAAACCATTTTCTGATCAAAATAACATACTTTAAACATTTAGAAACACGATTTTCACAAAATTTGAAGCCAAAATATACGAAAAACACCTAAATTTTAAAGTTTACAAAGAAAATAATCTTGATAATAAAAACTTAACAAGATGAGGGTTTTGGTATCTTAAAGTAGATACAATCTAGAGCACAGAGGCTCTGATACCAAATTGTAGTCTCGAAATACTAGATCTTGTTGAATGCAATAGATTGTTATCACTTGGAATCTCCTATTAGTTAGGTGTTTCAAGTGATTAATCCAAGAAACAAAGAAAACTAGATGAATATTGAAAGACCCGACACACACAATGAATAACATGATGATTCCATATCTGATTTGATAATGAATACCCTTGGAATACCACACAAGTATGCACCTATTCAGTGTGTGCTACAAAGATAATCTCCAAAACCCTAAACCCTAGCTGTGCACACACATACAATATATATAGGCATCACCTGGGCTGCGCACTTAACATAAGTGCGCAGGGCCCGTCCAATTATGTGCGCAGCCTAGGGTTTGGCCTACTGAACTATGCTATATTTACATGTAAGGTCCTTCAACTATTAAGCTTTACAATAGTCATTCAAAAGTCTCTATTCTGGTAACTGTGGTCTCAATATAACCCAACAGGTGATGATACTTGCAAGTGTTGCATTGAGGATGGATTCCCGTGTAGGCTTTCTTGATAGGGGGTTGAGTCACAGGATCAACAACATGGTTCTGATTATCGCTCATTCGTTTCTTAGTGTTCGAAGAAGTAGTGGCGGCCTTTGCTAAAATGGTCTTAGATTGTTCAACAGCATTGGTGGTTTCCTCAGTAGACGTCTTGGTGCCCTTCCTAACCAAGTTTCCTTTCCTTACGTGTTTGTCTGTTAAAGTGGCTGCAAGCTGGATGGCTTCTTCTACCGTAGTGGCTTTGCCTCCAGTGACAACGTCTTGAATCAGGTCTGGTAATCCCTCGATATATTTTTCGATTGCTCGAGAGACCGGGGTGACCATGTGTGGAACCAGTATGCTAAGTTCGTGATATCGAGTATTATACGCAAGATTCTCACCACTGTCTTGTTTCAACCCATGGAACTCTTCCTCTAGTTTCCTGATTTTGTTCCTAGGGCAGAATTTGGCGATCATGAGTTCCTTAACCTCAGCCCAAGATAAAGATAATGCAACATCAGCGCCCCGATTGCACTTTTCGCCATTCCACCAGGTTAGCGCCCCTTTTTGAAGGACACTAGTAGCATAGCGAACGCGGAGTTAATCAGGACACTCGCTGTTCACAAAGGTGCTCTCCATACTTTCAAACCATTGGAGGAGGCCAGTAGCACCCTCCTCACCAGTGAATTTTGTGGGGTTGCAGGAGTTGAAGTGTTTGAAAGTGCACCGAAATTGAGTTGTACTCCCTGTGTTGGCACTGTTACTATTTTGGGTTAACTCACTGACAAGGTTTGGGATCACTGCAGCAATTTGCTCAGCGACTAAAGATGCAAGGCGACGATCAGAACGTTGTCCAGAAGCACGAACAGGACGTTGGCTGGCATCACGGAGCATGCGGCGAGCAGACATCTATGAGGTAATCAATGAATAATCATGAGATTAGAAAATGTAAGTGTATAACCGTACAGATGATTATGAAAGTATGAACTTGTAAGTAATATATGAAGATCATGATATACAGAATATTGTATATGAAACGAGAAAGTATTATTGAAAAACTTGCATAAATGCTTGGAGTGCACCTGTCTAGCTGTAAAGCCCAACAAGAACGTTGACTTTTCAAAGGAGTTGAACCCAATGGTGATCAAAGAAGACATGCTTTAGCCTATAAGTGGACACTCACTCCAGGAATCCCCAGGTAAGCATAACAGGTCCGTAAATGGATTTATGCGCTATGCGTGCCTATGCCAGAAAACCCAGTGTACAGGCATCCACCCTTCCAGATTGCACGTGTCCTTATCACACTCCTTAAAGTTCAACAACTTTGAAGAAGCAGAATAAGAGTAGGCATTATGCCTAAGAGTGTCTTCATGAAAGGTACTGTTCTCGTTCCAGGATGATGTAGACTTTCCACTCCTTGTAGGACACCATCTCTATGCACCATGATGAAAGACGAGAAGAAGGGAGAGAGAGAGAGAATGAGGGAAAGATAGAGGAAGGGAAGAAGAAGGAAATGGAATATATGTAATATTATGCATGAAAGTTGAAGTTCGGTTATAGTCTAGGCCATTTTATCTAATAACCTAGTTCCCTATAACCATGGCTCTGATACCAATCTGTAACACCCCAACCGATGGCGGAATCATCGAGGTGCCACGTAGTGACGATTGTTTAAAAGCTCATGGTACTAAAATGTAAATGTATAATTATTGAATATTGTTTTACAACATGTGAAATTAAATACAAGACAACAAAAATAAAGATAATTGATTGATTTAATCTAAGTCCAAAGTCCTATGTGAAGCGTCAAGCAGCTTATCCTGAAACATGCACGAAAATAATTTTGTCAACATATGATGTTGGTGAGTACTACTTAGTTTTGTACGTATAGTATAAGTTTTGAAAAGTAGTACAATTCATGTGTCTAGCATCACCAAGGCATTATGTAAACACGCAAGTAACCAAACAAGACAAAGATCAAATGTAAAGTTTGTACAATGTAATTGATAATGAGCACCTCGACACGTGTGAGTCTAAAAGAGCACCATAACACAAAGTTATGTCTAAATGAGCACCGTAACATAAGTTACGTCTAAATGAGCACCGTAACATAAGTTACGTCTGAGTGTAAAGAGCGCCATAACATAAGTTATGTCTAAATGTATGATTTTGTATGTAAGCTACGTTCATGTTCAAGCATAAGCACAAAGATAAACAAGACACGTATATGAATTGTAAATGAATAAAATGTATGTGTAAATGAATACGAAAGTTTTGTATACTTGTGCATGAATCACCCCAAAAGTTGTAAAAACGGAAAAAAGGGGATAAGTAATACTCACCTTAGCAAGGTGGTAAGTCTTGTGTAATTGAATAAGTATAATCCAACGTTGGCAAGTATCACCCTATGTATAATGTAACAAATAAGTCTAAGTCTATTTGGTCTATAAGTATTTTCTAGGGTCTCGAATTGGGGATAAGTGTTCGTTTGATTAATAATTTAAACGTTTAATAAATAAGAGAAATTTGATAAATAAATGAACAAAAGTCTTTTTGTAAATTTTAAATCAAAGTTGGTCACAATATAAAGTTTTAAGTGTGAAAATAATTTTTATAAAATTATTTTCTTAAAAATGGAATATTTAATCTATTTATTTCAAATTGTCAAAATGTAACTTTAATATCTAAAAATATTAAAATTAAAGAATTTTTAAATTAAAAATTGTATTTCTATACTAAATGGATAGAAATAATTTATATAAAATTTTGGTGCAAAAATATTGGAAAATGAATTTATTATGATTTATTTATGATTAAAACTAACAAAAATTAATTAAAAATACAAAACGAACGGTTTTTTTTCAGAAATAAAAATTATTTCTGAAATGTTTATTGTTATACAAGTTTAGGATAATTTTTTGTGGAATTTTATAAAATCGTTTAGGTATTTTTATAGAATTTTATAAATAAAATGGAATAAATTTGTAATATTTATTTTATATAATTATTAAAAGATTTTTGAAAATCTAAAAATTGGATAATAAACTTTATCATAAGAATAACTAAAGATAATTTTTGTAGAATTTATAAAGCACTTTTAGTATTTTTAAGCTATTTTAAAATATTAAAAGTTTAGGATATATGTAAATGGAATGGAAAAGGAAAAAAAAATGGTTGCTGCTCATGGGGATCGAACCCGCGTACTCTGAATGACCAGCACCAGACACAACCACTTGATCTAGATCAGTGGTTGTGTTTGGTTTCTGTCTTTTTAAAATAAATACATAAGCTTGTGATGGTGTTCTTCCCCAATTATATCATAAGAACCCTAGAGATTACAATCCATTTAAAACCATGATTACAGGTCAATTAACCATGGGATTTAAGATGAATAAGGCCTATTAATGTATAAACAACAATGAACAAGACCATACCAGACGCAATTGCTTCAAATCGTGAGTCAAACGAAAAGTCAAACAATCGGCATGTTGAACAATTGAGATGTTTAGAACGAACTGTGATGGTGGGATTGTGTTTTCGGCTCCACCAGATCATAAAGATGTGTTCAATTTATAGCAAAACTATAGGATGGAATGTTTTTATTGTTTGACTAAGACGCGGTCAAACCGAACCAATCAAGCTTGAATCATGGCTAATGGACTTGTTTAATGCGTATAATACACGCGTTCAGTCAACACTATTTAATTATAAAAATTGTTTCCAAAAATAAGGGCTAAATTAGATGGTCAAAGGTAGAGCTTGACCAAATGTTTGATTGGTTGTATGCTGTTCGCGTAACAGCAGTGGAAGGAGAAGGAAGATGGATCTGAGTGTGTATAAATATCTCATGAGTTGGAATAAAACCAGAAAGGAGGCTTGGCTCAATTGGTTACGTGGTGCGTATGTCTGTGTCTGGTCCGCCCTTGCCCGGGTTCGAGTCCCGTCAGGGGGCAAAGTTTTTTTTTTTTACAGATTAAAGGGAAAGGGAATGGGCCAAGCTTGCTGTTGGGCTCAGGTATGGGCTGGCAGTGGATGGGCTCAGGTATGTGTAAGGTTGGTAGGTTAATGGATTAGGGTAATGGTTTGGGTTTGTCTAGACTAATATTATTATTTATTATTATTATTATTATTATTATTATTATTATTATTACTCTTACTATTATTATATAAAAATAAAAATATAATGAAAAAGTGACGGATGTCACAGCTAATATCTCTAAGATCCCCCCCGCAGTTTGATCGGTCATAGGACAGACGGTCGGGGAGCTTGTTTCAACCCATACAACGACTTCTTTAACCTGCACACAAATCCTGGAAAACGTTTATCAATAAAACCGGGGGGTTGGTGCATAAAGACGGTTTTCCTTTAGGTGCTCTTGCAAAAACGCATTCTTAACATCTAACTGATGAACGGGCCAAGACCTTGAAACTGCCAAAGATAAAACCGTGCGAATTGTAGCAGGTTTGACAACTGGACTAAATGTCTCATCACAATCAATACCCACGGTTTGCGACTTCCCATTAACAACTAACCGTGCTTTATACTGCTCAAGTGTACCATCCGATTTAAATTTATGCCGAAACAATCACATGCACCTAATGACTGGTCTGTCAACCCGGTCGGGGGACTAAATCCGACGTCTCATTTTCCTGTAAAGCTGTAAATTCGGCTGCATGGCGCACAGCCAGTTCGGGTCGATTAAGCCCTGGTGATAGTATTTGGGATAGGAGAAAGGGTCGGGGTGTGTAAGGTGTATTATGGAGGTTTCAGGGAACCAGTTTTAGATCTAGTGGACATTGGTAAGACGGACGGGTCGGGTATTAGGTAAGGATGTCGATGGTACAGTCGGCTGGCCGGTGTGGTGGGAGTCGGTGGGCCGATTGGGTTTGATACTGTTGGTAGGTCGATGGTGGTAGTGGATGGGCAGATGGGGCGGCTGGTGGTTTGGGTCGACGGCTGTATGTGAGCGGAAACGGGACTGTAGTGGGTGGACGTGGTGGTGGACCGGGTGTAGTAATGGGGTGAGTAAAGGTGAAATCGGGTGATGGTGTATCGTCCAAAAAGCAATACTAGGCTGTTGGGGTGGGAATAGTGTAAGGGAACACGGTTTCATCGAAGGTCACATGTCGGGAGATGGAGACCTTACCCGTGGTGGGTGTCACACCCTCAAATTCCACTTACGGGGTTTAACCGCGAGGCGCATGACAAACCAGGATCCAAGTCAACAGTCACAATAAACAACACTATATGAATATACATAAACTCAAAACATGATTCTCATAATCATAAAAACTGTAGCGGAAGCATTTAAAGAGGTTAATCATGTTACAAAACCGTGTTCCAAAATATCCAAGACATTTATTCAAAACGTGCAACTAAGCCTAGACGCCAATGCAGACCCGTGCGCCTAGTCCAACCGGTGCTTATGACAACCTGCACCCTTCACTTTTCATAAATGTGCATAATTGGTCACTCAACTATTTCAAAATTTTCATTTTTAACCCTCCTATTTTAATAGGACCAAAAGTCATAATTTAATAAAACTTATAATTTTTATAAGTAAAAGTATTGCACGTTTTATACTCACATCTACACCCGAGCACGTATGTTTCAGACCTTGATACTCAAAACCCTTAATTTTCGGTCCTAAAACAACTTAGAAACCGAAGGAAACAAGTCCGGCACTTAAAACTGATTAAATTAGAAAATTTGATTTTTTTAGTTCTCGTAGTCTGCGAAGACAGTCAAATAGTCAAAGTCCTGATCAAAGTCCTAGTCAAAGTCTTAGTCAAACAGTCAAAGTCCTAGTCAAAGTCCTGGTCAAAGTCCTAGTCAAAGTCTTAGTCAAACAGTCAAAGTCTTAGTCAAATAGTCAATTCATCATAAAACCTTACTTTATGGTGTTGACCAATTTTAATGGCTAATTGAATCCAAAACTAGTATAAAAACCCACTTATGACCCATTATACTTGGCACCTCTAAATCGATTGTTTCAATCCGATTAAACTTTCCCTCATACCTTTCTTCTATAGTCTATTACTTCTACAATTGAAGCTTTGATTATAAGCTCTTGTAATTGGCGAATTGGAAGCTTGATATTCTTTCTTTTTCGTTTTTTTTATTTCTTCAATTTGGACTAGCTACGTTGTTGAGTCTTTGGGATTCGCCTAGCATACATTCACAACACTTAGAGGATAATTCACCTTAGCCAATGTGAGTTTACATAGCCCCTTTTTTTTCTGTTTTACATTTTGGGGTGAAACATGTTTAAACATTTTATACACTATCATTTACTCATTCTTACATTATTGAAATTTGTGATTCAATTACACTATCATTTACTCATTCTATCATTTGACTGTAACAAAAAGACACAGTACAATCATTAACATTGATCAAGCCGCCTGTTTAGATATAGCGCTATAGGTCTGACAAACCCATCCCCTCGCATAAATTCAGGGATGATCGATAACAGTTACACTTTTACTAACTTGCGAGTTAGGTCTCAGTCGACACAAGGTTTGATTGTACAAAAGACGCATTGTTACATGTCGGACTCATATTCTATCATTACTCATTATTATACTTCAACAATGATTGCTATACAACATATTGTTTTCAACTATATGCAAAACCTATGTATTCTCACCAACTATTTATAGTTGCCCCCCCCCCCCCATCTTTCCAACTTAACATGTTTCAGGTTTTGTTTGCTACTGGAAGTTGTACAAGTCTTGGAACACGTCGAACTTTGGATCTAGTTTATACTAATCAACTTTTGTAATCATTACTTGTAAGACAAATTATAAATTGTTTAATATTATTCAACTTTCATTTAGTATCATGAGCTATTGAACAATCATCACTACGTGACATCCCGATGTTTCCGCCATCGGTTGGGGTGTTACAGTGCTACCATAGCGACCTGAGAAAAACATGCCAATAGACGTCAACATATATAATGCTGGTGAGTTCACAGGTTTGTCCAATGTGTTACCAAATGTTACCACATGTTACCAAAACGTTACCATGTCCATACTATAGCAAAGTTACCAAGTACGCTAGCTAGGCGTATGTTTTGTTACTACTATGATTGGAAAACCATTACTAGACTGTTACCAGTGTTCAGCTAGGGATGGCAAAAAAACCCGAGCCCGACGGGTATATCCGAAACCCGAAATATTTGGGACGGGTATACCCGATACCCGACGGGTATGGGACGGGTTTGGTATTGGAAAAAAATATTTCGCGGGTATGGGACGGTATGGTATTAGGTGATACCCGACCCGATTACCCGAAACTAAATACCCGTCTACCCGAAATACATACCCGAATACTTTTAAGTTTTATATATCTTTTCTTAACTATTTTTTTAGTAATGTTTCATTCTAATAGATTCATTATTTGAATAATAAACTTGTCGTCTAAAATATATATTCTAATAACATTATTATTTATATTTATATGCTATGAAATATATAGATAGTTTTCAAAATTCATACTATAATATATATTTACATTTTAAATTTTTCAAAGATTATTATGGTGATGATAATATATACGTTACTTATTCCAATTGCATATACTCTAGATTTCTTAAAACATAAGACTATAAAAGAAAATAAATATATATATATATATATACATGCAAATACCAACGGTATACCTGATACTCGCGGGTATGCTCTATACCCGACAAAAACCCGACGGGTAATGGGACGGGTATGGTATGAGATTTTATAACCGGGTATGGGTATGGTATTAGTCAAACCCGACCCATACCCGACCCGTTGCCATCCCTATGTTCAGCCCGATGTGTGTTTAGCAATGTTACCAATGTTACCACTTCGAGACAATATGCACCCGCCCGGCCCTCCAAGCCGTCGAGTGGGGTCTGTCAAACCCAATAGATCTATCCACATTTCCCTCATTGTGCATCCCCGCACATTCATGGATTCCCCCGGACTTTCAAACATCGTATAGCAACGCAAAGTTAATTCATAGTATGACATATGTTACCAAAATAGTTTAGCGCATGTTTTCTTCCCCAAAAGTAAAAGCAGTAAAAGTGGGTCCGTGAACTCACCTTAGGTTGCGTTCTTCTAGTTTAATAAGAAAGCCAAGCCCTTGATAATCCCAACTACCGGAGATCTATCAAAATGTTCACATAAGTGTTCCGATTAATAACCATAAGGTTATCTAGTCCCCGATTGTCCAGATCGTGACCAAGTATGTTTTAAAACGTGTTTTTAAACGTTCAAAAACCGACACACTAGACCGACCCGTCAAACCAGGAAATAAATTCCACCTTCGCCCCTTTTTAAGCCACGTTCGACCCTTTGGAAGTCACCTTCGACCCTTTGAAACCACGTTCGACCATTTTGATCAGGTTCGACCAAACTGTCCAGGTTCGACCTTGGGATTCCACATTCGACCACTCGATCGGTCGAATGTGCCCAGATTCGACTCTGGCAGAGTATTTTTCCGAAAAACGCTTCAAACACATTCGAAACATCGCGAAACATCATCAAACAAAGCAGTTGATCATGATTAACATATCCCAACAAAACCCCACCAATTTCACCCCAAAACATGTCCATTTTAGCCCTTTCCCAAAATGGCAAAAATTATGAAAACATCACATCATGCATGGATTCTTTACCCAATTTGGAAACTTTTTGAAATCAATCCATAATCATCTTAATAGTGCTCAGTTTGTCATGTGTTTAAACATCCCAAAAAAGTTCTATTGATCATGCAAGCATACATCAAGCCCTAGCTTTATTAAAATCCCCAATTTAGACGTGATATTATAAATCATTTAATTGTGACCATAAACAATCCTATATTAACATCAACATCAGCCCTAGATCATGCTTCTAACATTAGTACAGCAGAAAATCATCAAACAACACATAATATCACATAACACATAATTAACATATGTTTATTGATATGAAAACCTATGTTTAATGATGAGGTTTAGGTTTAGGAAGATGTTTAAAAGGTTTTTATTAACAAAAACATCCTTAGAACAGATCTGGACACTTAGGGTTAGATAAAAACGAATCAAAATACTTTAAAAGGTTTAGGATTAAGAACACACCTTAGATTCTTGATTACATGTTGTTTGTAGGTTAGATTATGAAAAACCAGAGCAAAAACTCCTTCCTTAGTGATAAAAAATCGTTTGAGAGTGTTTAGAGACGGCTAGGGTTTGTGAAATGGTGAAAAATGACAAAGTTTGGTATTTATACTAGGCCACATTCGACCCTTCTACCCGGTCGAATGTGCCCACATTCGCTCCTTTCATAGTGTCGAATGTACCTTGTTTGGTCGAATGGAATTCCTTTATTTTCACATTCTAGGTTCGCCCCTTCATTAAGCGTCGAACCAAGTTTATTTTCCAGGTTCGCCCCCACGCTGTGGTCGAACCTGAACTTATGTTTTTCTAGTTTTCCAGTTTGTCGTGTTTAACGCATTTAAACGCATTCTAACGTATGATAATGCAGTTCTAACACATGTTAAGCACATATAAGCACGTATAATCATGTTCACACCTTGTAGCACGTATTATCATGTTATGTTACACGTGTGTTAATAATCTACTTGTCCTACTTGATTCAGCTCATGTAAATTCGCCAACAACGGGACCTGGTACTAGTGTATTCCCAAAATGACTCCCAATGATCCTCCAGATCATTGAACCCTAGACAATCCTATTATGACCCGAATCAACTAACCCAGTTAAGTCTGTTTATAAATGTTTCTTGTTAAGGTAGACTTAGGTGTTACTAAAATGTTTAAGCCGAACATGCCGGGTGTCACAGTGGGGTCGAAGCATCGGTACCCACGAAAGTCGGGGGGTATCCGAGAAATATGCAGCGGCTGGAACGGGTGTGAAGTTTGTGTGGTTGAGTGGCCGAGGTATTTGGATAGCAGGCGCATCCGAAAACACGAGGTGGTCATAGGTTGGGTGTCTTAGGTATAGGGCGAAGGTGGGAGTGAAGAAGTTGAGCCGTTTGGTAGGCAAAATGTTGTGAAGGTAAGCTGCATTGTGAAGTGCTTCGACCAAAAAAAACTGGGCGGGAGATGGGAGTGTACTAGGAGAGCTCAAATGATGTCGTTTTGGCGACGAATCATTCGCTCAGTATGAACATTCTGGGAAGAAGTTTGAGGGCACGACAAACGAAAAAGAAGCCCATGCTGAGTGGCAAAGTTTTTTGAAGGCGGTGTTATCAAATTCGCCTCCTAAGTCACATTGGAAGGTTTTGATGTTTAGGTTAAATTGAGTGTAAATTAGGCGGTGAAACTTTACAAAAGTTGAAAAGTCTCAGACTTATATTTCAAAGGATAGACCCAAATAAAGTGAGAAAAATTGTCAATTAAGACCATGTAATATTTATACCCAGATTCACTCGGGACAAGAGATGTCCAAATATCACAGTGAATAATATCAAATGGTGCAAAAGTAAATGAATTAATCGAAACAGGAAAAAAAAAGGAAAAGAAATTTTCATAACCGAGGCTCTGATACCATGAAATTGTTCATGGATTGATATTCTTGAATGAATAGAATAATACAATAAGGGGCCCTATATATAGGGATAAACCATGAATCCTAATTAGGAAAGGATAACCAATCCTAATATACAAAGAATATCTAAACATAAATATAAATATTCTAGACTATTCTAATTAATAATTATAATAATAATAATAATAATAATAATAATAATAATAATAATAATAATATACGGCTAATATTTCTAAGAAATATTACTGTTGGCAACGACTATTTTTTTTAATCAAACTTTAAACTCTATATAAACCAGCCTTTTTTACCTCATTTTTATACCACATCCACTCAAACCTTCTACTTTATCTCTTCATTTTTATAAGCCATCCACTTTTATAAAAAAAACTTTATGGATCAATTCAACCAAAATTCCCCAAATAGCCCGAATACTAACCCGAATCCATTCTCCGTTCCGGCTTACACACCGATAGTCGACCCACCAATATCTCAACAAGTACCTCCATTAGTGGCGGTCCAACAAATGCAACAAAACCCGATAGCCTTTCAATAACTCAACCCAATCGCCTACATGCAAATACAAAACTATATGTAATTGGCACAATCGTAGGCAAACTACCCAACCATTTTCTCCACAACCACCTCCCACTAAACCTATCGGAGCGTCTCAACCCCTAGAGGAGGATACCGATGATGATGAAATAATTTCCGAAACTCAAGCTACGCCACCCCATCGAAAATGCTAAAGGCAAACGCAAAGGAAAACAAAATGAGAAAGGACCGGGACGTGTAAACCGATAGATGGAATAGCTAGGCAATGGCCCGATATTGAAGAGGAGGCGTTAGCTAAAGCGAGCATTGCTTCGTCAAAATGTGCCGCAGTTGGTAAATTTATTTTTTTCGCAAATATATATATATATAAATATATATATATAATATATATATATTTAATTTTTTTTAAATTCCGAATATATATATATATAATGAAAGGGTAAAACGAGAACCACACTTTTGTGAAAGAACCATGAGAACTCACTTTTTAACCACAAACATATTTAATAGAAAAAGAATTTGTGGTTTAGAATTAAAGGAGAATAAAATATAAAAGGAAATACTCCCTTTTGAAATAAGACAAAACATGGTGGGCCCAGATCTTTACACCGTTGTAAACCCATCGTAACTTTTTTTTTTTATGTTGGTTACCCATTTTTACACTGATGGGAAAAAAATTTAAAATTCACATTTTACGTCGAGGTTCTTACGGTTCTTTTTACGAAAGGTGGTTTTCATTTGAACCTAATCCTATATATATATGGTAAGGTTCCTGTAGTAAAATGTGTTTTTCGTAAGAAGTGTAGGAAGTGTTTTTGGCCCTTAGATCTAGAAATGGATTAAGATTAAACCATTATTTTAATTAAATTCAAGTTAATTATTGTAAAAGATGGTGTTAAATCTGTCCAATAAGTATTTTATTTAAGAGTAAATTTGGTATTGTTTTATTTTTAATTAAGTAAAGTCTATAACTCCTCCACCATCTTAGCTACTCTATCTCTATCTCTCTCTCTCTCTTTCTAATATTCTGTTAGAAAAATGTGTTTTTATAGATGTTTATAAAACACTTTATTATTAATGAAGAGTTTTTTGTATTCTTGGTTTCTGTATAAGAAGTGTTTTTAATGTTATGCACTTGTAACGTAAGAAGTGTTTATTTCTGATATGTATTCTTGGTTTCTTTATACAAAAGTGTTTTTTATAGATGTTTGTAAAGCACTTTATTGTTATATAGAAAGTTTTTGTATTCTTGTTTCTGATATGAGAAGTGTTTTTAATGTTATACATTCGTAACATAAGAAGTGTTTTAATGTTATACACTTGTAACGTAAGAAGTGTTTTTTTTTTATATGTATTCTTAGTTTCTTTTATACAAAAGTGTTTTTTATAGATGTTTATAAAACACTTTATGTTTAATGAGAAGAGTTTTTGTTTCTTGGTTTCTGGTATGAGAAGTGTTTTAATGTTATACACTTGTAACATAAGAAGTGTTTTATTTCTGATATGTATTCTTAGTGTCTGTATACAATAGAACTCAGTTTTTTTTTTTTTTTTTTTTTTTTTTTTGAGATTTCGATCTTGTAAAATCGAAATTAAAATTATAGTCATGTGAATGATGAGATGAACATAGAGTACTAAAATTATGGGGTTACTTAATTTAAAAATTGATAATAAAGACTTAAAAGCCCTTAATCTCTAGTTTTAATCCAATTTATTAATCTTTCCTAAACTTCTCACACAAATCAATTTTCCTACCAAATCCTCTACTTATAATATAGGGTTAGGCTAAAATAAAACCCCTCTTGAGTTGTAAAAACCCAAGAAACTCTATCTCCACCTTTGATCAATGTCAATCTATGGCCCATATTAATTATCACATTTATCTATTTTTTTTAAACTTCAAAAGATATCATAAAGTGTCAAAAGGGCATTATTGACATTTTACAAAAGGAATTTCTCTCTCCTTCTTACACAAAGTACATCATCTCTCTCTCTCATCTCTTTCTTCCATTTCTCTCTCATCTCTCTTTTTTTGAATGAATCTATGCACGTTTCCACATACATTTCTCTCTCATCTCTCCTTCTTTTTTGAATGCGTTTATACACGTTTTCACATACCCACTGCACATTTTGAGATTTGAAAAGAGATTTAGTTTTCCAATATTCAGTTTATGTTATTATTTACAACTTGTAGTTCTAGTATGTTACAACTTTTGTTCGTAAGTTACGAATTCTTTACAAACATTACATGTAACTAACTACGATGTTACATATGATTTATTCCTGTAACTAAAAAAACTGTATATAACATAACATATATACATGTAACATAAATCTGTAACAATGTTACACGAAAAAAACAAGCCCTTTCTTTCAGAGGATGGTAAAAAAATCTATTGTAACATAAAAAAAGTATTGTAACATAAATCTGTAATAATGTTAACCGAAAAAAACAACAAATGATTACAACTTAAAATGTTACAAGAAAATAAAAACATCCAAAACCAAGCCCTTTTTTTCTTATCTTCATGAACCCATCTGTCTTCACCAAAATCGACAAACCACCAGGTACTGATTCAACACCTAACTTTAAGTTAATAGAACACACAATTCAAAAATCTTTTTCAAGAATAAAAATAACATGGAAATTCAGATAAACCCAATTGAAAGGAAAAAGAAAAAAAAATACATACAAATTATCAAGAAATACATACCTTAAAACTTTCTAAATTCTGCCATGGCCAACCAAAAAATGGAGCTCTCATTTCCTTGAAGAAAAAGACAAAAAAAAAAAACTTTATCACCTACTAAACAAAGGCTATATAGGATTATCGGGTATTAAGTGGGCTAAATTTTCAACCAAATAATAATTAAAATAATACATCAAATAATTGATAAAAAGGCATTGGGTAAGAAAAGGAATCAAAAATAAAGAAACACTATTATGGTTTTATCGGCAAACAAAAATATCAATCATTATCATCATCACTAATCTCATTTCGGCCATAGATCTGACAACTCACGCGATGGTTTATCGGCAAACAAAAGATGACGAGGTTATGGTACAGATCTTGATTTGTGAAGAGAGATGCAATCTTAACAGATCTGAACATTAACAGATCTTTTTAAAACGAAAAACCTTATGTTTTCAACTAACCTGAACCACCAAATGAAGAACATTAACACCTCGTCGCCGTTGAAACCACCAAATAGATCGGAGAGGCTTAATCATCTTCGTCACCGTTGAAAACTAACCTGAACATTACCACCTCGTCGCCGCCGTCGTTACCCCCTCTGGTCGCCGTCATCGTCACCGTTTATCTCTTCAGATCTTGTTGTTCTACACATAAGAATTAATATGGTGATAGGGTTATTAGATTTTGTATTGTTCAAAAGCTTTATGTCGTGTGTGTGTGTGTGTGTGTGTGTCAGAGAGAGAGAGAGAGAGAGAGGGGGGAGGAGAGGATGGTGGGTGGGTTTGGTTTATTAGACATGGGTGAGTGTGAAAGACCAAATATATGTCAGAATATAAAAAAAGGTAGTCAGGCAATGAGATTACCATCTTGCCCTTTAGGTTAGATGAGGAGAAGGGAGATGTGGCAGAATTACAACCACTGGATGGGTTTCTAGAGTTTTTTCAACTTATCAAGTTTTCATGGGATACTTACCATATATATATATAGGGGGTGGTTAAAATAAAAACCCACTCAAATGAGTAAACCTTGTAAACCTTATGAGAGCCATTGATCTAAATTGATCAATGGCTTAGATTAATTCCATATTATTTTTAATAGATTTAATAAGGTAGAGACAAATAAGGGCACAATGGTCAAGTGTCATTTTTCTGAAAAGCACATATGACAAGTGGACCCCACACATGTCACATCATCTCTCTCATACTTTTGTGAGCATAGTCCTAGATCTGTCAGCACGTCGTGTTACATATGTAACATACGCAGTGTGCGTACGTAAGAATAAATTTATAGCAATTGTTCCAGCACCAGTTCAAATCAGATTTATTACCACATTTTTTTTTGGGTTTTATTGTACCAACACCAGGGTTGTTGCGTCCGTAACGAAAAGGCAAAAATGGTTTCTCTTTTTAATATTCACTACTTTTTAAAACAACAAACATAATATATAACTTTAAGATTAAACTCACAACATGAGACAACATAATATGTTAAGATGCATCAGCCAACAACATTTGTTCCATATTAATAAAAAAAAAAACCTACACAAACATATTGTTCATACTGTATCAACAACAAAAACATACTATTAAAAGATTCATACACCACCCCTTGGCTTCCAATAACCATTCTTCTCATAAAAAGCCAATTCTTCATATGTAATGTGCAAACCCAGACATCCTGCATTGCAACCAACAGTAGCAACGGCATCCAATAACCATATTTGACATAAAAAGCCCACTGTTCCTGGGTATAACTTATACCCTCCCATTCTGCCCTAATACGCCCACCTTGCTGAGACGTAACCGACAGCCCAGGTTTGTTAAATTTAGGTTCATATGGTTCTTCATATTCAGCCCCTGGGTCTGTTTCGTAACCAACAGCCCACGTAGGTGTGTGAGCTACATCATGCGCATCATCCTCCGATTCATATAGTCTTCTGGTGGCGGATATTCTTCGGGGAAAACGTAATCAAATGCCGCATTCCAATCAAAATCATCGTCGCTTACAAACTCATCATCCGCCTGCTCTATGGGTATAACCGGTTCTACGGCCGGATAACCGGGCAACAGGGGAAAGGGGTTCATGTTCAGCTTCAACAGGGGGTACATCTAATTCAACATGTGGGGGTAATTCAGGTCCAAATGGCATGACCGTTCAATTTGAGGTGGCTCGGGTGCGATAGGGATGAGTTGCTGACGGCCTCAAAAACCTCCCAAGGGGGAGTGCTGGGGTTGGAATTCATGATTTGACTATTAACAAAACAAATCTGGTTAAAAAAAATCGAGTCTTACGTGTGTAAACATGAATTTTTTTTTTCTACAAACACCTAAAAAACTTTGTAGTCTGCAAAACATCAAAACATTCTGACTGCACACAAACACACATTTACTAGCAATAAAAGAAAAGAAGATATGCTACACACGTAACACCTTAACTAAACACAGATATGGGAGGCATACAAAAACAGACAGTTTCTGTAAAAAAAGACATAGGTAACATAAAAAAACTCATACATTCGAAAACAAAAAAAAATAGAAAACATGGTGCAAAAACACACAATTGTTACATGTGTAACTGGAAAACACAGACAAAACTTTGTAGTCTGCAGAAAACATAGAACAGAATCGACTGCAAAAAACATATATGCTACACACGTAAACAGCCTAACATAACACAAAGATTATACGAAAATATAGACGATCTAGAAACCCTAACTAAACAACAGATACTACAAACATAAAACACAAAACGAAAAATCATTTTCGATGTTTAACATAATGAGTCACCCAAAAATAAGAGATGCTAGTAACACACAAAAAAACAACAATTATTTACAACTTAAAAAAAATAAAAATACAGACAACACTTATGTACATGTGAAACAACAATTATTTACAAAAAAACAACAATTATATATGTGTAACAGGAAAAACACTGACAACACTTATGTAGTCTGCAGTAAACATAGAACAGAATTTGATATGCTGGAAAACAGAAAACATAATTTGACTGCAAAAAATAGATATGCTACACACGTAACAGCTAACTAAACACAAAGATTATACGAAAATATAGACGATAAAAACACCCTAACATAACACAAAGATTATACGAAAATTTAGACGATCTAGAAACCCTAACTAAACAACAAGATACTACAAACATAAAACACAAAACGAAAAATCATTTTCGATGTTTAACATAATAAGTCACCCAAAAATAAGAGATGCTAGTAACACACAAAAAAACAACAATTATTTACAACTTAAAAAAAATAAAAATACAGACAACACTTATGTACATGTGAAACAACAATTATTTACAAAAAAGCAACAATTATTTACATGTGTAACAGGAAAAACACTGACAACACTTATGTAGTCTACAGTAAACATAGAACAGAATTTGATATGCTGGAAAACAGAAAACATAATTTGACTGCAAAAAATAGATATGCTACACACGTAACAAGCTAACTAAACACAAAGATTATACGAAAATATAGACGATAAAAACACCCTAACTATACACAAAAGATACTACGAACATAAAACAGAAAACGAAAAATCATTTTCGATGTTTAACATAATAAATCACACCAAAAAAAAAAGAGATGCTAGTAACACACAAAAAAACAACAATTATTTCCAACTTAAAAAAAATAAAAAATTAAACCAACTGAAGAGTTGACTCTGCACAAACAACATGAAAAGTTTAAAAAAAAAATACATATTACAATAAACAATATGTAAAGTTTAAAAAAAAGATACACTCCCGTAAACGAAAAGAGTCAATTTTGAGCATCTAAAAATTACAATAAATCAAATGAAGAGTCGATCATAAAACAAAAAAAAAAATTCAATCTAACAAAAATTAAAGCAGCAAGTTATAAGCTTACAATAATAATAATAATAATTCCAAATATGTCAAAAATAACTAGAATATGAATCCTAGAAACTTATCAATTCATTTACAAAACAGAGTAAGAAGCGTATAAACAGAGTAAGAAGACATAATCATTCATAACCTGGCCGTCTACTCCGTAGTCTTCTCCGGTGGGCTTCTCCGGCGGTCTTGTCCGGTCACCACTGAATGTGTGTTGGTTGTACAAAAAAAAAAACAGATTGACGATGATAGTGTGGAGGTTCGAGATGACGATGATGGTGTTCGTGGTTCGAGCTGGTTAAGGGTTCTTGTGGTTACAAAAAAGAAACAGATTGAGAGGATGAGGGGAGAGGGTAAGGTGGGAGGGAATATGAAATTTGAAATGGGAGAGAGAAAGAAAGACTTATATATGTGAGGGTGTTTAATTTACTATATTAACCTCTTTTAATAAAAAAAATAATAAAGTTGAAGGGCTATGTGGATGATTGTGGTCCACTCATTGGGTTTGTGGGAGTTTACTCATTTTGAAGGTTTTTTTAATCCCTTTCCCCTATATATATAATATATATATATATATATATATATATATATATATATATATATATATATATATATATATAGGGGAGAGTTATCTTGAGAACGCTAAATATTGTGAGAACCGTGAGAACAAGTAAAAAAATCAATCAAAATCAAATTTTTTTTTAATACAAATCTCATTATAATCAAAATACAACATTAATAAATGAATTTTCTTTCCAAATAATTCATCTTTTCTTACAAAAACACTTTCAAATTAACTTTTTACACATGTGTAAATGAAACAGTTTACACATGCATAAACAGTAAATTTACACATGTGTAAAAACAATTTATTTTCATATACGTTTGAATTTTTACGCGGTAAATTGTGTTTTTGAGATTGTATTTTAGTAATAAAGATAAGTGTAAAAAGAAATTTTGAATTTGAATGGTTTTAGATGCCATTCTCACGGTTCGCACGAAATATAGGTGTTCTCAAATTAACTTTCCCCTATATATATATATATATATATATATATATATATATATATATATATATATAGGGTAGGGTTCAATTGAGAACCAACCCTTAGTTAGGAACTTTAGGAACCAATCTCATCCATCCATCTTCAATGGCATGATGGTAAATAATTAGAAGACTAATTAATTGTTTATTTTAATCAAGGGGTATTTTTGACTTTTGTTCAATAACCTAATTTGTAGGTTATCCTCTACAATAGTAACCGTATATCCTCCATTGTTTCAAAACAATCGATACATCAAAAAGCAGTCACCATCAAATCGACACTCACAAATGAAGATCAACAATTCGTATACAGGTATGTAAAACTATTCAATCGTTATTATTTATTGTTAATATTTAATTGTTCAAATGTTATAGTTTTTTTTTTTTTTTTTGTTATATCGATATGTACAATCAAATGGAAATGTGTTTATAATAATTGTGTTATGTTAGGTTCTGTCAATTAAACAAAATCGAATGTTTGAATGTTAGCATAATTAAAAAAATCGAATGTGAGCAGTACATGGATGTTATGTGTTTTTTTGAGAATATACGTTGGTGTATATTAACTAAAAGGTTATGCGACGAAACCCTAAATAGGATTATCACGTCAAAAAAGGAGACGCTTTATTATTTTCAAGAGCCTATAAACTAATGTATATTATAGGATGGTGTATATTATACGTTGGTGTATAATACTTAAAGAAGATAAGAGACCAAACAACTATGAGGATAAAGAAAAGCCAAATGCCTATACACATGTGTATAGATTGGTTTATTGTTAGATACACAAGTATATTTAGTCAGATTTTTCAATATGTTTTTTTTTTCGTAGTATGTATTTGTGATGCTTAATTCAATAAAAAAGCCTGAGTTTTTTATACAGTATTTGCACTTTTTTCTGGTTTATTTTAGTACAATGATTTTGGTTGATATTATACATTGGTGTATAATATCAACCAAAATCATTGTACTGAATATACGTTGGTGTATATTAACTAAAAGTTATGCGTTGGTGTATATTAACTAATAGGTTAAACGACGAAACCCTAAATAGGATTATCAGGTCAAAAAAAAAAGGAGACACTTTATTATTTTCAAAAGCTTATAAACTTGGTGTATATTATACGTTGGTGTATATTATACATTGGTGTATAATACTTGAAGAGGATAAGAGACTAAAGAGCTACGAGGATAGAGAAAAGCCGAATGCCTATACACAAGTGTATAGATTGGTATATTGTTAGATACACAAGTTGAGGTTATTATAATAGCAATGCATGTTATATACGTAAGTTTTTTAGAATGTGAATAACGATCATTTACGTTTTGTTTTATGATTGAAATCTATAAGATGTAATTCTGATCGAGAAAACTATTTGGATTATTATTTATATGTTTTATTTTATTTTAGGTTTTGGGTACAAGGTGATGTTGGCGTCAAATGAGGACACTAATGCTGATGATGAATGGAATACAAGCATACATGGTTATGTGGGAACTGATGATCTTAATGATGTATACGTCATCGTAGTGAGGAATCCACGTTATTGTAGAAAATGCGGTGTTTTGGGTTATCATGATGCCCGACACTGTCCAAATAAATAAGTTGCTTTGTTATTTAAATAAGATGAACTTTAGTCAGATTTTTCAATAAGTTTTTTTTCCGTATTATGTATTTGTGATGCTTAATTCAATAAAAAGCCTGTGTTTTTATACTGTATTTGCATTTTTATACTATATAAACGATTCCTAGTATAAAAATCATCAATATCTTCACGGCTACGAGAAAATATATTAGTGTACACTATATTATACATTGGTGTACATTAGTTTTATGTTACAATTTGCTTACAAAAAGGTAAACAATATTATGTTTCCTTCCGGTGCTTTTATGACATACATTAGTGTACATTATATTACGCATTGGTGTACAATAGTTTTATGTTACAATTTACCAACAAAATACTAAACATTATTAGGTTTCCTTCCAGTGCTTTTTATGACATACATTAGTGTACTTTATGTTATACATTGGTGTACATTAGTTTTATTTTACAATTTACAAACAAAATACTAAACAATATTAAGTTTCCTTCGGCGCTTTTATGAAATACATTAACATTGACGTATGTTAGTATACGTAGATGTATATAAAGGTTATACTTTAATGTATACTAATGTAATAATGACTACAAATTTGGTAAAATTGGTTTATTGTTTAGTATGTTACCTATATATAAATACACAGGTGTACATAGGTGTACAAACCATATGTTGTGTATACACAGGCGTACATAGGTGTACAGACCATATGTTGTGCACACCAAAAAAAAAAAGTTTACACTTTTTTATATAGCAAAGTAATATAGATGGATATATATAGGTGTACAGACCGTATGTTGTGTGTGCTTCATCACGCAACATAAACAGATGTCAACACGTGAACAACCACACAATTATACACTAGTGTACAATAACAACACAATTAAAACTACACTAACTGTACATTCGACGCCTTTGATTGAAACCCTAAAATTAAATTCAGACTCTCAAATCAAACCGTGATCGGTTAATAATCAAACAAGATGGATTCATTTGCAGAAATCCAAAACGGACAGACACAACAAATCGAACAACAACAATAAAATAGTTTAATTTCGTTACTGTTCGATTTAAGTTGTGATAATTATAACTAAGTGGGGCGGAAACAATGGATTGTATAATATCGATAAACTGAACAAAAGAATGCAAAGGAAAAAAAAAATAGAAGAAGATTGATTGATTGATTGAAATATGGTTATGCGATTATGTTAAGGTTTCTTAGGAAACAATTGTAAAAATACGTGTGTAACTGATTCATCAAATTGATTAGGAGATATTATTAAAACAAAATGCAAATTAATTAAATGTAAATTTACCCTCATACCCCCTAGATCAAAATTATAAATGGATGGCTCAGATTGGTTCCTAAGTTCCTAACTAAGGTATTGGTTCCTATTTGATCTTATTCCTATATATATATAGGGTTAGGTTACTTTGAAAACTCATTTGAGTTGTGAGAACCGTAGGAACTCATTTGGACCATTGATCTTTATGATCCAATGGTTGAGATTAAAAGATGTGCCTTTTGTCTTGACATGATTAATAAGGATTTTTTAATATAGAAAAGTACTTTAAAGGGTATTAAAATAAAATGTCATGGGAGAGAAAATAATAATATAATATCATATTAGTTTTTCATTTATTTTTTTAATTTATTAATTTTTTTAAAACAAAAAAGAAACACTTATTCAAAAATTAAAAATTACATGTGCATCGAGTATTCAGTGAACCCATATATGAGAATTCTTTACACTAGTGTAAAAATTCAAAATTCATAATTTTTACATGGTGTAAAACACCACAAAATACGTCGTAATTATTTACACTAGTGTAAATCTCATATACATATTTACACTAGTGTAAATCTCACATACACAAAACTATTACAAACAAATACACTAGTGTAAAAACCAAACAAACATCTATATATTCATATTACGCTAGTGTAAAATTTATACATTCGTATTACGCTAGTGTAAAAAAAATACATAGTACACCACGGTAAATGCCCCACAAAACATTAACAAAAATGTATTACATCAATGTAAAACAACCAAACATTCTACAAAATTCTTCAACATACCCATACCTGTTAAGATTCACACCCCCACCACAATTCACATCATCATCGTCGTCTTCTATAACCTGAAACCATCCAAACCAACACCACCGTCGTCGTCTTTTGTTCGTCACCATCAACGTCGTCTTCTGTTCGTCACCACCACCCGTCACCATCCAGATCTGTTCATCACCAACACAAGAATAAACCAAACAAGAATCAAATCCCCAAATCAAATCCCTAAAACACTAGTGTAAAAAACCAAAACTATAAAAGATAATGGTGTATTTTCTTACATCAAACTTTCTATACATTTATACTTACACTGGTGTAACTAGTGTTTTACACCAATGTTTTCATAAATCATACTAAACTATCATTCTTCATCTTTACATCATCATCTTCTTGACCCCAAAAAAGACATCATCTTCACAGCAATGACTATTTCATAGAGAAAAATAAACTGTTTAGGAGTCATTCATGAACAGACATATATAAACTAAAATCAGATCCAGAAGAGGTAGCAAAACATCATAAAAATCCTAACAAAACCCCAACTTTTCAACAAAAACCAAATTTTTACATAATAATAATAATAACAACAATAATAAAAATAACAATAACAATAACAGAAATAATAATAATAACAATAATAATAATAAAAAACATACCGTCTTCAATCTTCATCATCACCATCAGCCATTCAAAAACCCCCAATAAAAAACAGATCTGGCCTTCGAAAACCCCCAATCAAAAAAAGATCTGGCCTGTTTCATCCCCTGTTCATGGCTGTCGAAAAAAACATACCTGTTTCACCCTGTTGACCGAACCCCTTATTCACCACCATCATCGAACCCCCTATCGAAAAAACCACCACCGTCAACTTCACTCCAGCCACCCCCTGTCACACCTCCACCCCTCCCCCCGTCACTAAACACCATCACCATCAAAAACTCATCGTCTGTTCATCGAAACCCACCATCGTCATCATCTGGGTCACCATCATCATCATCATGGATGAGCAGATCGGTGTTGTGTTGGAATGTGTGTGTGTGAGAGAGAGAGAGAGAGAGAGAGAGAGAGATGAAGAAAGAGAGAGATGAAGACAGAGAGAGTGAGAGAGAGAGATGAAGCATCTGGAGGGTTGGGTTTTAAAAAAGAGAGAGAAGACATATTAATAATATCATTATTTAATAGAGTGGCCATTTCAATGTTTCAAAATTACTAAAATACCCACAATTAACAATGTGCAGTGACCTTTTTAACCCTCATTAAAATAATACTAAAGAATACAAAGTTGGGGATGTGTCACTTAGTGATTGGTCCAAAGGAGTTCTCAAGTTCTTGCAACTCACACGAGTTTTCAAAATATCCGGATCCTATATATATATATATATATATATATATATATATATATATATATATATATATATAGTATAAGGATATATGGAAACCCTTGTTATAGTGAAAACTCTAGAAACTCTAACTTCCCGAGCTTTTTTTTATATGAAAGTTTTAGGGTATGTAATATACGTGATTTTAAGCATGTTGAGCAAAAAAATCAAAAAAGCGCCAAACACTTTTTAAAAAAATAAATAAATAAGTTTCGGGTAACACATTGTTAACACATGTTAATTTCGCTTAACATGTGTTACCTGAAAACTTATTTAAAAAAAAAAGTGCTTGGCGCTTTTTTGATTATTTTGGCTCAAAATGCTTAAAATCATGTATATTACATACCCTAAAATTTCCAGGCCCTAAAAAGCTCGGAAGTCAGGGTTTCTAGAGTTTTCACTATAACAAGGGTTTTCTCTGGATCCCTACCATATATATATAGGAATAAGATCAAATAGGAACCAATACCCTAGTTAGGAACTTAGGAATCGATCCTAGCCATCCATCCTTGATTTTGATCTAAAGGGTTTAAGGGTAATTAGACATCTAATTACTTATCTTTTATTTTTTTAATTATGAATGTATTATGGCAGTTACATATTATCATGCCATTTACAAATACTCTCTCCTAATTAAAACCCTAATTCTTCTTCTCCATTTAAAACATTCATCCCCCATTTCTTCTCCTATTTTTGAAATAATAATCCTCGAAGATTCCAAAAAGCCATCCAAACCGTGCTGTCCATTATCCAGATGCTTATTATAATGTATAGATTATGCATTAAGTTTATTATAACATATATGCCTTCTTTTTCTTTCGTGTTGTAATTTAAAAAACCGATGGCCAAAACACACTCAAATATTTAGTTTAGAAAATCGATCTTTCCCTCCTTCCTATTACGATGGTTTGTTCTCTCTATTTTTATCCATTTTTAACCTTATTTTTACCTCCCACTGTTCCATTTTATTGTTTTTTTTTTCTGGGCCAGTTACAGTTTTAGGGATCAAGTCTTTGAGCCCAATTAAACAAGTGAATGAGGCTTACCAGAAGTTGTATTTGAATTGGTAACTTTATTTTGAAATTGTGTTGGTTATAGTTGTTGTAATTATATTTTTATTTTATTTTTTTCTGGTCGAAGTTAATAATATTTTTAATGTGGAATTGATGTAGAGTGTTTTAGTTAGTTCAAAAGTGTTGCTTTTTATGTTAATGTAGTTTGATGCAACTATTAAAAACTGATATACATCAATGTATATTTGTGTTGGTGATGATGATGAATGAAAAAACGAATATACACCAATGTATATCTGTGTTGATGATGTTGAAATGAAAGGAAAAAAACTGATATACATCAATGTATATATGTGTCAACGATGATGATGATAAAGGAAAAACATAAAAGAAACTGATGTACACCATTGTATATATGTGTTGATGATAATGATGAATGAACAAAAAAAACTGATATACACCAATGTACACTTCAACTTACAACAGCTATATAGCTAAATAAAAATTTACCATTATATACACTTGTGTATAGGCATTTGGCTTTGTTTACCATTATGTCTCTTATTCTCTTTACGTAATATACACCAACGTATAATATACACTAGTGTATAGGCATTTGATAATAATAAAGTGTCTCATTTTTTTGACGTGATAAGTACATTTTGTAGGATCCAATTTTTTTTTTTAATATTTATCCCTAAATCAGTAAATGGAGAAGAAGGGGGTTTTTAGGAGGTATTTATGGTGTAATTAATTTAAATTATGTGTTATGATAACCTAACTAATTTTGTGGAAGACCAAAAGTCCATAATACCTTTACATTAAAATAAACAATTAATTAATCTTTTAATTATTTACAATCATGCTATTAGAGATCAATGGCTATAAAGTGGTTCCTATGGTTCCTACTTAAGGGCTGGTTACTATTTGAACCCTACCCTATATATATATATATATATATATATATATATATATATATATATATATATATATATATATATATATATAATATATATATATATAGGGAATGGTTATAGAGAAAACCCTCCTTATTTGGTAAACTCTGGAAACTCTGACTTCCCAATATTTTTTTTTTTTTGAAAAAAATAGGGCAAGTAATATACATGATTTTAAGCATTTTGGGCCAAAAAAAATTAAAAAAGCGCCGAGTATTTTTTTTTTAAAAAAAATAATAAAATTTTGACTAACACATGTTAAGCGCTAATAACAGGTGTTAACAATGTGTTAACTATATGTAAACAGTAGACGTTTTTTATTTTTTAAAAAAAAAAACGTTCGGCGCTTTTTCGATTTTTTTGGCTCGAAATGCTTAAAAAATGTATATTACATACCCTATTTTTTCAAAAAAAAAATGTTGGGAAGTCAGAGTTTCCAGAGTTTACCAAATAAGGAGGGTTTCCTCCATATACTTTACCTATATATATATATATATATATATATATATATATATTGTATAAGTATTTTAATTGATTTTTTAAATCAAAAGTACCGCCCAATCGCAAGAAGCGTTATGGAAAAAGGTTATTGAAATCTTTCATAACTTTATGCAAGTCAAACCGTATCGACTACACGATGCTCTAAGCTCGAAGTGGAGAAAGATGAACACTGATTGTGGTAAATTTAATGGTATTTACAACCGCATTAAGTCGAACCCGCAAAGTGGATGGAATGAGCAAAATATATTCGAGGCTGCTTTGGGGGCGTATAAAAGTGAGACGGGCAAATCTTTCTCAATGATACGGGCTTGGACGGTCTTGAAAGATGAACAAAATGGCATACGGTCCGAAACGAGGTTGAACGGGCCAAACGAGGAAAAAAAAGTAAAAAGGGTGGTCCGTCCGTTCCAATCGATATTGATATGAACGACGAGCCCGAGTTCGACGAACCACCTATCATGGAGGAGGAACGCCCAATAGGTTTATAAATTTGTAGTTTTTTTTGTATAATTGTTTGCGTTTTCTTTCTAATATATAAAATGTTTGCGTTTTTAATGTAGGTCGGGACAAAGCTCGAAAGGAAGCGGCGGCGGGAAAGAAAGTGGCATCGGGTAGCTCAAGTGGGAGCGGTACACGGCTTGACGCTTTAAACCGCACAAATGGAAGCTTTCAACAAAGCTAATGAAGAAAAATTAAAAGTCAAGAAGGACAAGATTAGGTTGATTGATGAATCGAGGACGGTGGAAGAGTGGCGAATTATGTCGGCTGACTTCTCGAGTTATCCCGAAAAAAAATGCGCCGCGTTGAAGAAGCTTCAAGACAAATTGTTTGAAAAGTGGAATTAGTTTTTTAAAATTTTAGGAAATGCTATGTTTTTTTCCGGTTTATTTTTTTATTTTTATTTTTTTAGTATGTTTTGTAATTTTTTTTTATTAAATCTAGTATTTATTTGAACATTTTTTTGTTAATTTGTTAATTTTGTAAAATTAATTGTAGAAAAAATAATAATAATAAATGCTTAAGACAAACCTTGTTTTAGTCTCCACACTCCACTCAAGTCTCAAAATATTTGAGACTAAACATATCCTATGTGGCATCCTAGTGACATTGAGACTAAATCTTGTTTTAGTCTCCACACCCACTAGACTAAGGTGCTATTTGTTTTTTGCTTAGAGGCACTTCTGACCTCTTTTGTCTGCGCCACGCAAACGCGCGCAGACGTTTGGGGTTTGCAGATTATTTGTTTTTTGGAAGACCTTTCACTAAAAAAGATCTTCCTAATCTCTTCTTGGTGCAGACTTGTTCCAAAGTCTTCTAAGGTCTTCAAAGGTCTTCTCCACTTCTCTTCTCCTCACCCACCACCACCGTCCACCACCAACCACGGTCCACCACCACCTACCACGGTCCACCACCACCACGGTCCACCACCACCATGGTCCACCACCACCACCACTGTCCACCACCACTACCACCATCCACCACCACGGTCCACCACCACCCACCACCACCGTCTACCACCACCACGGTCCACCACCACCAACCATGGTCCACCACCGCCCACCACCACGGTCCACCATAACCTACCACCGTCCACAGTCCACCACCACGGTCCACCACCACCAACCATGGTCCACCACCGCCCACCACCACGGTCCACCATAACCTACCACCGTCCACGGTCCACCACCACCCACCACCACCACCACCGTCCACCACCATCCACCATCCACCACCATCGTCCACCACCACCGTCCACCACCACCGTCCACCACCACCACGGTCCACCACCACCCACCACCACGACCACTACCACCCACCACCACCACCACGGTCCACCACTACCACCGTCTATCACCAGACTGCTGCAAAAATCAGTTTATTTAAATTTCAGTTTATTTCAGCAGCCTGCAGACATTAACAAACAAACAGTCTTCTTCTTACACACTGCAGACCTTTGGTCCACCTCTTCTCCTGCAGATGTAGTCCGCACACTGCAGACCTTTTCCTGCAGAAAAAACAAACAGCACCTAAGTGTCTTGACAGGCCCGATGACCTCAATAGCCTTTTTGAGTTTTGACAGCATTGTTTAAACCGTCCAGTGTCTATTTGTTACTCTCCAAGGTGAAGGTCCCAACCTTCATGCTCCTCTTCATCGTTTTGTGATCTTTAAGGTCAGCTTGATTCACTATCTAATCTTTGTCGAGCTTTGGCTCGTTTAAGCTCTTCAGCAAATAGATCAAGCCAAGCCAATTTCGAGCCTTCAGATTCGTTAGGAGCCGAGCTCAATCTTTATAAAACAGGCTTCAACCAAGCCAGGATCGATCCTGAGCTTAAAAAAAATCAAACGAGCCGAGCTCAAGTAGTGCTTTGAGCTCGGCTCATTTACACCCCACTACTCAGATATGGTCAGGTCTCAAGTTCGATAACTCTAGATGCTTATATTTAGCAAAAATAAATAAATAAATAAATACAAGCTTATAAAGGACTGGCTTTGGGGTTATCTAAGATGAAATTGTTTGTACATAAACCGAATGAGACAAGAAATTTCATAACAACTAATATGAGAACCAAGCTGACAGTTATTATTATATAATATGAGACAATAAATTATCATATAAATGTAACATGTTTACACCTGATCTTGAACAAATATTATTTCTGCTTCTGCCGATGCGCGCTTTAACCTAAGTAACTCGATCAACATGTTTATTCTTCCTTCCGTCACGTACACACTCGGGGTGATGCTCATGATTTCAAGAACCGGAGAATTTCCAAGTAAAAACTCTATAAATCCCATTTCATGTGGGATGCCCGACACATCTGCCATCTTTACTATCTTAAGCCGCTTAAATGTGCTGTCGCACGGACATTCTTTCTCCCAGAAATCCAAATCGGTGGTTTCTGTTGCCGGTGATGGATTTGATGAACCCTAAATTATAATGAAAACAAATCAAAACGAACACATTTAACGTTTATTAACAATGTAAGTGTACGAAAGTGAAAGTGTGAAACTCACGGAAATTTGAAGTTCTTGAAGATTAGGGGCGTTTAAAATCAAACGAAGAACCACCATCACTTCTTTCATGTCCTCAAAGTTTACTTGGTATAGTTCAATAACCTTTAACCGTTGATAAGTAATCTGCGTTTTCCCTAACGTGTTACCTACACTCATATACTAGGAAACGAACAAAAAGTCAACACATCAGTCAACAAAATCGACAGTCCGTGTTCATAATAATAGAAATCTAACCTTTGTAAAGTAAATGTGGCCGGTAAGCCTCTCAAGGGACGGTACACCACCAAGAAACTTATCAAAATTGCAGCTTGAACTTTGACCAACGTTTTCAGCAATATCATCGGCCGTATACATAGCAACGGATATATCAACTAACATAGGAGTATTCTCGAGACATATATCTTTAAATTCACCTTCTAACATCAAATACTTAAGGTTCGGGGCACGAATAGTGAGTTCTAAACTATCAAAGTACGACAAAGTTAAGCTTTCAAGAAGCGGGCAACACGAGATAAGATTCTCCACCGCGTCAGGAGCTATAAGCACTTGTTGAAGATTAAGATACTTCAAATTCAAAAACCCTTTAAAAGACAACGGCGGGTCTAACTCACATCTAACAAGCTCCAAACGAACTAATTTTCTACAAGCAAAAAGACAAGAAGGTGCTCTAAACCACTCGCCTTCACCTAACTCAAGAACCAACTCTTTAACATCTTTTCTCGACAAAAACAACAACCATTGATCCACATCAGGCGAGCTTTGCAAATAACCGGTAGACAAACTAAACCTATGAATAGGACCATCATGAAGAAAAAGAAACCGAGTGACAAAATTCACAAGATTAACCTCTGCAAGCGCTCTATCATGAGTACACGATACACATTTATCATCAAACTCAAGCTGCGTAAGCGTAGCCCATTTGTACCTCCATTTATTAGACAATATACTTGTTCTTACAGCGTCTCTTAACGGCAACTTTGTAAGTATGGTTTCAATAATACTTTGAGGGAGATCGCTTATATAATCTTCCCCGGAGGAAGCTCCGTTCGCATTGTCACCCCTTATCACCTCTACACAACAATGATATACATTTGATTATTAACAAATAACAATTCAAATCCTAATATCATATCAAACCAAATGTTTTTAAACAAACATAACATTTATATAATGCACATTGTACCCCTTGTCAACTCTACACAACAATGAAATACATTTGATCAAAAATTTCAAGAATTTGGTAAATATAAAAAATAAAAAAAACCCTCAAAATTCAATTTTTTTTTAACTCAATATAAACAAACATATAATTAATAAAATACCCATATATGAAAATGAAATAAAAACTTATATAAATCCATACAATTCAAGAAATGACAAACCCTAATGAAGAAACAATCAACAAAATGTAAAGAAAATAGAAACCCACCAAAAAAAATGACAAATTTAATGAATTAAATAAAAAAACCAAGCAGAAATGCTACTAAATTCGAATAATTTTTATACAATTTCAAGAATTTGGGGGCTTTAAAAGAACAACAAGTGATGATCAATCTAATTATAAAAAGGGGCAGATTATTATATAAAAAATAAAGAATATTTAAATATATTTGGGAATAAAAAAAATGGATGATTTGCAGATGAAATGGGTACCTAAGATAGGGACTGAGGATCCTCCACGGTGGTTGTTAATGAGAGAGAGAGAGAAGTGAAGGAGACGGTGGAACAAAGCTTTGAAATGCCAAACATTGGTTTAACTTCTTTTTTTTTTTTTTAAATTATTTTCTTTGAATTAAATGTTTTGATTTTGAGTTGTTGGCCCATTATTGTAGATGGCCCAAAGCCCTCAATGGTGAAAAAAAAAACCCTGCTATTTGGAATCGGACGTGAGAAAAAAAAAAACTCGGAACCCGGTTATTTTTGTATTCGTATTTTATACACGTAACTGAATCTGACCCTATCCTTAAGGTATGGATAGGGTATACATTTTTAGTTCAAAATTTGTATCTGATTTATACTGGAATAGGTTATACGCTATTTGAACCCGGTTTAATTTTGTATTTTTGGGTTATTTGGGTCACATCGTATTTATATCAGAACAAGTTATACTAAATAATATATAAAGAGTTAAACGATATTGGGTTTTTATTATGAGATAATAAAAATATGTACAATTAACTTATTGTTTATTAAGCTAAACAGATTTTAAAAGTCAAGGGTGGTATTTTAATTAAGGGTTAATTAAAAGGGAATAACTTGTTTTCCAAGTTGTTAGTTGAGTGACTTGATGTGAAAATCTTATTCTATTTAAAGAATAGTATTTCACCATTATGAGGATGATTAACAGTGTTTAATCAACGACCTACCTTACGGTGGAATGGTAAGCCAAGTGATGGTTAGAGCCTACCCTTTTAGAGGGGATAGGTTCGAATCCTGATGGCAACCCGGTTTTCACCGTGCATTTACTTCAGAGAGGCTTTCCTCTTTGTGGAGGGTGCACATCTGTCAAGTGGCGGATGGCGGAAAATTTTCGGGGGGGGGGGGGGGGGGGGCTTATGCTGTCACACCACGCCAACGGCGGAAACACGTGGCGCAACGTTCAAAAGTATATCAAAGTCAAGATTAACACAAATCATATTTAATTAGAAAAGATTATTTTATTAAGATGTCGAAATTAATTACCTTGTCTCAAATATAACATAGAACAACAACATAATGTTTGAAAATAGGGTTTTCCATTTATGTCCCAACCCAATGGTAAATGTAGATGAAACCCTGACAAGAGTCCGACATTCCAAATTCCACCGTACTAGCCTCATATCTTTTTGGTACTTAGTTACCTGAAAGATATGTTTAAAAAGACGCTAATATATAAAATATTGGTGAGTTCACAGGTTTTAGTTCCATAACAACAACATTTCAACAACAACATTATTAATGGAACAAAATAAGTAGTGACCTTTGTAGTGAGTAGCTAACTCCTAAAAAAACTATGACAAGCAATTCCTTAAGCCCATAACCAATCCAAGACTAATAATAATGCCCCGCGAGCAAAAGTTGTTTCTCAGAAAATAACAACTTAGTTCAGAATACGTGCACCCCTGGCATACACAGTTGCATAATCGACGCTATCGATTAGGGGTGGGCCTTGTCAGGCACCAATAGTACTATCCAAATATTCCTTCGGTTCTCGATTTCAACACCCACAACACACGAGTAAATGGTTACAGTAGCGAGGACTCACCCCGAGTGGCGTACAAACAACAAAACTTAAGTACTCATCATGTCACTTATCACATTTTAACATTTAAAACATTTTGACATGTATCAACATTTGACAAACATATCTTTCCCCCACAGTAAAACAGTAAAACGGGGCCGTGAAACTCACCTGTAGTACAGCGTGCAATTAGAGAGCAGAGAATAGCAAGTCCAAGGTCAAGCACCTACGAACGTCCTAGTGCGTATAAGTTACTATGTCTATAGAGAGTGTTTTCCGGCACTTTGTACATCCCACTCCCAATACCACTATGTGTACACAATCCCCATTTAAGTAAATGTATGTCCTAGGTCGTTGGTGATGGATTTCCCTTGTTATAAGTTACATTTATATTTTCGTAATAATTAACTCGTATTACATTATCCTCGACTTGACTCACTTTACCATATAATTATTTTCCCATTAAATAATTATACTAGGGTCTTGTCGATCGATGTTTCATTCTCAACATTCGACTTGACTCACCTTACCATATATTTATTTTCCCATTAAATAAATATACGAGGATCTTGTCAATTCGATATTACATTTCAACACTCGACTCGACTCACCTTACCATATATTTATTTTCCCATTAAATAAATATACTAGGATCTTGTCGATTCGATATTACATTTTCAACATTCTTTTCGACTCGCCTTACCATATATTTACTTTCCCATTAAGTAAATATACTAGGATCTTGTCGGTTCGAACAATGTCAAGTTTACTACTCGTTTTAAACGTGAAATCTTTGTGGATTATTTACGTTAATTCTCCCATGAATAGATTTTCAACACTTAGGAAAGTGTTATGTATTATCACCCAAATTATATATTTTAGGTCATAAAATATATATATTTTAATTTCCACATTAGACGCAACAACATATATGTAAGTCCAAGATCTTCTCTACCGGGTATCAAACAACACACAACCAAAGGCGGAAACAATGATTGTATGTAAAGAACAAAGAAGAAACTTGAAGTAGAACGATTTGATTAATAAAGTGCACACGGCTTCTTAGAGCCGTCTGGTACACGAGAGTATCAACAAACAAAAATGACTAGCAACCCCAAAACAAACAATGAAACCCCTATTTATAGTAAACATAGGCGGTCACTTTACATGGGCCACTTGGCCGAACCCACTACCACATAACCGAAGACAAACGCAAACCTCAAAATACATGGCCCAACAATATCCCCCTAGGTTTGTGTTGGCTTGGCGAGCTCACTGTTGCCTCTTGCTGCTTCTCTTTGACGTCTTCTTCTTTTTCTCCAATGCTTTCTTCCACTCTTCGGTAGATTTTCCAACATAAGGACCAAACAACTTCGTATCCACTTTTCCTCTATTATCAGCCCCTAAACCCAACGCTAATATCTGAGCAACTGCACCAGTAAAAGATTTCGCACACGCTTCATAATCTGGATCACATTGAATTTGGTGTTTCACCAGAATTTCAATGTCTTCAGAATGCAGGCTCATCAAATCTTTCACATCATAGACTCTGAACTCGTCACTTTCACAGACAATTACTGCAGATCGAGAAGTAGGATCGTAAACCCAGAACTTCATGTTTTTCAAGCATCCTTTATCCAATGGCCTAGATAAAGGTATAGTCTTCATTTTATTAGTAGGAGGCCATTGAACGGTCTTGAATGGTTTTCCCTCTGGTGTCAACACATCTTTATACTCAACCAGAAGTGAATTAGCAGTCTTCATATCTCTGAAGTTCACCTTTGCTTGCTCTTGAATCTTCTTATGAAAAGTAATCCCAATCCTATTTCTAGGATTTCTCACCTGATTAATGAATGGAGCTTTAGCAAGTTTAGTCAGATCCATTTTAGTCCAAGAGCTAAACGCAGCTGTAGAAGCATAATATTCAACTGCTCCATTTCCTCGATGAACCACGAACACCCATTTATCATCATTGTATCTCCAACAGTTTATTCCTATTCTATTTCCATACTAATCAAAGCGATCCCTAGTAGTTGTCACGAACCTTTCAGGTTGTTCTTCCATAGGATCACTAGGTGGTTGATATACGTTAATTTACACATATAAAAGTCCCCATTTAACTCCTATTTTCAGACGTTTTTGACCTTATACACAGGAATGGTACTTATTTTGGGTATCTTTACAGTTTCAGGTCTTAAACGATGTCCCGGAAGCATAACTGAAGGAAAAATGCAAGTTTCGGCGCGCAAACAGGACCTCAGGTCCTGTGAGCGGCCGCTCACTCCCTGTGAGCGGCCTCTCGCTCCTCCAGATCTTTCCAGAAACGTTCTAGAAGGCCTACATCAGCACCTGGGCAACTTGGCTCGCTTTTTGAAAAGTGAGCGGTCGCTCACAACCTCCGAGCGGCCGCTCACAGGCCCTGTTCGGCTATAAATGCCCCATTCAGCTCACTGATCGATCATTGGGTGATTTTTGGGCGATTTTGGGGCGATTTTGGACGATTTTCTGGGCATGTAAGCTGCTGTGAAGCCGATTAACAAGCTTAGGAAGCAATCCAAGTCCATTAACATCATCCAATCCATCATAACCTTGCTTGTTTATGGTTTGATTCTTGACCTAATATTATATCAAATCTGATTTTGAAGCTTTGTTATGTTGTTATGCTTAGTATTTGTAAACCTACGGGTAAAAACAATAGTTCTTATTTATCGTTTGTATGTTGTTTTGTTCGAATGAATCATTAAGCTTTATGTTCATGTTGAATCTTCATGATTTGTATGTAAACTCTCCTGTTGTTGTTGTAGTCTCGTTTGATATTGTTGTGCCTTGGAGGATTAACAAAGTATAGGTTAGATATGGTTAAAAACTCCTAGTTTATGCTTTGTTAACAAAGTTAATAACTTGTTAGTAACTTTGTGTCATGAAACTGTAACCGGGTATTGGTTTAGTAAAAGGTAGTTTCAATAATAGCCGAGAGTATTGACTTGCACGTAAAATAGCTTTAATCGGCTAAATGGTGTTATTGCGCGTCTTTGACATGATTAATGATCTTTGTTTAGAGATTTTGGTTGAAATCGCTTTCTTAGTAGATTTATGTTCAAAGCGTGCAAGATGAGATTGATTGTGTATGAATCTAGTTTATGCTCGTTGTTGTGGCTATATTGTATTTATCAGTGTAGCTTTCTCAATTGCTCGCTAATGAACAAGTTTAGGTGGTTAGCATGTGTTATCGTGGTAGCCTTCCGAAGAGTTGTCATGTTAGGATTCCCGAAAGGGATACTAATTGTCCGAAAATAGGAATATTGATTTAAGTGTTTGGTTCTATTCAAACTTAGTTACATGCTTAGGTTGTATGAAAACAAGTCTTTATATATCTATTTTTCTATGGAGTCTTATATATATATTTGGAGTTAAGATCCTGTAAAAACTTGTTTTAGTGTAAAAACCATAGGAACAGATCTGGACCATTGAAAAATGAAATCAATGGTGTGTGTTGGTTCTAGATTTATCTTTCAAATACATAGTTAATTTAGTGTCATTAAGGGTAGTTTGGTAATTGTGCTATTTTAATATTAAAAATAAAAAATAAACAACTGTCATATTCCTTCAATCAAACACAACCAACAATCCTAAAAATGTTCCATCCCTTTATTGCTCAACAATAAAACTCCAGGAACAATCGATCGATTCTACATCTTCAGGGTTTATCAACACCATTTTTTTTGGTAAGATTACTATTTCAGTTGCTATTATTGTTTGAAAAACAAAAAATTGCAAAACCCTATTGTTCTGAAACACATCTGTTAAGTTTTTTGTGTTTTTTTAACGATTACTGTTTCTATTGTTTGTATTTGTTGCTTATGAAGGTTCGAAATCTCTTATTATTATTTCGAACTTAACTGGTCTTTTTTGTGCTAGCGTTGGACCGATATGCGTTTTTTGTGTTAGTGTTGTTCTGATAGGTGTTGTTTGTTTTAGACTATTAGTGTTCTTCCAAGTATGCTAATGTTCTTATTTAGGTTGTTTGAAGTTGAATTGTGTTGGTTTGTGAGATTGTGCTAGTGTTGATGTTGATTTTGAAAACTTGCACATGATAGAAAGGATGGTAGCAGGTGTGTTGGAGATACAGGGTGCACAATGTTTTTCGTATGCTTTTTTTCAACTTCAATGACATCTAATTTAACCTGAAATTTTCATTAGGTAATATTTTAGGTCCAATTGAGCTACACACATATATCTATTAAATAATAACAATCTAATCATGCTTGCAAACATTTTGAGTTTACCTTAAGTATGGCCTCATGGGTGACACCGTCTATGTGGCAATTAATTGGTAGTTTGATCAATTTTTCTGAACAGTTAGTGAATTCAGTAACATCAATTTTGACTTTAGCCAAAATGTCAGCCTTGTGGTTTGATTCCACATCTGTTCCCTGTTAAGTACCATGTATGTTTAGATACTTATACAAGCAGAATAGGGCAGCTATCACTATGAGTGATGGGACAAACTAAAATTAATGTGTTATATATTGGAGCTTAATTATTGGAATAAGATATGACCATTTGTATGCACCTTTAATTAAAATTACAAGAATAAATGGTTGTGACAAACATTCAAGTTATAAAATGATTGTGCTACTGTGACACATTGGTCTACTGTGATGTATAATCCGTTATCTTGTTCAATTGTAAATGGTTTGTGTTTGTTCCGTGGTCATTATTTTATTTGTATTGATAAGAAAGGTTTTTTTTTCATGATATTCAGCATAAAAATGGATAGACCGTCAAAGCGAACCAGAAACGGTAAACGTGTCTTTGCTATTTGGTGAAAGTTATAGTGACATCCCCTTTTTTTGCATTAATGAATGTTTTTTTAACTAGCAGGTTTGAATGATGATAACACGAAAGTTGATGTTGTTTATGTTCAATCTAAATCTACAATAAAGACTAAGAAAAAGAACGAGGAAGTCATGACTCCTAGAGGTGTGTCGTAATCCATGTGCTAGTCTTTACTTCTATTTTGAAATTTTACTAATGTTTGATTTTCGTTTAAAGTATCACCACGTGCCAAGAAAACAGTGATTGATAAGAATGAGGTGATAGATGTGCCATCAAAGACACCAAAAAAATCGCTAATGGGGTGTCTTCCAAAAAAGGTAATATGTTTTTTATAAGTGTAAACTTTTATTTTACATACTAACGTTTATTATGCAAAGTTGTATGGAAAAATACAGTTGTGGATGGAAAGTTACACCAGCATAAAAGTATGGGCATTAATGTGGAAAAAAATAAAAGTAAGCATTGTTTTTTATGAAAGTAAACGATAAAATTTGTACTTGTTATTATTTGGTGTTCATATTTCTTGTGGTAATTTAAAACAGGCATGAAAGTTAACAAAGTGGACACGACCACAACTCAAACGATTGATTCTGACGATGACTTTGTTAGCCCTCCCAAGCGTATAAGAGTAGAGGAGTCAAAAACACAAAGTGTTGAAATACCTTACATGCCAATATCAGCCACAAGAATTAGGATTCGTAACCCCCCCCCCCCCCTTCCCATTTGAATAAATTGTTGACAAATTTAACTGAACAACAAAAGGAAGCTGTTAAGAAAATTGGGTTTGAAAGTATATTGAAGCTGGATGTAACCAACATACCAACTTTACTAGGTTTTTGGTTGATATCCAACTATAATCATAACACAAACATGCTGAATTTAGGAACACACCAAATTGAAATCACTGCAGCAAGGGTTAGAGAAGTGCTAGGAATACCTATGGGTGAGGTAGAGGTGTGTGACGTGAAAAAACCTGATAAGTCATATCCAATTGTAGTTGAATGGAGGTCACAATTTGGGCCGGGGTCAGCCTTGCCGACAGTCAAAAAAGCTGTTGATAAAGTATGTGGGTCAACTAACTGTGGAAGAATGTTTGTTCTTAATTTTTTAGTTGTGTTCAACACAATAATTGGGGTGACAAAAAAATCAACAACATGTAACATGGCATTTTTACCATCACTTAGAGACGATGTTAGCATATTAAATATGAACTGGTGCAAGTATTTGATCCAATGTTTGAAAAATACAAAGGCCAAATGGAGTGGTACCGAGCATTACAACGGGCCTCTAATACTACTAATGGTATGTTTTAATTTTTTTTATATAAATATTTAAATGAATTAAGTGTTTGAAATTTTTGGTTTTCCAGTTCATCTATGCACATGAAAAAGGAAAGCATATACTAGGGGCATTACCGGCGGTACAACATTACAATAGTACGGCGTTTACGAAGTTGGAGTCTGATGCTATTAGTGGTGGTGATAGTTTTGTCAGGTGGTTAAAAGAGACAAGTGTTGGTACAAAAAAAATGTACACAAACAAGGTATGAATGCTAGTAGACCTATACGTAACGTTTTTATTTAATGCAAAATGAGTAGTTGATAACTATTCCTCAATCATATGTTAGTTGATGGATTATGTGATGCTGGTGGGGTAGATGCTGATGCAGGTTGTGATGTTGGTGGGTTGATGCTGATACACACATGGAGTATCCTGTAATGTCTACTGCAGATATAAAAGCAATCCCATCACAAGAGATAATGAATTTGATCAAGGAGGAACTAGTACCGAATTTTACCGAAGATGGTAAATATATCACACCATCAAGAAATACACCAACAAGAAAGACACCCACAAGAAAGACACCAACAAGAAAGGCAAAATCCAAGTCTTTTAAGAATCCTACACCCAAAGCAGATTCAAGGAGTGAATGGGTAAAAAAAAAAATTAATGTTAAACTATTATAACTAATTTGTAACTTTACTAATATTTAGTTGTTGTTGATGCTTTATATTTGTATATAGGAATTTAAAGAAATTCTTGAACAAAAGGTTGTTGAGCTCGATGAGTTTATAAATAGTGTGAACCAATTGATACAAGAAGCCATGGAACAGTATCCTCATTCTGATGGTATCAATGAAGCAATAAGAAATTGGGATTTAAGTTTTATAAAAGATGTAATATTCATGGGGGAAGCTGGTAAGAACCATAGTAACACTGTCGACGAAGATACGGTAGATTTGAATGATAAAAATGAAGAGGTAATGGGAGATGAGTGGACTCAGTTTACGAGTTCATATTTAGCAGAAGTGGATGCTGCTTTCACTGCTGCTGAGAAAGGTAAGTGCGGGAGAAAATTCAACAACTCACCACCGAAAGACTTTCCTAGTTTTGAGTTGTTAACACCGAGTCAAAAGGATGAAAATAATGAAGCAACAAAAGGTGATGATAAGTTGGCTTTAGTTGTACATGATCAACGTCCGAAACGAAGCATTACGCTATCAGATGTAATGAGGTCACCATATGCTAGGAAAAAGGTAGAGATTACATCTAATAGGACAACAGATGAGGAAAATTTAGCAAAAACGATTTTCGCAGCAGTTAAACATAAATGGTATGTTTTATAATTTAGTCCTTACACATAAATTTCCAATTGTACATAGAATAACTACATATGGGCTTACATGTTTGCAGGGATTTTATATTTAAAACCAAGGAAGGGTTTAAGTACCAAGAGCCTCGTTTGAGACATTACATCCAGGAATATGGCTTCACATCAGTATGTTGAATGTATGGGCAGTGGTGCTTAACAGTGAAGAAATATATCGAAATAAAACTGACCCATCACGACTATTCTGTTCATGTGAAATGTTGGTAAGTCATTTGCGGTTTTTAAGAATTTGTTAATATGATGTGTTATAATATCAATATTATTTAATGATTTCAATTGGGAAAGCAACACATTAGCACAGGGGTAACTAGTGTGGTTTAACTACTGTGATTGATGTTAGGTTGAGAAGATTTTAATGATGTTGACGAGAATGGAAGAGCTCAAAAATTTTGTGTGCAAATGGGAAAATTGTTGCGACAAGTGGGAAAGAAAGATCTTTCAACGACAGATCTTCTTTTGATTCCAATATGGTATTCTAGGCACTATTACGTGTTATGTTTCAACCTAAAGAAAGCATCGATCTAAGTAATAGACAATATTAAAAGAGATGGGGCTATTGATGGAACATATGGTGGACAACCAGAAATGATTGTAAGTAAAAAAATCCTTTTTTTCAACAAAGTTAGCAAAGATCCTTAACATATGATTAACTTGTTTAATTGCATTTTTTTCTTTATTAACACAGCAAACTGCTTTATGCCATTACTTGAAAGAGAGTAATCACCCAATTGCATCAGGGTTGTCACGTAGTAAACCAGCACTTATGAAGATGCGATGGAGGACTAAAGAGAATTCAATTGATTGTGGTGTGTTCGCTATGCGCCACATGGAAAGTTACAAGGGTGAAACGGTGAAGCACTGGAATTGTGGGTTAAATGTTGAATCTGGTAACCAACAATACCAACTCAATGATTTGCGAATAAAATACTTATCCAAAATTCTATTGTCAGACATCAACACTAAAAGGGAAGCGTTGTATGAAGAAATTTGTGAGTACCGTAATAGAAGTGATAATGACAAAGAAGAAATACGGAAGACTACGTATACGCTGATATTGGAAAGGTCGCAGATGTAGCTAGCATGATAGCAAAAAGTAAAAAAGTAGCAGTTTTTAGTATTTGAATATCTAATAACTTGTTTTGAATTTGTTAGCACTATGGTTAGATGTTTTTGGAAAACTTTGGTTTTTTGTTGATAAAGTACGGTTTACGGTTTTGGTTTCATGTTTTCTACCTGTCAATTACATTTAGAATTATATGGTATAGGAAATGTTCTTCGGATTATCAATGTTTGCATGAAAAGTAAGGCGTTATTTGTGTTGAGTTAGTTATGCTCACAAACATGTTGCTGTATATTAGCACACATGTTTCTGTATATTAGCACACATGTATCTGTATATTATCACATGTAATTTTTTTGGTTGGATGATTGTTGTTTAGTGGCATGCACACATGTTTTGCAAACAGTAGCACGAACAGCAGCACGAACAGTAGCACACATGTTTGACAAACAGTATCACGAACAGTAGCACGCAAAAAACAAATTGCATGCTCAAACGGGTCACAAAAGCTGAATAATCGGGTTTGAAGTACATCATCAAACGGGTCAAATGTTGCTTTTCGTCTGGGTTCGCGACACATAAGAGGAGGATCAGAAGGGACATTATGCTGAATTAACGGGTCAATTCATGCAATTCTGTTCGGGTTTGCGGCAAACAAGAGGATGATCAAATGGGTCATTATATTGCACCATTTATTGGCTGCTGCGATGTCGTTAATTGCGTCAAAATTCAAGTCTTGGGATTGGTAAAATAGAGTTAAAAAAATAGCACATTTGTGTCAAATTCTTTATTTTTGTATGCATGATATGATCTAACTTTTTCCATTAGTACAGTAAGGAGGCCATATGAGGTTGCTATTACACCTAAACAAAACAAAACTTTTACAATTCTTAACCATAAATCATGTATAGTACATAATAGCATAATATGTTATCATTTGTTCCTAACTCAAAAAATGTTATTTCTTTGCGAAAATGGTTTACATACTAACAACATCAGCACAGCTGCATAACAGCAGCAAAAACATCGCGAAAACAGTATTCAAACAACTGCATAACAGCAGCAAAAAACAGCATGCAAAACATCCGCATAACAGTAGCAAAAACAGCGCGAACAGTGCGCAAACAACAGCGTGCAAAACAGCATCATAAGTGCTGCTCCACACGAGCGCGAAACACACGGAAATCTACTGAATAGCAACGGGAAAAGCGCGAAAAAGTTGCAGAAAAGCGGCCACGTTGGATTATATTAACCTGTTAGGTTAGTGGATCCGCAAAACAACACATTATTGTAATAAATCAGCACAACATTTCAAATAAACTTGGATCTTACCTTCAACATTAAAATAAAAACCAACTTCAACTCATGAAACATAAAACCAAAAACAAAAAACGTTTAAAGTAGTCTAACATGCAAGAATAGTAAAATTCCTAAAAATTGCACTACTTTGGAGTCGGTTCTGCAGAAGAATGTGTACGCTTGTCATGCTCCTCTGATCCACATATACCACATGTTCTTTTCTTCCTAGGAGGTTTGTTGGCGACTTTCTCAAAAGTTGACTTAATCCGCTTCTTGGAACCGCAACCCTTTGTTCTAATACCAACTGGAGCATGAACGGTGTCTTTCTTCGGTTGCTTAAATCCGAGCAATTCAGCAATTCTGTCATTCTTGGGTATAGGTTGAGGAACCCCAATCAACTCATCTACTTCTGCCATATCACGTCTAACCTTCTCCCGATGTAATGATAGTTTCTCCATGTTGTTGGACAGTTTATCAACAATATACTCAGTCCCAAACATAATATCACGTACAACCTTATTGATACCCTCAACATTCTCATCAAAATCCGGTTTGCCCTGAACGCGGATAGTTTGCTTACGTGGGACTGCATCTCTCGTCCATCTCTTAAACACATAATTTTTAGGAAAAACCGTGACCTGGCACAACTTTAACACCGAAAATATGTGCCTACATAGCACACCATACTGCTCATACCTACCACAGCTACATGTTAAAACCATGTCAGACTCTCTGAATAGCACCTATTAATGGTAAAAAAACAATGAAAAAAAACATCAGTACATTATATATTTAAACCGACAAAAACAACTTAAATATTTTTAAGCACAAACTTCGCGCAATCCTGAGCCTTCAAGATCTGTATCCTTTATTGAGAACTTAAAAAAGTCATCACCAACTTCATCAATACGCATAGAACTTGAGTGTTCAGCACCCAGGCGTAACTCCTCCTGAAGATCATTGAAAATGTTCCTAGTATATAACTCGATGGCTTCTCTCTCTATTTGTAAGTCAGTAGCCCAGTCTGGAATGGTGTTCCTTGTATCATGGTCATTTTTTCGGTGTTTGTACCTTTGGGACTCAATTGCATTTTCAAAGTGGCTAAAAAATTCAACAAGGGTATGGTTTGTACTTCTAAATTGCCCAAAAAACTGATTCTCACTTTCAGAACGGGATGTTGTTCGCATAAGACCTGACATTTTCTCATTACGATAATAAGAAGGAATCCAGTCATTCCTAATTTCGTACATGTCAGCCAACCACTTATTGCTAATTAAATTAAAATCATTCATTATTTCCATCCACTTTTCTTCAAATTCATTTGACTCAATTGCGTCCGTCCAAACAATGTCACATATACGTTGTTTAAAAGTTGTCTTTCTTCAAAGTCGGTCCAACCTTGTAAAACATATAAAAATGATTTATTTTATAAAGAAATATCACATCAGCAGTCAACATTAGAACATAAACGAAATTCTGGAAAGTCAAATTGGACATTTAGAAAAAAAATGGTTAACATTAGCACTTACAAAATTCTTACCTTTTCCGCCACCTTTTTCATGATGTGCCACATACACAGCCTGTGACGGCTCGTTGAACACTTCTCTTATAGCCTTTTTCATAGCTGGATCTTGATCCGTAACAACAACATGTGGTTCACGCCCAAAACATTTTTTAAAAGCCATTAATAACCATTTATATGATTCTGCAGTCTCAGATGCTAGCAAAGCAGCACCAAGGGTAATGTTACGGTGGTGATTATCGATGCCGGTGAAAGGGACAAACACCATATCATACTAAGAAAACAACAATTATTAAACAATTATATGTATATATAATAAAAAATATATAAAACATAAAAACAACAAAATGTAATACATACTTATTAGATCGAAATGTAGAATCGAAAGATATAACGTCCCCGAAAATCTGATAATTATGTTTCATCTCTTCATCAGCCAAAAAGACCGCGTAGTTCACCTTCTTCATTATTGAGGCACTCGCATGAGAAATCCGGTAGAAATTTTTTTTTTGTCCATCAAACGACCAACAACCATCTCAGCATCATGTTTACCAATGTAAACATTAATATCTCTCTTCCAATTCTTAAAATCAACAGATGTAGCGCCAACTTCCTCGAAACCACCATAATGAGTTCTCATTATATTAAATGCTCTAACCGGTCCAATATTCAACTTTGACATGTTCTGTATGAAATCTTCTTGAACAACGCTCAACTTTCTAGCAGCACTTAAAAAATGATAATCATTCTCTTCGACAAGTGTATGATTATGTTCTTCTAAAAACCCATAAACCTTGTAGACATTCTTATCTTGATGAATCGTTAACCTTGCAAGACAACCGGTACGTATAGAAGGCCTTTTACGATATTGTTTATCTTTTGCATGAACATCGTTCAAATCATTAACAGTGTCAATTTTCGGGAATGCTTTATTCCCTTCTTTAGAACATACAAAGTATTTTAAGGTAACCAAACCATGACTGACTTTTTGAGTGTTCTTACGAATCGTAAACCCCCCTAACTTAGCATATGTCTCGTAAAAAGAATACGCTTCATCAATAGATTTAAAGGACATACCAATCTGAGGTCTTTTTGATAAAGCAACATCGGGTATATAATTCAATTTACCGGTTCTTGGTGATTTTCGCACAATACCAACACCATATGTCACCCCTGACTCTGACACGTCATGCAAAAAAAATAAAAATAAAATAACATCATTACTGAATATGTTTAACATAATCGAAATAAAGAATGATTAATACACTTCACAAAAATTACATAAACAGAAACCGAACAAAATATATTACATTAACAGCAGCACTAAAAAAATTACAAAATAACTAATATCAGCACAATGAAAATTTACATTGTACCACACCAACACAAAAGAAGCAATGTATTACATAAACATCAACAGGATAAAAAATTACATAAAACATCAGCACGTTAAAAAAAACATAATATCTAATATCAACACACTGTACGTTTTGTCAAATTATCACCAACACAACCGAAACCCTAATTAACCATTACCAACAAATCATGAATTTGCAAAACACTAATGATCAATCGTCTGTTCATTCTTAAACAATATATGAACAAATAACTAATGATACCTGGGTTTGATTCCATTGGCGTGGGAATTTCGGGATTCATTTTTGACTGATTTCTACGCTGAAGAAACGGAATTTCTGATGAACACAAATGCTTGCGATTGAATTGAATTAATAGCAATACCTCACTGTTGCTTGAATATAGAGGAACTGAAGAGGAGTTTTTAACGAAAAAAATCTGATTACTAATATGATTGAACCACAAATTTGAATTTTGAAATCCATGATTATAGGATTAGGGTTCATCATAGTGATTAGGTTGAAGAGGAAAAAGTCACGTTCTGAAATATTTGGTTAAAAAAATTGATTTATTATTAAAATCATAATGTTAGCAAAAGACTATTATACCCTTTTTAATAATTTAAAAAAAAAAACAAGTGTCAACACTTGGTTGGTTCTCACAGTTTTTAAGGAGAAAGGGGTTTTTATATGATCCTACTTCTATATATTTGCTATGCTTAGTTTAAATTAGATTAAATTAGTTAAAACAAACATTCACTATCTTTTCTTACCGGTAAATCAGTGACAACGCGCGCGTCCATGGATCGATATTTGGTTCTTATCTATGCTTTACTACATATGTGACAGGGTGCTCTTGCCCTTTAATGTGTGTTCTAATGTTAAGATTAAAATCTTTTTTATAAATTTAAAACCCAAGTCGCGAGTGTACATATTTATATGTATACTCAGAGCACATCAGTGGTTCAGCTGTATTCTTTATGATAAAAGTGCTTCCTGGACGACGATCTCTAACATGAGGAATCTGATCATCGTAATATTTTCTCATTTGTTCTTCATGCTCTTTCTGTGCCTTTTCATGCTCTTCAGGTGTCATAACCTTCTCCACGAAAGAAGATGTCTCTGAGAATTCCTTCCAAACTTGTTTTCCAACTTCTGAGTCAGATTAAGCAGTCTGGCAGATACATCACCTAGGCTTGATTCCAGTTCATTGATCTTTTGATTCTTCTTAGTATCGGTCTCCATAAGGCTTTCTACTTGAGCGGTGAGCCATATATTTTCAGTTTCCAACTTCATGACTCTTGTCTGCAGTCTATGAACATCCACTTCAGCAAAAATATCTTCATCACTATTGATTCCTTCAGTACCAGCTTCTCTCTCTTCAGTCGTCAAAAGTTCAACATCAACACTTTTTCCTCTTGATTTATCAGCCAGATAAGCACTCTGAGCTCTTTGAAATGCTTCTTCATCAAACAATACCTTGCTTGAGTCAGGTGCACTGGATGATCCAACACCTTCATTTATTCTACCAGTAATAGGTGCTTTGCTCACAAACTGCGAAAATGATTTGGTTGCAATAGCAGGTACGGCAGTGGAAGTATCTGCAACAACAGGAAAATCAGTGACCATAGCAGCATGTGTGGTTTCAGTGTCAGTAACAACATCAGCGGTAGTAGTCAATCTGGGGTCTCTTTTGCTTCTCTTTCTGGGTCGTAAGTCAGCATTCGGGTTTTCAACATCACCGGTGTCTCAGCTATAACATTTGATGGAGGATTCCTTTGTTCAGCTTCACGGACAGAGTCAAGTATTCCTGCAAGAACATCCACTGGAGGAATAGCAACTTCAACTTCAGCAGTTATAGGAATTTCAGTAATGGTCTCTTCTTGATTCACTTCTCTTTCAACTTCAGGAACTGATGCGCTTTCACTAATAACGGCATCAATTTCATCATCATTCAAATCATCAAACTCAAGATCATCAACTTGATCTTCATCATTTCTTTCACCTTTATTATCTTCTTCAACTGTCTCCTCATCATCACTCTCAATCCTAGTCAGATCTACCTTTTCAGGAGGTGACGTTGTTCAGCAGGTGGAGGTTCAACAATCTGTACATCATGTTCTTCAGCAATTAGAGCAGATGGAGGAGCTGGTGCTTCTTCAACAATTTCGCTAAACTTTCCAAACTTTACTAGTGGAAATCTTCCCTCAAAAATTTGCTTGGCATATTTACGATTTTGTCTAATCAATCCAAAAACCTGGGAAGCCATGCATTTCCTATCATATGTTTCAACCGTCCTTTCTAGGTTTGGATACTTGGATTCCAATATCATCTGAACAAATCTTGGAAACTTGTAAAAAACACTTCTTGTGGGGGTCTTTATATTCACCAGCATATCTTCAAACACACACTTGGAATAGTTGAAGTTCCATCCCTCAATCAAGGCTATCACTCCAGAAATATATTTCAAAATTATTTGATCCAATCCACTCTTGTTGCCTCCCAAACTCGCCAAAAACATATGAATCAACAATCTCCAGTAGCTTGGAAATAATTTCTTTACATACGGAGATGCAGACAAATCACCTTCGTATCCCATTCTTCTCAGAACTGGAATAATTTGTTCTTTTGTGAAACTGACTGGATCATTGGGGAATCACCAAAAAGTAGCACATTTTGAATATCTTGTTCTAAAATCACCACCTCAGTTCCTCGAACTCTAGAGCGAATGGAAGTGTATGTCTTTCGTGCAGTCGAGTTGTCCCAAAATTCAGTAATCCAGTCCGTAAGAACAACCGGATTTTCTCTCATGGCATGCGCCACTCTACAGGTGTTGAGGCCAACAATCAAGGACTTGAACTCCTGCATGTGCTCCTCGGGAGGGTCAGAAAGAAAACATACCACGTTATGATCCCTTTCGAACGTTGGTACGTGAACGGCCATTTCTGCACAAAACGAGTCGGATTAGGCACAAGAATGTAAATAAAAATTTAAAGTCATCAAAAATAAGTTAATGAGCCCCTTTGAGAATTTAAAATTTCATCTGGGTCCATTACAGCCCAAGTTTAGAGTCATATGGGCTCTGAATTATAAAACAGCCCAAACCATGAGGGTGTCCGAGAATAAAAGAGGTGTCCGAGTGCCATGGGAGTGTCCGAGGGTACTTTTGTCAAAAGCACTAGGTTTTCGAGGGTAAACATGTCTTTGACACGCGTGTCCGAATGAAGGAAGGGTGTCCGAGGGCAAATCGGTCTTTGACACATGTGTCCGAATGAAGGAATGGTGTCCGAGGGCAAATCGGTCTTTGACACATGTGTCCGAATGAGGAATGGGTGTCTGAGGGCATTTTAGTAAAAACTCATGGGTGTCCGAGGGCATTTTGGTCTTTTACACATGTGTCCGAATGAATGGAGTGTGTCTGAGGGTATTCTGGTCAAATTCCAGACGCGTAAAGATCACGCGCCACTCGAACTCGGTTTCCAAGCGCGTAAGGCTCACCCGCCGCCGACTGGACGAATCAAACTCCACCATTTTCATCGCCGTTGATCATTCCTTGGCCTACATCATGCTTTAACACCTGCAAATCAACAAAACAGCACTATTTCCAAACAAAAAGACATTTTATCAAGGGATTACCCGATCTCTTGAAGGTTTTGATGATGAGGTTGAAAGAGAGAGTTTATCGGCGAGTGTGTGAGAGAAGAGAGAAGAGAGAAGAAATGATTGTGATTTTTTTTTAAAAAAATTAAACCATCCACCTCCCTTTTTGTTTATCACAGATTTTGTGTGGCCCACCAAACGTGTGGTGGGCCCATCTCGGATCCCAAACCCATTTTAAAAGCGGGTCCAAGTCAAATCGTGAACTGGTCGAAATAAAAAGATAAAAAATAAACAAATAAAATCTAAATTATAAATTTTTTTAAAAACGAAAAAAACTTCACATAATATGTGCCTACGAGATCAAATCACTGAGTTTCAGGCCGATCCACTTATCAACACTAACCTACTTAAGTTGAACTTGGCAATTGCCAGTACTTAAGCTTATTTCCTCAAGCCTTCAAGTATAATGATCCATGATATTCTTTATCATGTTCTTGGATGTATTAATTTCGAACACTCAAGCAAGTCACAATCATATCCTAGAGTAGTAAGTGATACACTCTATCATGCGAGTAGTTTCCCTACCACATATTTTCACAGTATCTGTTCTAGAATTCTGAAACCTTGACTGGGACTAGATTGAGAGAAGAAAAGAATAGATCAATAAGAGATTTAGAGTAATATACGAGTCAGATGATTTTTCAAATGACGAGGGCATTTGGTTTTGGACTTTGAAGGGTCTCTTTTGTGACATCCTGACTGTGTCCAGGTCAGCATATATCTGGATGCAGCAGAGGAGCAGCCAGGACATCTTTGGACACTGAGGTCTCTTTTAGGTGAAAAATGATCTACAGCACGACAACGAATAGCTAGGTCAGCATATATCTGGATGCAACAAAAGCTTTTGTTGCCTAGCATCTCCAGGTCTTTGCTTACACAAAACAGAGGAGATACACGAGTTTTTCAGAGAAGGTTTCAGACCTAGACCACGGTGTTATGCTTCGGGACATCACACAAGCATTCAAATAGAAATTGTACCTGATTCCAAGTGATGTTCCTTACTGAGGTCGTGTCTTATCTTTAAGTGGTTCACAAGATCATTAACATTTCAGCCATCAGGACCAAGCCTACCAGCATATCACACCAGAGCCAAACTGTTTCGATACTCGTCTTACATGATTCAGCCTTAATCCATATGTGAAAATTCATTTCATTTCTCGCATGATGGCCCAAAACAATTATTTTATATTTTTCAAGTTTTCTGAGGAAGATACACATCCCCCTAAATTTGTGCTTAAAATTGAAAATTTAAAGAGCAAATTTACAATCTAAAAACAAGAAAAATATTTTTGTATTTCTGTGACCAATTCAGTCCTCGAAATGGACCATTTGAGCAGTTCTAAAAGAGCTTCAAAACGAGCTCGATCAACCGGTTTAGTAAAAAGATCTGCGACATTGTCGTCAGTGTGGATGTGAGTAGGAATAATGAAACCTTGGTTAAACGAATCTCGGATGAAATGTTCTTTTATGGAAATGTGCTTAATTTTGAAAATTGAACTGGATTTTTCACAATTTGGATAGCTGCATCATTATCACAATAGATGGGAGTAAGAGAGAAATCCAAACCGTAGTCCACCCATTGGTGTTGCATCCAGATCACCTGATAACAGCATGCTGAAGCAGCAACATATTCAACTTCTGCTGTTGAAACAGAGACTGTTTGTTGTTTTTTACATTGCCATGCAATTAGCCGATCTCCTAGAAATTGACACCCAGTAGAAGTAGATTGCCTGTCAATGTCACAACCTCCAAAATCGCTGTCAGAAAAAGCAATTAAATCAAAGGGAGAATCCTTAGGATACCAAAGACCGAATCTGGGTTTCCCCTTAAGGTATCTAAAGATTCTCTTGACAGCATTTAAATGAGAAGTTTTAGGATTAGTCTGATAGCGTGCGCACTGACACACAGCAAACATGATATCAGGTCTGCTTGCAGTCAGGTACATCAGAGATCCAATCATTGATCGATACAATGTTTCTTCCACGGCTTCTCCCTCCAGATCCTGAGTTAGACCTGGTCTTTCAGACATTGGAGTGTTGGCTGGCTTTGCATCATTAAAGCTGAATTTTGCAAGAATGTCATCCACATATTTCCCTTGATGAATCAATATACCCTTGGAGTTTTGACAAACTTGCAGACCTAAGAAAAAGGTCATTTCACCCAGAGCACTCATTTCAAACTGCTTCTTCATCACCTCTTCAAACTCCTTGCACAGTGCATCATTACTGGAACCAAAAATGATATCGTCTACATAGATTTGCACCAGTATTCGATCTTCGTTCACCTTCTTTACGAATAAGGTCTGATCAATTACGCCACGGGTGTATCCATTTGCAAGCAAATGTTCAGTTAGGGTAGCATACCATGCACGAGGTGCCTGATGTAACCCATACAAAGCTTTGTCAAGCTTGTACACATGCTCTGATTATGTTGGATTTGTGAAACCCGATGGCTGACCAACATAGATCTCTTCTTTCACGGTGCCATAAAGAAACGTAGTCTTGACGTCCATTTGATAAACAGTAAAGTCTTTAAACGAGGCGTAGGCAAGAAATATTCTTATGGCTTCCAACCTCGCAACTGGGGCATATACTTCATCATAATCTAATCCCTCAATCTGCCTGAATCCTTGCACGACCAATCTTGCTTTGTTTCTTACAATTACCCCACTGTTATCTCTTTCGTTTCGATAGACCCATCTTGTTCCAAGAGGACACTTTCCTGAGGGCAACTTCACTAACTTCCAAACCTTGAGCTTCTCAAACTGGTTAAGTTCATCTTGCATTGCATCAACCCAGCTTGGTTCCTGCATAGCCGCAGCAGTAGTCTTTGGCTCAATTTGCGAAATGAAGCACGAGTACAAGCATCTGTTGATGTCACCAGTCTGACTTTTGGTTAAGACCCCAGCATCCACTGGACCAATGATGTTTTCCAATGGATGAGCTCGTTGAATATGTGTAGGGATAGCTTTGTCTGGAGCTGAAAGATTTTCAGGTAAGGGTGTGATATTGTCGGTTACAATCTCTTCCACGGTGGCAGCATCATATTCATCCTCAGCATAGTGCTCCACCGTACACTCAAGAGGTATAGGATCACAAAAAGGAGGTACTAAGGTATCAGAAAGTAACTCTTCGTCATCTACCTGTCGCACCGGATCCAAGGTGGTAGTTGAAGGTTCATCAGAAATTGAGTGTTGTTGTGTTGTTGTGGTAGGCTCCGTGGTTTGATTATGTATATGCTGACGTATTTTTGGCATGTTTTTCTCAGTTCGCTAAGGTAGCAACTCAGGAAATAGGCGCACCGGTCTGCATGGCGTCTAGTTTAGGTTTCATGTTTTGGAAACTTTGGAATAAGAACTTATTTACTTTTGGTTTACATTGTAACAAATGCTTCCGCTGGTTTTCTAAAGAGTTAAAGTAATGTTTTGGGTTTTCATACATCTCATATAGTATTGTTTATTGTGACCGTTGACTTGGAACCTAGTTTGTTAGTGGGTCTTTTGAAAATTTTGATGAAGACCCAGGTATAACATCCCCCTTATCCTCTGCATCATCTGCCATGGAGGATGAGGTGCCAGTAGCATAAATTGAAGGACCTGCAGAACCTGTATTACCACTAAACACATCATCGAAAATATGAAACGACCAAAACAAAGTGTCATAATCAAATAACCAATCCGGGCCCACTCTAGCATCCGTCTCATTCTCCTCAAGCCAGCGCACGTCGAATGACTCTACAATTTTCCTGGTTTGTTTGTTGTAGACCCTATATGCAGTCTTGCCAGCATACCCGACAAAGTAGCAATCGTCAGCTTTCGCATCAAACTTTGGTGTTGCATCCAGATGCAGCAAAGTGCACGGACAACCAAAAACACAAAAATGCTTGACAGAGGGTTTTGCACCAAATAGCACCTCGTAGGGCGTTTTCATTCGAGCTTTGTTGACTAGAACCCGGTTTTGCACATAGCAAGCCGTGTTCACAGCCTCTGCCCAGAAGAATGTCGGAAGCTGTGAGTCACATAGCATTGTGTGAGCGGCTTCAATTAGAGTGCGATTTCTTCTTTCAGCAATTCCATTTTTCTGTGGCGTCTTTGCGGAGCTGAGTTGGTGCGCAATCCCTTTCTGAGCACAGTAGTAGTTTAATTCTGAATTCTTAAATTCAGTCTCGTTATCACAATGGATCCCTTTCACCTTCAAATTGGTCTGATTCTCCATCAACACAATGAACTATTTAACTATTTCTGCAATCTCACTTTTGTTAGCCAGAAAGAAAACCCAAGTAAAAAGTGAGTAGTCATCAGTTATAACTAAACAGTAAGCTTTGCGAGAAATGCTGAGCACGTTCACTGGGCCGAAGAGGTCCATGTGAAGTAGCTGCAACAGAGAGTCAATAGTGTTCACCAATTTGGGATGATGGGGTTTTCGATGATGTTTTCCTCTGGCACATGCAACACATTTTTCAATTGTTATAAAATCCCTTACCGGCAAATCCCTTACCAATCCCAGTTTAGCAACACAGTTCAAGTTTTTAGCGTTAGCGTGTCCAAGACGACGATGCCACAAAATGGCATTGTTTTGAGAAACTTTTGAAAAGAGACACGTAACGTTTTCAGATGGAGGTCTGTTCATGTCTATGACATAAGCATTTCCTCGACGTTCAGATTTTAGTAGCACCCATTCTTCTGGAAGCACAACTCCAGGTTTCAATATTAAACATCCTTTATCAGTGAAATAAGTCGAGTAGCCATTATCATAGATTTGTGAAACGCTTAGTAAACTATGCTTCAATTCAGGAACATAGTTTACTTTATTAAACTGAAGAGCACCATTTCTTGCCGTTCCCCTTTGAGTTATTTGACCCTTCTCACCTCTCGCAAATTGTAAGTCCAAAATCTTCTCTACCGGGTATCAAGCAACACACAACCAAAGGCGGAAACAATGATTGTATGTAAAGAACAAAGAAGAAACTTGAAGTAGAATGATTTGATTAATAAAGTGCACACGGCTTCTTAGAGCCGTCTGGTCCACGAGAGTATCAACAAACAAAAATGACTAGCAACCCCAAAACAAACAATGAAACCTCTATTTATAGTAAACATAGGCGGTAACTTTACATGGGCCACTTGTGCCGAACCCACTACCACATAACCCAAGACAAACGCAAACCTCAAAATACATGGCCCAACAATATATGCGTATCTTGTAGGAAGTTATACAATACATACTTATTCGTCCGTTTTACATTATGTCCGTAATATAAATACGTTGCACCCGATTGTGTATTTATATATTTTCATATCCCGAATAATACAAGTCGTGTATACATATTTTTGTAGGAATAAATACTTGTCGTCGTAATATTATTTTTCCTACGTCCACAACACACACACACACACACACACACACACACACACATATATATATATATATACTTTTGTTATTTTTCTAACGTTTCCAAAAATATATTTCCTTGAAATTAATAAGCCTTTAATTTCTACATATTTTACTTGGAAACTAACAATACTTGTATTTTAAAAGTCAAGACTTGATTATTTACAATTAAAATGCTCCAACACTTCTATATTCCCATAAATATAAAAGTGTTCATTTTTATACAACTTTTCATAAAGTCTTTAAATTACCAATTTATTATAAAACCTTTGTTTATATACTTCCCAATATGTTTGGTAATTCATATTTTTATAAAATCTCATTTTATAAAATGCATTTTATATAAAATTTACTTTTGCAAGTTTACATATTCTTCATAAAACAACATTGGAAAGTTAACATATTCCACTTTTTACACCTAAACTTTCCAAAGTTACATTTTTATATCCAAGTTTCCAAGTCATTTTATACCCCTAAATTCTTAAAGTTACAAATTAATTCCTTTAACTTTCAAAAGTTACATTTTCCACCTACATCTTCCAAAAGTGACTATTTTACACAAAACTAGTAAACTTGTTTTTATCAATTTGTCCATATGAATTATTATTATGGTTCCACACTAGTAAAAGTCCATAATACTCTTATTAGGGATAATATTATATGTATTTGGTCTGTTAAATCCAAGATGTCCAATATGTCCAATATGTCCGTTTTTAGAGTTTAAAAGTTAGTGTCTTTAAAGATGTAATTTTCATATCTTGCACCATTTTTAAGTTCCAACATATTATTATGTTTTAGATGGTTATATTAAGATGATTAAAACCACTTTTAAGTATGTTCAAGTTGTTTTTACAAAAACTACTCAAAACATCTTTAAACATAAGCTTAGGTGAACTTTTAAAATCTACAAAAATCACTAAAAATGTATCCAAAACTCAGGGCCATATATAGATTTTTATAAATCTATGATTAACTTGTAAAAATGTATATTATCTCATCAACAAAACCCTAGTTTCATATTATTTTTAAGAGCCTTAACATATATAAGATTATATTACCATTTTTACTACAAAAACATTAAGAACAACATCACCAACACCTACGGCCCTTATACATTTTTATAGCAATCCATTTTAGCCTTGTAACAATATACAAATCTTATGTCTACAACCTTGTTTAACTCCCTTCATGTACAACTTGCAAGACTACACAAATATAACAAGTATTGAACAAGAAAAGCATAGAGTTTTACCACTAGTTCAAGACTAGGGAAGAAAACAAACGATGGAAGGAAGGTTTCTCAGGCCTAATACTCAGGTACTTCTGATCTGGTTGAAGCCCAAGGAAGTCCAAGGAGGTAGGAAAAAGAATCGTCGCGTTTGGAGGTGTGTAGCTTCTTCAAAGTCCGAAACTGTGACTGGCTGTCACATCAGATCCGAAGCTGCGCAGTCGTCTCCCATGGACGATTTGGAGGCCTAAAACCAGTTGGATTTATATGAAAACGGTGGGGATCTTCAGGGACTGGATAGAGGTTTCTTTGGAGTGGTTAATCACTCATTTTAGAGAAGAAATGAAAGAGTTATGGCCTGTGGAAGATGACATTACGAATCTGCCAGAATCAAAACAAGGTTTTATGACTTGAAAATGGGTTTTGATGGATTAAGATTGTAATGGTGGGTGTGTGTGAGGAGGCTCACGAATTTTCAGCAGGTTTTTGTGAGTTTGGTTTAGTTAAAACCATGTGCTAAGTCTTTAAAATAATGTGGGAACAAGACATGCACCATAAATTCCAAGACTACACCTACTTATTAACCCACATGCAAGAATCCTTCATATGTCAATTATATGGACTTAAAATTCAGCAAGATTCCTTGGGAGAATGGGATGGCATGGAGCTCAAGGAAGGGCTGGTTCTAGGGTCTTAAATGTGGGGTGAATTTGTTAAAATTTTATAAAACTTATTTGTGTATTGAGATGGTATTGCTCGGGTGTCGTTCGGGTTTTATTCGGGTTTTAATCACGCATTATTCGGACATAATAATTGTGACAACCTGCGCCCTTCACTTTTCATAAATGTGCATAATTGGTTCCTTAACTATTTCAAAATTTTCATTTTTAACCCTCATATTTTAATAGGACCAAAATTCACAATTTAATAAAACCTATAATTTTTATAAGTAAAAGTATGCACGTTTTATACTCACATCTACACTCGAGCATGTATGTTTCAGACCTTGATACTCAAAGCCCTTAATTTTCGGTCCTAAAACAACTTAGAAACCAAAGGAAACAAGTCTAGAACTTAAAATTGATTAAATTAGAAAATTTTATTTTTTTAGCTCTCGCGGTCCGCGGAGACAGTCAATCAGTCAAAGTCCCAGTCAAAGTCCTAGTCAAATTCCTATTCAAAGTCCTAGTCAAATTCCTAGTCAAAGTCCTAGTCAAATAGTCAACTCATTTTAAAACCTTACTTTATTGTGTTGACCAATTTTAAAGCCTAATTGAATCCAAAACTAGTATAAAAAACCCACCTATGACCCATTACACTTTGCACCTTTAAATCGAATGTTTCAATTTGATTAAACTCTCCCTCATACCTTTCTTCTAGAGTATATTACTTCTACATTTGAAGCTTTGATTATAAGCTCTTGTAATTGGCGAATTGGAAGCTTGATATTTTTCCTATTCGGTTTCTTTTCTTCTAAATTGGACTAGTTTCGTTGTTGAATCTTTGGATTGCTCGCATTTTCACGCTCGCTTAATCATCTAGTCATTTGGCGAAAGTGAGTATTTCCTATCCCCTTTTTGTTTTTATTTACTTTTGGGGTGTTACATGTACACTTATACAAATTTCACATACAAGTTCACATTTTTACAATACAATTCTAGTATGATGTGCATTTGCTTACAAACGTGCTTTATACTTAGACATTACATGTAGAATACATTTGTACTTAGTGAAATCATTAACCATGTACAAGCCAACCTTAACATTGGATAGCGCTATTGGATTGACAACCCACCTAGGTGATTCTCCCCCTTTTTCATTGGAGAATCCATGGTCATTATTAAGTTATTATCCATTTATTAGATAAGTACACCGCCGTTCATTTAGTACATTTATACAGTTACAGGATTGATTTCGCTCATTTGTATGATACATAGTTTACATAATTGCACTGTAGCTTTGCACTTGAATTGTATAACATTTTCCAACTTACTATATATATTAAAACTAGGAATGCTCACCAACATTTCATATGTTGACAAAACTTATTTTGTACATGTTTCAGGTGCAGTTTGATCTTAGTTCCATAGCATTGGATTTTAGTGCTTGCTTTTAATAATTTATTTCAAATTTCATGTTTTGTTCAGACTTTTGTATTTTTCCCATTTCATCCATGTAAGACAATTTAAGTTATACAATAATATATTTACATTTTAGTACCATGTGCTTTTGAACAATCGTCACTACGTGACACCTCAATGATTCCGCCATCGGTTGGGGTGTTATAATAATCAGCCCTATAACCTTTAAACATAGTCTAATTTAAGTGTTGATAAGTTATTTAGGCTTTGGTTGGGTGAAATTACCAGTTATACGCTATCGGGTGCGATGCGCGCATTTTATTCATTATCGGGAGATTTGTATTTGGAGTTTTCAATTATTGTTGTGGAGTTCCAAAACACATAATATTTCATGAAAATACCCTTTATTTTATATCCCGGGTGTTTGGGATCATTTCCGGATATTTATCTGTTACCGGGTAGTTACCAACGTCCGTTCCGGATAAATACATTTGCACCGATTTCGTCGTGCATCAACTTAAATAAATGCATTCTTATGCATCCTATGGGGAATATTCTATTCTTTAGAGTCCTAATTAATTAATTAGTACGGAATTACGTCAATTTTGCCGGTTGTCACATTATGCCTGCCTACCACCACCTCAGCGTGGAACCGGTTCATACAACATAGTCTGGGTGTGTGAGTGGGGGCAGGACCTGCAAGAGTGGGTGTGAAGTACTCTGCCACCTCCGAATGAGACCTTCATCTTCCAAAAAACAATGTTTAATCCAAAAAAAAGGGATAATGGAGAATCCTCTTAATATACCAACCACCCTAACATCATCGCCACCACCTCCTTTATGGAGGCCAACCCTCCTTCTTGACCACCATATTCAGCCGCCACGTTGTGGACCGCCACGAACCACCCCCATGGCCGCCTTGACCCGCCTCAAGCCGCCACCATCAAGAGTTACCTTGGGTTATTTGGAGGATTAGTCTCAAGGAGTTGATTCGAGATATGGTGATTTGTGATGGAGTCTACTAGCGTGACGTTCGTAATATTCAAAGTGTTATGTCTTGTAGTGTTTCGTCATGGTATCCTCTAAGCATCCTAATGTGTGTTTTATATAATTATTTGACTTGAACTGTAAATAGATTGCTGGTTTGGGATTTAGACATATCATGTTTTAGATCACACTTCCGCACTTTGATTTATTAAATAAAAGTTATTTAATTGTAGATCTAGAAAAAATATATAAAATACGATTTGTATTTATATTTTAAAATATGATTTTATAAATAATTGAATCAGATACAAGGGGTTCCCAACAGTGGTATCAGGGCCACTTTTACAGTTATTCAAATATTGTTTATTTAAAAATTGTCTTTCATTTTATTTGTCTAAACTTTTGTTTGACAAAAGATCAAGCCTTTTTAGTTTTGGTGATGATTGTGATTATGTGTATCGAGCCCTAGATCCCTTGTGGTTTGTTGTGGTTGTTGTTTTGGTTGTCTTTCAAATTTGTATTTTTTGGCTCCTTTGGAACCCTCGATATAATTACTAAATATAAGTACTTATGTATTTATTAAAATTTAAATGAACAAACATAAATGAACAAAAAAAATGTATGTTCATGTTTGTTCGTTTAATAAAATGAACAATTTTTTTTGTTCGTGTTCGCTCGTATATTAAATAAACGAACATCCTGCCGAACAACTTCACTAACAGTTCATGAACGTTGGGTTCGTTAATAGCCCTGCCTACCTACTCTATTACACCAACAATTATAAACTACACATTTTACTATAAGGTTTGAACTTTGAACCTCTCCTCTAAATTTCATATGCCTCTATCACGTGGGCTAGTCACACATTTACTGGTAATTGTTGTAATAGAAAAAAAAAAAAAAAAGTTTTATGACGTGAAGTTACTAGAAATTGTTTAACATTACTGATCATAAGTTAACCAAAGAGATAATGTATTGAATATATTTGTATCAATTAGCTTACTCAACAAGAAATTAATCATGAGATTCAATTAGAAACTTGTAAAAAAAATTACAATTTCTTAGTATTACAAATTAAAACACTTTCTTCATAAGAAATAGCCCGTGAGCCCCCATTGCAGATGCTCTCGTAGTACAAACAACACAAATAACATGTATGAATATGAAACAACACAACTTAATCATCATCATCTTATGTGTTCACAAACCTACAATTCTTTCTAACCTCACCATCAACATAAGTCTCAGGATTTGTAATGTTTCCTAGTTTAACCATAGACTCAGAAAACTGTTCAAAAAATGCTATTGCATCTTCAGCATATCTCTTCACAAGCTTCCTTGTTTCGACTCCAAGAATGCTGGAATAGAGTTCTTGATCAGAATTAAGAAGACCTTCTCCTCTAAGAAGTATGTGGTAATACGAGTTGTCGAAAAGATTAGGTGTAACATAATCCATTGCGGCTTCGTTGTTATCTCCTCCTCCTGCAGCCGGGCATGTTGCCTTTAAGGTTTTGAGGTGTGATTCCGCGATATTGCCCATAGTTGCAGTTGTTTGATAATCACCGTAGATTCTATCTCGATAGTTTGTGCAACGCGCCATCCCGATTGTGTGTGCACCTTTATGATCAAGCACATTTAGTGTTAAATATCTAGTTTAATCATAATATTTGGTAAAACTTTTATAACAAGGTTTTGAAAGTGATTATGTGATAAAATGATAATAGATTATTTGATGTGTTTCTATTGGTTGTGTTGAGAATTTCTGCCAGGACACATTCTCTAACACGGAATTCATGGGGTTGGGTTTGATCTAAACATGTGCGTATAAATTTCAGGTCAAACTCCGTGTATAAGTATAGCTAAACGAGTCATGCCCGTGTTAAGCGGCGAGTTCCGCGGGTTGATTTGTTTAACCCATTTATATATTTATTTTAATGTGCATTATATAATAAATTAAGTCATTTTGGTATTTTTTTTAATATAAAAATTATAAATAAAACGGCATATTTTAGGCATAATTGCTTAAAAGAATATGTAAATTAAAAATAAAATAGTATTTTTTAAGTTAAATATCTCCAAGTCAACCCAGGAATACACATATAGTATTCAGATTCATGTGTTTGATACGATTTTCAAGTTCATATAAAACTTTCAATTCCTAATTTCGTGTTGGGTTCAACCTGCAAACACAACCCGTTTAACAACTCTAGACTATAAAAGTGAAATGATCTATTGATTTAGAGTTTGTGATTATCAAAGAATTTGCATGTGTAATTACAAATTATCACTAGGAACTTATTATAAAAGCGACTTAAAAATGTAATAAATATATAATCACTTTCAAAACACAACTTGGACACACGCTCTTAGATGTATACATTTACAAAAGTTCTCATACCTGAAAGTGCCACCATATCGGTGACCGAGAGGCTTTGATACATAAACTTAGCAATGATCGATAAAAGCCCGTCATTCGCGCCAGGAATATTCGATTCCACCAGCGAAAAACTAGCGGTTTTCGAGTCTTTTCTCCCAGCTGGGACATCCCAATAAGGTCCACCAACCTATACACAAAGTAACATACACATTGTCATAAAAATAAACAATAGTTATTGCTAGATAACTAGCATGTCAACTTACCAACACAGTTGCATCTCTTGCAGCATATGTAAGAATATCAGCACATGAAACTATGTTTGGACACTCGGATTCTAGCTTGTTCTTTATCCTATCAATGATTTCAAAACCTTTCAAAGCATTTAAGTTAGTGGGAGCATTCTTTTCTCCTTGTAAAGTGAATGTGTCATCTAGCAAGACTGATCCATCACAACCCTAGATCAAAGCAATAAAGATTAGAATAACAAATTATATTTAAGCAAACGAATCAACGCCAATGTTTCATAATGTTTCGACGGTTAAAACTAAAGTTAGGCCAAGCGGTTGGCTTCAGTTTGGTTTCACGGTTTGGGCTTATTGGGCCTTTATTAATAATTAATACGATCAAAACAAAGAAACAATAGTATAATCCAACTTAAAATAATTAAAAGCCCAAGTAAAATATAAAAGTTACATAGCCCAAAATCTTATGGCCCACTTTGGTTTCTTTTCCTTTCCCATTGGTTTCAAGTATAAACCATAAACCAAACCTTTCGATACGGTTTGAAAATTCCTAAATCAACCAACCGAAATTAAAAAAGAAAAAAAGCCATTCGTGAAACTAAATCTATGACCGGTTTGCATGGTTTCTAACCGAACCATTAACACACCTGCACGAAGCAGTCATGGAAATGTAACCGTAGGATCAAAGCGGCATTTCTTAGATCAGATAGCACAACACACTCCATTTCTTTCCTAACAATGGCTTCAGCATTTGGGCAAGAAGATTTGTAATAATCTAAAGATAATGGTGGGTCAGCTGCATGCAAACATTTCATGCAACATATGGTTAAAAATGAAAGAATGAAGATGGTTGCTAAGGTTTGCATTGTGTTTGATCTTTTGATTTAGACTTTCTTGAGTGGTACTTAATGCAAATGGTTGGGACTGAGGCTATATAAGGGTGGTAATATGTTGCTTTTTAATGTGAAATGTGTTTTTAGTCAAGAGAAGATGTAACAACTCTTGGTTTGGTTGGTGGGCATTCTTTAACCAAAAGTTTCAACTTGTGTGTCATAAAAAAGAGATTTGGGCAAGGCAAGTTACCAAATTATAGTCAAATTAATTTGATTATATGAGATCTTTGGATTTTACCACTTCAACTTTTCTAACAAAGTGTTTAATTTCTCTCGCGTTTGAAATGATTAGGTGAGCGTGTGTGTACACACAGTGGCGAGGCTTAGTTGGGGCGGGAGGGGGCGGCCGACCCCCCGAATTTTCGTGCAGAAGTTCTGATTATATAGTATTCATATAGAATTTTTTGTAAATATAGGGTTTCGACCCCGAAACTGGTTTTCGACCCCCCGAAACTAGTGACTTCCGACCCCCAAACCTTCGGGTCAAGCTTCGCCACTATGTACACATGTTTTTACCTTACACGACACGAAATCATTGTGTACTTAGGTGAAGCGTCGATGTAGCGTGGGTGGTCGCGCCTAGTGAAGAGGATGAACTAGTTTAGGTTCTAGATGATTTAAGTTAGCGGCCTTGACTAAGGCAATTAGCATGATGCAACTTTGAATTTAAAAAATTATCATTCTGTTGATTTTTCTAAAGTAATTAACAATCAACATCTATCAAAATCATCAGTTTACTTTAATATAAATTGATTGCCAACCTTCATGTTAGTACCAACCCCAAAATTTTGACCTATTGCAGAGATATGGTATTCTGCGATACCCGTTTGATTACCATAAACCAATCTAATGTTTGTGTATCCGCATCAAAACCAAAATATATTAACATATATTACCCAATTATTTGTATAAAATACAATAAATGGTGTTTAAAAACGTAGTTAGTGTTTAATATTTCAAGTAAAAATTTAAAGTAAGTTTGAGATCAAGTTTCGAATCGTAACAAGAATTTTTTATCACATAAGATCAAGATCAGACTCGATATAATCTACAGGGAAATAACGGGTGTGACACCAAATATGGATCACATTTTTTTTACAAATATATATAAACTAAGATTACCAAAACTCATCACATACACATCCTATTTCTCCAAATCTTTCAATGCATTTTTTGGATCTAGAAAAAAAAAACATATTTAAAAAGAAAATTAAAGATTTCTTTTGTGATAATAACAATAAAAAATATAATAATTTGCTTATGAAAATGGGCAATATTGTCTTCTCTTGCACACAACTTAACACACGTTACCATAGAGAAGAAACAAGAAGGATGACCTGTACACACTTCATACATGTTCCAGCTCATAAAACAAAATACCACAAGTTTAAACAAACCAACTCATAGTCAAATTCAACTTCCAACCCAACCCAAGCGGACCCGTAAACCCAATTCCAAATTCATTCGGTTCGGTTCTGCTAATATCAATGATCGGGTTCCCCAGTAAACTGAATACCAAGAGAGCACAAAAAGTACCAACTCATTTAGATAGTACAGATATTACAAAAATATAAAACATAAGCATTGTCTGCTCGGTTTCTACAATACGAAAAAGTATCAGTATCGAAAATTTTGACCCATAACTCATGTATATAATTCAGAATCTAAGTAATGATTTGTATGACCAAAGCTGAAGCCTTCATCCTCACCATTAGCATCAATCCTTAGTTCCATGTCAGACAGCACATCTTTAAGCAACAAATCTTTAACCATTGATGTAACCGAGCCACCAGATTCAGGCCAGGAGACGCAAAGCGTCGCCTTTATATTCTTCATCTGCAGCGACCCAACAGAGCAGCACCCAGCCCTTCTACAACGCTACCTGATGGAAAATAGTTCAAGTTTTTCAAAAGTGGGATCCCTTTTCGTTCTACCGAGGTTTCCAGCTTCATTGCAAATGTATCATCAGTTGAAATCCTACCACGGAAGTTACGGCTTTGAACAGAATCAAGGATCAAAACGCGTTCAGGAATGATCTGCTGGCCAATGAGTGTTTTAGCAATGGCGTGTGCTCTCTCTGAAGAAACTGAGTACTGGAAGTTGGCAATAACCACGGATTTGCTAGCGTGGTTGATGGCGTACAAGTTGCAAGATTTGTCTTTAAGAGATGGGTCAACAGAGTTACCCGAGGATGGTATTTCAGGAAGAATTAAGGTCCCGATTAATGTTTTGGGGGATACGTGGTGGAGTAAGTAGAGAGACGGAGCGGAAATAGCAATTACGAAGAGAGAGGGTCGAAGGGGGGTCTTGGAATTTGGACCGGAGAGCAATATAAAGGGAGATGGTAGGGGTGGTGCAGGTGGCATGAAGTTATTAAGGTCTTCTAAGAAGAACCGTGAAGGAGGTGGTAATTCTGTTAGCACGTCTTCCATGTCTCGTCTTGATGACTACCTTAGATTCATACACGAAAAGATGACAAAACTCAGAACATTCCTTGTTCGGATTCATAACCCTTTGAAACCAATCATAAATAAGTTACAGGCAGTAGTACATACATACTACATAGACAGCAATATTTACATGTGGTAGGCCATGATCTAAAGATTTTAAAGCAGTCCTAACAGATTAGTGACAGAGGAAATCAAGTTCTATCCTACCGGAGTATAGGGCTGGGGTCAAGCAACCACACAGTTTTCTTATATGTAACGTATGCTACCATTTTTCGATTGACCTCCTAGTTTTTTAAACAATGACCCCTATGGCCCTATATATTTGTTATGTGATTGAACTAAACAATGATACATGGTTTGAGACGTTGAGTGGTTAACCCCGTCTCCCTAACCTTAAATGCCGCGGATTTTCTCTTTTCACTTTTTGGGTCCTTTTTAAGGCTTCTTGTCTACCCTAAATCGCTTTTTATTTTGGTAAAATTACCTTCAAAAACCAAAATTTCTCGGTATTAATCCAAACAAAACTAATATATTCAAACCAAAAGTATTTAGGTGACCCGACCCACTAAAAAACTTTTTCCATACACATACAAACACCAAAAAATAGATGAAAAATATCCTGAGTCTGCCCCGCTTCTCAACCAAGAACACAATTTGTTACAGAAAACAAGCAAACAGCACTATTCTCCAAAACTAAAACTAAAAAACAAGTTAAAAGTTGTTATCCAGAATCAATACATTTTACACATTTTTTACCTCAATCTTCATCAACTAGTTCTATTAGTAGAGTAAACTAATATGGTGAGTTTTTCTTTAATGAAATGGTTTTATCATCGTTTACGGTTTAACCATTAAGTGATTTAAAATCACTTGGTTAATAGATGCTTTGGGCTGCGGATGGTGAAGGCACGGAGAAATTCTGAAATCAAGTAAAAGAAATAAACTTTAAGGATTGTCACTAGGCTATATATCGGGAATATGTCACTTAATCACAATTTAAGAAAACTTACTCTTCGATTCAAACATTGCACATAAACCGTAAAAAACAATAACAAAAGGCCTAATCTTCTATCAAACAAATAAACAACTAATCAAAAATAAAATATTACCTAGTCGGAAGAAAAAGCAGCCATGAGCATAAACACAAGTATACCAGTACCACCGGTGCGGTTACTGTGCCACTACGCATCAACGACCATACGTACCAGTACAGGCACGTTTCTCTATCTCTAGTTGTGATATAGAGATACAGTCGTTGAGACAGAGAAACGTACATGTATCAGTACGTCCGGTCGTTGGTAAGTAGCGGCAGCGCCCCCTACCCTAGTAACCACACCAATGGTATACTAGTAGACTTATATTCCAGCTCCCGGCTGCATTTCTTCCGACGAGGTAATATGTTATTTTGATTAGGCATTTATTTGTTTAATAGAATATTAAGTCTTTTATCATTACTCTTTACCGTTTATGCGCAATGTTTGAATCAAAGAGTAACTTTTCTTCAAATACAATATATAGTTTAGTATAGTGACAACCTTTAAACTTAATTTCTTATACTTGATTAGTTAATTACTGTACTAGTAGTGACAGAACCATATGAACACTGCGGAAAATCCTAAATCGGAGCCCTAATTTAATGGATACATTTACAAATGTTTTTAAAACAAGGATGTCTACCCTATCAGGAGCAGAAAATCAATTTATAGATTTCTTGAACAGAAAGAAACATGAAATTGTGCGTGAAATAAATAAAAACAGAAAGAAAATATACCGATTACAATCAGAGTGAGGGAGATGAATCAAAATTGCGTTGGCAAGAGATGTTGTAATGTAATATGCCTCCTGTCCTCTTTGAATATGGTGTTTGTGTTCCACCTTTGCCCCCTTTTTGTATTTGGACATGTTAAATAAACCCAGGTTTTTTTTTTTTTTTTGTCCGTTCAGTTAGCTTTTAATACTTTTGGCTCCCCTAAAGCTATTAAATTCTTAAACAAAGGAAAACGGCTTTTACACAGTGATTTACCAACCCCTATGGACCAGGGTTTTATCATTAGCGGGATATAATTTGCTAATCAAAGTAGGGTTGTGGTGCAGTCTGTTGTCTATTTACCTGTCATCCTTCTGTAAAATTACCTTACTATTTATATAGAATTCATTAATGAAACTGCTGGCACATTTAACAAAAAAAAGTTGAAAATTTCTTTTAAGTATTATTTTTAGTGGATTTTTTGCAAAACTATTGGTCCATCAATTTTATTAATTACTCATTTGATTAATTTATTCTCAAGCTAAATATCTATATCTATATTATCTTATTAAGGAGGAGTGATGGCTAAGATAGTCATTTTTATTTCCGTACAACTTAACAAACAAGATGTACAATATATTTAAGCAAAAAAGTTAAGGGTAGTATTGGCATGCTTGTGACTATTAAGACACTTAGGAGGGTAGATTAGTAAATTTAACATAATCCAATACCTCACATCCTAAAATCTTATCCTAATTATGCCCTTATGTCCAACTTTTAAAACACAAAATACAACCTAACCTATGATGTATCTTAAATGTGAGACCTTTCAACCCCTCATCTATATTATTATATATACTTTATTATAATCAATTTCTTAAATGCTAATAGTCTTTTCATAACCCCAAACAAAATCTTAGAGCTAATTTCATGGTTTGAAACATTGTTTTGTCCAAAAAATTTATGTCTTCATTAGATGAGAAGAGAAAAAAATCAATGAGAAGTTAAGACGCTTGCAAGATATGGTTCCCGGATGCTACAAGGTATAAAGATATGAGTTAATCTTTATATACATATATACATTTTTTTTCTACTTGTTCATATGTTCTTTGACAATTACAAAAATTTATCTTCATAATATATCATTGTTTTGCTCCATTCAAATTTAGTTATTTGTTATAGACAATTGAATGCCAGTGATGTTGGATCGTTGCAGAATCAAATTAAGGTAATTTAATTGTGCAACTAACAACTAAAACAATAAACAAACAATATTCAGAATTATTGATAAGAAAATATTTTTCAAAATTGATTAGTACAGTTTTTTCTCTTCTTTGTGCATTTTTAGTTTCTCTCCATGAAGCTTTCAGAAGCCAGCATGTTCTATGACCTATTGACCTCAACTCTACTGAATTGGATTATATGACCCCTATGAAGGTGACAGATGGCTTTCCTAACTATCCTTGTTAAGAAGTTGTGTATCTTTAATCATATATATTGTTAACTAAATAAAACGGACAAAATTATAAATATAACATTCTAGATTTGCTAATATGTTTCTAATATATTATAAATATTACTTCCACTTACTGCATGGGATGAAAACTGATGTTGCAGGAAACAAATGGACATAAAGGACAGATGATGGAGAGGATGGTTGGAGAAGGGTATGGAGACTTTCCTCAATTTCAATCAACATGGTCTCCTTGAACGTCATGAAATAGTTAACTCGATCTATACGTAAACTATATTTGTTCTAAGACTTTTAAGGTATTTGTTAATCTATTTAATGTTCTTGTTAAACGTTGTATGAAGTGTGGTTCACAATATTATTTTGCTTTCGGTAATTGTATATTTTAAGTTCTAATTCTAATTAATAAAATAAATTAAACACTAGCATAAAGAGAAAACAAAAACTTAACTATGTGTTAATTACTTATGTTATTTGTGTTAAGAAATAAGAAATCAAAAAGACATAAATTCATGCCCACGCTAATGAATCAACCCGAATCTTTATCTTCTATACTATATTATAAAACATCAGTGAAAAATACCCGCAAATTTTAAGTAAATACAACCTTTATTGCTTATAGTACAATGCTTGTCTTTCTACTTAAATATTAAATTGTTGAAGAAATTAATTTAAACATAATTATAAAATTGATGAGGAAATTAACAATAATGTGGTGACTCTTTACATTCATAACCTTCATGTCTTTATTGTGTTTGTATCAATGTTATAGTCTTATAAATAGTGGTCATGTATTTGGTATATAAATAATGTGGTGACTCTTCACATACATAACTTACATGTCTTTCAATGTTTATAGTAAATAAATTACATCATATATTATGTATTTATATCTTCTTTTTAAATCTATGTGGTTGCAGGATGGTATGATGTGACACTTCTGCACACAAATGAATATGCAGGCTTGAAGTTTGCCAACAGACCCAACCCATGACACGTTTCAACCCATTAAAGTGAGCGATATATGTAGGCTTGACGTTTATACAAGCAGATATGGTAGAGATACTTCATGAGCAACGTCATCGTCTTCCTCGATGGTTTTTTGTTTCTCTGCTACTATAAGCTTCTAGGAATAGAATTTAAGTTGTTGATCTTACGAAATCACCAATTGTTTACATATCCAAAAGACGACAAGTTCTTATCAAACGATTTGGTAGTTTTAACTATATTGATTACTAATTTGTTTGGTCCAATATATTTGTTGCAACGCTTGTCAAACTAACATAAAACGAGAGTATCTATGCAAATCATTGACTCCGCTGCATCTCGCGGGTGCCCTAAAACAATAGAAATATGTTGCACACTACAAACTGCATTTTAGTAATTACATCACTTCCACTACAATCTTATGGTCATTAAGAGATACAACGCCACTTCACTATGCTAAGCACCGCTCTACGATGACATACTTATCTGCCTTCAAGATACATCAAAAGGGTCCCACCGAAGGACGTGGGCCAATCTAAGGGTGTTGCAAGGAATAGTACGGAACAGTGTACCCATTTAAAATTTTCAGAAGATATACTTATGAGTTTCAGTTTTTAATAACATATATTTTATACATCGTTGTTTTCTACTTCATCATAACGAATAGCCAACAAACACGATGCACGAGGGGCAAAACAGATGCACCCGCTGCAACGCGCGGGCATTCCTACTAGTACTAGATGATGTAGGAGACTCTATTTTTTTTTTAAAGGTATGTAGGAGACTCTATTGAAAACCCTAAAATGTACATAAGAATTGGTGAGAAATTAACCTATCTTACAAATACTGACATCTACGAGGAACTCAAACTAGGAAGTTGCCACACATATCCTAAAACATCTAAGGGTCCGTTTGGTTTGTGTATTGTTTTGTAGTTGAAGGTTTATTTTATTTTCAGTTGACTCAGCTAATTATTGTTGTATTATTTACTTTCTGATTTCTTATCTACCAATGTAAATAACGAATCAACATTTAATCTTTTATATTGCATCGCCTTGATGTTAATGGATCATATGTGGCTTGCCGTGGATGCATCTTACATGGATTTCAATGCATGTATTTTCTTTCTTTCTCATATTATGATCATAAATTACTTGAATTGATCCTACCTAACGACAAGCTCTTTAGATTATTTAGATAAAATTTATCGACCGTGCTTGGACCACAAGGACATGCCAACTTCTGATGAGCTGTGTTTTTAGTGAGAGAAACTAGAGAGAGGGAGTTTAGACCAAAACAAAGCTAGGTGCTTTCATTCATGATAACCGTTATATAACCGAATTAACAGAGAATAACATACTTTCAAACTATTGCCTGCCTAGCCTAATGGTCCCTATACTGTGACTTATTACACTTCCAGTCCTTATTACAATACTCACAAACAAACACTATTACATTTTATACAATGACCCCCTGAACTTCTAAACTATCTTTTTACACATCAATAGTCCCCTTTTCTTAACATCTTTGTCCTCAAAGATCATCCAACTGGAAATCCGGTAACCTCAATTGCAGTTCATCTCTGAATTCCCATGTAGCATCTGAATCTGGCAAATCAGTCCACTTAATCAACACTTGACCTGCAGCTCTATTGCCCCTCCTGACAACTCTTGATTCCAAAACTTTTTCAGGTTTCAAAGAGAATCTATGGCCCTTTGGAATAGGAATAGGAATGTGATGTCGTGTGGATTAGGTCTTTTTAAAGATGAGAGAAAATAAAGACCGTTCTCTCTCAACGCGGGTTCATCAAATCTTAGCTTGCGCCAAAGCTTTCACATAGACAATGAAGCTAAGTCGCACAACTAAGACCCGACTTATCGCTAGGACCGATATAAAGACCGTACCGACCCTAAGCGAGATCTTGATAAGAGAGGATTAAGTCTCAAAGTGTGTGTATTTCTACCCACAAATGGACTAATCACTACTTATGGGTTTTAAGTTCACAAGTGCATGGGTTTTTACACACCATGGGTACACTCATGATTCCTTCCCATTTATGTATTTTAAGTTCACAAGTGCATGGGTTTTTACACACCATAAGTACATTCATGAGTCCTTCCCATTTCCTATCAAGACACCCACAAGACCAAAGACTAGTTAATTAGTTATTTAGTTAACCAAACAAGACTCTAAAAGAATTTAACAAGAACACAACACCACTTTAACTAATAAAAACTATATAGATCCATGCCAAAATAAGTCTCCACCCTAGCAACACTCGAATAATCTAGCCCAACATCGGCTCTACAACTATCACACAATCAAAAGCGGGTGATGAATACATGGGGATGAGTGTGATGTGGATTAAAGAGGGTGGTTTTGATGATTTTTAGTGAACTCTCTCTTTACTCTCAATCTTCAAGCCTTTATGGAGTGGTCCCAAGCTTCAAAGGTGACTTGCAAGACCTTCAAGGTGCCAATAACTCTTCAGTCATCTTCTCAATAACATCTTTTTGGATTGATTGGTATCTATAAGGTTTCAGATTAATAGCCACCTATTCATTTTTAAGTTCAATTTTGTGATCACATTCTCTTGATGGTGGTAAGCCTTTGGGTTCTTCAAACACAAATGGATATTGACTCAGCAGGTCTTCAATTCTGTCATCCCTTACTTCTTTGGACACACTTGTGCTTTGGCCATTTTGCCCTTCTAATGATACCAACTGAATGCCATACATCTAAGATTCTACTAACTGGTTTGGGTGGCTCAACATATGTTCCATTTGTTCTATAGAACAAAGGCTCATCTTGCTATTATTATTAACCCCTTTCAACATTTTCTTCTCACCATTAACCATGAATTCAATGGTCAACTGGTTGAAATTCCAAACAATATCTCCTAATAGAGATAACCATTGGATGCCCAACACCATATCATAACTATCTAGTGGAATGACCATCACATCAGCTTCAAATCACATCCCCTGCATCATCCATTGGAATTTCTTACACATTTTTGCACAATCAATCTGATTCCCATTTGCCATTATTATTATTATTATTATTATTATTATTATTATTATTATTATTATTATTATTATTATTATTATTATTATTATTATTATTAGGTGTAGGTAATAAGTGTGGATTTGCAGCACTTATAGTTGTTGTTTTATTTCCATAACTTGTCTTTCCACCATTGCTGGAAGAAGCAAATGAATTCCAACTATTTTTCTTGAATTCTTTATTTCCAAATAAGGTTGTGTGAACCTTATCTTGCTACTTAGCCATAGCAATGGCTTCTCTCAATATTCTTGGTTTGAAAACCTTGACTAAACATCTAATCTCAGGTTTCAGGCCTCCCACAAACAGGCTAGCAATATATTCCTCAGACAATGTGACCTTAGTCATCAGCAAATCAAAAGAATTGCAGTATTCATCCAGTGAACCAGTTTGCTGCAAATTCTTGAGTTCTTCCATTGCATCTTCCCATAGGTTTTCTGAGAACCTAGTGGTAATGGATCTAACATACTCATCCCAAGGAATCAATTCAATGGGTCTGTTTGAACTTGACATATACCCTTGATGCCATTTAAAAACAACTCCCTCAAGATTAATGACTGCAAATTGGACTTTCATATTTTCAGGAGTTTTGTCAATAAAAAAGAAATGATTGCACTTATAAAACCAGCCATCAACATCATTACCGTTGAATTTGGGGAAATCCAAACGGCCAATTCTTGATAATCTTTGATCATGGTGGTTTATTTGTAGGTGATTATTATTATTATCATTATGGTTATTATTATTATTATTTTGCAATTGGAGGGATTCGAATTGCTGTTTAAGGCTATCAAACATAGTTTGCAGGTTAAGGTTCAATTGATTGATGGCTGTCCTGTTATCTTCTTGAAGGGTTTGAGTATTTTTAATGGATTGTGCATGATTCTTCAAGGTCTTTTCTAATTTGTCCATTTCTTGTTGATGAGTGTTGGCTGCCATTAATGGTGTATTACAATCAAGAAAGAATAGAAACAAGAACAAGATTAGGAAGGATCGAATCACGAATTGATCAAATCCGGAATAGGCTAATCTTCAAAGATCAACCTAAGTACATAAATGAAAAGAATGATGGAAAGGAAAGAACAGGGGAGAAAAGGTTGAAGAAAATGATCGGAAAATATCGAAGAGTGGTGATTAGTTACGATGGCGAGTGGTGGTTAGTTACGGTGGCGAGTGGTGGTTAATGGTGGTCACCGGAGCTAAGATCGAAAGAGCTTTGATACCAATTGATGAGCTGTGTTTTTAGTGAGAGAAACTAGAGAGAGAGAGAGAGAGAGTTTAGACCAAAAAAAGCTAGGTGCCTTCATTCATGATCACCGGTTATATAACCGAATTAATAGACAATAACAGAGTTTCAAACTATTGCCCGCCTAGCCTAATGGTCCCTATACTATGACTTATTACACTTTCAGTCCTTATTACAATACTCACAAACAAACACTATTACATTTTACACAATGACCCCCTGAACTTCTAAACATATCTTTTTACACATCAACTTCGTCGCTCCACCACGGCCAGCTTTGTTACAATTTTCAGTTGTTTCCTAATATAAGGGATTGATGCTCGAATTATTTGTTTCACTCTATAGATTTGATTAAGGTGACTCTCGATCCATTTGACCTAATCGACCTGGTTGACCTGTTCTTTGAACCAATTCTATAAGTTAGTCTTTTGATCCCTAAGAGGAAAAACATAGTCCATCTAAACATAGTTATTCATAAACATGTCCAAACCGCCACCCGTAAAACATAGATATATTATTTGAAATAAAGGAAAACATAGCTCAAATCAACCTTAATCTCTATAATAAACAGTGGACGGTTTTTACTTTCATGATTATGTTGATCCATTGATCCCTTGTTGATCGCAAGGCAAATTATGAAATAGATGAGACGTTTAAACAATCAACAAAAGTCAAGGTCAAACATTTAAGCATGTTTGTGCGTATCTGGTCAAGCCTATATTCACACGTTGTCAGCTCTATGTGGTTGTATCACATGTAACGTTGCGTCCTGGTCTACCTTTTTACCCAGACTTGGACAGGTATACTACTACTCCCTAGCGGTATTTACATAGTTAAACAGCAGGTAGCAAATCCACAAGCAAAAAGCTTAATGCATGAACAAGTTACAGTGTGTATTGAAGTATGGAACAGAAGAATTAATGTTACATGAATGAAGTTGATACACCAAAACCATCAAGCTTCCTTGATGATAACAAGTCAGGTGAAACCAAGAACAAAAAATAAACTATCAACAAACACATCATTAGTTGTCTGTTACCAGAAGGACGAAACTTGACTTTCTATAGCGGTTTTGACCCGTTATCTATTTAAGTCTGTTCATTAACATAACACTATGCAAGAACTCAGTTTAGACATTAAGTTTAAGGTTGATCCGACAAAAATATCTCCTCATACCTGCAAATGAACACAACGTTACAATGTGCCTAATTTTTATTTAATCCAATACAAAAAAAAAACCCTCTAAATTCTTGAAAATTTAAAGATGAATATTTGCATTACCTTAAACTAAATTGGAATGAGAAATCAATCAATCAATCTTCGTGTTCTTTTTCACTATCCGAATCTGAATCTGAAAATATGGCAAGGCGGGAAATGAGCAAGAAAAAAATAAAATTCAACTGCTGATTTTCCTAAAGACGGTATTTTAAAATAAATAAATAAAAGAATTATTACATGGAACATTAAAAAGTTCCTGTCTTGAATTATCTGACTTACCAGAACGAACATCATCGCTGAGTTTGCCTCTATCTTGAATTTGTTTGACAAGCATTCGGTACATAAGCACCCACCAATATACGTGAAGGACAAGCAAGCAGTAAAGAAGCGTGTTGAACACGTAGTAGTAAAGCGGGCCCTCCTTGATATGCTTCTCCTTATCCAAAGTCATAACTACTTCATAACTGAAATTTTCAAAAAAGAAAGATATTATATTATTGTTATAGAGTCGCGTTCAATACATAACCAGTTTTAAGTAGAGAACTGCAAGAACGGCATAAGCACATTTACTTTGTGCTTGCCAGATAAAGGGGGAAGATATAGTGCTTGTCGGATATCCAAGTGTTTATGCAGTTATCATAGTTCCCTACTTAAAATTGGAAACGAAGAGGATATTTTCTAAACGGGTGTGGATTGTCTTCTTCTAACCTTGTACTCCACAATATCCAAAATGGGTAATAAATAAGGCGAAGCACCACCCACGATATTACAAACACAACAAACGAAAAGCTTGCAAGTCCTTCCGCACCACTGTATTTAGACATCTTGCCTACTTCAAGAAACACGTCACTTGCATCATGAAGAGCTAAAATGACCGAACCAGCACGAGCAAACCTACACAAAATACATATATAAATAAATAAATAAACTCATTCTAAGTTTCTATAAAAAGACAAAAAAAAAAAAAAAAAAATACCTGCATATATAAGACATTGCAATGAGAATGGCAGTTGCAACATGATGGCCCATTGACACACCAAAATCGGATCTTCTTGTTTCCCAGAAAATCAAAGCGAAGATGGAATACGTGTAGAATCCACCCGTGTACATGTACAAACCTTTCAATTTTAACCTGGAAATGCATTAACGAAGATTATTAATTTATTTAGTTATTATTATTATTAGCTACTTATTATTATTGTTAATATTAATTGTGTAAGACAACTGAGAGCTTACTTCATTTTCTGGTCAGGCCATCTCTGGTCACCAGGACCTAACCAAAAATTGTTCGTGTTGGTAAACCATGGTTCGTTATACGTTACAGCCAAGGCTAGGACTTCTGCTGAAAGATAATAGATGCATTTCCATGCTGATTCTTTGAATTTTCTTATCTTCTTATTTCTGTCATCTGTCTCGACATCCAGCTTCTGCCGATCCTTATCAAATATTAACCACCTACCTACACGCTGCAACAGCCAACATGTGACTCGATTACGAACAAATACTTCTTTTTTATAACCATGGAGTATTTCCACTTCAAGATATTAAATACTAGGCTAGAAACCTGTATATTACACGGGCTGAATAAAGGAAATATTAATAGTTAATACTGAAGATTTATGAATTATAGAACGATATTTTAGACAAAATAGACTGCTTTTTAATTAAATTTTTTTAAACTAAGAAGGAGAATACGAAGGGGTGAAATAAGAGAAGCAGGCAAAAGAATCTTGGGCTCACAGTTTAATTAATAAGTCAACATAAACGTCAACTGTGTTTAGAAATCAGATTTATTATTGGGTAGTTATGTTGGTTAGTTTGTTAGTCACAAAGCGGATATATAACCGTCAAACCTGTCGGTATAAATACCTCATATGTATGACATTAGTTGTGTGTAATAGATATTTTTGTATCTATATTTTTTGTGTCTGTTCCACCGAGTCCCTGCACAATCTTGTGCATACTCATACCATTAAATGTTCATCCAGATTTGATCCAAGATCCCGGGGCCCTCACCAGTAACTTATAAGCATGGCCGAGTTTCGGAAGCACTCACAAAATTTGACCCATTGAACATAATCAACCTAATTTTCAGATCTTTGATGAATTTCTATTTTAACTACTTACAAGGGCATCACTTATCATTGAATGTAAAATAAAATTCCATGATGTCATCAATACAAAAAGAGGGCCACCCAATATATAGGAGACTCATGACAAAGATAATGCAATAGATACAGTGGCATGTCATCTAGGGACCACACTAATAAACCTCTTAACATATGTATACACAATAGAGAAAAACTATAATACATTAATACCCCTGCATATACAAAAACTGTCTAACATTAACTAACTTATTTCCTCAAAGGGATTCATACGCGAGTTAAAAATTTATGAAACTAATGATGAAATACATTTAGTTACATAAAGTTGTTTCGATTTATTATTTTCTAATAAATCCAGCACTAGCAAACTAATCTTGGTTCTAAAACGCGCTCCAGAAAATGGATCAGGGGCTTAAAATCAGTGTCTAAAGGAGGCTTACATGAAAAAACAACCAAAGGGATAGATAAATCATGAAAGATTGTTATTTAAAACACACGAAAAGGCGCAAGTAGGCAACTTCTGGTTGTAACTAAAGCGTATTCGGTTGTACATTGACCAAGAACACCATATGTGGTATCAAAGTTATCCTAAACATCTGGTCATAAATAAAGCTTATCATATTTACATCAAAAACACTAAATACAACAAAATCTTTAACATTTGCATATAAACTTAACCAAACTGTTTTCAAAACAAGACTACTATTATAAATCAATCTAATTTCTTCAAGATAACTAAATAATCAGCTAATTAACAAACAACTAATGATCAAATATTCAAATCACTTAATAACATAAATTCAAACCATTCATCACTCATCAGAACAAATTCTTTAAAAAAGACATATAAAATCAACAAACTGATCCAACCCCAGATGAAATATCAATCCAAAAACCAAAAAAGACAGAAAAAGATCAAAACTTTACCTCAAAAACAAATCTATCAAGAAAAAAGCGAACAGTTGGGAAAAAGATTGCAAACAGAGGAAGAGCTGTAAAATCTCCATAAGTTGGGAAAGATTCTTGTTCAAGATCAATGGAATTTAGAGTGTCAATGAAACCCATGATTGGAATCAAGAGTTGGGGTTGATTTGTGAGTCAATGAATGAATAATAATATTATTATTGTTTTGATGGATTTGCAAGTGGATTTGTGTGTAGGTGGTCAATGAACCATCACAAGAACTTATGTTTCAAATAAGTCCTTCAAGTTATTTATTTTTTGCATTTATTGCAAATTAAATGTTTTGAATAAATAAATTTGCAATTTTGATTTGATGTCAATGTACAATGATTGAATGCCACGTGTTGATGTTTTTGGAAAGTAAGATCCACATGGGAAATAATGTGTGGGATAATTTAATTAGGAGTAACGATAATATATTCTTTGATTAAAACTTAAATATTCCTATAACCTTCCCATTTGGTATTATTTTAACTAGGATAGAAACTTTTTATTTATTAGATTGTGTGTTGTGGAAACGTGAGTGATCAGATGCGAGCAGTCACAACAGTCTCATGCTCACCCCAGTTACAACAGCCGTACACTAATCCGACGCGAGCGAGCCAACGTGAACAGGCTCACAACGCGAAGAAAGGAATTTGTGTTGGATCTGTAGTCTGTGGTCACGCCGGTGCTCACCCCAACCATAACAGCCTGGTGTGACTGAATTACTTGAGAGTCACGATTCGCGACGATGCTCACCACTAAGCACAACGTACAACCTTATATAGAGTTTGTTGACCAATTAAATAGTTAATAAAAACATAAAGGAAAATAGTTGATGAAAGAAAGTAAACAATTAAGAGAGGAGAGAGAAATTATGATTTAATATAAGTATTTAATATGAGAGAGAAGTTAGAAAAAAAATAATTAAAAATATTTTTTAATAGATTTACAAACCCAATTGTAATTATTTAGTGGGGTTGTTATATTGTTGTGTGGGTTTTAGATTTACATCCCATGAGAGAGGTTAACGTACAAAGTGTAAGAAGCATTCTCAGCCATTAGATTTAGGCGGTGGCAAGATGGTAATTAACAATCCTAATCATATTTGGGTTAATCTAATCAAGGGTAAATTAGAAAAAACACGTTTAAATTTCTGTGAAATCATAACAACAGACATAATCGATGCAAAAATTTTCAACGTTTGAACCTGATTTTTCATCGTTTTCAACTCGATTAAACGTCCAGAATGATTAAACAATCAAAAACATTCGATTACAAACAAAATCAAAACGTATTTGCAAAAATAGAAAAAAAAAAAACAGAGTATGATAATTCAATCGATAAAATTAGTCGAATCATATTCAAAAAATCACTATCAACGCATGTATTATTCACAGAAACGAACGATGTTGATAATAGAAGTTTTTATAAAACGCATTTGGTTTTTTAAACACTATTTAAACTGGTTTTTTTACAAAACACACTTGGTTTTTATAAAACACACTTGGTTTTATAAAACACACTTGGTTTTGTAAAACGCACTTGGTTTTTGTAAAACGCACTTGGTTTTTGTAAAACGCATTTGGTTTTTTTATAAAACGCATTTGGTTTTTTAAACACTATTAACTGGTTTTTACAAAACACACTTGGTTTTTTATAAAACGCACTTGATTTTTGTAAAACGCACTTGGTTTTGTAAAACGCATTTAGTATAATTAAAGCACACATTTTCCTCACTTTTTTTTCCCTAATTTCCTTTGTTTTCCTCCAACAAACAAACAAATATATTCACACACAGTTGAGGTAAGGTTTTTATGGATTGGTTGTTTTTTTTTCTTTTTTTTCTTCTTTTTCCTTTTTTTTTTTTTTTGTGATTAGCCAGAGATACAGAGATGTTGGCTTGGTTGTCTTCTCCGAAGATAGAGGGAAGTGACTAGATCTGAGCCACGATTGATGTCGGGTTGAAGTCGAACAACGTGAAAGGTTTTGAAGGCGTCGGAGGTTAGAGGAGAGAGGGAGCGGTGAGGCTTTGGTCTGGCAGTCGGGTCAGGCGGCGGTGGTGGTGGTTGTGGTTGTGGTGGTTAATGAACGATTTGAAGGAATGTTACCTTTTAGGCTTTTACCCCCTTTTAAATCAACCATGATTGGGTTAGTTAGAGCTAACGAGGGTTTACACGTGTCAAGATGTGATAGCTTCTTACACTTTGTAGGTTAAGAATACCTTGTATCCTATACTTTCTCTACATCCCACTAGTTTGTCCTTTTCTATTTTCTCAAAGTTTATGGTTAAATAATATAATAATAATAATAATAATAATAATAATAATAAATATTATAAGGATTCCCTCATGGTTTTTGATTAAATAACATAATAATAATAATAATAACTATAAATACAAAAAGTTTCCCTCCCGTACGCCTATTCGTCAGCACCGTCAGGCGTGGCCTGATGACGTACAAAAGGGCAGTTGCGGTTGACGAGTAGGAGGTGAGCAATTTTTGGTTGCTCCCCTCCACACTCCTTTGCTCTTGCGGGGGTGTGGTTTAGGCCCGAGCTATTTTGACCCAACTCGTCTTAAGTAGGGTTTTTTTTTTTTTTCTTTTTCTTGCCTGTTTTTGGGTTTGGTGTTTGTGTGCATATGGGCCCTATTAAAAAGGATCGGAATGTTAAACCAGGAGGTTTGGCCCTGGCCTGAGTAGTGGTTTGAGAACATGCCCCTTTAGGCATTTCCATGAGTGCAAAGATGGTAAGTCGGGGTCTTCAAGGTTTCTACGCCTTCTTGAGCACATGCCGAATTTGCATTTCAAGACAGAAAAAAGGAGGGCGTTTTTGCAAGATGCAATCTCCCAAAACTTGGACCTTTTTATGGATGTTGGGGGCGCCCTTAGGGTTGGGGCTAAATGGATATGTGGGAGGTGCATGGTGATGCACGCTCTCAGCAAAAAATGCAACCACAGTGCGGATGACATCCTCTCCTTCTCTGTGGTTACGGGAGATGTGGAAGATTTCATTGTTGGGATCTAGAAACCTCGTCACGTGACTGTGGACATGGAACCTGGTCCTTCAGGAGGTGTGGTTGGGGATATATCCCTCTTAGAAAAGGTTCTCTCTGCCAATTCAAACTGTCAAGAGCATCCCTCTAAGTTGTCGATTGGCGTTTGTCCAGGCCTTGACAGGTGCATTACGTAAAGTGGTGGCTTCACCAGGATTCGTAGAAAGTTGGGTCAAACTGCTTTTATTGCCAAGGTGTACCCTGCGGGTGGTCAAACCGTCCACTAGGCAGGAGCGAACGTCCGGGAATAGAAAATCATTGTAGTGTAGCAGCATCCTGCAATCGCTTTCTTTGTGGAAAGACGGTTCTGGGTTTGCAGATTTGGTTCCTTCTCTCTTCGGTTGCATGGGGTGTGTTTCTTTTATCAAGCAGGAAGCAGGGGGAATCAGGCTTCTGTAAAGAGCCCCAATGTCAAACAGTGCCTTCGGAAAGTAAGGGACGGTCATTTCACTGCTGCTGTTAAGGTGTTATGTTCTAGTGGGGTTGCTCCTTTTGGGGATTCTACCATGAAAGCCCCCATTGATAAACATCTAGTGCTGCCTCCTCCGTCATTGCCCTCTAGCTCCGACATCATGCCCGCGCTTGTTGTGGATGAGGATTGTGTGCTTCGATGCCTCCGATCTTTCCCTAAAGGGACTTCCTGTGGGAGGGACGGTTTGCGGGCCCAACATATATTGGACGCCCTTAGCGGAGAGGGGTCTGTGGCTTCCACGGGGTTGCTCTCAGCTATTACTGAAGTCGTCAACTTATGGTTAGGGGGTTGTGCCCCAGTGTACTTGCTAAATTTATTGCTTCGGCCCCCTTACCCCTCTTTTGAAACCTGATAACGGGATCTGACCCATTGCAATAGGGACCATTTGGCGCAGACTGGTATCTAAAGTGGCCATGTGGAAGGTTGGTAAGGAAATGGCTAAGTATCTGGGGGACTTCCAATTTGGGGTGGGGACTCCTAATGGGGCAGAGGCGGTGCTCCACAGTGCGAACAGGTTCCTTAACTCCTTCCATGAAGACGATTCTTTAGCTATGCTCACTGTGGATTTTTCCAACGCGTTCAACATGATCGACCGCACTGCCCTTTTTCAAGAAGTTCTTCAGCATTGCCCGTCTATCTATTTGTGGGTCTAGTTCTTATATGCCCAGCCATCTAGGTTGTATGTTGGTAATGAATGTATAAGGACGATTATTGGCGATGCCACTGATGTTGCGAATGCCTTAGACATCATTCGGAATGAGGGGCCATCCCTGGGGCTTCAACTGAATATTAAGAAAACTGAGGTTTTTTGGCCGTCTTGTAATGGGGTGAAACTTAGGGACGGGCTTTTCCCCAGTGGGATTGGCAGGCCAGAGAAGGGGGTGAAGCTCCTTGGAGGGGCTGTCAGTCGGTACTCTTACTTTATACGGGAATTGGCAGGGCGAAGAGCCTCGCGTGCGGTTGATCTTATGAAACTTTTGCCCTGCCTTAGGGATCCCCAGAGTGAACTCCTCTTGCTTAGATCTTGTATGGGGGTCGTTAAACTGCTTTTTGGTTTGTGGACCTGCTAACCCGCCATGATGGATGAAGCGACATCATGTTTTGACAAGGGTATGCGGGAGACCATTGAAGACATAGTGGTATGCGGGGGTCCGTTCTTTGGTAACCTACAGTGGCGACTGGCGTCCATGTCGATGCGCTTGGGAGGATTAGGGCTCCTCTCAGCAAAGGATGTTGGGGTGTATGCTTTTGTGGCATCGTGAGTTCAGTCTTGGAATCTCCAAGACCACATCTTAAGGAATAGCGGGGTTGTTGACATGGACTTGGACTACGTGCAGGCCCTCGAAAGGATAAATGACTATCTCCCAAGTTTTGATATTGGCGGTTTTTCTAACAAGGACACCCCTCCCCAAAGCCTCAGAAAACTTTGGCGAATGCCCTTTTTGCAAAATCGCACAGAGCCTGTGTGAAGCTTTTGACCTGTCCCCCGCCAAAAGGCAGTTATTGAATGCTTGCAAAGCCCCCATGCCCAAGATTTCCTTAATGTTATCCCGATCGAAGGTTTGGGCCAAACCATGTCTGGGGTTGAATACAGGGCAATTCTTAAATATCGTTTGGTGATCCCCATGTACCATGAAGATGAAGTCTGTCCGATTTATCGTAAGGCATGCTTGGACAAATACGGGGAACACGCGGTTCACTGTAAGGAGTTGCCTGGTTTCAAATATAGGCATGACTGGGTCCGGGGCGTTCTTTGGGACATTTTAAGAAGGGCCGGGATCTCAGCCAAGAAGGAGGCTCCTGTGAATTTCCCCTCGGACCCCGCAGAAGGGAGATCCACCTTACGTCCAGCATACCTGCTTTTCTTTGGGTGGGTCCGGGGGAAACACGCCTGTGTTGACCTAACAGGTGTATCTCCCCTGGCTGGTTTGAGGGATAGTGGTTTTGTACCAGGGCAAGCGGTGCGAAAAGCGGAGGCGAAGAAAGTTGAGAAGCATGCCAAAGCATGCGAGGAGAACCAACACGTTTTCGTACCCCTGGCATTTGATACCTTTGGCTCCTTGGCACCAGAAGTCATCCGTTTCCTGACCAGAGTCCAAAGGGTTATTCATGGCAGTGTCTCGACTCCCGGGTGCATGGGTTCGTTTTTAGTAGGTTAGGGTTTGCCATCCAGAAATGGGTGGTGGCACAGCTTGTTGCTCGCCTACCCGCTATCTTGATGTATTTTTTTTACGATTATGTGTTAATAAAATTTAAAAACTATTATAGAAGAGACCTAAAAGAAAAGGGTGATAAGACACCGAAAAGTAATACGTATCCTTAAGATTTTATTTAGCATATGAGAAAAATATATTATTGCAATGAGGTGATCCAAATGAGATAGTTGTAAACATGATTACTATTAAATGGTTGAGAAAGTTTTATATACAACTTAACCTGAACATATAACCTTAACATAGAAAGAATACAAAGAAACCATAGCATGTCGTGTGGATTTCTCGTTAAAACTTGAGTGTTTTACTGACACAACTTTAGGCTTGCGGTATTTATATGTATTTAAACATTCGTCAATAAAAAATTGGTTGATGGTTCAAGTCTTGTCGGAAGCTCTTGCATGGATTACTCCCATTTTTCTCTCCCCTTCTTAGACAATGACGTTGTTTTCCCGTCTGTCATTCATGGCCATGAACATTCCTCCCTGTTTTTCCTTGCCACGCCGGTTTCTCTATCCCAACCACATCCTCAATGCCGCTCTAATGTGGAGATAACATGTGGCAACGCTATTTTCAACCACCTAGGCTAAATTCGTGGCAATGGTAATATTAAGCCGAAAATCGAGTCAATGGCAATACCCATGTCCACATGGTGCCTTCCAATTTGATTAATTACTGTTTAATTATTTGTAACAGTCAAGTATTTATTTGACCATATGAACATTTTAGATAAGGCTATGTGTTATGGAGGGACTTCGTTGGGGCTTTGTTGAAGAAAATGTGACACCACATGGCGCCATGTAAGCAACCATCATTTACCCCCCCCCCCCCTCCCCACCACCACACACACACACACACATTTGAGTAGGGCTGGCAAATCGTGTATACCTGACATTTTAAGACACGAACTTGTTAAGACACGATACATGAAACCTGACTACCTGTACACGACAAGAAAATTTTTCGTGTCTATTTTTTGATACACGAACCTGTTAATTTTTTTAACAGGTATACACGAAAAGTACCTGTTAATACCTGTTTGCGAACATGATACTAGTCGCATGTTTACGAACCTATTTAGTGAGAGAAAATTTCCAAAAGTTCACCAAAGACCTAGATAATACCTATTTGCGTACCTGTTAATGCCTGTTTACGTACCTGTTAATACCTGTTTGCGTACCTGTTAATACCTGTTTGCGAACATTATACTAATCCATTTTTGGAGTGAGAAGGGATTTAGGGTTAAAGGGTTTGGGTAAAGCTTTTTAAATATATTATTAATTTTAAATAAATTCTAAACAGGTATTAACAGGTATATGCAGGTAAACAGGTATGTTACCTGCTAAGGCACGAAAATTAACAGGTAAATTCGTGTCTATCTGTTTAGGACACGAAACCTGTTAAGGCCATACCTGTACCTGTTAAGATCGTTCAGGTTCGTGTCAGGTAATCGTGTTCGTATACAAAATTGCCGGCCCTACATTTGAGGTGGTTAGTAACCCATATTATTATAATTATAATTATAATAAGTATATTTATAGGATAGTCAATTGAATAGTAACTTTAATATTTTATTCAAACATTTTTTTTAAGGTTTAAACACTTATTTAGTAATAAATATAAATGATTTCATAATAAATCACAACTTGGTTTAGTGGTGGAGTGGTTTGTGGTGCATTTCTATTGCTTGAGGTCTCAAGTTCGATTTTTTTTTTTTTTTTTTTTTTGTGAAGGGTGATATATTTATAGGAGATTTCTTGGGTTTGGCTTTACACCATTTTTTCTTCCGCCGCCTTCACCCCTCCGATCTTGAGGTACGAGCAGTTCACGTGTCGGAACAAGAAGCGTCGCCGTCGTGGGTCAGCTGATTTTGATGTTCGTCTGCAACACCCAATCTTTAATCCAAATTCATCTACGTTCGTTTTCATTCAATATGTATCGATAACCCTATAAACCTAACCACATGTTAGTTCTTCTTCTTCTATAACCCTATATACTGAGTTCCTTTTTTTTATGTTTAGAGTGTTTTGATGCAGATCGGATACTTGATATAATGTTCAACAAAGTTTTAAATTGTAAGTGTTGGGTTCTAGGTTCAACATTTAAACTGATACCCTCGCGCATCGCGCGAGGTGTTTTCATCAATTATGATGATATATATATATATGAAATTTGTGTTTGAATTCTGCTATGAAAACCGTTAACTTGCTTGATTTATCATAGCTTCCTAATGTTTTGAATACGACAAAATTGTGCGCCTCAAATCACACTAGTTAAAGTTTATATGCAAGTTTGCCTGTAGATTTATTCCAACCATGTCATGTTACTATGTACCAAATGTTGCACATTAAATAACAAATCTTACACTTAGGAAACTTTCCCTACTTGGGTTTCAACGAAACCGGATCATATCGAAGGCTTGAAACGATTAAAAAAAATCGCTTCTTCGGTCCATTCGTTGGATCCTCTTTTCAGGTTCGTTTTCTCGAGTGAAACACATCATACCATGTAACCTTCATGTGTGAGTGAGCCCCAATGCCAGTCTATGATCACTTGACTGGTTCTCTATTCATGGTTCATAGTTAGGAGCGATTTTTAAAAAATGGTCGAATAATCCAACAAAATCTCAAAAACCCATCAGGCCCTTTCCTGTGTGATCACAGTTCGCAAACAAGGTCAACATAAATAGAAGTAAACACAACACACGGCTAGCAGGTGCAAGGATTGAGTTGATTACCTGATGTTGGCATTGGCGTTGGCGTTGGCATTGGCGTTGGTTTTGGTGTTTGCTTTGGCAGTCTCATTCCCTCAACCACTGGTCCATCGATATCAATCACAACAGCATCAGAGGTCAAAAATGTCTTTGCTACCGACGCTGCATGCTCTATACAACATCGTACCACTTTTGTCGGGTCTATAATACCAACAGCCATCAAATCTTCATACTTGTTTCTTGCAGCATTATATCCATATCTTGTATCATCACTTGATAATACCTAAAACAATTGAAAAAAAGGGGCAATTACATATATCCCCTCCAAACTTCATAAATTACATATATACCCAAGTCAAAATTTTATTTACATATTTCCCCTTCCCAAACTTCATAAATTACATATATACCCAAGTCAAAAATTTTATTAACATATTTCTCCTTTCCAAAAACTAAAAATATCAAATATACCCATTTTACTATTAAGCACCTCATATCATTACATGTTATGATGAATGTAATGATACGAGGGCTTAGTAATGATTATGTGAGAGTGTTAAAACACTTGTTTCGGTGAAATCAAGTTGTAGGATGCATGGAAACATTTTGCATTTTACATGTTTTTTGTGTTCATAACTTACTAAGTTGGAAAGATCGTATGAGATATAAGTTGTAGGATGCAAGAAATGTGTTGTATGACTTGTCGTGAATATAGTTTAGTAAAAGAATTTGGGTAAAATAATTATTTTTCAATGTATTTTTAATAGAATGGGTATATGTAATTATAGTTGAAAATAGGGGGATATATGTAATTAATCCAAAAAAAAATATATGCAAAAATGATTGAAAAAACTTGTAAATATTTCAACACTAGTTATAAGTTATAACTAGTGTGAAAAACGGTGCCTAGGCGCGCGCCTGGAACCGGCGCAGGCGATAAAAAACGAGAGCTTAAACTCATCAGGCTGATTTTCCGGCCAAATTCAGGCTAAAAGTTGCCTAAACCTCTAAAACATCCTAAATGAGCCATGAACAAGTCCTAAACAACCCTAAAACATCCTAAAGTAGCCCTAAACAAGCCTAAAACATCTCTAAAATCCCTAAAAAATGTATTTTATACTATGCGCCTAATTATAAAAAGCCCTCGTTTTTTATGCGCCTTGTGCCTAGGCTCCGGGCTCGGCCTATGTGCCTTGAGTGCGCCTAGGCGCTTTGACAACCATGGTTATAACATAAGAATCACATATTGGCATACCTTCTCTATAACAACACTACCATTGACACCAGCGTTTTTGGCAATCTGCCTTGCTGGATATTCCAACGCTCTTTTGAATATGTCGGCTCCTATCTTAACTTTCATATAGAAAAGATTAATAAATAACAGTAGCGGAATGTGAAAATTTAAAGATGTTTGTGGGATTACCTTCTGCTCTTCATTATCCAAAAGTTTTTTGATTTCGTTTATCTTCAACGACAGTCTCAAAAGACAACAGCCGCCACCAACGACAACGCCTTCCTCGATAGCAGCCTTGACCCAAAACAAAATGCAGAAGCTTTAAGATCATTAACAGAAAGTCAACAAGTTGACCATCATTATACAAAAGTCAACCTACCTTGGTTGCATTCACTGCATCTTCCATCCTTAATTGTTTATCCTTCAATTCAACTTGTGTTTGAGCTCCAACCTTAATAATAGCAATTCCTCCTGACAGCCGTGCCATACGTTCATTGAGAATTTTCTTTTGGAAGTTTTCTTCGGTGTTCTGCAAAATAGATTTGACTTTTTAAGGTCAACTCAAAACCAGCAACAAATTGAATAACCAAAGCGTGCACCTCGACGAGCCTTTGAATTTGAGTGACCCTTTTCTTGACAGCCGCTTGAGTGCTCCCATCAGTAACTATTAATGTCGAGTCTTTGGTAATTACCACCTTCGTCGCAGTTCCAAGCATATCCTCTTTGACCCTATCAAGGGTCAAGCCCGCATCATCCCTGATCACCGTCCCTACAAAACCATATCAGACATCATCCAACATATGTAGTTTAATTGCGTTTTTGCAGTGTACTAAGAGGGTGTTTGGGATTGCGTTTTGAATCTGATTTTTAGATTATTGCGTTTTGAAAACGCAGATAATTAGTTTTTAGTGTTTGGATTGCGTTTTGAAAACGCAGATAATCAGTTTTTTAGGCTACCAAAACGCAATAATCTATAAGCAGCTCCACCCCTGCTTTTCCAAAACGCATAATCTATTTTGAATAATCAATCCCAAACACCCTCTAAGTAAAATAACCATTAAGGTTGACTACCTCCGGTCAAAATAGCAATGTCGTCTAAGTAGTGGCTTTTGCGCTCACCGAAGGCTGGAGCTTTAACAGCTGCTGCCTTCAGTATCCCCTTGAGTTTATTCCTTATTATTGGCGCAAGCGCTTCCTTCTCAATATTCTCTGCAATTATCACGATCGGATGGTTCCCTTGAACCGCAATGTCCAATATTCCATATATCTCCTTCGGGTTTGTAATTATTTTGTCAACCAAAAGCAACTGCAATAAACAAATATGAAATATCCACAACTTTAAATTTATAATTAGAAATAACTTTTAACAAAATCAAGAAATCTGACCTTGCAATCTTGAAATTCCGCTTTCATGGTTCTACGATCAGTAAAATATTTAGACAGATAACCGCGATCAAACTGCATCCCCTCTACAATCTGTAGACTGTTTGCAGAACCATTTCCTTTCTCAATCGTGATAACACCGTGCCTCCCTACTCTTTGGACGGCTTCAGAGATCATGCTCCCGACTTCAGCATCATTACCTGCACTGATGGCAGCAACATTTGAAAGCTCATGATCTTCAACCTCTCTAGACATCAACTTGAGTTCTAAAACTAGTGCTGCTGCGGTTTTCTGAATCCCTCGTGATACCTGTATAGGATTAACGCCTGCTGCGATAACCTTTACACCTTCTGCAATGAGGCCATGTGCAAGCATGATGGATGTGGAGGAACCATCACCGGCTAGAGCGTTTGTTTTTGCACCAGCTTGCCTCACTAGTTTCACACCGACGTTCTCGAGAGGGTCCTCCAGTTGAATCTGAATAAAGCATTAATCTAAGACATAATATGTTAAGGATTAACTCACTGTTCCTGTTCAATCAAAGCTGAATCATATAACTTTGGGCTGCTAAAGGATCGTATTCGTGAGTTGGCGGGTCAAGTGACACGATCCCAACCCAACAATTTTACACGAACCCGAACATGACACGACACGAACCTCAAAATCGTGTCTCACACAAGGGCGAAGGATATGTCCCCCCCCCCCCCCCCCCCCCTGTTTTTTGGCGCAGTGGTATAAATTTGCAATTTTCGTAGGTAAATTGAGTCCGGCCCCGCCGATTTGCCACTACCGATCGAAAAAAATTGAGTCCAGCCCATCCCGATTCAAAAATCAAGCTTCGCCCCTGGTGACACACGTGAACCTGAACACAACACTTGTGTTCCTGGGTTGAGAGTTGAGACGAACACGCCCCATTTAGCCCGAGTTTTTTTTTTCTTTCATATTTATATTTTTATAAAATTCTAAATTTACATATTATATGTATTTTTATGAAGCAATCATGTTAATACCATGTCATTTAATTCCTAAAAATTCTAAATTTTGGCATAAAAAATAACCCAAATAGTTTTAAGTTATCACATAAAATAAAATACATTTTAAGAAAATAAAACAAAATAAATAAATAAACGGGTCAACTCGTGAACCTATCAGGTTGACACGACTACAACCCATTTATCTAAACATGTTCATGGATTCGACCCAAAACTAACCAGAACCCGTTTAGGCTAGTCCAAATGAACAACTTAACCACTAAAAAGATAGATGCAATGTCATTAAAAAAAATAATAAAGCAAGAAAATAACCTCTTTAAGAACAGTTTCACCATCATTAACAATCTTGGGAGGCCCATACTTATTCTGCAACACAACATTTCTACCTTTGGGACCTAAAGTCACTCCAATAACCTCTGCCACTTTGCTCACCCCTGCCTATACCCATTGCAAAAATGTTATTATTATTATTGCTCACAAATCCATATTAATAATAATAATAATATAGAAAAAGCATGAGACTACTGACCAGGAGCTTGGTTGTGGCTGAACCATCATGATTGAAGTGAATTTGTTTAGCCATTGATGTTATTGGATGGTTCATTGATCTTCTACTACTACTGTTGTTGTTGGGATTTATAAAAGATATTGGAGGTGTAATGGATAGAGAAGAAACCATGTTTGAATTTACTTAAAGAGTTTGTGAAGATATGAGAACAGGATAATGTATGTATGTATGTATGTATACACATACTATGTTCTGAATGATATAAAAAATATCTGTTATAAGTAGTTATTATTATTGTTTTGGCGCATTTACAAAGATTGAGGTCCTTATTGGGCCTTTGTTAAGAGGGCCCAGCCCATGTAGTAACTAACATGATGGGCCGATGGTATAACAATAACACCATACTTTTTTTACGATGATTTGTATTATTATTTGAAAGGAGTGATATAGGTGTAACAGTTTCTTATACGATACAAAGTATAATAGGTTTTTTTAATTGTAACCTTTTTATTAAAACATGATGTATTCTAGGTGATTTGTTCGATAACAAGTTCGTGTTCGAGTTGTACTAAAACTCAACGAGTTGATTCGCTAAAATTAGACCTAAAAAAATAAGTATGTAATTTAGCCAAACAAGGTATGTTTGGGTTACATGAATTGAAGTGGTTTCAAGTTAGGTTTGATACCACATGAATAAATATGCGGCTCGTGTTTGGCTCAATCAATTTTTAAAAACCAGTTCAAACCTGCCGGTATTACCAGTTGAACAGGCTATTTGAGACATCAACAGTACGATAAAGTCTGGTCTAATTAGGGTACAATTTATTTTTTGAATCGCCGAAAAATCAGGTATTAGTATTATGCACTGATGAACTGGTTTATACCCATTTTCAATTTTGAGTTTTAACGAGGATGAACTTGCTTCTCAAACACAAGGTTATTTGTTATATATGTTACTTATCTTAAGTAAATTTAGCATATTATATATACTTACTATTATATGAGAGTCGTGAGTGACTAAGAAAATTGATGTGTCAATCATAGAGGTGAGCCAACAATGTTTGGATAATGCAAATAATGATGTCATTAATCTGCTTAAAATATTCAAGAAAATATGTGGGTCATTCATTAATAAACACCTGTTAAGCTCAACAGCATCTGTTGTCCACTCAACAATGCATCAACATATGTTAGTCCAATCAAGTTGCATCATGATGGCGTATTTACAAAATTGAAGGATTGAGGGCTTACGCCCTGGAAATTTTGTAAATATGCCATCATGATGCAACTTGATTGAAAACAGATGGGGTGAACCAACTGCATTTGAACATTTTCAAAGTTACAACCCAAAATTAAAAAAAAAAAAAAACAAATTAAAGAATCAGTGATTAAACTCACTGTAAAGTACATCAACATCAAACTGTTCAAGTACTTGACGAATAAGGTAGCGAGGTTTTCTTTGATAATCACCTGTCATTATCGTCTAGGGTTTGGATGACATTGATCGAGGGTTTTGACGATTGAAGGATTGGGAGGATTGAGGGTTTTATTCTAATGTTAAAAGGGGAGATTGGGGAATTATTTATCAGCTTAAAATGAATGGTAAATTACAAATATACCCTCACGTGCCAAGCATGTGAGGGATTTAACTAAGAAAAACTAATTAACCAAGTTAGTGTAAAGGAATTGTAACAAACTATTGAAATAAAGGACAAAGACTGAAAGTAATTTTTTTAAAAGACTGATCCATAATTTTGTTCAAAATAAAGGACGGAAATTATAATTTTGTCTTTTTTTAATTGAAACAAACACTTTTAATGTTGAATTGTTAAGAGCTGGTTTATTAAGAGGCTTACAAACACCCTGTTAGACACGTATGTGTTTTTTTTTTTTTAATAAGCTCATTAAAATCAATAAAATGAATAAATTGATCATGTGAGTATAATATGAGTATGTAACTCAATTTTCAAAAACATATGAAATGACCATATTTTATAAATGAATGAACCAAACCAATCCAATTTGAGTTAAGATAAACCAATCCATAGTTTCAAGTGTGTCATTTGCATATTGGCTGGTGAGCTGCATTGAATTTGGTTCCAAATTACACCACCAACAAAAGTTAAACATCATCCATATTCTTAAAAAAAAAAAAAAAAAAACTAACATTCTTTTACATATAATAATAAAATAAGACAACCAGTATGACAAGTTAAAACAAAGTGGAGGAATCAAAAGTAGTAGACGCAACAACACTGGATCTACAGGATGACTGAACCTTAAGATGAGCTTTTGTGCAAGAAGAAACCACATCATGACCATGATCACAACCATCATCATGATGATCATGAATATCTCTCAAAAATCCTAAATCTCCTAAAGAAGTATATGTGTTATCAAGTTGAGCTTCACTAACCAACTTCTTTAGCTCCAAACTTTCTTTCTTCAACTTATCATTTTCTTGAACAACTTTTTCATGGGCCTCCAAGAACCGGTTCAGTTTAACCAAGAGCCCGTGGTTCTCGCTCCTGAGCCACGACACTTGGGCGCATAGCTCGTCAAGCTGCCTTTGTTTCCTCACCCTTGACCGCCTAGCTGACTCTCGGTTCGATATCATCCTCCTATGCTTTCTCTCATTGATGATGATATGGCCCTCATCGGTTTCGTTTGAAGTACTTGAGTTGTTACAGCTTAAAGATGGAGAGAAATTAACTATGGACATTTGAGGATGATGATGATGATGATCATACATAATTATGTTTGGATTATAAGGAGTGAAGTGTGACGGGTTTTCATTTCTAGGAATAAAGGTGTAATATTCTTCCATAATTGTTTTTGAATTTCAAGACAATTTGTTGAAGATCATGTAATAAATGGGATGTGTTTGTATGTTTGGATGGGTAGATAAATGATAACGAATGGATGGGTTTTATAGGACGGGGAGCAAAAGGAAATCATAATACGAAAGCCTAGATGTCTATTGACTTATGTTCATTTATCAAAATAAAGCAATAATAAAATATTATTATTTTCGTTATATTGTCATTTTTTTCGAAAGGTTAATTTCTTTTAAATCCTGTGGTCTGTGGGACTTGAACCCAAGACCTTCCCTAACCTAAGTGTTTAAAGGCTTTGCCTTTGCCAATGGACTACCACCCCATTGGTTCGTTATATTGTCATTTGGCAGAAACAACAAACAAATATTTAAACCTGAGTTATGTTTATCTATATATAAAGATTAATATTAATATATTGCTCGAGGGAAACAAATATAAGAGGTAGTAATCGTCACGAATGAAACAGGATAATTATATGACACAAAACTATAAGTAGGAAACCACCACCAAGGAATCTCCTCTTGGGACGGGGCGTTACCAGAAATGGTAACAGGTACTCCACTATTAGCACGGTAACATTGACGTCATCCATGCTGATAGTGGTCTCGTGAATCGTTTTTTTGGTTTTTTTAACGGGCTAGTAAAGTGGTTTTTTTTTTATTTTGATATAAAATAATAATTTTAACCGTTTGTTTAATATTGTTTAAATTAAATTAAAGCATAAAAATAAATTAAAACCTAATTAAACAAAAAAAAAACATAAAAAAGTGAAATTCATTAATAGTTAACATAAAAAATACATTAAAAGAAAAAAAAAAACTAAAGTTGGTGTAACAGTTGTCAATGGTGAAATTCGTCCTAGAATGGTGTCCAAGACGGCTAGGGTTGAAGGCCCCTTCGTTTGTGGAGTCAAAAGTCCTTAAATATGGCCAAAACCCAAATTTACGCGTGCGGGGTCAGACACTGGCGCAAGCTTGCATCGGCAAGGGAGTGGGGGCACCCTTAATAGGGCGTACATCAGGCAATTCTATCTTAGGGCGCAAGTTTGCGCCCTGGTGAAGTAGGGGGCACCCTACTCTGATGGTGGGGTGCGCCCCTGAGCAATAACTAGCTTTTCTTCGCGTTTTCATTCCCGGTTCTCTCGGGTGACTTCCAATCCTTTTTAACTTGTCCTAAAACCCTCAAATATGCCCCGCTTGATGCTTTTAAACCATACACCTGCAAATCATAAACATTCTCAAAGTAACTATGTTTCATGCAATAAATTACAAAAAAAAAACACGCATTTAACCACACTAAAACATCCACTCATCAACTAGCTTTTCTTCGCGTTTTCATTCCCGGTTCTCTCGGGTGACTTCCAATCCTTTTTAACTTGTCCTAAAACCCTCAAATATGCCCCGCTTGATGCTTTTAAACCATACACCTGCAAATCATAAACATTCTCAAAGTAACTATGTTTCATGCAATAAATTACAAAAAAAAACACGCATTTAACCACACTAAAACATCCACTCATCAACACATTTTCAACAAACTATGAAAAAATAGGTTTTTTTTTTTTTATTTGTGACCGAATTGTTTTACAACCGATTTTCAACCTTTGATTGTAATCTAATTGTCTTCTAATTTAGAGATAAAAGGTTATTAATCCATCACATTGTCCATCAGTTGCCCTAATTAACCATTAGTGACCCAGATTTGTTTTATTTTTTTTCACATTTTTTTGCCTTTTTAGCGATTGATTTGAGACCAAGTTTTATATATAACGGAACTTTGTTTTCTTTCATATTTGTTTGCAACTGATCTGCAATTAATTTATTCTTAACTTTAACTTGTTATTTTCACATTTTTGCGACCAGTCGTAAATGCCAATTTTATAGGGGACTTCCTAGTCTGGTATTTGAAGCAAGATACACACTTATAGAAATAATCCGAAGTGGACTAGCTAGCCATGCAATTATGAGTTCAAGCAAATCGCTATTGAATGGGCGGCTTTGGCCCAAGCTGGGGAGGCCATTCGGCTTGGCCCCATTTTTATTAGGGGCACAAATTATTTTATGAAATTCCTATATATATGTGTGTGTATTTTTAAAAGAAAAAAACCCATTTAACACTTAAACGTTGGCCCCAATAATAATCAATTTAAAACTTAAATATTATACTCAAAGCCCATAAAATTTATAAGCTCAATATACTTATTTAAGCTACTAAAAAAAAAAAAAAAAAAAAACAGTGTTTTTTTCTGTTTAGATTTGAACATATTTGGCACATCACAAAAATTTAGCGACCCTATAGATGTTTTAGAGCATATGAAAGAAGAATATTATTTCCCAAATGCATGCATTGCATATAGAATGTTATTCACCATTGCAATCACGATGGCATCCGAATAAAGGAGCTTTTCAAAATTAAGTTTTTGAAATCATACTTACGATCCACAGTGTCCCAAAAAAGACTTAGCGGGTTAGCGATGATAGTTATCAAGAACGAAATCATAGATTGTATAAAGTGTGAAGAGTTGATCCACCAATTTGCTAGCAAGAATAATATGAGAGCTTAATGAATCATAGGTTAGATACTAGTCTATCACGGTATGTAATTTCACTCATTCTAATACTATTATTTTGCGATTGTTATTGCTATAGTATTGATCCACGTAACATTTACTTAAATTATTTAATTCATTAAAGATTAAGGGCATATTTTTTAACGGCTTGGATAGGGCACATAAAATTTCGGGGACACCTCTGCTTTTAGCGGATGGATCAATGTAATATGTATTATAGAGATAGATATTACGGCTGTATCTCACAATATATGTTAGTTAGTTATTACCTATTATTACAAGTCTTTACGTACATAGAGTTTGTTAGAGCAGGTGACCGGTTATGTGTGTATATATAGTCTTGATAGTTCTGTATTTTCATTAACATAAAATCATAATACAAAATACTGTCTCTCTCTAAATTTTTTCTCTCTCTCTCTAATAACTATGTTTTCAATATCCATGCATACACTATTGAAGATCATGACTATTTGACTAGTCAAAATAATAATTCTAGTCAAAGTCTTCTAAGATTTGTGCTTCAAAACTTGCTCCATCTTTGTGCCCCAAGTGATCAATAATGTTGATCTTGACCATTGACCAACATTATTAATCATTGACCAAGACTAGCCTCCTTGGATTATGCCCCAAAGTTTAGTCATTTCCTCATTTTACATTTTCTTCATGTATTTATATAGGAGTTTGTTTACTCCTTGTAATGTACCAAAAATCTCAATAAGAAATATTACATCTTTCATATCCTATCTCTTTACTTCTTGTAACAAAACCACCCTACAGTTTTGAGAGTCGGTGGTTAGAAATCGAGTAGCCCTCGACTCCAGGTCTGAAATAAACCAATAAAATAAACCAAATAGAAAGTCGCTTCCGCTTGAATTTCTATATGGTATCAGAGCAGTGTTTCTAATCCTGCTCATCAAAAAAAAATCTACCTTTTCAAAAGATTTGATTAGAAAAATAATAATAATAAAAATGGGAGGATGTGACGGGCGAAAGCAAGATGGAGAAAATCGAAGACCAAGAAAAAGAAAAGTTGGGTTCAAATCTACGAGCCCACAAAAAAAAAAAAAAAAAAAAAAAAAAAAAAAAGTCGAGTTCTTTGAACTCGCGAGAAGAAAAGTCGAGTTTTTTGAACTCGCAAGAAGAAAAAAGTTGGGTTCTTTGAACCCGCAAAAAGAAAAAGTCGGGTTCCTTTGAGCTCGCGAGAAGAAAAGTCGAGTTCTTTGAACTCGCAAGAAAAAGAAAAGTCGGGTTCTTTGAACCCGCAAGAAGAAAATGTCGGGTTCTTTTGAGCCCGCGAGAAGAAAAGTCGGGTTCTTTCAACTCGCAAGAAAAAGAAAAGTCGAGTTTTTTCAAGCTCTCAAAAAGAAAAGTCGGGTTCTTAAAACGCGCTATAAAAAAGTCGGGTCCAAATATATGAGCCCGCAAAAAAAAAAAAACAAAAAAACTTCAACTTGAGGGGGAGTGTTTGAAAAAGACGAAATATTACCCGGCAAGTTGAGCGTTATTAACATACACGCTCCAACTTGAGAGGGAGTATTAAAGATCATGACTATTTGACTAGTCAAAATAATAATTCTAGTCAAAGTCTTCCAAGATTTGTGCTTCAAGACTTGCTCCATCTTTGTGCCCCAAGTGATCAATAATGTTGACCTTGACCATTGATCAAGTCTAGCCTCCTTGGATTATGCCCCAAAGTTTAGTCATTTCCTCATTTTACATTTTCTTCATGTATTTATATAGGAGTTTGTTTACTCCTTGTAATGTACCAAAAATCTCAATAAGAAATATTACATCTTTTATATCATATCTCTTTACTTCTTGTACCAAAACCACCCTACAGTTTTGAGAGTCGGTGGTTAGAAATCGAGTAGCCCTCGACTCCAGGGCTGAAATAAACCAATAAAATAAACCAAATAGAAAGTCGCTTCCGCTTGAATCTCTATATGGTATCAGAGCAGTGTTTCTAATCCTGCTCATCAAAAAAAAATCTACCTTTTCAAAAGATTTGAATAGAAAAATAATAATAATAAAAATGGGAGGATGTGACGGGCGAAAGCAAGATGGAGAAAATCGAAGACCAAGAAAAAGAAAAGTTGAGTTCAAATCTACGAGCCCACAAAAAAAAAAAAAAAATCGAGTTATTTGAACTCGCGAGAAGAAAAGTCGAGTTTTTTGAACTCGCAAGAAGAAAAAAGTTGGGTTCTTTGAACCCGCAAGAAAAAAAAGTCGGGTTCCTTTGAGCTCGCGAGAAGAAAAGTCGAGTTCTTTGAACTCACAAGAAAAAGAAAAGTCGGGTTCTTTGAACCCGCAAGAAGAAAATGTCGGGTTCTTTTGAGCCCACGAGAAGAAAAGTCGGGTTTTTTCAACTCGCAAGAAAAAGAAAAGTCGAGTTTTTCAAGCTCTCAAGAAGAAAAGTCGGGTTCTTAAAACCCGCTATAAAAAAGTCGGGTCCAAATATATGAGCCCGCAAAAAAAAAAAAAAAAAAAAAACCTTCAACTTGAGGGGGAGTGTTTGAAAAAGATGAAATATTACTCGGCAAGTTGAGCGTTATTAACATACACGCTCCAACTTGAGGGGGAGTATTGAAGATCATGACTATTTGACTAGTCAAAATAATAATTCTAGTCAAAGTCTTCCAAGATTTGTGGTTCAAGACTTGCTCCATCTTTGTGCCCCAAGTGATCAATAATGTTGACCTTGACCATTGACCAAGACTAGCCTCCTTGGATTATGTCCCAAAGTTTAGTCATTTCCTCATTTTACATTTTCTTCATGTATTTATATAGGAGTTTGTTTACTCCTTGTATTGTACCAAAAATCTCAATAAGAAATATTACCTCTTTTATATCATATCTCTTTACTTCTTGTACCAAACCACCCTACAGTTTTGAGAGTCGGTGGTTAGAAATCGAGTAGCCCTCGACTCCAGGTCTAAAATAAACCAATAAAATAAACCAAATAGAAAGTCGCTTCCGCTTGAATCTCTATATGGTATCAGAGCAGTGTTTCTAATCCTGCTCATCAAAAAAAAATCTACCTTTTCAAAAGATTTGAATAGAAAAATAATAATAATAAAAATGGGAGGATGTGACGGGCGAAAGCAAGATGGAGAAAATCGAAGACCAAGAAAAAAAAAGTTGGGTTCAAATCTACGAGCCCACAAAAAAAAAAAAAAAAAGTCGAGTTCTTTGAACTCGCGAGAAGAAAAGTCGAGTTTTTTGAACTCGCAAGAAGAAAAAAGTTGGGTTCTTTGAACCCGCAAGAAGAAAAAGTCGGGTTCCTTTGAGCTCGCGAGAAGAAAAATCGAGTTCTTTGAACTCGCAAGAAAAAGAAAAGTCGGGTTCTTTTGAGCCCACGAGAAGAAAAGTCGGGTTCTTTCAACTCGCAAGAAAAAGAAAAGTCGAGTTTTTTCAAGCTCTCAAGAAGAAAAGTCGGGTTCTTAAAACCCGCTAGAAAAAAAGTCGGGTCCAAATCTATGAGCCCGCAAAAAAAAAAAAAAAAAAAAAAAAAAAAAACACTTCAACTTGAGGGGGAGTGTTTGAAAAAGACAAAATATTACTCGGCAAGTTGGGCGTTATTAACATACACGCTCCAACTTGAGGGGGAGTATTGAAGATGATGACTATTTGACTAGTCAAAATAATAATTCTAGTCAAAGTCTTCCAAGATTTGTGCTTCAAGACTTGCTCCATCTTTGTGCCCCAAGTGATTAATAATGTTGACCTTGACCATTAACCAAGACTAGCCTCCTTGGATTATGCCCCAAAGTTTAGTCATTTCCTCATTTTACATTTTCTTCATGTATTTATATAGGAGTTTGTTTACTCCTTGTAATGTACCAAAAATCTCAATAAGAAATATTACATCTTTCATATCCTATCTCTTTACTTCTTGTACCAAAACCACCTTACAATTTTGAGAGTCGGTGGCTAGAAATCGAGTAGCTCTCGACTCCAGGGCTGAAATAAACCAATAAAATAAACTAAATAGAAAGTCGCTTCCGCTTGAATTTCTATATACACTACCATAGGGCTTGTAATCGAACGGTGTCAAGGTGATCATATCTATATATATATATATATATATATATATATATATATAGGAAAAAGATCATTTAGGAACCAAGGTACTAGTTAGGAACTTAGGAACCAATCTGAGCCATACATCTTTTAATCTTTATCTAAGGGTAGGATTGTAATTGAACAATTATGATTTATATTTTAATTAAAAAAAAAAGTTTTAAAAATGGAATGTTTATCACCATCGATGCCTTCCTAATATCACTCATAACTTCCTCCTAATATCACTCAATTGCCTTCCTCCAAAATATCAACATCACGTACGATTCATTAGACCCGGCTTCAATCGATTAAGATAAACAAGTGATGGATAATAATCATATACATGAAAACATTCAATCAGTTTCTCACGATATTGAGGATCATGATACACAATCACAACCTTTTTTGCAAAATAGTGTTGAGAATCAAGGTATTTGTGTAAAGTTTTTTTAGTTTTTTAATTTCTTTTTGTTCGCAATTAGGGTTTCAGTTTTTGCGAAACAGCAGGTTTGTATTAGACAGAGCAGTTTTTTTTTACGTACAAAAATTTTTCATACGTACAAAGTTTTGGAATTATACACCGACGTATAATTCAGATCATGTTGCGTTATAGCAGTTTTCATACGTACAAAGAGTTATACAATTATTCACTGTCGTATATTAGTTTAGTTTTTGGAATTATACACCGATGTATAATTCAGATCATGTTGCGATATAGCAGTTTTCATACGCACAAAGAGTTATACAATTTTGATACGTACACCGATGTATAATTCAGATCATGTTGAAGCGTACAGATACACTAACATTCATCTATACACTGATGTATATTAGTTTAGTGTTTTATTATACACCAGTGTATATATGCTTAAGCGCAATGATATACTAAGATGTTTTTAAGCGTACATAAACAAATAACAGTAATATACACAGGCGTATATTAATTATTTAAAATGTAATGCCTGACGTTATTGTTTACTAAAGTTCGGTTAATTAAGTTCTAATGTGCATTTGTGTAACACCCCAACCGATGGCGGAAACATCGAGGTGTCACGTAGTGACGATTGTTCAAAAGCACATGGACTAAAATGTAAATATTAATAGCAAATAACTTCCATTATTCAAAACGAAATACAAAGAGTCTTAATAGAAATCTCAAACATAGAAAATAAATGTTCAACTTTTATTTAAGCACTAGGTCCAGCCTAAGCGTGAAAGCAAGTAAGATCAAACGTCACCTGAAACATGTACAAAATAATTTGTCAACACATATAATGTATTGGTGAGTACATCCGTTTGATATATATAGTACAAAACGTTTCACAATTCTTGTGTTGTATACCGTTCGCAATTATGTAATTTAAGTAATGTCCGTTCAAAATCAACCCTAAGAAATAAGTATCAAGAATCAAGAATCAAAACATTTTTTGAGTAATATGAATCACAAGACAATGACCAAGGTCTCTCAACAGAGTCACAAGGGGTATATACCATAGTACTATTTATTGAAATGCCAGGCCCTCAAAGGTTAATGATTTTGACAAGTCATAAACACACAAATTAACATAAAGCAAACACACATGAGAATTGCTATTTTAGTAAGAAGTAATAGAAACTTGATAATAAGTACATGAGTCACCCCAAAAGTAAAATGAAAAAAAGGGGAAAGATATACTCACAGTTTCGCTAATTGTAATTTCCACGAAAGTTCGTCGTAAGGACTTAGAATTCCGAAGAACTCAACCTATATATGATAGAATACTAATGAGGAAAAATAACTTAAAAGTCTAAGGCAACCAAAATCTAAGGCATTAGGGTTTACTAGACTTGCGTAGGGAAGATGAAGTTTTTTAATAATTTGAACAATAGTTTTGAAATAGATATATCACGATTAATTAAATAAACGACTAAAACACTTATGTATCCCACACTTAAAAACATTTTCTATTTTATAGAAAAATATTCACGATAATTATTTTATGATTTATATTTAATTAAACAATTTATTATATCTAATTTAAATATAAATAGAATAAATAATACGAGATATGATCCAAAAAAAATATTTTTATAAAAAAATAATTATTTTATGATGTGAAATACTGAAAATAATATTTCCATAAATTCTTTCAATTTATTTGCATTTAATACATATTTAATGAGTTTAAATATTGTTTTAATGATTAAAAATAGTAAAAATACCAAAAATAATCATTTTCTGAGAAATTACATTTTATTTCAGTTTATTATATATAAAAATAAATCTCCAGAAAATTTGAGGTTAAAATCACTTAAAATGAATTTTTAATCATTTAATTATGATTAAGACAAATTAAATCAAGAAAAATAGGAAAATAATGTATTTTTCAGAAAATAAAAATATGATAATTTTCTTTAAGGTGTCAACATGTTTCCCCTAAATTTTCATAATTTTTGGAGTAAAAATGAATTTTCTAGGAATATTATAAGGTTTTAACTAATATGTATATAATTATTGATTAAATAAATAAAAAAAATAAATAATCAAATAAAGATGAAAAAGAAGCAAAAAAAAAATAAACATTTCAATGCTGCAGAAGAGGGGAATCGAACCTGTGTTCAGAAAGCTACACAATACCAAGTTCACCACTACACCACTTCATTGTTTTGTTATTCTTATTCAAACAAATAATATTAAAACTATTCCTACACTTCATCTTCTTCCCCAAATCATAACCCTAACCCTAGATTTCAAGACCTTTCAATTCGCAATGATTAGACCCTGAGTCAAGAGGGCTTTTAAAGAATATGATTAAAGAAGCAAAATGGCACTAAAAATTGACGCTTACAATATGTATTTTGGCCGGAAATAAGCTTCAAACTCGCGACCAAAAACCACGAATTGGAGCCTTTTTAGACGTTTTTACTTGGTGTTTTTTAGTGGGTTTTGAAGGAAATGAGCAAAGGATTCTAAAGCTACGTTTGATTTATATAATGGTCGTAGAAAAGGGCGTTTCTTCAAGCTTTTAAGTTTCCGGCGGTTACATAAAGTTTACGGTTTCAATCGAGCTAATAAACGCAAGTCTTGACGTTTTAGGTGATGGAATTGAAAGGTTTTGAAGGGAGAAACGTAACCCCATAATTATTTCAAGTTAAAACGTCCTAAAACGCATCAAACAAGACTCGCCGGAGACAAAATTCCGGCCGCCGGAAAAACGCTACAGTACCAGGGCCACGTTTTTTTTTTTTTTTTTTTTTTTTGAAACCTAACAATTTCGGTCCCTCAAGTTAATTTGGTTAGTTTAGTCCCTTGATTTCTTATAAAACTTAACCAAATATAATATTTTTAACCAAACCTTTTAAACTTTAAAATATTTTTTTTTTCTTTTATAAACTCGACATAATATTATCAAGTTTTTATCTTTTTCATCGTAAACCTTGATGTTTTCCAACATCCCTCGACTAATTTATTTAAAGTTTTATAATAAAACGTATATAAATAAGATTTAACGAATGACGCCACTTAAGTTTTATTAGAAATTTCAAAAGATCGTAATATGAGGACTAAAATGAAATTACGGTAAAATTAGAAAACACGCAAATGTTACAATTTGTTTATTGTAGGTTCCTCGTCCAGCAAAGTATACGAGTCTCCTGGTGGGACGAGATATTGGACTCCTGTTGTAGGTTCCTCGTCCAGCAAATTTATTATTTCGTATTTTTTAGTTATTAATGTTTTACACATTATACACTGATGTATAATACACATGATGCACTGGTGTAAAGTTGGTTGAATTTTATGATGTCAAACGCTTTTAAGCATGAGGATACGTAATATACTTTGATGTATATATGTTGAATTTCATATATTGTATACACTGTTAATATAATTAAATCTATAATGTACACTCATGTATACTGTTGAATTTGATGGTTCTATAGAATGTCTGTGTATAACTAGTAGGTCTATACACTGATGTATAATTGTGAAGTATAAATATACACCGACGTATATTTGTTGAATCTTATGGTATAGTACACTGTTTTTATAGTACTAGTTGGACTATACACTGATGTATAATTGTAAAAGTATGAATATACATGCAATGTGTACAATCAAAATCACAATCGCACATTATGTATAGGTATACAATGGTGTACAATCAGAATCACAATCGCACATTATGTGCAACCAACATCGGCTAAATCGCACAAACCATAACAACACATTGCATGTACAATCACATTATTATAAAAGCCCTAAAACATACCTACAACCCATTAACAATGCACCAATGTATATCATGATAATATTCAACTTCAACATCATTGTGTATGCAAGAAGAAATATACGACAGTGAATAATAGCAGAAAACACATCAAGAAAAACAAACAGTACTTTTATTATTAGGTAAACAAATACATAATAAAAAAAAATTGAACATCGTTTCAATCAAATACTAAAACCAAATTTTTTTAAAGGGCAGTGTCGTGCGTCATGATATCCCAAACGACCACAGTTGGTACAATAACGTGGATTCCTATTAATGTACTCATAAACCACATTGTAAGCTCCATTGCCAAAAAATTACATATCCTTCTCCAAACTCAAAAGCTCCGTGTCCTAGCATTAGAGCACATTCATTATGTAATTTACTTGTTGTCAACTTCACCTTGTAACCAAAACCTAAATAAAATACACACAAAACATATAGTTCACAATAGTGTATACTGAATTTAAACATGCTTTTTAATCATATAGTCAATTATATACACCAATGAATACTTAATCCATACGGTACCAATGTGCATATTTTATATACACTTGTACATTCTATATACACTAGTGTATATAAAATGTACACTGATGTATATTCTATGTGTACAGTTGAATATACACTGATGTACAAAAGTTTGGTGTATTCATTAGTGTCAAGTATATACACTGATGTATATTCTATGTGTACAATTGAATACCCCAAAACCTACGTAAAAAAAGTTTGGTGTATTCATTTGGTGTACATTTTATATACACTGGTGTATATAGAATGTACAAGGAATTTTTACATTATATACACACTGTTGTGCTCATAAAGTCTATGTTTGTATACATCAATGTATAGCTAATGCATATATTAGAAATTTTTACACTCAATATACGATGGTGTATATTAAAATTTGTACCACATTCGATGATCGTAAATTACAAACCTAGGTTGTTTTAATAGGGTTTCAGAAACCCTTTTATAAAGAAACAACAATTTTACAACCTTAATATATGGATTAAAACATAAACAATGCGATCGCCAAAACACTAAAACATAAACAATTAAACCCTTAAACGATTAATCAGATTTTTTCAAACCCAAAAAACATAAAAGTCGATTTATAAAGGAATAAAATTTTATACATAATAAGCGATCGATTAAAGGAAATAAAATTTTTTTTTGGATCTTGATACATACCTGTATAATTGTCGATCATCGTTATTATGTGCATTTCTTCCCCTTGTTTGATGTATAGAATAATCGCACAAATTATGTTAGTTGTGGTGTTTTGTCAGTTACAATGTATACTAAATAACCTATTAAAACTCAAATACAAAAAGACAACATTACCCCTTGCTTTAATTAAAAAGTTAATTAATGTTTATCATATTTACCATCATACCATTGAATATGGATGGATGGGATTTGTTCTTAAAGTTCCTAACTAAGGGTTGGTTCTCAATTGAACCCTACCCTATATATATATATATATATATATATATATATATAAAGCATGAGGGAGGGATTCCTATCAAATTTAAGTAAATACAAGATTTGATCCTTATGGTACAACAATCTAATTAAGTTCCTAAAGGGGTAAATGGTCTTTTTACATGAGTAATAAATTAATATACAATTAAATTGATTAATGAAATATTGTTAAATACACTTAAATTGATAAATTTTTAAATTAATTGATGATGAAAGTCTTTCTAATAATGACTCAATTTATTAAATAAACAATGCTACTTAATGAAAAGACTCTTTGTTTTCTTCATGTACATTTATGTACAAATTGTTTGAAAACCCTTAATATGTATTACAAGAGTGAATAAAAAATTAACTAAATAATAAAAACAGTACTTTATGGTATATAACAATATTATTAAACCATAAAGGGTGATTTGCAAATGACTCTTCGTTTCTTAACCGACCGAAAGAATTGAATGAAAGAACCGTCGAATATGAATCAATGTCAAATAATTATTAGAATAATGACCATTATTAGATGAACTCAACCCACACACTATCAATATCAAATGGTGAAAGGATAGGATCCTCTTACTCTTGTTACGTTCATTTCCGTTGTGCATATTTTCTTTCTGTTCCTGGTAAGCCTTTAATCTTTGATAAATTATCTGTCAAATATTCCTCTCATCTCTAATAGGAAACAATTATATATTTTTGTTGTATATAAAATAAATAAATTAAGGTTAAAGATAATGGGTTGTTGAGAATTTGAGAAAGAAAGTGAAGAGAGGGTGACATGATGAAACCATTTTGTGTAGGACAAAAGGGGTTTAGGTTTTTGATTTTTTCGTTGTTCTTGGTTTAGGATTTGTGGTTTAGGTTCTTCCTTGTATGCAATCTGAAAATATAAAAGAGGACAAAAGGGATAATCTTTTCATTCTAATTTGGTCTTAATACTTGCTACATAGTTCTAGATGTATGTTATGGATTTTGGTATACATAATTGCTACATGTTTCATGTTTTGTTATTTATACTATCTATAGTTTTTATTCACAGATCTAGAGTGGAATTTGGTTTTAACTTCGAAGTTATGGAAGGATTGAAAGGTTGCTGTTGTCCAAAGATCGTAAAACAAGTAATATTTTATTTAATTTGTACACTAATGTTTTGTTTTAGTCATAACCCCTTTGTTTTGTGAATTTTGAAGAAATTACTTAATAACTGTTGACAATCCTTCCCGCTGCCATTACCGCGGACCACTGCCGCTGCTTGTTACAATCACCGCATTCGCCGCCTTGATTACCTGAGGTGAAGATTTAGGGTCCGAACTCTTCTTGCAAACCGACAATCCTTCTCATCGCCATTACCGCAGACCACTGCCGCTGCTTGTTACAACCACCGCATTCGCCGCCTTGATTACTTGAGGTAAGAAGTCCGATCTTCTCTTTCTTGTTGTGTTTGCTTTCCGACGCAAAATGCACAAAAGAAACAGTTAAAACAATATAAATCGGAAAGCGGTTTAACATAGCAAAATGGTTGTCGTTTCATGTTTGCTCTTCAAATTTTTTTGGCTGAAATTGTCAAAATGTGCATGTTCATTTGTGGCCATTAACATGCCTTAATTTAAAATATACTTCTAGGTTCTTTTTATTTGATCCACTTGACTTGTTTTCTTTTTTAGCAAGATTCTCCATGAGGTTTCTACTTGTGTTCTTCATGGTCATGGTGAAATTTGATTAGAATTTTGATCTTATATATACAACTCATATATGATTTTATTTAGCATTCTAAGTGTTTAAATTATGTTCATGCCCCGTATTGTTGACTCCGCCGCAACGCGCGGGTTCCACACTAGTATTTTTAGAATGCATATTAGCACCTAAGAAAATTCCTATACACTAATTAACAAGATAACTTATTCTCTAATTCGGTAAAACCATCCTAGCATGCTTCATTATTCACAAATCAACAAAAATATCCTCATAGTGGATAACATCAATTAGTGGTGAAGATATATATTTTTATATATCTGCCTTTGACATCATGTGAAATGCACACACTTTATTAATTGATTAAACGTAACATTTTTTCTTTTAACTTAACTAATAAGTTGTGATCTTTTTATCAAATGGAAAAACTGTTCTATACCTTGGACACATGTTTATAATTACAATAATTTAGTTGAGTAATTAGTTGGAGAGCACTTTACATATAAAATAAGATAGAAAATAAGATATAAGGTCCAAAAAACTGAAAGTAGTTTCTAAACACTTACAACATGCATAGAATTGGGAAATTTAATAATCTAAATGATTGTTATACATTGGTTGTTTCAGAGATAGATTTGTACCACGAAAGTATACGTAATGGTATTGAGTTTTAGGGTTTTTTTATAGAAGTTAGTGACGTGAAGTATTTTACTTTAGCTATGGAATATTGTTGATGATATGAAGGACAAATAGAAATTAAACAGATTATTTTAAGTATCTTTAAGTAATTTATCATTGTTAATTGTGAATTTGGAATTGTACTCAAGTGGATTTTGAACGGACTAGGATTGAGATGCATTACCAGAAGTGGAATGTCAAAAGTAAATTTGGTGTGTGGCGTGTAAAAGTTTAAGATAATTACTATATAGCCGTATAGAGTCCGGTAATATTGTTGGAGTCAAGAGTTATAAATATATTTATGAAGAGTTTTTTTAATGAAATGGTTAGAACGGTAAACAAACAAACATCCACAGTATGATTTTACTCAAAATAGAGTTACTGGTGGAATACGAAGGTGGGGGTTAGAGCAAACATTTTCTCTATCCAACGGGATAGAGAATTAGAGATGTTCATTATGTTAAAACTAGCTCCTTGCCTAAAAAACAACTCGAAAGGTTTAGAGGCGCTCAGCCGGATCCAATAAGGGTTAGAGGCGGACCCAATAAGTGTGAATCGGGTCAAGCATCCCCATAAATTTTCGAAATTCGTATGTAAGTTAGACCACCATTCCGCCAAGATGAAACTTAATGTGACTTGTGAGCTGTTACTAACTAGGGCGGATTTAGAGAAGGCGCAGGGGTAACATGCGTTACCCCTCAACTTTTTGGTGTAGTGTATTTTTAATTTTTTTTAATTACGTGTTTTGTATTACGTTACCCGTGAAAATTACGTAACGTTAACTCTAAAATCTTGGTCTAGATCCGCCATTTACTAATTATGCTAATCTCTTTCTAGAGCAAACCAGCCTATCAAAATATGCCTTATATTTGTCGTTTATCTTCTTTAATACCATAAGAAACTAATATCTATAGACTATACTAAAACTAAAATCAGCTTTTAGCTTTGAAAAAACTTACCATCTTTACACCTAAAGTCAAGAAAATGTGATGATAAATTAAAAATAAAAATAAAAAATGCGCTCTTCTTAGTACCTCTAAAGATCCCTTTTAACACAAATTTTCTAAGCGTCACTAAGACCAACCGTAATGGTCTGAAGCATTTGGCGCCCCTCCCTTTTTTTCATTAGCCATCACATTTTCATGAAATTCACGCTCAAATGGAGCGCTAAATATTTCACGCCAAAAGCCAAAATCACATTTAGCTCCCCGGGGTCACATTTAGCGCCGGGGGGGGGGGGGGGGTCGGGGTCGGTGTGGGGGCGCGAATGGGGTATTTAACGCCTCTTTCACTTCTCCACTACGCATGGTCTAACAACGGTTTTCAGCTACGGACGAATGAATTCGTTGTAAACCCCTTGGTTGTAATCCATTGGTGATGCTCCGTCCTTCAGTGATAGAACTCGCCAATCATAGTCCATTGGAAACCCTCGCTACTGAACCGTCTCACCAATGATAATCAGTTCAGTACAATCGATAATAGTCCATTTTCTAGTAACTTGGGTGTGTAATAAATATTATCAAATTACATACTATATATGAGTTTAGGAGGTGCATATCCGGCTGCCCAAAGTTCACTAATTAAAAGTTCTCCATATATGATAGAGCCAAAAATAAATTTCAGTCGGCTGAAAATGATCATCTAATTGTATTTTGTTATACCATCAAATGGATTAAATCTTTTACGGGCTAGAAATAAACTAATCTTCTATCTATATATATAAAAGAAAATGCATATGCTGACGTGACGTGCAATGGAGGCCTCAACCTCCCCTTAAGAGTGCCACGTGGCACGATAAGGTGAAAGAGTTATTATTTTTTATTTTTTCGTTTTTATTAAGATTACATCAATAAAAACCCTAATATTCACCTCCCATCACCAATTAATCTCCGGCTCTCTCTCTCTATACAACCGTAAACCCCTCTCATTCCCTTCTTTGATAACACACTGAAAGAGAAAAGGATATGTTTTGGTTTCAAGAATTTGACTAATGTGGGTGATATCTAGATATCGTGTGGGCAACGACAGAAAATTATGATTGTGAAATCTGGCGGCAGTGTTGTAACCCTCGATGGCAGTGTTCTCAAAGGGAGGCGACGGCCCGACGACGATAGTGCTATTTTCTTTGAGAATCCAGTCTGTATATTTTTAATATTAATAAAAATAATATAACCAACCTCCTCCAGTCCTCCTCTGTTTTTCTTCCTTATATATAGATTCATAAGACTTTTTTTTTTAATTTTATTTTATTTAGGTGGTGATTAATAATGGCATACTACAACTCACCTTATCAAAGCCAGGGGGCATGTCACCGGGGTCCAATACAATGGCCTTGACAATCTTTATGAGGTTCTTAATCAACAAGGTAATAGAGGGTAAGTAAGTATGTATGCTGCAACTTTAATCAACACTTTATATTTATTTACTGTCATTCAATTCCAATAGGTTGACGAAATTAATCAAAATATTATTATTATGCAGGTACAGGGATATTGTGTGGACTGCTCTAAATGACTCTGGGAGAAAAGGAGTTTTTGAAGTGTATGTTCCTTCCTAAGCTAACAAATCAAACATTTAAGATCTCCTGTACATCATTAGTAGAGATGATACAATTAGGGATGAGCATTTTGTACCGAATACCGAATCGATACCGATCCCGAACCGATCCCGTACCGATCCCGTATCGAACCGAGGGTGTTCGGTATCGGTATCGGTATTCACATTTAGAGGTTTTTTGGTTTCGGTATTTTCGGTATCGGTACGGGATCGGTATGGTATCGGTATTTTAAGGTAAAATACCGATGCCATACCGGTACCGTACCGATACCAAACCGATACCGCACCGTACTGTATGTTTTCGGTATCGGTATCGGTATTGGGTTTTTGGGATTTTCCGGATCGGCTTTTTCGGGATCGGTATCGGTTGGTACCGATACCGTCCCGAGCTCATCCCTAGATACAATCATGTTTTTAAAAAAAACGACAAGCGCAAAAAGGCGAAGAGGTGCAAAAGGTCTGGGCTTTTCATTTTCATATATGAGGCACAAAGTAATTATATATATATATATATGTGTGTGTGTGTATATATATGCAATAGGTTTTTAAGGCGAGCGCATCAGGCCTAAAAATCCAGAAAAATCCTAAAAGGTGTGCCTTTTGTGCGCTTCATGTAAATTGTCGAAGCACTGAGGGAAATGGGTATTATTTTTTTTTTATAAATATGCTTCAAGGCATTATAAACCATAGTTTTTGGCGAGTTTTGACCCAATTATTTGGAGCTAATATTGTTTTTGTTCTACGTGTTAGAAATAGAACATAACATAACTGAAGATGAACCACTGTGGGATCCAACTGAACAGTAACTTTTCATCGTTTGGTAACGGAGATCATGTAATTTGTCCGAAACTGAGGCGGATTAATGCCTTCGATGCCGGCATGAATGAGCCTGCTAGGAATATAAGATGGCAGATTTGGTATGTGATCTTTAATTTAAGGCTTTAGATTATAAATAATGTTTGTGTATTCGAGCCGATGTTTGATTCCCGTTGTTTGTCTTGCAGCTATCAGCAGGAATGTTATGAATCGAAATCTGGTTCGGCGCTCTTGGACCTCATCCTTGTAAAGGTATGGTGACGTATAACATGATGTATGTGTTTTATGCGGTTCTTAGAGTTATCAACATAATATTAGTTTTGAGAATATATGTGTGTCTGTATAGGGAAGGGTTCTATGCAAAATGCTATGTTGCGAGAATACGCAAAACATAATGAATTTTTCATTTTTTCAGTACGTTGGGTATGTTTTCTTCTTTTATCAATTTTTTTAATTAAAAAAGCGGCTTTGCAGACTTTCTACTTTTAGTTTTGTTTTTGTGCAGGCCCGATATTTCTTTCAACAGTTAATATCCAAAGTCAGCTTTATGGTATGTGTAGCATGCTATTTATAGAACTTAAAGATGTAATGATATGAAGGCATTTAACAATTTCTATTACCTCAGTTGGTTGCAGCAAGTTTGTCATCGATACTTGAAGCTAGAAAACACATTGATAGACGGAACCCTGCTCCCGGATCGAAGATATGTCATTTTGATTACTCAAAGGTTAGCTACAATTTACTTCATATAGTCTAGATTTTTTTTCTGATATGTAAATTCTCTACTGCAGTCTTCTATGCTACATTCACAGCCAAAATCAACAGTTGGAACAAACTGAAATTTTTATTCCAACTTATATAATTTCAAAACTAGCTGTAACCTTTTATTTTGGTAGTGTTGCATTGCATGAATGTCCTATGGTTGAATGCTGATCCGTATAACTGAGTTTACGTTTGGTATGTCTTCTTCTTTTATCATTTTTTATCAAGTCATATTAGATTTTTCAACCCCGGGACCTTCCCGGGGTAATCAGCTAGTAATCTATATGTCAAAATCAGGACCCTTTCTTTAGCATATTCATGAATCAAAGCGCACTTATCTTTAGATGACACCACATTAGTGATCATTTAATAATCTATTATTGGTCACAATGGCTAAACTCTCTGTACCTAAAAACTACGAGAATCGAGTTGTTCTAAAAACTGGCACGTAGATTATTTTATGTTTTAAGGATAAATGAATGTGACCAACCCCAAAATCATATGTACGTGTTACATACAAAAATAATATACATAGAGATGGAATCAATTATAAATGAAAATATCGTGTGAATGATGGAATGGAATACAAAGCAGTACTTTACTAAAATTCCGTGCCGGTGGGTGAGAAGATGTGGAGTTTTAAAAGTTGGGTTAGGGCACAAGGGGCGCTTCACTGAAAGTGTTTTCACTTCACTCTGATTTCTACCAATCCTGTACTGCCACATCACTTTACTAATTTCCTTCACTGAAACACTTTTTTTTGTAGGCAAACACTCCACTAATTCACTTCACTGAAATTTTTTTTTTCTAATTTTTAAATAAATATTAATAAACATTATTAAACATACTAGTCTCATTTTTTTTCTAACTATATTTGACATATTCATATTAGTTAAAATAAAAATAATCTAATTAAAAAAAAAAGAAAAATAAGAACAAGTTAGATGCTTTTCACGACGTAAAAAAAAAACAATATTTTAATGTTATATGTTATTCCCATTCCCTATTCAACGGATGTTAAAAAAGAGAACAAATATTATAATGGTTTTTTCTCTCTATATACTCTACACACACAATATACTTATCTATACATACACTATATGTATCATCATCTTCATCTTCATGTTTTCAACACAGGTAAAAAAAAAAACTTGCAACTAAAGAACACACACACACACACAGAGAGAGAGAGAGAGAGAGAGAGAGAGAGAGAGAGAGAGAGAGAGAGAGAGAGAGAGAGAGAGAGAGAGAGAGAGAGAGAGAGAGAGAGAGAGAGAGAGAGAGAGAGAGAGAGAGAGAGAGAGAGAGAGAGAGAGAGAGAGAGAGAGAGAGAGAGAGAGAGAGAGAGAGATTAAAAGATAAAAAAAAAGGATAAAACCTTAAAATTATCACATCCACTACCAGCCCGTCAAGTAGAACCCGTAAATGGTTCACGGATCCACAACCAGCACCACTGGCGGCGATGTTACCGTGCTGGTAATGGGGTACCCGTGACCAATTCTGGTAATGCCCCATCCCCCTTATATTGTGGATAAGTTTGAAGCCAAGTTGGCGACTTCGACCATGTATAGTGGTATTTGTTTTGGGCGTTTTCTTCCACCAAAAATGCCCCCATAATGCCCTCACAACACCCAGGGCATTTTCCTTCAGAAATGGGTTGGTGCGTGATTACAAATGTCACAACCCGGCCACAAGGGGCCTGGACGAAATAACAGATTGGTACAACATTCACGCAAATGCAAGCAACAGCGAAAGCGATATAAAAATAACTAACTTTATTAATATAATTTATTTACATAATACAATTCCTTTAACTAAAACTAGTCCCTGATCGTACTTGGGCGGTAATATCTATGGTTACCCGATCGTCTTCTGGTTCGTCCACTGGTTGTGACTCCGAGTTGCAATCATACGTTCTTCATATCTCCGAAGCCAGTACCTGAACACATGCTTAAAATGGTTTGGGTCAACAATAATGTTGGTGAGTTCGTGTGTTTAGCTACATAGGCGCCCAAAATAGTTTATCAAGACAGTTTCCGTTATTCAAACAAGTTTAACAGTTTCAAACACGCTTATCTGGTTATGGTGTTACAATTCTACAAGCTGGCCACTCAACCCTTGGCACCTAGCCCATGCCTAACCATGTCTAGATGTATCAACACAAACTATACCCGTTATCGTCATAGTTCTCAACTTATGTCCTGCCCTATAGGTTCCCCAATGGCAAAATATATGCCGTAACGACCCGTCGGTCTCAGTAGGGGTTTCCGGGTCTAGGCCGGAACACTGTGTGTGGGGGATTCCCCAGGTAGTACTACCCATATATTAAGTCGGCTCTATCCTAGAGTTAATGAGTGCCTGGTTCAGTATGCATAACAAGCAAGCAGGTAATCACGCTCTTTAAAACTAACACCCATAACAATGTACAAAACAGTTTAGAAGCATGCGTCACCCCAAAACATTTGTAAAAGTAAAAAGAGGGGAGTTCACGAAACTCACCTGGTAGCATAGCTTAATTATAAAAACTGATGCATGGTATCGAATCCCGACATCCTCCTGGTTGGGCCCTAGGTAGACACACATTATTATTAGTACTTGGTTTCATTCGTCATGGTTGCGCGTGGGGACGAGCTCGAGCGTATGGTTTCTAATATACCATTTGGTTCTAGTCGTTCAAGGTTTAATATATATTCACTCGTGTCAATGGTTCTATGTTTCATTCCAAATTATGGTTGTCGAGTCCAAGTATCATTACTAGTATCCGCTTAAATATGTATCATAACTTAATATCGCTTATATTATCTATGTTTCCCTTCCTTTTATTCGTCTAATGTCTATGTCCAAATCTTAGTCGTCGAGTTCATATTCTAAGGTTTAGACGACTAGTTAAGCATCCGAGTTTATATAATAGCATTCTATTGTTATTATGTCTATTTCCAATATTGAGTTCATATATTATAACTCTTTATACCTTGCTTCTTATCCAACTTATCCAATTCGTGCCCAAGTTTCATTATCCGCAAACTAAGGTCTAAATGGTGAGTCTAAGTTTTATGTACAATCTTATATATTTACCAATCTTATACTTTAAGCGTATATACGCTCGAGTTATGCTTTAGTATCCGGTTATGTCGAGTCTAATATTCTCCAATGTATATAGTTCGTATCTAGTTCAACGTCAGAGTTTATATCATATCATCCTATTGCTATTAAGCCTATCTCCAATATCAAGTTCAAGATGTCCAAGTCCCTAATTATAGTACCACACATATATTCGTCATCATGTTCGGTTTTTAGATTCACACATAAACGCCTTGTTTATTATTATTTCTAATATTTATTTGGCTAACTATTATTTACAACTAGTAACAAAACGTGAAAAATTTTTAGGGTCTGAACCGGGTTGATACAACAAAAACGCTTGGGTGGGGTTTGAATGGGCTTAAAGATTGACCTTCCAGGTGGATGTTATTGATTTGTGAGAGGGGCTTGAAGAACAAGTCCCATTACACATGGTCTTATAAAATTCCATTGTTGCCGATTGGTGCGAGATCGTTATTGATTAGCTCAGTTCCCGGGGCATTGGGTATTTATTTTATCTCTCTTTTGTGGTTCCGGTTGACGTTCTTAGCTAGTGTTCTAGAACGAGAGCGAGATTTTTTTGGGGGTGGCGATGATTTGAATTGCAAAATTCATTGGGTTAAGTGGAAATTGATTTTGACTATAATCGTAAACGAACAAAGCATTTTATGAATAGTTCATGAACTTTTCCTTGTACGATAACTACGCACTCTCTATCTATCTGTATATATAAACATGAAATTTAATTAGGGTGTGCACAAAAATCTGAGTCTAAAATCGTATCCGAGTCATCCAAAATTCCGAATCTGAATTATCCTAAAATTTTGGATGTCTAAATCTCGGATATCCAAATTTTTTTTGGATAATTTGAATTCAGATAGTGATTTGAAGATTTTTGGATATCCGAATTATTAAAGAATATCTGAAATTCGGATATCCGAATTTTCTAATATCTAATTTGAGTTTTTATTGATAAATCGCGTTCGTGAACTTAAAAAAATTAATATTAGGATATGCTTATTGTTTTTTTTTTTTTTTTTTTTTTTTGGGGGGGGGGGGGGACATTCAAAATGCCTTTTATTCGTAACGGAATTGCTTCAAAATATGCTCTTTTTTTTGTATTGTGGGTTATATGAATGACATTACCTTGGCGAACCTGGTTTGAGGTAGGGTGGATTTTTCCTTAGGGGTTCCCATCTTGGGGGAGGTCACAAGTTCGATCCATACACACCACAAAAAAATTCCTCGTAACGGTTTGAGCTTAGGCAAGGAGGACACCGGTGTGTGGGTAGGGATTCGAGCTTGGGACCAATAAGTTAAGGTTGTATAAGGATTTCCATTGATCTAAACCTTTCAAAAAAAAAAAAAAAAAAAAAACAAACCTTGGCAAACCTAAATGATCCAGACTGAGCAATACTACTAGTATTGGTACTAATTAATATTTGTTGTAATTGTTTTTTATTAATGTAAAGCATGTATCAGTATCTTGTTCAACATACCAAGACTTTATTTTTATTTATTTATTTGATTTTTGGGTAATCTCTTTTGGTTTCTATAACGAGTGTCGGTATCGAAATGGTACAGACCGAATTCTCGGCGCGTAGCGTAGGCGAATCTCACTAGTACACGATTAAATAATAAGAATTCATCTAAACACCATTAACTTATTTCAAACATCAAGTTTGTTACGTGTTTGCTAAGATAATGAATTTATATTATTTGGTGCATGGTTACTTGATCGTGTATTTGTATCTAAGCTTATGTTTGTGTGGTGGAGTGAGACCAAATCAAGACTTAAATATGAACAATAATTAACAATAAAAAATACAATAAGATAATAATCATATTATTTAATTACTACTTTTTAAGTTGCAAGTTTAGCATAACATCGATGTTTTTATATATATCTAATCAAAACACGCTTGTTAAAAGTCTAGTCTAGAATGATAACCACTCTCTTGCTTTTAATATTAACCAATGGCAAAGAAAAGGGAGTTGACATTAAGGTTTACATGTGCTAATTTGTCTTACTATATATATATATATAATCCTTGAAGATTAGATAGATGATTGAGTCTTCAACTAATTGAAGCCACAAACATCCAATCTAAATGTTGTTGTAAAGTGTAGTGCGTGTACCTATCGTATCTTTTAATTAAACCTCAATCTAAAAGTAGTATATTGCTTAATAGTTTCTCCATTAGCGACAAAACATTATGGATGATTTATAGTATAGAAAGTATGAATGATTACGACTACCGAGTTTTGGTGAGGTTTGCTTTCACCAGATTATTATTATTATAAAAGATAATCGATTCGTTCTTGACAAGGGGAAGTCGAGTGTGTCTATATATGTATACATGTTGACTTTAGGTGTGTGACATGACAACATGCATATTGTTTCAACAAAATAGAGGTATTTAAACTTGAGACATTTTTAAGTCAAGAAAATGATTTTGTTGTAGTGTCTTTTTCTTTATGATGAGCCTTAGATTTTTACAATATAAATATATATATTTAACAAGGGTATTTAGAACTTGGAAGGATTTAAGTTGTGATATGTGGTTACAACTTACAATAAAAATATATACCTTTTCTATATTTTTATACATGCTGGTTTTAGTCATAGTTTGGTAACTGAAATACAATTAATCAATTATAAAACATATCCAGTTTTTCCCACATTTGAATGGCAGTTTTGCGCATAAGTTAACTCTGAAAAATACGCCACAATCTTCACTACTTCTAGATAGGCAGTTGCTAAGGCTAAATCGATAGCATACACCTTTTTTTGGCATAGATGACCCAGTAACCCACACGACACAATTTTTTTTGAACGACCAACAAATCATTTCCGAGCACTCTTGAAGTACTCATTGAACAAAGGAGTACTCCGAGATTAACCCGGGTCCACTAGTAATTTCACACCAGTTCCTGGGGAAAACACGTCGCCTGAAGGCCCACTGCGGCAAAACCCAGCCCACCAGCGGCATTTTGGTGCCGGTAGGACTCGAACTCACCACCTCCCATAAGGAAAGCAAGGAGCCAAGGAGGGTGCCACTCCACCATAAGGGGATTGGCCCCACACGACACAATTCAATTAAAAATCCTCTAATTAGGGTGTGGCAAGTGGGCGTGGGGCACCCACTCAAGCCACAAACACCATCCCCTCAGTGGACGTTGCCCTTTTGGCTTGGGTTTTTTCACGAGCTTGGGATGTGTCTATTACAATTGTGATTAGCCGATTTAAAATAAAAATAAAAATTATACACACAAACTTATTCAAAACCCAAGCCCCAAACTCAAGCCCCTCCACTCCCCAAACAAAGCCCTTTCAAACCCAAACCCCTCCACTGCCACGTAGGGATGAGCAAATGGTACTCGGTACCGAACCAGTACTGTACCGGTACCGAATTCCCAGTACCGAATCAATTTCAGTACCACTTCCGGTACCCACATTTTTTGTTTTTCAGTACCGGTACCGGTATTTACCGATTTTTACATTCAAATACCGGTGCCGTACCGGTACCCATTTTTGAGGAATTTCGGTACCGGTACTATGCTCATCCCTACTTCCACGTGTCAACTTATGCCCCCAACCCACACCCCTCCGCTCCCATCAGTCTCAGAAAGCTTTTGTGTATTGAGAAGTTTTACCCCACACATTAGAAGTTTTTGAAAAGGAAACGCATTGTAGTTTCTTATTAGTCCACATACTCCCATGGCCCTATAACTCCACCACTCATTTTCTTATTTTTTTTTCTATTTTGATTTTGTTACTTTTTAGCCCTGTAGTTTTTATCTTTATAAGTTTACCCCCAATATTTTTATATTTTCACCTTTGATCCCCTATATTTTTTATCTTTTACAAATTTTTGGTTTTACGTTTTGGACTAAATTTGCAAGCTAACATGTCGCAACGTGCGTATGTGGTTCAACGTCTTTACGTTTGTTTTTCCTGTTTAATAGCCCCATCGCAACTCGCACGTCCTAGACCTATGTGGTTATTTTTTCTAGGTTTTATGTGTCCGTCTAATTTGTGCGCATTAATACGCTAGAAAAGGCGTGTGTGGTTAAACATTTTAGAGTAGACTCATAGTGGACTAATTCATAAATTGAATCAAATAATTGTTTTATTTCAAAGAGTCTAACTCTTTCACTTTAAGGCCCTAAGATAATAAAGAATGATTAGATATTTTTTCTAAACAAAACCTAATGGCTAGATAAAATTGGCAAAATAAAAGAATTTTATACCAATGCAAAATCCATTTGATGTACATAGTTTAGATGTTTGAAAAGGATTAAAGACTTCATGGCTTTATAAAGTAGTAATTAAGTTTTATTATTACGGTGTTTGGCAAATAATGATTAATATTTAAGATTGGACCAGGATGAGGTCTAACCTATTAGGCCTAATGCATATGACGGGAAAAAAACTATCACCAAAGTGTCCCTCCCGCAACGTGCGTTGGACGACATCTAGTATATAATCAATTTCAAATATGAATAAAAGTGAGAGATAAACAAACGGTAGCCGAACCCTAGTCAGATCACTGATCACCCGAAACAATAAACTAGCAAAACATAAAAGTTTGAAGAAACATATTTCTTAACTATTGTCCCCATTGAAAGGCTTATACAACACATGTCTGCAAGGGAGTATCAGGATATCCTTAAATATCAGCTTATGATTCTCCTTTTTCCTGTGAATGAGCCTTGCTTTGTTTGTAAAAAGGCTTGTTTAGATAAATTGGTGAGAATACGGTCCACTGTAAGGAGTTAGCGGAATTCAAATACCAGCACGAATGGGTTAAGGATGTCCTATGGGACGTGCTTAGGCAAGCTGGGATCTCCACTAGGACAGAGGCTCTTGTGAACTTCTTGACTGAGAAACCTGGTTTGTGCTGGGGTATCTCCCCTGGTAGGACTTTGAGAAACTTGGTTTGTGCAGGGGCAAAGCGGTTTTGAAGGCAAAGTCCAAGAAGGTTGCTAAGCACGAAACAACTTGTTTTGAGAATCAACATGTGTGCACTTTGCCTTCGATATGTTTGGATCTCTCGCCCCAAGGCAATTCGTTTTATGAATCAAGTGCAAAAGTTCTTTCACAGTAATTCCCCGACTTCAAGGAACCAATGGTTTATTTTTAGCAGGATAGGTTTTGCAATCCAAAACCTATTATTCTTCTCTAATTTGTTATGGTTCCCTATTAATATTTAATACAAAAAAAAATATTATCTAACTTCGAGCATTCACAACTCGTCCCTCATTTTTTTTGAGGGTGTCCTCCAAATTATATGGGGTGGGTATGAGGGGTTGTGAGTAAAGAAAAATGGAGAATCTACGTTGATCGGTATAATTGGGGTTATTTGGGAATATTTTGGGAAAAACAGGAAACTGTATTTATTTTTTAATATTTATTGAAAGTGGTTGTGAGTGGAGGAGAGAGAAACTGTAATGATTTTTAATATAATATATGGTTGTGTTTAGTTGTGAGAAAATGAGGAATGGGGAACGGGCTGTGAATGCTCTTCCAGATCTCCATATTAAAATCTATGCAAATGGATAGGCATATGGCAAGTAAACAAGTTTTGGTTTTCCTCTTGGCCTCTTTCGTTCCTTGTGCAAATAGAATGCGCCGACTCGGACTAGTTTTACAAGATTATGAATCACTTTCGAGTTTGGACCCATTTTGGTCCTTCGGTCTTTCCGGATTGGACCAAGATCGATTGTTTATTGGGCTAAAATCATGGCTAGAAGATGCTGGCTGCAATCGTGGGCTAGGGACTATGGGGCTTGAACCCATCCAAGTCTTTTGGGTTAAGGACCGCATCTTCAAAACTTTGTTTTATTTTTCCGGAGTGTTGAATATCGTGAAGATGCTTAAGTTGATTTCTGGTATACTTAACTAGTTTTTATCCCGGAGCGTCCCAGGGTTGAAAAATATAACAATTCTAATAATACTAATACTAATAGTAATAATTAGTACTCTTGTAATTAAATAAATAAAAAAATAACCTTGCTATAAGGTGACACCATGTGTTGCAGTGTTGTGCGATTCTTTCTCCTAACTTCTCTTGATGAAGTATACCTATGCATCTTTAAAAGAGTAAAATTCTAATGAAAGCATGGCGATTGGGTTGAATTTCAACATCGTAGATAAGAACCTGGTTTAAAAGAAAAAACATTATTAATGAATAACCTGAACACTTTGTGTTTTTTTTCCTGTATGAACGAAACCCACAAAAAATAGTCGTTTTTTTTCTCCGTTTTTTATATAGCACTATGGTACTCGTTGTAAAGATAATAAAACGCTCGTTAATTTGGTGTAATTTTTTTCTTTAAAAAATCTCGTATATAAAAGATATTAACGTTTAAAAATTATGGGAGGAAACATAAGAGAGAGAAATTTAAATTTGTTTTTTTCTAAAATAACTCAATTTAAATTTAGTAGATTAAGTTTTATATAATTTTTTTTATTTGACACATGGCACACTCAAGGAAGAGACTGCCTCCTTGAATGCCATGTCATTAAAATGACTTTCTTAGGCCTTCATTGAATGACAACTCATCAATCTTCAATTCTTTTATTATAAGTTATAGATTTAGTTTATATTTTTTTGGGATAGACAAATCCATTACAATATGTTCTAAATTTGACCGGTTACAATTAAAATCAGATAACAACATTTTCGAGAAATAGAACGTGATGATGATGATATAGGAGCGAAAATTACAAATGAAAATAAAATAAACCTTAATCGTGCTAATAATTTTGGTAATAACGATGAAAATATTTTCTTCAAAAAAAACGACTCAACTGGAAAAAAAGAACTTCCATCTCTGTAGCGTACTCAAGCAACCAGAACAAAGGTTAATAGTGTTTAAAAGAACGAAATAAACAATACAATTATACAAAGTATTCGAATCATTATTTACAATAAAACTCGGTGTATTATATGGGTTGAATAAATGTAATTTTAAATATTAAATAATAAAAAAGTTACATATTTAAAAACTCGTATATTGCACGGGTTGAATAAATATGTATATTATACGTGTTGAATAAAATATAGTGTAGTCGGTTAACATAAACAAACACCAATATGCGTTTTTGAAAAAAAATGAACTATGATGTAGTATTTATTTACTATAATATTTACTTTGATTTTATTTAATATTAGGTCAGATGTTAGGGTCTGTTTGGTATGGGGTAATGGAATGGATGAAGGAATGGAATGGACGAGGTAATGGAATGTACAAGGTAATTGAATGGATCATTACGATTCCATGTCTTGTTTGGTTGTCATGTGGGAATGAAACAAAACATTACTTTGTGTTGTTGGATAGGCAGGAAAAGACGAAGAAATAAAATCGGTGGTTAGTGGTGGTGGTGGTCAGTGGCAGTGATAGTGGGTGGTGATATATGGCGGTAGCGGCGGTGGTTGGCGGCGGTGGCGGCGGCGGTGGCGACGGTGGAAGGTGGAGGTGGATAGCCGTGATGGTGGGTGGGCGACGATGGTGAGTAATGGTGGTGGTTGGTGGTGGTGGTGTGTGGCGGTGGCGGTGGCGTAAAGTGGATGGCGATGGTGGATGGTGACGACGACGGTGATGGGTGGCGGAAATGGTGGCGATTGGTAGAGGTGGATGGCGGTGATGGTGGGTGGGTGACGATGGCGAGTAGTGGCGGTGGTGGGTGGTGGTGATGGAAGGTGGTGGTGTGTGACGGTGGGTTGTGTTGGATGACGGAGGTGGTAGGTGGGTGACATTGATTGGTGGCGGCAGTGGTGGTGGGTTGGTGAAGGTGGCGGTGGTGGTTGGTGGCGGCGGGACGGTGGTGGGTGGTGGCGACAACGGTGGTGGGTAGTGACAATGGTGGTGGGTTATGGTGTTGTTAGTAAAGGGTGAATGAGGGATGGAATGGAAAAAAAACATGGGGGGTGGATGGAATGGTTTTGAGGGAATGGAATGCCTTGTGGAATGGGTGATTCCATTCCTTTAACCAACCAAACACACTATTTTTCATTACCTTGTAAGGATCCATTCCATTCCCCCTTCCATTCCATCATACCAAACGCTACCTTATAGTTTGTTATTTGTTATTAGATTAGAAAATTAAATATTACACGAAGGCCAGGGGAACGAAAGCATGCTGATTATCCTTACTGCCCGTGCCAAAAACCGCACCGCTTCCGGTGCCAAGGAACCGAACATGTCGAAGGCCAGGGGATCGAAAGCATGCTGATTATCCTCACATGCTTTAGCGTGCTTTTCCACTTTCTTGGATTCAGCTCTCATGACCACTTGCCAGACCACAAACCCAGTATCTCGAAGCCCAACAAGGGGGACACCCCGGTAAGATCAACGCATGCATGTTTCCCACCTTCCTATCCAAACACTAAGACGTCTGTTAGGCGCAAGGTGGACCTACCCTCCGCGGGGTCTGTGAGAAAATTAATTGGCGCCTCTTTTCTCGCAGAGACCCCCGCTTTTCTAAGGATGTCCGCCAAGGCGTCCCGGACAAAATCATGCCGATATTTAAATCCGAGCAATTCCTTACAATGTAACGCATGTTCCCCATACTTATCAAGGCATGCTTTGCGGCAAACCAGGCAATTTTCGTTATTGGGGAAAATGGGTATCATCAACCGGTATTTAAGGATTGCCCTGTACTCCACTGCCGACATTTGTTGCCCCAAACCTTCGATAGGTAAGACAGTAAGGAAGTCCTGGGCGTGAGGCTTTTGCAAGCATTCTAAGAGGGTGTTTGGGATTACGTTTTGAATCTGATTTTTAGATTATTGCGTTTTGATAACGCAGATAATCAGTTTTTAGTGTTTGGGATTGCGTTTTTAAAAACGCAGATAATCAGTTTTTTAGGCTATCAAAACGCAATAACCTATAAGCAGCTCCACCCATGCTTTTCCAAAACGTGTAATCTGTTTTGAATAATCAATCCCAAACACCCCCTAAAACGGCCTTCTGATGCATGCACAGACGGAAATCCTCCGAACTTTGTGTTATGGGGGACGGGGCGCCACCCACGCTGGTAGTAGTCCCGTGAACCGTTTTGCTGGTTATATTTACCATGCTGTTACCGGTTGGTTTGTTGGTTTTTATAAAATGCAAAATTTTCAATTTACCCCGTGTGTTTTAGTGTTTTTAATTTTACCGTTTGTTTCATATGTTTACCGTTTAAATAAATCAAAAACATAAATAAAAGACATTTCATTAAAACATAAAAATTAAAAATACATAAAACAAAGAAAAAAAAAACTTAAGGTTGGCGCAACAAGCGCCATGCCTCAACATTGTCGAATTGTTGGCCGTAAAGAGCCTCATACTCATAGTTTGTGAAGCCGGTAGCCAACTCGTCATCGAGGTCCGGATCGTCCCTCACCGTTTGCTCGTAGAGGGTAGTCCACCTCGCACACTTGATATTGAGATCCTCCCACTTGAATTGGAGGTCTCCGATGGTCTTGATGGTGTTGGTGCCCACGTGTTGGATGAAGTCGCCCAAAACACGTGTTGGTCCCCCCGTAGTTCTTGAATTTCGAGGTCGTTTGTGGCGTCCTTGTGGCAAAACCACAAGGGTCATTTCTTCCTCTTCGGTCCACGGATTCATTTTTTGTGTGTTTGGTTTTTTAAACCGTGGTAAGTTGTGGCTTTTAACCCCACGGTTTGATCACTTTATGTACAACGACGGTAGCACTGTTAAATTTAATTCACTGACCGTTTAGTTGAGTCAATTCAAATTAGTCGACGGTTTCCAAGATAAAAAATTAAATTTGGCTGACCGTTTGGTGGGACGGTTGAAATAGTAGAAATAAATGTAAAAAACCGTGTAAAATGTAAAAAATAAAAAGTTTGGGTATTTAAATAGAAATAAATAAAAGAATCAGTGGAGTGCTGTCTACAAAAACGTGTTTCAATGAAGTAAATCAGTAAAGTGATGTGCCAAAACATGATTGGTTAAAATCAGTTAAGTGAAAAAAAGAATTACTGAGCACCTCTTTCACCCTTAAAATTTTAAGAATCAAATTTCAAAAATCTTTTGAATACGGTGTAAAAAGAAGTTAGAAAGAGTAAGAAGCATCTTTTAATAATTACAAGGATAGCCTAGTTGGTTGAGGGCCTAAAGTTTTCTATGGGATGCTTGGGTTTAATTCTCACTAGCTACATTTGGAGGACATTGGTGGATGGGAAATGAGGGATGACCCGGCCATTGGCTTGGGTTCGAGTCCTGATCCCGACCGGTTTTACCGACTATTTCACCGTCGTGCCTTTGGGCGGGTGAGTGGTCGGGTTTTCCCGGGAATTGGTGGCAATTGGTGGCCTGGGTACTCTCGAGTACCTGATTCGCCAAAAGGGTGCCCGATAGTGCTCGGAATTGATTTGTTGACCGTTCAAAAAAAAAAAAAAAAACAAGGATGAGCATATGATGCATATCGGTATGGCCAAAAGTGCCTAAAAGAGTTAGAAACAATCATTTGGCAAAATCTCATGATGGTGTTCTCCTATTTATTATCCTCAAGTTCCAAAAAAATAAAAAGTAAGTAAAAAAGAAGAGTAGTTTGCAACTTTGCATCTCTAGGAGTCTAGGTGTTATTCAAGCTTCTTGATTTGAATGGCCTCATTTGCATGATTGCATAACATGTTCCACCCCTGTCACATTTGTTAAAAATACAATTTTGATTATATGTTATTTTATCAGAAAACAAAGTTTAAGAATATTCTTTCTTTGATTTTTTTTTCCTTCTCTAGTTTATACCTAAGAAGCCTTTAAAACGTTTTAATTTAATTTTTTTTTAAATAAAAGTCGAATTTTTCATTAAAAATAAAGGATAAATTACATAAGGACAGTAGGTAGGCGGGCAACAAGCTGCGCCGCCACCCATTTCTAAATATAAAATCCTAATCTGCTAAAAACAAACTCCCGCCCTTGAGGAGTGGAAAAATTGTTGTGTACTACCCGCTGAACCTGGGCCAAAAACTGCACCGCTTCCGGTGTCAAAGAACCGAAAGTTAAGAGTGTATATTTATGAGAAAGTATACTATAAAAAGAACCTTAACATAAAAAAGGTAAGAAAAATTTTGGGCTTTTGATCAAAATAAATTAATGGATGGGATTAAAATGAGAAAAGTATACGTTGAATTTCTAAAAGAGAAGGAGAATGACAAAACCCACAATTGTTGAGTTCCACTCCCATTTTTTAAACGTCCATAACTTTTTCATACGACATTATTTTTCTAAAAAAATATAACATAAAAAAGAAGTTTTTTATCCTCTTTCATTTGCATACCCTATTGCTATATTTAAAAAAAAATTGTTGGGTTGATAACTTGCGTTTTATCATGATACAATTTGTGTTTTTTTGTCAGATATAACTAACATATTTTTATCAGGTATAACTTGCGTTTAATCATATATAACTTGTGTTTTATCATGTATAACTTGCGTTTTTTTTCAGATATAACTTGCATTTTTTTTATCATGTATAACTTGAGTTTTATCAGGTACAACTTGCGCTTTGTCGAACTTGGGTCTTTGAGTTGTTAAACGAAGAAAGAAAGCAGCTGGTGTAAATGACCAGTTGGTTGATTATCTGACCTGGAAAATTATAAACTAATTCGATTAATACCCAACCTAGACTTGTGCCAATAATCACACAAATAACCCATCATAACAATGATCAATCCAAGATTTGTCTTAGCGGTTTTAAAACCTAAACCTAATCGACTAATCTGGTGGAAATAATTGGATTATAACACACCAGTAGTGAGGAAAAAGTGAAGAACATAGCACGAGCAAACAGGTAACGCAAGCTATCAACCCAACAATTTTTTTTTTTTAAAATAAGGCAAATGGCAATAGGGTATGCAAATGAAAGAGGATAAAAAGCTTGTTTTTGCGGTGTATTTTTTTAAATAATGTCGTATGAAAAAAGTTATTAACGTTTAAAAAATGAGGGTGAATCTTGAAAAAGTCAACAATTATGGTGATGGACAATAATACCCTTTTTTGTTAGGGACATGTGTCAGCCTCTTGTTCCTTTTTACCCTTCTCACGTTAAGCTCTTTTTTACGTTAGCCCCTCCCTATATTTATACTTCAAATCTCTCAGGCTGGCAATGTAATTATTTGTTTTTCGTCAACTAATATTGTTGAGTGTTTGAAGAACAGCAAAAACACACACTTAAGGGTTGTTTGGTAGTCTTTAATGATTATATTAAGAGTTTATATCTGAATCAGTTAGCATTAAGTGTGTTTGATTCACTAGAAGGGAACCTCTGAATTAGACAACAATGCTCTTACCCACTAAGTTTCAAAATGATATGAATGGAAAATTATCACTTATTCACATGTGTTCATATATCTCCATCGGCCACTCACGCCCACCACCACATCGACATACTCTTACTGGCCCAACACTTACAAGTTTGGAGTCTCTTACACAATCATACCTCTTACTGGCTCACCATTTTATAGCGTAGATGTTGTCAAACAACCTCTTAATATATGTTGAAAAGGGATGATGTCAAGGATGGTCAATAGACCTGTAAATGAACCGAACGTTCATGAACTGTTCGTGAACTGTTCGGCGGAAAGTTCGTTTATGTTTGTTTATTTAGATAAATGAACAAACACGAACACAATTTTTTGTTCATTTAATTAAACGAACGAACATGAACACACGTTTTGTTCATTCATTTATGTTCATGAACGTTCGTTTATGTTCGTTCATTTATGTTCATTTATGTTCGTTTATTTTTGTTCGTTTAATTAAACTTTACTTTATTTTTATTATTTATTTCCTTTGGTTAAGTAACCTTAATTCATATTATATTATATACAATATATTTGACATGTTCTAAAATTTAATCCTAACCCTAACATTCTAAAGATATCAGCCGCTCTCCATAGTTCACAGCCTCACCTCCTTTCTTATCCACACTCCACAACCCTACTAATTTAGATTTTATTTTGGTTGCATCGTGATGTATTAGACTTGGTTGAATTGTGATGAATCATTATTAAACTTGTTTTTGTTTGTGTTCATTAATGTTCGTTTATGTTCATTTGTGTTCGTTTATGTTCATGAACTGTTCGTTTAGGTTTTAATTGAACGAACATAAACATCATGGACAACATGTGGGGATTTCCTATGACACCTAGACCTACAACAACACAGCAACAACACGTTCCGATGAATCCATGGGTTGTAGCATTTCAGAAGACGAAAACTCAGTCATCTCAACCGATTAACTACCTTGCCATGAGTAGTTCTATACCACAATCTGTTGCTCAACCTCCACAGCAATCGGTGAATGACTATTGGGGCGTTGCAGCAGCAGCGGTACATTCTCAGACTACTAATGCTATTTACACACTAATCAATGATTTATCCTCAGGCAGTGGAAATCGTCCTCCGAAATTGATGGAAATGGCAGAGTACAACCAATGGCAAAAGAAGTTCAAGATTCATCTTGAGGGCATGTGTATGGAAGGAACTGAAGCTTGGCAGATGATTGCGAAAGGGTATGCTGCTCCATGTCTTGAGAATTCAGGAGAACCTATTCCACTTGAAGGTTTATCTGAAAATGAGAAGAAAAAGTTCGCAGTAGAGAAGAAAGCTTTCTCACAACTATCTTAAGCTTTGACTACAGATCTACTACATCAGTTTGGATCGTGTACTACATCTAAACAGCTATGGGATATGTTGAAGAACAGACATGATGGTAACGAGAAAACAAGAAGATTGAGGGTGGAGGAGCTAAAGAAAGAGTTTGAAAACTTTAGCTATGTCGGGAATGAAACTTTAAAGGAGCTTATTCCAAGATACTGTCATCTGTTAACCGAGTTGTCAAACTATGATATCAAGATTCCGATGTCAGAGTTGGTAGACAAGTTTGCTGATTCACTACCACCATATTGGAATCAACACATTGAAGTTTTGAAAGAAAAAGATGCATATCAGTATTGGACAATCAATGAGCTCATTCAGAAGTTGGGTAAGTATGTGAAGATGAATGAAGTGAAGAAAAGTTCATCAAAACCTAAACCTGAACCGGTGTTGAGCAAAGAGTAGAAAACAGCTCGCCGGATTAAACTGATGAACATAACACTTGATTATCAACGACAACAATCCAAGCAATAGTCGAGGGGGAGTTTGTAGATGCACGAAATGCGACTAATGCTTTGGATTGTCAATATAAGTCTTTTTGTTGATTACGTGAGGTCGAAGGAAGCAAATACATAGGTCGAATGAAGATTATAATGGTCGAAGGTAGAAGACTGAAGACAGAATGTTTGTTCAAACCATGTTATAGGTTGAAGGTACACATTCGACCTAGTCGTGAGGTCGAATGTGCAGTAGTATATAAGCTTGAAGTTTTTATTTTGTTTGTAACTTTTGTCATTTGGTCAAGTGTGTTTTGTGTTTATTCTCTCTAGAGTTCAGGAAGGTTCTAGTATTGTGTTATTTCATTATAAACCAACAATCTATATCATTTTGTATACAATCTAGGGTTTCCGCACCTGGATTGTTCAACTTGTATGATCATATAGTTATTTTTATCAAAACCGATTCATCTTCAGTGTTTGACAAGAATAACATACTAAATATTGTTTAGATTCAAAAGTAGATATGATAAAGACTACATAGAATAAAAAATAGAGATAATAATCAATACCTCATTATAAGTGGCGAATCCAGGAATGATTTTTAGGGGTATATTTCGTAGATTTTTACTGATTTTCATTAAATTTTTTTAACTTTTTCCACTAAAATTTTCAATTTTTTCTAAACCGAGAGGTTCCTGCGAACCCAGGAACCCCCGAATCCGTCACTGCGATTGTTAGTTGTTCATATTGGACCTTATGGCTATCTTCATACAATTGTATTGCACTATTGATTTATGTATGGGTCATAACTACGTTGCACTTATATGATGGTTCACGTGGCATAAGCTAGCTTCATCCTTTTGTATAACATTGAGAGATGATTTATTTATGTTAGGCTGAGGGGTGTGGTACCGACCACCCCTAATCACCGATGCCACCTCAGCAGAATGGAGAAGAGAGAGAGAGAGAGAGGAGAGAGAGAGGAATGAAGAGAGAGACAGAGAGGAGGGATCGGGGAGAACGGTGGAATTTTACCGTTTGTGCCGAAATTAGGTCGGGGGGGCGGTGTTTGCCGTCGGCACACCCATCCACCTCACCCACCGATGGGTGATGCCGAGCCCACACCCCTCAGCCTTATTGTTGATATTTAACATATACAACTACCCATCATATGTGTCATCCGGGTACGAAAAAATCAAACAAAGAACTATTCATCAAGTTCTTATTTCAATATATAGGATAAAGGATAATGTATTGTATTACGAGACCATATTGGATCCAAGAATTATGACATCTAATAGTTAGCAATAGGTATTAACAATGATCCACACTTAAAAAAAATTATAGAGGGTTAGGATTAAATACACTGTTAAAGAAAAATAGGAAGTCGTAGAAAAGAGTATCAAACGGATCCCGATTGAACTCATTTAAACGGCATTGGAACCGTCTTATCAAACCCTACGATTTTAGTTTTTAGGTTTCACTTTCTTTGGATTTTTAACTTGTAGTTTTAGAATTTACGATATATCATTGTGTCTTTTTCTTATTTTCATCATTGTATCATTTTTGCGATTCATTGTCTTTTTTCTTCAGTATTGTATTATAATTTTCGGCATTGTGTTATATTTTGTGGCTCATTGTGTCATATTTTGTGATCTATTGTGTTTTTTGTATCTTTTTCACCATTTTCATTTTTATTACATTATGTAAAATAACTTGACCCATATCATGGGCGTAGCTTTTAAGGGGCGGTCGACCCCCCCCCCCCCCCTTGAATTTTCGCTCAGAAGTTTCGATTATATAGTATTCGTATAGAAATTTTTTGGTATATACGGTTTCGACCCCCCCGGTGACTTTCGATCCCCAAAGTCTCAGGTCAAGCTTCGTAACTGATCCATATTATATATATATCTAAGAACCTAAAATCCGATAGTTCCACTAAAATACTCTAAAATAAATCACTAAAACGATAGAAGTGTCGGAAAATCTTTATAACTAAAAGTGGGCGCAAAGTTCCATAGAAACGAGTAATGGTTTTGGGGCATAATTCAAAGCTTCAAACGTGCTTCCCCCTAATTGATTAAAGCTCAAGCATAAGTATTTAATGTACTTTACTACAACATCACCACGGCATGCATGCACCCTCTCCAAATCAAGAATAATTAGGAATCATGGATTCTTTGAGTCATACTAAAGTATAATCAATATTATATCAACATGTAATACGTACTTCTTTATTCTTAAAATATATAATGTGTGTGTGTCTATATATATTTTTCAATAAGTTAAATGCTTTAGAAATTAATTTATTTTTAAATCATTTATCATTTTAGTTAATGTATTAGTTTCTCTTAAACATAGTAACAACAGTCAATTGATTGTGATATACTTTTGGAACTTTAGATATCTATAAACTTATTTCTTATGATGATCAAAATAACATTTCAAGCCATATATTCAAACTCTTAGTTTGAGTTATTAAACAAAACCTAAGTATTTTGTATTTTAATATAATAAAAAGCATGGAGTAGAGCAAATATATTTTTTTTCTTTTAGGGCGACTCAAATGCATGTGAACTTTTGAAGATTTGAAGTGATTAGTTTAAGTTTTCCCATAAAAGGGTGTCCAGTTGCCAAAATGACAACCTGATCCGTACATTTGATGTGATTAACTTAGCCCCCGGCCTCCCCAATTTAAAAAATAAAGTTAACTATTCGCCTTCCAAAAAAAAAAAAAAAAAAAAAAAAAAACTATTTTGTTAGAATAACGAAATTCTTTAACTGTGTTATACTGTGAGATTTAATCCTAAAACCTTTAAACTAGGTGGTTTTAAAAGTATTGTCTTCGTCAAATACCAATAGGCCACCAAACTTATTAGTAAATAAAGTTACTACTGACCAGTCTTCTTATGCTTGAAGATAAATTGTGGAATTAAGGTCATGTGTAGTGGAAGGGGGTTATAGGGCGTTATGAGGATTAAAATATTAAAAAGTAATAGAAGGGGGGTTATGAGGCGTTATGGAAAAATAGGGTGTAGTGGGTGAGGGGTGTTATGAGGATTAAAATATTATTATTTGATTGGATGTGTTATTATTTGATTGGGTGTAGAAGAAGAGGGTATAAAACTGATTAAAAAATAATAATATAAAATGGATTTGGAAAATATAACGCCCGTTGTATATAAAACACCTCCCCCCATAATGCCCCATAACGCCTAAGGGGGCGGTGTTGGAAGCGTTATGAGGCGTTATAATCCCCATATAGCGCTCCACAACTAAGTAGAAAGAAAAATAAATCTCTTTCACAAGTGTATACACTATTTCAGTGTGTGAAAATTAAAAAAGACGCAAGTTACTAGAGATTAAAGTATTAAAAGCTTGAGTTAAGTTAAGATACTAAATAAGTTCAAGCCTAAAGTGGAACTCATATGATAAATTGCTTGGACACAAGCTATTTAAGTTTTAAGAACCTACTTCCATAGTATTAATTTACAAGTTTTTTGTGTTTTGTAGAGTTGTAATCTATGCTTTAAGACTTTTTTTTAAAAAAAATGTTTTTTCAGTTTTAACTTAAAACTTTGCATCTTTAATAATTTTACACTTTGATTTTGATATATGCTACTTTTAACCTTAAACTTTTTATATTTTGCAATTTGCCCAATCACTTTATTACTTGCAACTTTGAACCCCATACGTTTCACATTTTGCAAATTATTCATTTTACGTTTCGTTCTAAATTTTCTTAGTTAACATGCCACAACGTGTGTGTTGACAGGCCCGCCCCGGCGCGATGATTTTTACCCATTTGATAGGTTCGTCATAACGTACGAGTCCTATATCAACTTAGTTATTTTTTTCTATTTTCTACGTTTTGGTCTAATTTCTTCGCATAAATACACATCAACTAGAGTGCTTGGTTCAATGATTTTAAGTTTGTGATGGAGAACAATTCAACTTGATTATTCTCATTGGTATGTCAACCTTATATAATACAAAGGGAGATCTCCACTAATTATGGAGAGATAATTACAATAAATTACATTGCTAATTTACTATATATATCACATGTTATTAGTTTGCTTTTTGTTCGGTGTTAGTGGTCGCTAACGATGGTGGGACATTGATACTGTCTGGCACAATTTTACGCCCCGTCGTAACGCGGGGGACTTGATATGAGTTATTTATATAAATAAAACACTTCATTATTAACACAATGAATATTATTATTATACATAATATTATACATTATATTATTATTATACCTAATATTATCTAACTAATAAGTTTTATTTCCCTTTTTTTCTACACAACTAGTGTTTAGGTTCCCGCGCTTCGCTGCGGGATGTCCGTTTTGTCGAAGGTTTGGTGGGCGTTAGAGACAACATTATGTAGCTATTATTTGTGCTAAGTAATAAAAAAAGTTCTTTTAGGTTGTGGTTACACACGCATTGCTGTATGATACTGTTTGAAGATAAATGCTTTATTGCTAATCTAACTCCATTTTCAATAGATTTTTTACCGTCATGTTGAGAAAACTACAAAAACGAATACGGTATCGGTTGCAATATTAAGACAGTATTGGTTCAGTTCTCCACGACAAAGAAAAATATCACTAAACCTGTATCGAACCATTACCTGCTAATTTATTTTCATTTTCAATGGATTTTATACTATGAGTTGAGAAAACCATAAAAGCGATTGTTGCATATTAACGAATGAACACTATTAAAGTATCTCCTCTTTAGTAGTACTTAAAGTAATAATAAACTATTTCTAAAATTGAGGGTTATATCCTACAATTTAGTTTTGATTATATAACAAAATCCAAACGACATAAATTAAGGCCCAATAACAATAAATATGTATATTGTGTTAGACCCACCGTAGTGGCAACGCTATATGGCGTGAAAAGAAAAAATAGCGCCCCCACACCGTTACGGGGGCGCTATGTTTGAAAAAGGTGGTCAGACATTAAATAAATAACGTCGGGTGACACATCCACCAACCAATTACTCGAGGACACGTGGACGGGGGGGGGGGGGGTGGGTGTCTGGTTTTTTTTTTTTTTTTTTTTTTCTAAATTAGCTCCTCTCATTTTTTTTCCCCCACTACACTTCCTTTTTCACTTCAAGCCTCATGCTGACTCAGCTGTCACGTGGACCAATCAGAATCAGGGACGTTATATTTAACCCCCTCCATTACACATGGTCTTAGGCATAACCAAACTTAAAATATAAAAAGGATTTAAAATAATAGACACAAAAAGGCAAACCTAAAATACAAAAAGGAATTAAAAAACGTATGGGAAAAGTGGGAGCCAAGTTTCTAACTTGCATGTTTTCTTTGTGGAAGGGTTGCGCCAACCATTGAGCAAACTCTTTTTTACTTGTTAATTATCCGATCAAAAACATATATAACAACAAAAGATATCATAAAATACAAAAAAGAAAGTGGCATCCACTTAGTGGCCTGGTGCATTTTAGTGTATAGAAACTATTAAATTGTCAATGTTTTAATATTGTATATAGGGTTGGGTTATTTTATAAAGATTACAAAAAATGAGAAGGGTGAGAAACCGCTAGAAAATAACATGTGTCCAAAGGATTAAACAAGTGGGAGGGGTAATTTTGTCAAAAACATATGCACATGCAAGTCACATGTCATTTCCACCTTTATTTTTAAATGTCCGTAACTTTTTTATACGTCATCTTTTTTTTTTTTTTAAATTATACCATAAAATTGAGCGTCTTTTTATCTTTAATATGAGTACCATATTGTTATACTTTTGAAAAAAAAAATCAAAACCCACTTGCGTGAGACACAATGGAGTGTAAAACACAATGAACACCAATTAAATATAGGGTATAAAACATAATCAAGAGTCTAGTAAAACACAATGGACGACATACTAAAGACATAATGAATAGAAGACTAAAACACAATGAATACTTTTGAAAAAAAAAGTTGAAAATTCAGTTACGTAAGACACAATGGATGACATATTAAAGACACAATGAACTGAAAAACTAAAACACAATGAATACTTTTGAAAAAAAGTCAAAAACCCAATTGTGTAAAACACAATGGACGACATAATAAGGACACAATGAACAAAAGATTAAAACACAATGAATACTTTTGGAAAAGGGTTGAAAACCCAGTTGCGTAAGACACAATGGAGATAACGTAAAACACAATGATTACCAATTAAATATGCAATGAACAATATGGTATAAAACACAATGAACAGTCTAATAAAACACAATTGACGACACAATGAACAGAAGACTAAAACACAATGAATAATAGACTTAAACACAATGAACAACATAAAAAAACACAATGTACACCTAATTACAAAACTCATTTGCGTAAAACACGATGAAAAACATACTAAAAACACAATGGACAAAGTTAAATCATGTGTAGACTAAAAAAACATAAATAGCATATTTATAAAGCACACATCCATACTATAACACAATGAACGAGCAGAAGACACAACGGAGAAGAAAATACATTTAGGACGAATTTTTTTTTCAATTTTAATGTACCAATGTGGTACTCATATTAAAGATAAAAAAACGCTCGTTAATATGGTGAATTTTTTTTTGAAAAAAAAATGTCGTATGAAAAAGTTATAGACGTTTTAAAATGATGGGAGGAATTGACATGTGCATTGCATGTGGAGAGAGAAAGTCAACAAATGTGGTTTTCCTTTTATGCCCTTCCTCTAATTTAGTATTTATTTTTTTTAATCTCAACCCTTCAAATATATGATCAATGGATCACAATCCTTCTCACCCTTGATCTTAACCCATTGTATATAATTAACCCATAGAAAAGGTCTTCGCAGCTTTTGAAGCCAACTTATCACTGTTTCTGACTCCTACAAAGGGAAAAGTAATAAACGAGAAGCACATCCATCCATAGTGGTGGAGTGGTTTTTGTTTCACATATGTGATCAAAGGTTCAATCTCCACTTTCAACATTTATGGTTTGGTATAAGGGTGAAGATCGAATACGGGTGGTGCCGGTTCGAATCTGACGGACGACGAGGTTTTACTGAGTTCTATAACACTGTCGTGCCTTCGGGCGGGTGGGGCTCGGGTTTCCGCGCATCGGGAGAAGGCGGGGGCTGCTGGAGGTCGAGTAGTCGATTCTTGGGCACGGCGCCCCGCAAGGGTGGTTGCCACACAGTTGTTCGCCGATCAAAAAATTAAAATAAACGGGAAGCACATCACGAGTGGACTTTATTAACGTTACCTGACCACCTATGGAAAGTGTCTTTGTTGAAGCGTCTTTTTTTTTCCACTGAGAGAGTCATGTTTCAAAGATGTCTAAGATTGGTATATGTAAAAAAAAAAAGCCTTTGAGAGATCCGTTACATTACATATTCCCTATATAACACTAGTGGGGAACCCGCGCGTTGCTGCGGGAAGACAATTTGTCGCGCGATATTCGTTACTGTTAGTTTATCGATTCTCTCATGATATATTGTGTAGTATTTGATTTTAAAGGTGTGCTAGATCTAGTAAATATATTGTTAATGGATTTTATTTTTAAGATGGTTCTTGGACTTGTAGAAAATAAATATAAACAAACTATTAATTAGTTAACAAACTACTAACTTGGTTGAGAAGACGACAAAAAATTATGCCATGGTGTCATTGCTGGTCAATATCATATTGTCATTACTGGTAATATTGTTTTTATATGTTTTATAAAACTTTATTTGTAACTTTTAATAAGACAAACAAGTTAAGTGGTTTTTAGTTGTTAAATAAATATCTATTTAACCCATTTGTGAAAAATGGGTTATTACCCAAGATTTAACAACCACATATTCTTTGCATTCATAACCAATATATATTAATGCATCATGCATTATGCCTCTACAATTGACATATATAATCAAATAAATAGAGTTGTATAATGCGTCTCCGGACCAAGAAAAAAACAAGAACTGAAAATATTACCGAATTGAAAATCATGTACACGTTAGGGCTTAAATAGTATACATGATACCAAATTAAAAATCTAAAAAAAGTTATGGATTTCTACCTTGTAACTTGAGCCATCTCACATTGAATATGACCTTATTAACTGTTTTCCCCTCCATTTTTACCAACAATATTAATAAACATTTTCATATTTTTATTCATCTCTACCTTCTAAATAAAAAAAAAATCAAAACATTTCAAGCTCCGGATGAACCAGACCGGAATTCATTTTTTTAATAAAATCTCAATTACTAATTCATTCAATTTGAGTGAAAAAACAATTGGCTTTTAAAGAATTGTAATAGTATTTGAGATTAACAATAAAAGAGAAACGACAGACCATTAAAATTGTTGGCTTCCGTTTGCAATACTTACGTAACCAAGCAACCCTCACCCCATCACCTTCTATACTCAAATTATGATTATCAACCAATAATGGGAACAAGTTATGCTACTAAAATTTTGATTGATTATTAGATAGCTATAATAAAACAACATTTTTTTTAATTTAAATCCTACCATACAAAAATCATTAAAAAAAATACAACATAACCAATTTTGCAAGGGAAATAAGGTGGGTCTGAATAAAAAAAAAGTAATCTAAAATTGAAGAAAAAATTTACACAAATCAGTAAATGTGTCTAAAATTGTTCTTTCGTATTTTATGTATATACATCACAAAGAAAATGGTATGTATTTATTACTTGAATTGTGAATGGAGATGGATTAGATTGATTGTGATTTCTAATCACTTTTGATTCCAATGGCTATAACAGCAACATACATGTGACGGTTATATTTTTACATTGTTATGTAAACGTATCGGCACAAGGCGAGGTTAGACTATGGATTCAAAGTGGAAAAAAAACGAAGAGCAACAAGAAAACTCGTGCTAATAACGTGTTAGAAAATAACAATCTAGTAGCAACTAACGTACAAGTCATATAAACATGAGAAGAAGACTCTAGACATCATGTATGGAAAGAAAGAATAAAGGAAAAGAGAACTTTATTCATTGATATGTTTCATATACCAATTTTTTTTTGAACGGTCAAATTTCTTCTAATGTTAGTTGTTAGTGGGTATTGAACCCATGACCTCCGTGTTAGTACAACAAGTTAGTTACCAAATAAAGGACCACTATTTATGCGTCTATAAACATTGAAAGATATGTAAGTTATGTATGTGAAGAGTCACCGCATTATTTATATACCAAATACATGACCACTATTTATAAGATTATAATATTGATACAAACGTAATAAAGACATGGAGGTTATGAATGTAAAAAGTCACTACATTATTGTTAATTTCCTCATCAATTTTATAATTATGTTTAAATTAATTTCTTCAACAATTTAATATTTAGGTAGAAAGACAATTTTACCGCTAAATGACTTACAAACATTGTACTATAAGCAATAAATGTTGTATTTACTTAATACCAAAATGTTTGCTATAGAATTTGGTACAAAAATGTTTGCTTATGGATTTTTATACACGGTTTTTGCTATGAAAATGTTAATTACCATTTTTGCTAGGTATTTTTAACTATGGACTTTGCTACAAATTTTAGACACGAATTTTTTTATGCAAATTTATTAACTTGTTATTTTACATATCTCGTGGGTTTAATATTATTTTGTTTACAAAAGTATCCGAATTCATTAACTATATATAAACACAACTCCAAAATTAATGATAAAAGAATTAGCCGTGAAAAGAATATGAATGTATGTATATGTGTGATTATAGTAAAAACTCAGTGGTTTACATTACAAGTAAAACATAGTATTTAAGCAAGAAACTAAGAATTAAGTGACTTCAAAAACAAACCTAGTACTAATGATTCTAAATTTAATAACTTGTTAGGCAGAAGAAATGTCGGTTTCATTAAATCTACCTTGTTTTGCTGGCAACATGTAATACATGGTTTCACCACTTGATGTTCATGTATCATACTTTTCAGCCTGTTTGCGCTCCTTCAAATACGATTTTAAGATTGCTAAAACAAAGAGCAACAAGAAAACTCGTGCTAATAATGTGTTGGAAAATAAAAATATAGTATCAACCTACATACAAGTTATATAAACATGAGAAGAAGACTCTAAACATCATGTATGGAAAGAAAGAATGAAGGAAGAGAGAACTTTATTCATTGATACGTCTTCACTCATGCTTTATAATATAGTATAGACTAGTACGGAACCCGCGCGTTGCGGCGGGGTGAACAATTTACAAGTTTAAGTTTAGCTGTATAGCTTATAATCCGGTGAGACGTAGGAATAAGTAACTACTTTAAATCAAATATTTGGAAACCCGATTCAATAGACCGTTTACAAGTTAAACCGAGTGTGTTTATATAACGTAATAAAAGTAACCAAAGTGTGTAAAGTAATAAAATCTATTAGCTTTATTTATAATGTAAACGGGTAAAAGACAAAATGCATAAGAATTCCTTACGCTGTCACTCACAAGTCGATCATTCATCGCGTAACACCTCCCGATAGACAACGTTTGAGGTGTATACTCCGTGTTGTTTGAAATGTTTGGTAGGATGTACTAATACGTTTGAGGTGTATACTCCGTGTTTATCCTATTATTATTATTTGATCCTAACTCCTAAGGTACATTACATTATTAAATTTGTATACGTAGATTTTGATGATCCAACACTATAGTTGACACAGTAGGCCTATAGTGTGTGCTTTTATTATAAGTTGAATGTAAACATTGTTTCTAGTTATTATCCTGATCCTAAGGTGTCTTACAAGTTCTATTAAATTTTTATACGTTAATTATAACGTTATGTTACCACCAAAGGTAATGTATTTTAATTGAAACAATTATTAGTTTGTACCAAGTTTGACTAATAATATTATTTTATAATATTATTTCAGTTGCACGTTTACATGAATTTGGCTATACATTTGGTTTTTCGGATGGTAATATTTGTACTTATAAAAATGACACATTGAACCTTTGGTTTCCAAGAGAAACAACTTCAACTTTTGAACTCCTCCTCAAGTTTCAAACCCAACTTAATTTTAATAAATACCAAGTAATATAGATTAAATAGTGTAGAAAAGACAACTTTGCCCCTAAAATAAAGAGTGTAGAAAAGACAACTTTGCCCCTAAAAAAGTCTCATTTACTATTGTACCATAAGCATAAATACTTGTATTTTCTTAACTTTTGCGGTCATCCCTCCCTCATGCTTTATAATATAGTATAGATATAGATATAGATATAGATATAGATATAGATATAGATATAGATATTGTAATTACTTAAATTTTGTAGTCATCCTTCCCAAATGCTTTATAATATAGTATAGATATCGATATTTGCCAAAGAAAATATAGAATTCATGATGATAGAAAAGTACTAAAGAGTCAAGAATCAAAATTAAGGGAATAAAAACATAAAGAGACAACACGTATTGAATCTTATAAACAACATATAGCAAAATGCTTGATACGTATAAAAATTGACACTTAAAACAAAAATCACCTCTGATTTTGAAAATCTTTATAAGAGTATAAGGAGATGATGAGACCTTTCGTGTTATCCCTGGTGATCTCGAATCCATCTTTTGCCATTTAGAGACAATGTTAATCCCACCTGTCAATTATCATCAATCACCATAAATCCACAAACTCATTTTTTTTCCGTTAACACAGTTTCATGTTTAAAAAAAACTATTTGACTCACTAAATCAAGATTCCTAAAAAAAAATACTAATTAACATCACAATCTTTGTGTATCAAGCTTCAATGAAATGCCATAGAGAAAAAAAAAGAAAACAATAAATAAAATGAAAGATACGGAAAAGAAATAATGTTTGCGTATCAAGCTTTAATGAAATGCCATAGAGAAAAAAAAGAAAATGATAAATAAAATGAAAGATACGGTAAGGAACCTGTGATGATAGAAGGGTTTTGAGGTGAGAAACCAAAGAATTGCGTTTGATGACTTATGTGGTGATTCTTGTTGTTGTTGACCCCATATAGATAATATATATAGATATATAAGAGGAAGAAGTTACTAATGAATTGATCATGATGATGATGAAAGGTTGATAATTATGATAGGTTAATGATTATGAGAGGTTGAAAGGTCTCACATTTAAGATGCATCATAGGTTGTATTTTGTATTCTAAATGTTGGACATGAGGGTAGAATTGGGATAAGATTTTAGGATGTGAGGTATTGGATTATGTTAAATTTACTATTATACCCTTCTAAGTGTCTTAAATGTCCATAAAGTTCCAATTCTACCCCCATCATGTAAGCATAATTCAATTATACATGTTGCTTGAATAGTTGGATGCTTGACAAAATTACAATCTTGGCCATCACTCCTCCTTAATAAGATAACTAGTAGGAATGCCCGCGCGTTGCGGCGGGTGCATCTGTGTTTGCCTCTCGTGCATAGTGTTTGTTGGTTATTCGTTATGATGAAGTAGAAAACAACGATGTATAAAATATATGTTATTAAAAACTGAAACTCATAAGTATATCTTCTGAATATTTTAAATAGGTACATCACAATAGGCCGTGCTATTCCTTGCAACACCCTTAGATTGGCCCACGTCCTTCGGTGGGACCCTTTTTATGTATCTCAAAGGCAGATAAGTATGCCATCGTAGAGTAGTGCTTAGCGTAGTGAAGTGGTGTTGTATCTCTTAATGACCATAAGATTGTACTGGAAGTGATGTAATTACTAAAATGTAGTTTGTAGTGTGCAACATATTTCTATTATTTTAGGGCACCCGTGAGATGCAGCAGAGTCAATGATTTGCATAGATACTCTCGTTTTATGTTAGTTTGACAAGCGCCATAACAAATATATTGGACCAAACAAATTAGTAATCAATATAGTTAAAACTACCAAATCAACTGATAAGAACTTGTCTTCTTTTCGATATGTAAACAATTGGTGACTTCATGAGATCAGAAACTTAAATTCTATTCCTAGAAACTTATAGTAGCGGAGAAAACAAAAAAAAAAAACCATCGAGGAAGATGATGACGTTGCTCATGAAGTATCTCTACCATATTTGCTTGTATAAACATCAAGCCTACATATATCGCTCACTTTAATGGGTTGAAACGTGTCATGGGTTGGGTGTGTTGGCAAACTTCAAGCCTACATATTCATTTGTGTGCAGAAGTGCCACATCATACCATCCTGCAACCACATAAATTTAAAAAGAAAATATAAATACATAATATATGATGTAAATTATTTACTATAAACATTGAAAGATATGTAAGTTATGTATGTGAAGAGTCACCACATTATTTATAGGACTATAACATTGATACAAACATAATAAAGATATTAAGGTTATGAATGTAAAGAGTCACCACATTATTGTTAATTTCCTCATCAATTTTATAATTATGTTTAAATTAATTTCTTCAACAATGTAATATTTAAGTAGAAATACAATTTTACCCCCTAAATGACTTCAATAAGCATTGTACTATAAGCAATAAATGTTGTATTTACTTAAATTTTGCGGGTATCCTTCACTGATGCTTTATAATATAGTATAGAAGATAAAGATTCGGGTTGATTCAAACATAATACCAAATACATGACCACTATTTATATAGGACTATAACATTGATACAAACATAATAAAGACATGGAGGTTATGAACATAAAGAGTCACCACATTATTGTTAATTTCCTCATCAATTTTATAATTATGTTTAAATTAATTTCTTCAACAATTTAATATTTAGGTAGAAAGATAATTGTACCCCGTAAATGACTTCAATAAGCATTGTACTATAAGCAATAAAGGTTGTATTTACTTAAATTTTGCGGGTATTCTTCACTGATGCTTTATAATATAGTATATATAAGATAAAGATTCGGGTTGATTCAAATATAATACCAAATACATGACCACTATTTGTAGGACTATAACATTGATACAATTCATACAATTCAGTAGAGTTGAGGTCAATAGGTCATAGAACATGCTGGCTTCTAAAAGCTTCATGGAGAAAAACTAAAAATGTACAAAGAAGAGAAAAAACTGTACTAATTAATTTTAAAAAATATTTTCTCATCAATAATTCTGAATATTGTTTGTTTATTGTTTTAATTGTTAGTTGCACAATTAAATTACCTCAATTTGATTCTGCAACGATCTAACATAGTTGATTATTACATCCAACGTCACCGGCATTCCCATTGTCTATAGCAAATAACTAAATTTAAATGGAGCAAACAATGATATATTATGAAGATAAATTTTTGTAATTGTCAAAGAACATATGAACAAGTAGAAAAAAATGTATATATGTATATAAAGATTAACTCATATCTTTATACCTTGTAGCATTCGGGAACCATATCTTGCAAGCGTCTTAACTTCTCATTGATTTTTTTCTCTTCTCATCTAATGAAGACATAAATTTTTTTAGACAAAACAATGTTTCAAAGTATGAAATTAGCTCTAAGATTTTGTTTGAGGTTATGAAAAGACTATTAGCATTCAAGAAATTGATTACAATGAAGTATATATAATAATATAGATGAGGGGTTGAAAGGTCTCACATTTAAGATGCATCATAGGTTAGGTTGTATTTTGTGTTTTAAAAGTTGGACATAAGGGCATAATTGGGATAAGATTTTAGGATGTGAGGTATTGGACCCTATTATTATTATGGTTAATTAGGATAAGCCTACGGGCTCAGTTAGGTTTCTAGGGTTCCTTGTGATCTCTATATATTGTAACCTAACCTTTCAATAATATTATTCAGTATTCTATTATTTTACATGGTATCAGAGCCAGCCAAGGCTCTCTACCGTCTCCACCACGCCATACACAAATAATCAAACCCTAGCCGTCACCACTTTGAGAAAAACCCTAGACAGGGTGGCGTGCCGCCATTGCCGCCGCCGCCCTGTCCGGCCATTGTTTGTTTCCTGTTCTTTTCTTTATATTTCGTTCTAAATAAAGCCTCGGTTTCGGTTATAGATCCCAACCATTATTCATGTATTCGCCCACTATTTATCTCCTTTGATCCATCTACCTCTCCCCACCACAAATCCCTTTGTAGCCGCTTATGTTTGTCTTTTCTTCCCACCACCAACATCCCTTTGTTTCTTCTATTTTTTTTTGTCAAAAATCAAACACCAATTCACTCACCACAAACATCCTCTGTTCCTTTTATTATTATTTTTTTCCTTTCTCTTATTTCAGTTCCATCCCTTTGATCTTTAGTTGCTTTCTTTTGCTTTATCTCTATTCCATTTTATTTCTTTTCTTATCGTTATTCTCTAGCCGGATCACGATCCGCTACTACCGATCTCAGCAGATTAAACGACAGTTTAGTCGGACATCTTTCTTTAATCTAAGCATCTCACTTCTTCTCAAAACCGTCACCTGACGGTCACCGGCTTTCACCATCTCTTTCATCTCTTTGACAACCCGCCTCACGTCAAGAGTCGTAGGGTGTCTATTTGTTCTTCCTCTTATCCTTTTTTTTCTTTCCCACAAACTCTCTTTTATCTTTTCTTTTATTTTTTGTATTGTCATGGCCAACAAAGATGGCATTGCGACTTTATTGGGATCTAGTGGATCTTGTTTGTCATTATGGGAAATAAGAAACGAAACCAAACATAGGGAATTTGTGGACTGAAGTAAAGTCATTATTGAAGAGTACGGGTATGTGTTTTTTGGGCATAGAAGATTGCAGAAATACGGGACTGACCTGAAGGTTGTGGATTTATGGCAAAATTTTGGACTTACAAGTCAAGTCAAGAACCGAGATCAAGACTAGTTTTTTTATGTATTTTCGTTTTTTTTTAATTTATGTTTTTTTTTCAGTCTAAGTGTCCGATTTTCTACCGCTTTGACCGCGGGGGAGTATTGGACCCTATTATTATTATGGTTAATTAGGATAAGCCCACGGGCTCAGTTAGGTTTCTAGGGTTCCTTCTGATCTCTATATATTGTAACCTAACCTTTCAATAATATTATTCAGTATTCTATTATTTTACATGAGGTATTGAATTATGTTAAATTTACTAATCTACCCTCCTAAGTGTCTTAATTGTCACAACTATGCCAATAATACCCTTAATTTTTTTGCTTAAATATGTTGTACATGTTGCTTGTTAAGTTGTATAGAAATGCAAATTACCATGTTGTCCATCACTCCTCCTTAATAAGATAATATAGATATAGATATAGTAGTATTTAGTTTGTTTTTGTCCAACACTTGTAGCCCAGTTGGTTGAGGGCCTAAAGTTTCTTATGGGAGGCTTGGGTTCAATTCCCACTAGCTACATTTGGAGGACATTGGTGGAGTGGAAATGAGGGATGACCCAGCCATTGGCTTGGGTTCGAGTCCTGATCCCGACCGGTTTTACCGATTATTTTACTATCGTGCTTTCGGGCGGGTGAGTGGTCGGGTTTTCCAGAAATTGATGGCAATTGGTGGCCCGGGTACTCTCGAGTACTTGATTCGCCAAAAGGGTGCCCGAGAGTACAATGCGTTCTTGTTCATGTATTAAATAACATTCTAACTTATGTTAACTTATTATATTTAGTTCTAAGAAAACAGAATTTGTCTTGATATAATCTTAATAAATCTTAATAATCCATTGTTAATTTGTTATTGTGTTTTATTAATTTATAAACGTACTAGACTATGGACAATAAATAAAGTCTAAGACAAAAAAATGGAGAGAGAGAGGAGAGCAAGAGTCAGAGGCCAAAATGGAGGAAACAACTTCGTCAACAACAAAGAAAAGCTCGAGGATCTTAGAAGAAGGAAGCAGGAAGAGCAATGGAAGATTAAACAGCAACAGTACCAGAGTACGCATAGGTGGCAGCCGGTACTAAGTAAGAGGGATAAACTAAAGGAGAAAAAGTTTCAGAAGAGGGTGGCTGGATTGAAACAGACTACAACCTTCTTTGTGTCCAATATTCCGGAGGGGTGTAATGCGGAACTGTTATGGAAATCGTTCAATCATTTGGAAGGCCTTGATGATGTGTTCATTCCAGGGAAGCGTGACAGTTCTGGAAGCCGGTTCAGCTTCATCCGCTTCAAAGGCGTGGAGGATGTGGATGATTGGTTGACAAGACTGCAAGGTGTTCTCCTTATGGGGGCCAAGATTGATGTGACTATTTCCAAGTTTGATAGGGATGGTAGCAAGATCACGAAGCCCCCAGTTACAGTTTCAACAAAAAGCTCCTCGGTGTTCGATAGATTGGAGCCTACGCCTATTGTTCAAGCAAGAGACCAAGGTAACAGCCCGGAATCTTCGGGTATTGGTGGATCCTTCAGGGAGGTAGTTATGGGCACCAAAATCAGCCTGAACGTTGATCTCCCCCCGGTTGCTGCACATGCTCGGAAAATGTGGGAATTCCGATCGATTATTGGGGAAGTTAAAGATTTGACGATCCTGGACAGCTTGTCGGAGAAACTAGAGCCGGTTCGCGATTGTGGATTCGAGTTGAGGTACATCGGTGGCTTGAAGTGTCTTCTACATTTCAACACTTGTCAGGATGCCGAAAACTTCCTGAACGGGCAATACGATTTTTGGTCTGAGATTTTTTCTAGGATGTATATTTGGGATGGGTCGGCTCCGGTGTTTGAAAGGGTTGCTTGGCTAAAGATCACTGGGGTGCCGATATGCATATGGGATAGGCATGTCTTTAACAAAATAGGGGAACGGTGCGGAAGATTAATTCAAAGTTCTAACGTCTCCTTCGATGATTATAATTTGGAATCCTCGAAGCTTGCAGTATTAGTCAAATCGGTGCTACGGGTTAGTCAAATTGCGAGAATCTTTTGGAAGGGTTTAAACTTCCTAGTTCGTATTCAAGAGGTTGATGACGACTGGAAGCCGGAATGGGTGTATAATGGTGGTTCGGTTTCAATTCCGGTAGCAGGCGCAACCTTGAGATCGGTGGTTGTGAGAAACGTAGGGACTCAGAATAGGTCGGCTGAACATGAAAGGGCGCATGAGCATGGTACCAATAGGTCGGCTGAACATGAAATGACGCATGAGCTTGGTACGTGCATGGGGAGTCTTGAATCTCCAATTTCCAAGGAAAGGCAAGAGGATTATGGGACATGTTTGGGGAGTATTAAATCTCCTGTTCCCAAGAATAGTCATGAGGGTGGGGCCCCGGATGGGAACGTTTCGGTTGGTGTAGACACATTATGTGAAGATAATTCTTTTAAATCCCCTAGTTCTCAAACTAAGTCAGGTGGACCCAAACATTTAGAGACACCAAATGGGCTTTCGTTCATTACAGTTCGGCCCAAAGATAAAACAAGAATGAAAAAAACTAAACAGGCCCAACCTAATCCCATCCCTGACCTTAATGATGTAGTGAATGAAGACCCGTTCAACCTTGAAGAAATTATATGTCAGACACAAAATCAGGAAACAAGGGTGGATGCTCAGGGGGAGGTGAACATTTGTGATGGGGTTCTTGAAGGGCTTTCTGAGAAAGAAATGGTCAGTGAGGATCTTGTAGATGATGATGATTGCGATGCGTTCGAGAACGAAGTGGGGGAAACAGTCCATTACGGAACAGGTCTGGGAATTAATTTGGAGGGTTTCAGCAATCACGTTAGAAAGTTGGTTCGTGGGGAATGGGAGGATGATCAATGTTCATGAATTTTATTTCTCTAAATATTAGGGGGGTCACCGGCTTAGAGAAGCCGGGATGGGTGAGAAGAATGAAGGCGGAGGGGAGAGTCTCGTTTCTGGCTCTTCAGGAAACTCACCAAGCTGATATTCCAGATTCGTTCTTTAGTCGTTTTTGGGGCAGATCTAGATATCAGGTGGTCTCGGTCAGTGCAGTGGGTAGGTCAGGCGGGTTGGCTTCATTATGGAATCCTGACTTATTCAGAGTGGAGGAGATTGTTAAAGATCAATATTTTTTGGTGTTATCGGGTTTCATAACCAGGGTGGATGAGAGGGTCAATATCATGAATATCTATGCTCCAAATGATCAGCTTATTAGGAGACAATTATGGGACCGAATCGTGGATATTAAGGCGCAGAAGGATGGAATGTGGGTTGTTTTAGGAGACTTTAATGATGTTCGGTCCCCGGATGAAAGGGTTAATTCGCGATTTGACCATCTTGCTGCTGCTCATTTCAATAATTTCATTACCAATGCCGGTCTGCAGGAATATAACATGTCAGGGGGAAGGTTTACGTATATCTCCGATAATATGGATATAAAGATGAGTAAGCTCGACCGGTTTTCTTGTTTGTGAGAAATTCATAAACGAGTGGCCGACGGCATCCCTTTCGGTTCTTCAAAAAGGTGCCTCGGACCATTGCCCGGTTTTGTTGTCATGTGTGGAGGTGGATTTCGGACCTACGCCTTTCAAATTTTATAATTTTTGGATTGGTGATCCCGAACTCGCGAACATTGTTTCTGTTGCTGTTAAACTGAACTTGGGAGGCTCAAAGGAGGATGTTAGGTTGGCTAATTTATTGAGAGAAATAAAAAAAAGAATTAAGCTATGGAGAAGGCGAATCAAAGCAGCGGAGGAAGTGGTTGTGGAATCGCTTAATAAAGTGGTGGAAGATCTCGACAAAAAAGCTGAAAGTTCAGCCCTTTCGGATATTGAGAAGAAGCTTAGGGTCGACACCAGGGCCCAATTAAGACAACTGGAGGTATCGAAAGCGAAAGAGTTGCATCAAAAGGCTCGTATTCGGTGGCTTAAATTCGGAGATGAGAACACTTATTATTTTCACCAAATCATCAATCTTAATAAGGCAAATAATCGTATAAATGGGTTGCATATTAATGGTGTCTGGTCTACGGACCCGATAACCATTAAAAATGAAGTTTTTCGGTTATTTAAAAAGCAGTTTTCGGAACCGATGAGAAGGAGGCCAGTGTTCGCTAACAACGGGCTGAATCGTTTGAACGAGGAGGAGGCCGGTCTTTTGATTCAACCGTTTGGCGAGGAGGAGGTTTGGAGAGCCATTAAAGAGTGTGACGGGGGAAAGGCTCCGGGTCCCGATGGTTTCTCGCTTAAATTTTTCAAAACGTTTTGGGATAAGTTGAAACCTTTTGTTATAAAAGCGATGGCGGAATTTCATGATAGCGGGAAGATTAGTGAAGGTTGCAATTCCTCGTTTGTCACTTTAATCCCAAAAATGTTGGATCCGCAAGGGATTTCGGACTACAGACCCATTTCACTAATTGGAGCCTTTTACAAGATCGTTGCTAAGGTCTTGGCGAGTCGTCTAAAATCGGTTCTGGACGGGTTAATTTCTCAGACGCAAAGTGCCTTTGTGGGAGGCCGGTACATCTTGGACAACCCATTGATTGTCAGCGAAATCATATCATGGGCTAGAAAAAAGAAGTATAAGTTGCTTATTTATAAGGTGGATTTTGCCAAGGCATACGACTCGTTGAATTGGAAATTCCTGTTCAAGATGATGGATTTTATGGGCTTTCCTGATGTGTGGATAAAGTGGATAAATGGGTGTCTCAATTCCGGTAGGGGATCGGTTCTTATTAACGGCTCACCCGCCAACGAATTCCGTTTTAAGCGAGGCTTGCGACAAGGCGACCCGATGTCCCCTTTTTTATTTACTATAGCGATGGAGGTAATTGACATGTTTATGAGAAGAGCGGTGAATTTGGGTTTATTTCATGGTGTTAAACTTTCAGAAAACGGACCGTGTATTTCTCATCTCTCATATGCCGACGATGTGGTTTTTGTTGGGGAGTGGACTGATCAAAACGCCATGAGTCTTAAAAGGTTTCTTAGATGCCTTAACCTTGTGTCTGGCCTTAAAGTGAACCATGGTAAATGCAAAGTGTTTGGGGTTGGGATTGATATTCATGAGAAGAATAGGATGGCGGGACTATTGAGATGCGAAGTTGGTGAATTCCCTTTCAATTATCTTGGTGTTCCAATAGGTGTAAACATGAAAAGGGCTATCTTTTGGCAACCGGTGGTCGATAAGTTCAAAAGAAAGCTTACATCGTGGAAGGCTAAGTATTTATCTTTTGCGGGTAGATCCACTCTCGTTTAAGGCGGTCCTTGGTAATGTTCCTTCGTATTATCTTTCCTTATTTCATGCGCCAAAATGTATAATTAGAAAATTGGAAGGTTTGAGGAGGGATTTTCTTTGGGGCAAGGTTGGGACACGGCAAAAAATTCGATGGGTGAGGTGGGGTTGCGTCATCAAACCTAAGAAGGTGGGAGGTCTCGGAATAGGAGGGATGGAGGATTTCAATTTAGCGATGCTATCAAAATGGTGGTGGCGCTTTAAGGATAATCCGAATCATCTTTGGGTGAATGTCATTAGTTCCATTCACACCTCTAAGAAAGCGGATAAGTTGGTGCCGGTTAGTAGAACAATTACCGGCGTTTGGAAGGATATCGCCACTATGGACGAGCTTCTTGAAAAATTGGGGATTAACATAGGTGATAATCTCACTGTTAAAGTGGTGATGGTGGCAAAACTAAGTTTTGGGCTGATGTTTGGATTAATGGGTTACCTTTGAAGGAGAGTCACCCAAACATTTACAAGTTAGCAAAAAACAAACAGGGTGGGTCGCAGACTATTATGTTACGGGCTCTAACGGGATTGTATGGGGTTGGGATTGGTGCAGGGAGCCGAGGACTGGAGCTGAAATATATGAAGCCGCGAATATTTTATCAATCCTCCAACAGGCTCAGATCAATAATAGGACTGATGTATGGTCTTGGCGCAATACCGACGATGCAGCATTTTCTACCAAGGAGCTGAGAAAGGACATTGTAGCAGCAGGTTTGGGGCCTTCGGATTTTGGCGCTGAATTTCCGTGGAGCTCTTGGGCTCCTTTCAAACACAAGTTGCTGTTATGGAGAAGCTTATTGGGCCGATTACCATCAAAAGAGGGCCTGATTAATCGCGGTATTCAGCTTAGTAGCTCGGTCTGCGACAGATGTAATTATACTTCAGAAGACGTTGATCATATGTTGGCTACGTGCATTTTTGCAAGATGCATTTGGTGGAACATTCTCATTTGGATGAAGATTCCGTGGCCCTCCGACGATTTCTCATTCTCTGGGTTAATCTACACGGTTAAAGAAAGCCCGGGAAGCAGCACTTGGAAGAAGATTGTTTTCGCAGTCGTTGTGGCTACGGTTTGGCGCATTTGGGAAGCTAGGAATAAAAAGGTGTTTGAAGGGAGGTTTGTCCCGGTCAGAGTCTCTGTCGACTTGATCAAAGAAGATAGCTTCCTATGGATTACTCATAGAAAAGAAGCGGCCAATATCTCGTGGGAAGATTGGAAGAATTTTGAGGTGTTGAGTCTTTTGTAATTCGGGGGTTTTGGTCTTTGTTTCGGGTGCCGATTGTTTGTTTTTCTTTCTGTTCCGTTGTAAGCTTTTCCCTCCAGCTCCTTGCTGGGCCTATATATATATATATATATATATATATATATATATATATATATATATATATAGTTTTTGGCCGTTCAAAAAAAAAAAAAAAAAAAAAAATAAACGTACTAGACTCGATATTTGGACGTACCCTCACACATGATTGATTCCTCAACTTTAACCTTTCACATTTGACCCAAAGTACTCTCTTATATAACAGAGTACACTCCCTTTTCTTAACGTACTAAATAACTAGATTCTCTTCCATGCCTCTTCACTCCTACTAGGGTTTGGAAACATACTTGTACTTGACGAACAAACGTGAAATTTGAAAAGATTCAAGCCTGGTTACCTGAACCATATACATATGGGAAAAATGATCAAAATAGCCCGTTGACCGGGCGTTTTGCACAAATAGCCCTCTCCACCCTCTTTGGAGAGAGGGGTTACGGTTCCCAACATGCCTGAACCGTCTCCCGAGAGGCTTCCTATTTCAGCCAACAGAGGACCGCCACGTGTCGTTGTTGATCCCGAGACAGACCTTTCTCTCTCCTGAACCCTCTTTCTCTCTCCTGAACCCTCTTTATTATTTATTATTCGCATCTGCTCTGCACATTACATTATCATCGATATTAATTACACCGGCGATAGGATTGGTTTCTGGTAGTGATTTATAATTCGTCGTTATTTGGCTGGTGTTACGCGATGCATTGAAACGGTGTCGTTTAGCATGATTTCTCCTCCAACAAATGCAAAACAAGCATCTATAATAATTTTTAAGGGGTTAGTGGGCATTGTCGTTTAGCATGATTTCTCCTCCAACAAACGCAAAACAAGCATCTATAATAATTTTTAAGGGGTTAGTGGGCATTTTGTAGCTAAACTTGATTTTGTTCGAGAGAGATCTGCGAGAGAGATGGTGAGACCAGAGAGTAGAGAGAGAAAGACGGACAGAGAGGGAGGAAGACGACGGCTAGTCATAGGCTTGCTGAGGGTTCGCCGGAAACAGAAGGGCCGGTCACCGGTCCGGTGACCCTGCTGGTGTACTGATTCTTGTTTCTTCGTCTTCTCCGGTGAGTTCTCCGTCTTCTCCGACGAAGTTTACTGTTTTTTTCTTGTTCTTCGTCTTCACCGGAGACGTCTTCCGAGACGTCACCGGAGGCGTCTCTGAGACGTCACCGGAGGCGTCTCTGAGACGTCACCGGAGACGTCTCAGGTCTGTCTCACGTCTCAGGTCTGTCTCGGGATCAACAACGACACGTGGCGGTCCTCTGTTGGCTGAAATGGGAAGCCTCTCGGGAGACGGTTCAGGCATGTTGGGAACCGTGACCCCTCTCTCCATAGAGGGTGGAGAGGGCTATTTGTGCAAAACGCCCGGTCAACGGGCTATTTTGGCCATTTTCCCTATACATATTTTTCCTAGCCATACACCTACATTTTAGTTTATATATTTCTAATTCTTTGGGTAATAAAATTATATAAAACTGAAATTATTTAAATATGTACATGAAAATCCCAACATGTAATTTTTAACAAAATAACAAGCATAACTGATACCCGACAGACATGGATCTAGATATGGGACATGGTTTTTACAATCTGGTATGAAACTGATATTACTAATACTTGTCCAGTTGTCTTAAATCTGTCTCATTGTCATCCCTAACTCATACTTTCTCTATGTACATATAGATATGACCAAATAGATATGACAATGGCAACAAATACTTGGCATTGGTAGGTGGCCTAGGCCTCCTAACGTATTACTTTCGATTTTATCTTAACTTGGTGCCACAAGAAGTAAGAAACGTAAAGACTTTCTTTGGGGATCGTTGTTATGCCGGTATATTAACAATTGATGTTGATTTTCATTATAGACATGATGAATGCAATTTTACTTGCATTTTATAAAAAAAAGTTAACAAATTGTGTTTCAAACCTTTAAAGTTTAATGAACGTAATATCTTAACTTTTAAAAGAAGAAATTTATAAATTCTGTCTTTTTTTTTTTTTTTTCTAACGGGTCATTTTCAATTCCTAAACTTGTTTTTTTAACTTATTAACTCATTAACTTTAGTTGTTGCATGATAGTTTAACAAAGAAACACCAATATCGTTATTGTTTTCATAAAACTTTAAAATTAGTTTACTTCACTTTACCCATTATCATCTTGGATTAATACTTAATACCAGAAAATTAAGGGAGTTATTATATATATTTTTTTTCATTTATCATGAAAAAGTAAAATGTTAAACAAATTAATTTACATTTTAAATCTTTAAACTTGTTTAAAATATATGTAAGAAATAACCAAAAAACATCGGTTACTCAAGACCATTTTCATTGGTTTCTTTGTCAATGATCAACCTTGTATACCCTGGATGGTTGATTAGTTGATTGTATTTGAAACCTCTCGGAGGTTTTACATAATTTTATAATTTGTTTGGGTGTTTTGCTTTGTTTTGTAGGGGTTTGAGTTTCCTGTTGGTGTAGTTTCTATAATTTTTATAGAAGTTTTGTCATTCAAATAAAAAAACCTATATCGTAGAAAAACTCATCCTAAGGCCTTGATGCCATCCTTATCAAACACGATTGTCTCTATTATACCGGAAGGTAACTAAGCGTACCGTCTTTAACCATGTAAGGTTATCTTCGTAGGCATTCCCTTTGGCTATGTTAGCCACCGTTTTGATAGACCTAGGATGAAATGGTTGTCTCCGGCCAATGCGCCATCTCTTTTGTCAACAATGAGACAATATTCCCCGTACTTTTGTCATTGTATATCTGGAATAGAATAAACTACTAAAATCGTCCATGAGGGCTGAACACATTTGCTAGTTTCATACAAAAAGTTTGTTTTTTGCAACTGAACACATGGGGTTTGACAAATCTTGCCATTATCATCCAATTCGCTAATCCCGTCTAAATTTAAGGTTAACTCAGGGATGTTTTGGGCTTTTTACCAATATATTTTTGATTATTTACTTTTTTCTTAAAAGTTATAGAGTTAACAATACTTCATCTTCTTACCTTTTGTTTTGAGGTATGTTATTTACACAATTACAAAAAGTAAGTTTGCACAGCCCTCTACGGCCCGTAGAGGGCTCTACGGGTCGTAGAGGGTGTCAGTGTAATAAATGAGGAACCCTCTACGACCCGTAGAGCCCTCTACGGGCCGTAGAGGTGGGTAGGTCGAGTGCATTTAAACCCTACACGAGCCGTAGAGGTCTCTACGGCCCGTAGGCCATACGAGGTACGAGGTCATTGAATGAACAGTCTGACATTCAGTGTGTCAGTCTGAAAAAGCAAACCCTCTACGGGCCGTAGAGGCCTATACGGCCCATAGAAAAGCTGGTTGTTGGGAACATTAAACCCTCTACGACCCGTATAGGCCTCTACGGCCCGTAGAGGTCCAGATATATTCTTCTGCCTTGTCTTCTTTCTTCGTTATACGAAACAAAATAAAAAACACGGGTGCACAAAAAATCCGACCAAAACCAAGCTACCGCGATGTCTTCGGGTCACTACGGTAATGTTTGAGATGAATGGGAGCATTCGTTTAGCCTATCTCACGTCTCGGAAAGCCTTTTCGGAGCCGTGGTGGAACGTGGTGAGGAGGAGGTTAGATCCGTTGTTCGCTGTGGTGACGGGAATGCACTACCCGATTTGAACCTGCTGCCCGATTTGAACCAGGAGTACGTAGAAGAACCGGGGTCATTTTACTTGCCTCCGCCAAGTCATCCACAGTACGAATACGGGACTTATCATTCGCACGAGGGAGGTGATAACGGTGGCGAGGAACCTGTCCCGGATGTTTCGTACGAAACGAATCAGGTGTGTTTATGTATTTGAACTTGTTTATAATTTAGACCTGTGTATATTTAGACTCGTATATTTAGTCCCGTACCTAAATTTGTTTTAGGGTTTGTGAGATTTGAACTCGTATATATTAGTTGTTATTTGAACTCGTAGGGTTTGTGAGATTTGAACTCGTATATATTAGTTGTTATTTGAACTCGTAGGGTTTGTGAGATTTGAACTCGTATATATTAGTTGCTATTTGAAATCGTAAATAAATTTTGCAGGTATTCGGGTCTCTTAAAGACCTGACAGAGTGGGTTTATCAAAGGGCAAAAAAAAGTGGTTACATTACCGTATACTCACGTACTGTTTCGGAAGGCAGGGGGCCGAATAGGAGGGTAACGACGGCATGGATACGATGTGACCGTAGTGGCGTACATCATAGTGTAGCCACGGTTCGAAAGACGGGCAGTAAAAAATGTAATTGCCCGTTTCAACTAATAGGGAGATACCACTCCGGCCACGATGGTTATATTTTGGAGGTCCAGAACCAAACACATAATCACAAACCTTTCCAACACATCGAGGGTCACGCGTATGCTAGGAGGCTGGGTCCGAATGAGTTAAAATTGGTGGATACACTTTATTTTCAAAATGTTACGCCAGTAGACATACATTCGGCCGTTAGAAAACAAAACCCGGATAGTCCCTGCATCTTAAGAGACATACATAACACAATAACCAAGGTTAAGCATTTGTTATACGGTGGCAAGACTCAAATGCAGGTATTATTATCTCTTATTATTATTATTATTATTATTATTATTACTTCTTTATTATTATTTTTTAATTATTATTATTGCTATGCAGGTACTCGAAGCCACATTGGTGGAAAAAAAAATTTGTTTACTTCACCCGGAGGAATGCCTCGACAAATGCGATCGAGGATATTTTGTTTGTCCATCCCACCTCGCACAGGTTATGGCGTGCGTTCCCGCATGTGCTGATGATTGATGCGACCTACAAAACGAACGAGTATAAACTTCCGTTTGTTCAAGTTGTAGGTATGACATCAACATCCAAGACGTTTTGTGTCGCCCATGCATTCATCTCCCGTGAAAAAAAGGATAACTACCTGTGGGTTCTACAAAGGCTTAAAGAGTTGCTAGAAGATAGTACGGAGCCCCGTGCTATAGTAACTGATTGTGAGAAAGCCTTGATGAATGCATGCGACATTGTATTTCCAGCAGCTTCGAAGTTGTTATGCAGGTATACATATTATTATTATTATTATTATTATTATTATTATTATTATTATTATTATTATTATTATTATTATTATTTTTAATTATTTTTATTATTATTTTATTATTATTATTATTATTATGCATTCAGGTATCACATTCAACGAAATATACTGAAGCACTGCAGACAAGCCTTTGGAGATGAAGATTGGAAAATATTCGTGAAATCTTTTAAGTGATTATGTAGATCTTCATCTCCGGCATATTATAGTCTCTGGTTAGACCGATTCTACAGACGACTATGTCAGGACGAACGAGCTGGTACATATTTTATTAATTTAGTTTAAAACGCATACACACATTAACAAATATCTTTGTTCTATCTTTTACAGATGTTTTTAAATATATAGACCGGGTCTGGCTCCGTGACTACAAAGAAAGGTTTGTTTTTGCATGGACAGACACAAACTACAACTTTGGTCAGTATACGACCAACAGAGCTGAGAGCCAGCATTCACGGTTTAAGATGCAGATTAAGGGGCCGAACAACTCGCTCCACAAACTTGTGATGATTGCAGACGATGTGGTAACGTCACAAGAGAGGGCAATAAACCACTCGTTTGAAGAGAGTTTGTTTGTGAAAAAGGTGCACCATGACATACCGATTTTTGAGGACCTACTCGGTAAAGTTTCCCATGCAGCGATCGAGAAGATGATAACTGAGATAAAAAATATAGAGAAGTTGATGAAACGAAAAATGAGTTGTGGTCACCAGCTTTTCACGAGTTCTGGGTTGCCGTGTGCGTGTCGATTAGATTCGTATATAAATAAAGGTAAAACCATTACTTTATTATTATTATTATTATTATTATTATTATTTTTATTGAATACAGGAATAAAAATACAGCTGTCCGAAATAGACGTCTTCTGGACACGACTGAATTACGAACCGGAAGTAGTATGGAGGGAACCTGACCTTGCGAGTGAGTGGGAAATAATCAAAGAGACACTGCTGTCTCAATCACCACGCGTTAAAAGAAATATGTTGTCAAAAATAAAGTCGGTGGTAAATCCAAGTATTACTGACACTCAACCTCCTGAGGTACAAAAGAATACTCGTGGGCGCCCAACTACAAAATCAAAGAAAAAAAATCAGCAGGAGGATGCACAAGAAGATGTTAGTATTATTATTATTATTATTATTATTATTATTATTATTATTTATTATTATAATTTATTGTTATCCATTGTAGGAAGACGAACCTGTTAGAAGACGTAGGCCATCAGACCCAGGTAGAGATACAATGAGAGTGTGTAGCAAAAAGTATCCACTCTTAGTAGGGGACAGGTACATAAATAACTATTAATACATATATACATACATACATATGTACACATCCCCTAATCATGATTTCCCAATGTTTGGGGGTGACAGGTATAAATTTGTGCTTAGACAATTTAAGCATCAGATTGATCCCCTTTATCGACGGTTTGTCACGCATATTTAAAATGTTCAGCCAGACGGTAACTGTGGGTTCCGATCTATAGCTTTGGCTTTGGATATGGAGGAGGAAGACTGGGATTTGATTGTAACACCCCAACCGATGGCGGAATCATCGAGGTGCCACGTAGTGACGATTGTTCAAAAGCTCATGGTACTAAAATGTAAATATATGATTATTGAATATTGTTTTACAACATGTGGAATTAAATACAAAACAACAAAAATAAAGATAATTGATTGATTTAGTCTAAGTCCAAAGTCCTATGTGAAGCGTCAAGTAGCTTATCCTGAAACATGCACGAAAATAATTTTGTCAACATATGATGTTGGTGAGTACTACTTAGTTTTGTACATATAGTATAAGTTTAAAAAGGTAGTACAATTCATGTGTCTAGCATCACCAGGGCATTATGTAAACACGCAAGTAACCAAACAGACAAAGATCAAATGTAAAGTTTGTACAATGAAATTGATAATGAGCACCTCAACACGTGTGAGTCTAAAAGAGCACCATAACATAAGTTATGTCTAAATGAGCACCGTAACACATGTTACGTCTAAATGAGCACCATAACATAAGTTATGTCTGTATGTAAAGAGCACCATAACATAAGTTATGTCTGTATATATGATTTTGTATGTAAGCTACGTTCATGTTCAAGCATAAGCACAAAGATAATCAAGACACGTATATGAATTGTAAATGAATAAAAATGTATGTGTAAATGAATATGAAAGTTTTGTATACTTGTGCATGAATCACCCCAAAAACGAAAAAGGGGATAAGTAATACTCACCTTAGCACGGTGGTAAGTCTTCGAATTGAATAAGTGTAAACCAACGTTTGTCAAGTATCACCCTATGTATAAGATAACAGATAAGTCTAAGTCTATGTAGTCCATAAGTATTTTCTAGGGCTTCGAATTGGGGATAGGTATTTATTTGATTAATGAACAAATTGTTTATTAAATATAAGAAATTTAATAAATAGATAAGTAAAGGTCTTTTTGTAAATTTTAAGTTGAATATAGTCACAACTTAAGGTTTTAAGTTTGAAAATAATTTTTATAAAATTATTTTCTTGAAAATAGAATATATAATCTATTTATTTCAAATTGTCTAGATATCACTTTAATATTTAAAAATATTAAAATTAAAGAATTTCTGAATTAAAAATTGTATTTCAGCTCTAGATAGTTAGAAATAATTTATATAAAATTTTGGTGCAAAAATATTGAAAAATGAATTTATTTATGATTAAAACTAACAAAAATTAATTAAAAATATAAAATAAACGGTTTTTCTGAAATAAAATATTTTCTGGAATGTTTAAGAATATACAAATTTAGGATAATTTTTGTGAGATTTAATAAAATCGTTTAGATATTTTTATTGAATTTTATGAATAAAAAATGAATAAATTTGTATTATTATTAATATATATTAAATAATTTATTTTTGAAAAACTAAAAATTGGATGATGAACTTTATCATTTGGAGATCATATAATAATTTTTGTGGAATTTATAAACCACTTTTAGTATTTAAAAACTATTTTAAAAAGTTTAATATATTAAGTATATATATAAAGATGGCAAAAAAAAAAATACTTGTTGGTTATGGGAATCGAACCCGGGCCTCTGGCCGGTTCGGGTTTTATCACAAGCATGGCCACCAACTGAGCCACACCCTGAGAACGAGTTAAACTGGATTCAAAATAATTATATATGTTAAATGTGTTAGTTTTGATAATAGGTTTATTTAAGAAAAAAGAAAAAAATAAAGCAATGTTGTGGGATTCGAACCCTGGCCAATGGCCGGTTCAATCTCTACAAACAAGTGGGTAAACCAACTGATCTAGATCAGTTGGTTGTTTATCTTCTGTTCTAAATAATTATATACGCTTAACTGTTTGTGTGTTCTTCCCCATACCTCATCCAATCGAGCCCTAACCATCTAATCTCATACAATTCGTGTTCAATAGCCCCTAAATGTTTGGGGCTATTGTTCACAAGGGGCGATGAGTGAACCCCATAACAGAAAGACTTACAATGAAGCCGGAATCGGGATCGAAGCTCGGTCAAGGAAAAAGTCCAACGCGGCTCAAAACTTTGATTTGTAGGTTGTGTTATCAGAAATTGAGAGTGGTGAGAGGTAATTCGGCGAGTAGGGATTGTCTAGGCACGTCCAATTTATAGGGCAAGGGTCGGATTGTGGTTTTGGTAAGAATTGGCTTGATGACGACGAGGACGCGGTAATTGGTCGAGATTTTGGAAGGTTTGACTGCAATTATGGGCATAAAGGGGTGCGATTCAGTCAACCTCATCAATTCTATTCCATATTTGAGCCAATTAACGCGTCTGATTGATTGTAGATGGAACTTGATCTTCGCAGTTGACTTTGTTAGTCAACTGTTAGATTTTCAGTTATAGTATATAATTATTATGATGAGTTTCTAAACAGATTGTTGGTGTAGCTCAATTGGTTGGTGTGTAATGTTAAAGGTTGGGCCGGTTCCTGCCCGGGTTCGAGTCCCGGCAGGAGCTTCCTTTTTTTTTTTTTTAAACTGATAAGGGAGGTGGATGGGCCTGGCTGATGGGCTTAGGTTTGGTTGGGCCTGCATGTCTGGGCCAGATCTAGATTGGGCCCAGAAGTGGGAAAGAAATATGGAATATTGGGTTATGGTTTGGTTATGGTTTTGGGTTCAAGTGTGGTTGGACTAGTATTATTATCTATTATCATTATTATTATTATTATTATTATTATTATTATTATTATCATTATTATTATTATTATTATTATTATTATTATTATTATTACAAAAATAAAATATAATGAAAAGAAAAGTGACGGATGTCACAGCATCCCTACTTTTAGAAATTTCGTCCCGAAGTTATTAGAAACATAGGGTTATGGATGTTTGGGTAAAAATTAAGATAACTGTGGTTTAAAAAAAAAAATTTCGAATGATTCGGATAAGAGGTTTGATGGGTGTGAGTTAAGGGTTGGATTAAGTTCGTCTCGAATAATAAGGAGAATAGGAATCTAGTGAATCACCAAATTTCAAGTTTTATGAATCCTGAAATAAGTGCATGAGTTGATTGACTATAGAAAAAACTAAATGAACTACCAAGTAACTAGAGTTTGTTCCTGGTCCGACTTCCAGTCTCACTTTCAATGCATCATTAGTGTTTATATATAGGGTGTACCGCAGCTAACCCACCACACCTTTGATACCTTGAAAACGTACTGGACGCCTACCAAAAACTCTAATAGAATTTCACACTATCCTAACGCACCTGTAAATTCATGATTACGTTCCGGACCGGAATCATCAATTTACCTTACATTAGGGTTTTATGTCCTTCTATGATCCTAATCTAACACACATTAAAGCAAATAAGTTTCACAAGAAGATGACACAACAACACGTTTATCAATGAAATGAGGCTATGTAATAACGAGGTCAATTGCATTGGTTAGCAACGACTTGTAAGCATAACAGTATCTAAGTATGGGCTACCACTCGTCCGAGGAGCCCTTTAAATGAAATGTTTACCTGAGTTACGTGGGTAATACACACACGCAAGTAAGTTTGTAAGTACTACAACCATTAAGTGTAAGTGTTATCTTATTGGCCTATAGAAATAGTTTACGAGTCTCATGAATAATTAAATGTTCAATGGATAGTCAAATTAAGGGAAAAATCAAGTTTCATATGACAAACAATGATGTTTTTAGAAAAGCTCTGTAGGATCATGTATCAAGTTTTTAGTAGTTTGAGTTTTCATGGAAATCAAGTCCAAATGTTTCAATAAAATGTAAGGTAGAGTCTTTAAACTTCTATGATTAGAATAAATGTAACCAAACATGATAAATTTTCAATCTGTGTTTGTACACAATAGTATGCAAGGAATTTCTAGATGTTTATGCTTATGAGTGTGACAAAATTTGGTACAAAATGATAATAGGATCAAGAAAATGAAAATGCAAGTATTGGATTCCCGAGTCTTAAGAAGATTCCATCCATTGCTTAACCAGTGGGATTAGCGTCATCCTGGATATTGATATTGAAAGCTCGTCCATGTGCCACCAAGTTTACATTATTCAATTTAGGGCATTGAGGTCGCATGTGGTTAGGGTCTCTTCAATGATAACATGCCCGACCGTTAGTAATCTGTAGTGGTTCCTGGGCAGCTGTTTGATGATTATCTTGTGTCCTAACCGTTGCACGACAAGTAGTGACAAGGTGTCCAAACCTTCCACATCTAGTGCATTGACGACATGGAAGATTTGCAGGGTGATGATACTTGCAAGTGTTGCATTGAGGATGGATTCCCGTGTAGGCTTTCTTGTTAGGAGGTTGAGTCACCGGATCGACAACAGCATGGTTCTGATCATCGCCCAATCGTTTCTTAGAGTTCGAAGCAGTAGTGGCGGCCTTTGCTAAAATAGTCTTAGATTGTTCAACAACATGGGTGGTTTTCTTAGTAGACGTCTTGGTGCCCTTCCTAACCAAGTTTCCTTTCCTTACGTGTTTGTCTGTTAAAGTGGCTGCAAGCTGGATGGCTTCTTCCACTGTAGTAGACTTGCTTCCAGTGACTACGTCTTGTATCAGGTCCGGTAATCCCTCGATATATTTCTCGATTGCTCGAGAGACCGGGGTGACCATGTGTGGGACCAATATGCTGAGTTCATGATATCGAGTATTATACGCAAGATTCTCTCCACTGTCTTGTTTGAGCTCACGAAATTCATCCTCCAGTTTTCTGATTTCGTTCCTAGGGCAGAATTTGGCGATCATGAGTTCCTAACCTTCAGCCCAAGATAATGATAAAGCAACATCAGCTCCTCGATTGCGCTTTTCGCCATTCCACCAGGTTAGCGCCCCCTTTTGAAGGAAACTAGTAGCATAGCGAACGCAGAGTTCATCAGGACATTCACTGTTCACAAAGGTGCTCTCCATGCTTTCAAACCATTGGAGGAGGCCAGTTGCACCCTCCTCACCAGTGAATTTTGTGGGGTTGCAGGAGTTAAAGTGTTTGAAAGTGCACCGAAATTGAGTCGTACTCCCTGTGTTGGCACTGTTACTATTCTGGGTTATCTCACTGACAAGGTTTGGGATCATTGCAGCAATTTGCTCAGCGACTAAAGATGCGAGGCGACGGTCAGAACGTTGTCCAAAAGCATGAACAGGGCGTCAGCGGACATCACGGAGCATGCGGCGAGCAGACATCTATGAGGTAGTCAATGAATAATCATGAGATTAGAAAATGTAAATGTATAACCGTACAAATGATTATGAAAGTATGAACTTGTAAGCAATATATGAAAATCATGATATACAGGATATTGTATATGAAACGAGAGAGTATTATTGAAAAACTTGCATAAGATGCTTGGAGTGCCCTTGTCTAGCTGTAAAGCCCAACAAGAACGTTGACTTTTCAAAGAAGTAGAACCCAATGGTGATCAAAGAAGACATGCTTTAGCCTATAAGTGGACACTCACTCCAGGAATCCCCAGGTAAGCATAACAGGTCCGTAAATGGATTTATGCGCTATGCTTGCCTATGCCAGAAAACCTAGTGTACAGGCATCCACCCTTCCAGATTGCACGTGTCCTTATCACACTCATTAAAGTTCAACAACTTTGAAGGAGCAGAATAAGAGTAGGCATTATGCCTAAGAGTGTCTTCATGAAAGGTACTGTCCCTGTTCCATAATGATGTAGATTTTCCACTCTTTGCAGGACACCATCTCTATGCACCAGGATGAAAGATAAGGGGAAGGGAGAGAGAGAAGGAGGGAAAGATAGAGGAGAGAAGGTAGAAGGAAATGAGGAGTAAGGTAATTTAGGAAATGTTATGCATGAAGGTTAAAGTTCGGTTATAGTCTAGGCCATTTTATCTAATAACCTAGTTCCCTATAACCATGGCTCTGATACCAATCTGTAACACCCCAACCGATGGCGGAATTGTGACATCCGTCACTTTTATCATTATTATTATTAAAAATATACATACATTTTTTTTATTATTTCGCACCTCCTATCTTGAACGCCACATTTTATCATAATGATAATAATAATAATAATAATAATAATAATAATAATAGTCTATTTTTTTTTACAAAGTGAACAAACTATACTTAACCCCATCTACAAACCAACCCAACCACTCCTCTAGTCCACCACCCAATCTGGCCCATCAGACCAGCCCACACAACCAGGCCCAACTCCCTTATCCTCCTCCCCCTTGTACCTGTTCAAAAACAAAAAAAAGGAACAAGTTGTTCCTGCCGAGGATCGAACCGGAGCAGAGCCGGGTCACCCACAAGCCAACAACCACCTGCTCCACATGTCTTTGTTGGTTTAACCCAACTCAATAATTTATTTAACATCACTAAGCGCCGATCCCTTCTTCTTCCTTTCCCTTTTCGCGAAACAGCAGCAGCAGAGGATTTTTATTTTTTTTCTTTCTTTTCTTTTTTTTTTGACTCCATTAATGAACAATAACCAAGGTTTGACCAAGGTAACGTGATTATCGGCCTGTGTGACTAAGCATCACACCAATTATCAATCAATTTTCCATCAATTAAATGAATACGCGTGGGACATTTTAAAAACGAGTCAACCTTCCAATTAACCAAACCCACTGATCCTCCCTATAAATTGATCACCTACGATCATTCACAACTCGCTCACACCTCTCTCTCAACCTCCAATTGTTTCTGAAACACACTAATTCTTGGTGTCCTTGTTCTCTGTTGACTTTTTGTTTGACCAAACAAACGAACTCGAAAACAACACTGTGAGTCTGATTTTTTGTGTGGGTTATGTTCATCGGTCATCACACATCAATAGCCCTATGGTTAATCAGGCTATTGATGTGTGATTTGTCCAATTGCAAATTCTAGGGTTCATTCGTTTAGAATTGGGGATAAACTTGACCCGCGTATTGTATTTATTAAATATAAAACAGAAAACATCACAACCAATGGCCTAGGCCAAGTGGTTGTGACCTGGGTTTGATAACAAAAGGGAACCGGGTTCGAGTCCCGGCACAGCCCCGTTTTTGTTCTTTTCTTTTCTTTTTAAACAATTATATATAGATATATATATTAAACCTTTTAATCTTTTAAATTCATTTTAAAATATCAAAACTATTTTATAAATTCTAAAAAAATTATATTTGTTTAATCTGAGATAAAAGTTTTAATTACAATTTTTATTTTTCAGAAATTTATTTATTTAATATTTATAATAATTAAATCATTTTTATGCTATTATATTTATAAAAATCCATTTATATATCAAAACAAGTTTATTAAATTCTACAAAAATTATCCTGAGTTTGTATTAAGTGAAACTTTACTGAAATGATTTTTAATTTTGAAAAATCATTTATTTAATATTTTTAATCAATTTTTGTTAGTTTTTATCATAATTAAATCATAATAAATTCATTTTACAATATTTTTGCACCAAAATTTTACATAAATTATTTCTATCCATTTAGAACAGAAATATGATTTTTAAAATAATAATTCTTTAATTTTAGTATTTTTAATTATTAAAGTTAAAGTTTGTCAATTTGTAATAAATAGATTTAATAATCTATTTTAAAGAAAATAATTTTATAAAAATTATTTTTACACTTTAAACATATTCTTGTGACCATCTTAAATTTAAATTTCATAAAAAAGATTTTTGGTTATTTATTTACTAAATTTCTCTCAATTGGCGAATGTTTATAATAATAATCAAACAAACATTTATCCCCAATTCGAAGCCCTAGAAATACATATATCCTAGAGTTATTTCCCTTACACATTATCGAATACTTTAGGTTGATCATTTGGGAGTAATCTCAATTCATATTTCGTTGTCCAAGTTCAAATTCAAGTTATTACGTGAACTGTGAGTATTCCTACCCCCTTTTTGCTTTTATACATTTTTGGGGTGTTACATGTACACTATTACAATTTCAAATACAAGTTTACATTTTTACAATACAATTCTAGTACTATGTGCATTGCTTACAACGTGCTTTATGCTTAGACAATACATGTGGATTACATTTGTACTTAGTGAAATCATTAACATGGTACAAGCCGACCTTAACATTGGATAGCGCTATTTGGATTGACAACCCGCCTAGATTGATTCTCCCCTTTTTCATCGGAGAATCCGTGGCCATTGTTAAGTTATTATCCACTCGTTGGATAAGTACACTACAGTTCATACAGTACATTATACAGTCACAGGGTTGATTTCGCTCATTTGTTTGATACATGGTTTACATATTTGCACTGTAGCTTGCACTTGAATTGTATAACTTTTTAACCTACTATATATATCAAATCTAGGAATGCTCACCAACATTTCATATGTTGACCAAACCTATTTTTGTACATGTTTCAGGTGCAGTTTGTTCTAGTGCTTTAGCAAGGAATATTTAGTGCTTTATTTTAATTCAGTTATTTCAATATTTACATTTCATTTAGACAATGTAATTTCCATTTCCATGTAAGACAATTTTGGATTATTCAATAATATTTACATTTTAGTACCATGTGCTTTTGAACAATCGTCACTACGTGGCACCTCGATGATTCCGCCATCGGTTGGGGTGTTACAGATTGGTTATCAGAGCCATGGTTATAGGGAACTAGGTTATTAGATAAAATGGCCTAGACTATAACCTAACTTTCATGCATAATATTTCCTGAATTACCCTACCCTCATTTCCCTCTACTTTACTACTTTCATCTTTCCTTTTTTCTCTCTCTCCATTCTTTTCATCCTTCATCATGGTGCATAGAACAGGGAGTGGAAATGTCTACATCATCATGGAACAGGGACAGTACCTTTCATGAAGACACTCTTAGGCATAATGCCTACTCTTACTTTTGTTCCTTCAAAGTTGTTGAACTTTAATAAGTGTGATAAGGACACGTGCAATCTGGAAGGTGGACGCCTGTACACTGGGTTTTCTGGCATAGGCAAGCATAGCGCATAAATCCATTTACGGACCTGTTATGCTTACCTGGGGATTCCTGGAGTGAGTGTCCACTTATAGGCTAAAGCACGTCTTCTTTGATCACCATTGGGTTCAATTCCTTTGAAAAGTCAACGTTCTTGTTGGGCTTTACAGCTAGACAAGGGCACTCCAAGCATTTTATGCAAACTTTTTCAATAATACTCTCTCGGTTCATATACAATATTTTGTATTTTACGATTCTCATATATTGCTTACAAATTCATACTTTCATAACCATCTATGGATTTCACAATCACACTTCACCTTACCCTCTTAGCCACTTTTTAAATATTCAACACCCTACCAAATCATATTATTTCTTTCTCCACATGTTATTTATTTTAAAAACTATAACCTCATACTTTAGCACAAGCTAAAGATTTCTAAAACTAGTTGTATTACCTAGCAACTTTACAAAGTACATATTTTCCTCGAACTTAAATTGATTTATTTATTGACGTAACAAACGATTTTCTATATAATGTTTTAAACTATTACAAAGTCTACTTAGCTTGTACTATTTAACAACTTTTGCCTTATGTACAAAACCAAATTTTGAAAATATTTATTTTTTTTGGAATAATATCTAGTCTCTAGATTCTCCATCAACACTCACCCATTTTCAACTTGTTCAAATTTTTACAATATTTGGCATACACCACAATCATGTTTTCTTATACACATGATTATAACCTATGATCCAAACCCCAAAATTTACACTACTATATAATCTCCTTACTATAAAACAAACTCTTTATCAACTATCTTCACATTCACCATCTCTCACAACCTTGATTCTGCTTCAAAATTTTTCATCATCCTCTCAAGAACTAAATTCATATCCTTCACCTTCTCACACGTGAGCTAGTTACCCATGATAATCAAACTACTAAAAACCTGATACTTGATTCTACAGGATTTTTTTTTTTTCCGAAACATCATTGTTTGTGAAACTTGATTTCCCCTTAATTTGACTATTCACTGGACATTTAATTATCCATGATACTCGTGTGTTTTCATTTTCTTGATCTTATTATCATTTTGTACCCAATTTTGTCGCACTCGTTAGCATACAACATCTAGAAATTTCCTTGCATACTATTATGAACGAACACAGATTGGAAATTTATCAAATTCGGTTACGTTTATTTTATAAGTTTCAGACTCTACCTTACATTTATTTGAAACATTTACTTGATCCTACAGAGCTTTTCTAGAAAACATCATTGGTTATTACATGAAACTAGATTTTTCCCTTAATTCGACTACGCATTGAACATCTAATTATTCATGATACTCGTAAACATTTAATTATTCATGATAACACTTACACTTAATGGTTGTAGTACTTACAAACTTGCTTGCATAAACATGTTATCAAATTGCAATCTATGTGAATAATAATTGCTGCACTTAATAGAGGTCATCATGCCTTTTTCAACAGTCGGGAGAGGCCCTACAACCTACTCCACGGCTGGTGGAGGCTATCAAACATACTCAACGATTGGTAGAGGTCACTATGCCTTTTCAAACAGTCGGGAGAGGCCCTACAACCTACTCCACGGCTGGCGGAGGCTATCGAACCTGCTCAACAATCGGTGGGATCATAGAAGGACATAAAACCCTAATGTAAGGTAAATTGATGATTCCGGTCCGGAACGTAATCATGAATTTACAGGTACATTAGAGTAGTGTGAAATTCTATTAGAGTTTTTGGTAGGCATCCAGTACGTTTTCAAGGTATCAAAGGTGTGGTGGGTTAGCTGCGGTACACCCTGTATACAAACACTAATGATGCATTGAAAGTGAGACTGGAAGTCGGACCAGGAACAAACTCCGTCTACTTGGTAGTTCATTTATAGTCAATCAACTCGTACATTTATTTTAGGATTCCTGAACTTGCAATTTAAGTGATTTACTAGATTCTTATTCCCCTTCTTATTCGAGACGAACCTAATCCTTAACTCACACCTATCAAACCCCTTATCTAGATCATTCAAACCACAGTTATCTTAATTTTTACCCAAGCATCCATAACCCTATGTTTCTAATAACTTCGGGACGAAGTTTCTAAAAGTAGGGGATGCTGTGACATCCGTCACTTTTATCATTATTATTATTAAAAATATACATACATTTTTTTTATTATTTCGCACCTCCTATCTTGAACGCCACATTTTATCATAATGATAATAATAATAATAATAATAATAATAATAATAATAGTCTATTTTTTTTTACAAAGTGAACAAACTATACTTAACCCCATCTACAAACCAACCCAACCACTCCTCTAGTCCACCACCCAATCTGGCCCATCAGACCAGCCCACACAACCAGGCCCAACTCCCTTATCCTCCTCCCCCTTGTACCTGTTCAAAAACAAAAAAAAGGAACAAGTTGTTCCTGCCGAGGATCGAACCGGAGCAGAGCCGGGTCACCCACAAGCCAACAACCACCTGCTCCACATGTCTTTGTTGGTTTAACCCAACTCAATAATTTATTTAACATCACTAAGCGCCGATCCCTTCTTCTTCCTTTCCCTTTTCGCGAAACAGCAGCAGCAGAGGATTTTTATTTTTTTTCTTTCTTTTCTTTTTTTTTTGACTCCATTAATGAACAATAACCAAGGTTTGACCAAGGTAACGTGATTATCGGCCCTGTGTGACTAAGCATCACACCAATTATCAATCAATTTTCCATCAATTAAATGAATACGCGTGGACCATTTTAAAAACGAGTCAACCTTCCAATTAACCAAACCCACTGATCCTCCCTATAAATTGATCACCTACGATCATTCACAACTCGCTCACACCTCTCTCTCAACCTCCAATTGTTTCTGAAACACACTAATTCTTGGTGTCCTTGTTCTCTGTTGACTTTTTGTTTGACCAAACAAACGAACTCGAAAACAACACTGTGAGTCTGATTTTTTGTGTGGGTTATGTTCATCGGTCATCACACATCAATAGCCCTATGGTTAATCAGGCTATTGATGTGTGATTTGTCCAATTGCAAATTCTAGGGTTCATTCGTTTAGAATTGGGGATAAACTTGACCCGCGTATTGTATTTATTAAATATAAAACAGAAAACATCACAACCAATGGCCTAGGCCAAGTGGTTGTGACCTGGGTTTGATAACAAAAGGGAACCGGGTTCGAGTCCCGGCACAGCCCCGTTTTTGTTCTTTTCTTTTCTTTTTAAACAATTATATATAGATATATATATTAAACCTTTTAATCTTTTAAATTCATTTTAAAATATCAAAACTATTTTATAAATTCTAAAAAAATTATATTTGTTTAATCTGAGATAAAAGTTTTAATTACAATTTTTATTTTTCAGAAATTTATTTATTTAATATTTATAATAATTAAATCATTTTTATGCTATTATATTTATAAAAATCCATTTATATATCAAAACAAGTTTATTAAATTCTACAAAAATTATCCTGAGTTTGTATTAAGTGAAACTTTACTGAAATGATTTTTAATTTTGAAAAATCATTTATTTAATATTTTTAATCAATTTTTGTTAGTTTTTATCATAATTAAATCATAATAAATTCATTTTACAATATTTTTGCACCAAAATTTTACATAAATTATTTCTATCCATTTAGAACAGAAATATGATTTTTAAAATAATAATTCTTTAATTTTAGTATTTTTAATTATTAAAGTTAAAGTTTGTCAATTTGTAATAAATAGATTTAATAATCTATTTTAAAGAAAATAATTTTATAAAAATTATTTTTACACTTTAAACATATTCTTGTGACCATCTTAAATTTAAATTTCATAAAAAGATTTTTGGTTATTTATTTACTAAATTTCTCTCAATTGGCGAATGTTTATAATAATAATCAAACAAACATTTATCCCCAATTCGAAGCCCTAGAAATACATATATCCTAGAGTTATTTCCTTACACATTATCGAATACTTTAGGTTGATCATTTGGGAGTAATCTCAATTCATATTTCGTTGTCCAAGTTCAAATTCAAGTTATTACGTGAACTGTGAGTATTCCTACCCCCTTTTTGCTTTTATACATTTTTGGGGTGTTACATGTACACTATTACAATTTCAAATACAAGTTTACATTTTTACAATACAATTCTAGTACTATGTGCATTGCTTACAACGTGCTTTATGCTTAGACAATACATGTGGATTACATTTGTACTTAGTGAAATCATTAACATGGTACAAGCCGACCTTAACATTGGATAGCGCTATTTGGATTGACAACCCGCCTAGATTGATTCTCCCCCTTTTTCATCGGAGAATCCGTGGCCATTGTTAAGTTATTATCCACTCGTTGGATAAGTACACTACAGTTCATACAGTACATTATACAGTCACAGGGTTGATTTCGCTCATTTGTTTGATACATGGTTTACATATTTGCACTGTAGCTTGCACTTGAATTGTATAACTTTTTAACCTACTATATATATCAAATCTAGGAATGCTCACCAACATTTCATATGTTGACCAAACCTATTTTTGTACATGTTTCAGGTGCAGTTTGTTCTAGTGCTTTAGCAAGGAATATTTAGTGCTTTATTTTAATTCAGTTATTTCAATATTTACATTTCATTTAGACAATGTAATTTCCATTTCCATGTAAGACAATTTTGGATTATTCAATAATATTTACATTTTAGTACCATGTGCTTTTGAACAATCGTCACTACGTGGCACCTCGATGATTCCGCCATCGGTTGGGGTGTTACAGGAATCATCGAGGTGCCACGTAGTGACGATTGTTCAAAAGCTCATGGTACTAAAATGTAAATATATGATTATTGAATATTGTTTTACAACATGTGGAATTAAATACAAAACAACAAAAATAAAGATAATTGATTGATTTAGTCTAAGTCTAAAGTCCTATGTGAAGCGTCAAGCAGCTTATCCTGAAACATGCACGAAAATAATTTTGTCAACATATGATGTTGGTGAGTACTACTTAGTTTTGTACATATAGTATAAGTTTAAAAAGGTAGTACAATTCATGTGTCTAGCATCACCAGGGCATTATGTAAACACGCAAGTAACCAAACAGACAAAGATCAAATGTACAGTTTGTACAATGAAATTGATAATGAGCACCTCAACACGTGTGAGTCTAAAAGAGCACCATAACATAAGTTATGTCTAAATGAGCACTGTAACATATGTTACGTCTAAATGAGCACCATAACATAAGTTATGTCTGTATGTAAAGAGCACCATAACATAAGTTATGTCTGTATGTAAAGAGCACCATAACATAAGTTATGTCTGTATATATGATTTTGTATGTAAGCTACGTTCATGTTCAAGTATAAGCACAAAGATAATCAAGACACGTATATGAATTGTAAATGAATAAAAATGTATGTGTAAATGAATATGAAAGTTTTGTATACTTGTGCATGAATCACCCCAAAAGTGTAAAAACGAAAAAGGGGATAAGTAATACTCACCTTAGCACGGTGGTAAGTCTTGGAATTGAATAAGTGTAAACCAACGTTTGTCAAGTATCACCCTATGTATAAGATAACAGATAAGTCTAAGTCTATCTAGTCTATAAGTATTTTCTAGGGCTTCGAATTGGGGATAGGTATTTATTTGATTAATGAACAAATTGTTTATTAAATATAAGAAATTTAATAAATAGATAAGTAAAGGTCTTTTTGTGAATTTTTAAGTTGAATATAGTCACAACTTAAGGTTTTAAGTTTGAAAATAATTTTTATAAAATTATTTTCTTGAAAATAGAATATATAATCTATTTATTTCAAATTGTCTAGATATCACTTTAATATTTAAAATATTAAAATTAAAGAATTTCTGAATTAAAAATTGTATTTCAGTTCTAGATAGTTAGAAATAATTTATATAAAATTTTGGTGCAAAAATATTGAAAAATGAATTTATTATGATTTATTTATGATTAAAACTAACAAAAATTAATTAAAAATATAAAATAAACGGTTTTTCTGAAATAAAATATTTTCTGAAATGTTTAAGAATATACAAATTTAGGATAATTTTTGTGAGATTTAATAAAATTGTTTAGATATTTTTATTGAAATTTATGAATAAAAAATGAATAAACTTGTATTATTAATAATATATATTAAATAATTTATTTTTGAAAAACTAAAAATTGGATGATGAACTTTATCATTTGGAGATCATATAATAATTTTTGTGGAATTTATAAACCACTTTTAGTATTTAAAAACTATTTTAAAAAGTTTAATATATTAAGTATATATATAAAGATGGCAAAAAAAATACTTGTTGGTTATGGGAATCAAACCCGGGCCTCTGGCCGGTTCGGGTTTTATCACAAGCGTGGCCACCAACTGAGCCACACCATGAGAACGAGTTAAACTGGATTCAAAATAATTATATATGTTAAATGTGTTAGTTTTGATAATAGGTTTATTTAAGAAAAAAGAAAAAAAATAAAGCAATGTTGTGGGATTCGAACCCTGGCCAATGGCCGGTTCAATCTCTAAAAACAAGTGGGTAAACCAACTGATCCAGATCAGTTGGTTGTTTATCTTCTGTTCTAAATAATTATATACGCTTAACTGCTTGTGTGTTCTTCCCGAAACCTCATACAATCGAGCCCTAACCATGTAATCTCATACAATTCGTGTTCAATAGCCCCTAAATGTTTGGGGCTATTGTTCACAAGGGGCCGATGAGTGAACCGCATAACAGAAAGACTTACAATGAAGCCGGAATCGGGATCGAAGCTCGGTCAAGGAAAAATTCCAACGCGGCTCAAAACTTCGATTTGTAGGTTGTGTTTGAGAGTGGTGAGAGGTAATTCGGCGAGTAGGGATTGTCTAGGCACGTCCAATTTATAGGGCAAGGGTCGGATTGTGGTTTTGGTAAGAATTGGCTTGATGACGACGAGGACGCGGTAATTGGTCGAGATTTTGGAAGGTTTGACTGCAATTATGGGCATAAAGGGGTGCGATTCAATCAACCTCATCAATTCTATTCCATATTTGAGCCAATTAACGCGTCTGATTGATTGTAGATGGAACTTGATCTTCGCAGTTGACTTTGTTAGTCAACTGTTAGATTTTCAGTTATAGTATATAATTATTATGATGAGTTTCTAAACAGATTGTTGGTGTAGCTCAATTGGTTGGTGTGTAATGTTAAAGGTTGGGCCGGTTCCTGCCCGGGTTCGAGTCCCGGCAGGAGCTTCCTTTTTTTTTTTTAAACTGATAAGGGAGGTGGATGGGCCTGGCTGATGGGCTTAGGTTTGGTTGGGCCTGCATGTTTGAGCCAGATCTGGATTGGGCCCAGAAGTGGGAAAGAAATAAGGAATATTGGGTTATGGTTTGGTTATGGTTTTGGGTTCAAGTGTGGTTGGACTAGTATTATTATTTATTATCATTATTATTATTATTATTATTACAAAAATAAAATATAATGAAAAGAAAAGTGACGGATGTCACATTGATCCGCCACGTTCTTAAAGAAGAGATGATAGGTCAATACCATGAGGATTGGTACGAGATTTTGAACGGATTCGACGATAACGGTTTCGCCCGCATATACTCGTCCTTAGATTGGACGGGAGTCGGGAACACACCCAATTCAAAGTGGATGGAGATGCCTTTGACTGGATTAGTGATTGCTCAGGCATTTGGTGTGGTCCTTCAATTCTTCAGTTCTCTTGGAGCGAGCACATTCTTCCCTATTCACATTCATCCTGAAAGCGTGCCAGAACATCGGGTCATTTCGATGGCCTTCGTGAACGGCAATCACTTCATCATGCTTAAGCTAGCAGAGGACGCTCCGATGCCTTATCCGAGTGGAGCATGGAGGCGTTGGGTAGATGTAAATCACAACCCATGGTTAGCACTATACAGGGATCGTCTTGATGAGGGGCGTAGGCTATCTCAAACAGATCCAGAGTGGTTTGACCTAACAGGCTGTCCTGATTCTTCTAATAGTTCGGTGTAAATTTGTTTTTATAATGTATAATGATTTATTAAGTACATTTTTTATTTTTTATTATAATTTTAGATATACAATATGAAATGAAAACGTTCTTTTATAAAAAAAAACCCTATACCACCTAATTAAAACTAACAAAATTTAAAAAAAAACCAAAACTTCTACTGGGCCGTAGAGGCCTCTATGGGCCGTAGAAGAGATTTAGCTACGGGTCGTAGAGACCCTCTATGGCTCGTAGAGACCACTGAGTCTACGGGCCGTATAGATCTATACGACCCGTAGACAAAATTTTTTGGTTTCTAAAAACTTTCAAAAGTTTATAAATATAATCAGTAGTTTTATAAAAAAAAAATATGAGTCTACGACCCGTATGGGTCTCTACGGGCCGTAGACGAGGATTTTTTTTTAAAAAATTTGGGTTCTCAGTTGTATGTTATATTTAATTTTTCTGGATATTATTCCAGCGAACTGGTAGCCAGATGGTTTATATATGTGTGTATTTATGCTCTTGTATATGTGTGTGTGATAATGTGCCCAGGCTCGATCCTTGTCCCACCCCGTTTTTTTTATATCTATCTACGGCCCGTAGAGGCCTATACGGGTCGTAGGTATGTTTTAAAAACAGATACAGATCGTTCCCTCTGTTCAGTTTCTCACACACCCCCAAAAGCAACCCCCCTTTACCCCTTCAAAACCTAATCGCCACCACCACCACCATCTTCGACCACCACCACCATCTTGAAACTTGTTTCTCATCACTAAGGTAACAATCCCTCAAAATTTCAGTCCATATTATCATCTTTTAAGGGGTTATAATCGTGCTTTTACAACCCATGTGTTTATAATTATTGTGAATCATTATGATTTATTTGATGATGAATGATGATTGGGGTGTGTTTATCGGCATCTATAGACTCTTTGGACATCAAAATTTTCATCAAAACATCCTGATTTGAAAAACCCCAATTTTAAACTCTATAAACCCTAAGTTTTAAAATCAGTCATTTAACCTTTGATTCCGATCTGTTAATATAATTATTGTTAGGGGTTTTGTTGTTGGGTTGTGTTAGACTTCAATGTGATAAAATCCGGACTCGAAACAAGAGGTTTCAAGAGTTCGACAAGTTTGGTGTTCTTGAACACTGTTCATGCGAGTATGGGTCGCGTCAAAACAGTTACATTAAGATGAAAATGGGTTGCTGAAACAGCGTTGAACGCGCGCCCGTTTTAGGGTTGCTGAAACAGCGTTGAACGCGCGCGCGTTTTAGGGTTGCTGAAACAGCGTTGAACGCACGCGCGTTTTAGCGTTGTTTCTGTTTTTGTGTTTTTTTGTGTATTTTTTTCTATTGTTTAGGTGTATTTGTTACAGGATTGAGGCGTTTCTTTGGAATCGCCAAAAACTATATAGTTTTGGTGATTCTTTTGAAACGCCAAAACTATATTAGTTTTGGCGTTTCTTTTGAATCGCCAAAACTATATTAGTTTTGGCGATTCTTTTGAAACGTCAAAACTAATATAGTTTTGGCGATTCTTTTGAAACGCCAAAACTATATTAGTTTTGGCGTTTCTTTTGAATCGCCAAAACTAATATAGTTTTGGCGATTCTTTTGAATCGCCAAAACTAATATAGTTTTGGCGATTATTTTGAAACGCCAAAACTATATTAGTTTTGGCGTTTCTTTTGAATCGCCAAAACTAATATAGTTTTGGCGATTATTTTGAAACGCCAAAACTATATTAGTTTTGGCGTTTCTTTTGAATCGCCAAAACTAATATAGTTTTGGCGATTCTATTGAATCGCCAAAACTAATATAGTTTTGGCGATTCTTTTGAAACGCCAAAACTATATTAGTTTTGGCGTTTCTTTTGAAACGCCTTAATTATAGAAACGCCTAACTAACTATAAATTCTTTGATTTTGCAGTTATGGCATATTATGAAGACGAGGACTACGTGAATGAGGAGGAGCAGGAGCAGGAGCAGGAGGATCAGCCCGTGGTCCAGGGGGCGCCTGCCCCCATGGCAGGGGGTGACTTACAGGGCTGGGAGCATTGCAAGTTTCTACGCTTCGATTACCCGAGTCCAAGATTTCAGAGGTTGAGGAAAAAGAAGATAGATAAGCCGAGGGGTATTTCTTGGGACGCGCTTCGAGAGATTAGGGGGGGTGCAGAGGCGATTGCCCGAGAGTGGATCCCGGAAGGGAGCCCATTGGACAGGTTTCTCGGGGACTTTTGCGCGCCGTCCCATCGGCCGTTGGTGATAGAGTTCCTATCCGCCTTTCGCTTTCGTCCCCCCACCGAAGGATCGTCGGGCGCCGGATCGTTGGGCGCCTGATCGTCGGGCCGCCCACCGCGGGATGTCGAGTTTTCCATACTCGGCGTTGAGTATGGTTATTCCCTAGATGAGTGGGCTACGCACACCCAGCGGTACACTCCCGACGAGCTTGTAGAGGTATTAATATTATTTATTTTTATTCTTTTTATTTTTGTTTTTGTTCTTATTCGAAATGTTAATGTTAATGATAATGTTCAGGATGTCTACACTAGAGGTGTAACTACTGTTGCTGATGACGTGATGTATGCGTGGTGGCCCACCATTGGCGGTCCAGAGTTTGGGAACCCGACACAGAAGTATTATTATTATTATCATCATCATTATTATTATTATTATTTATCAATATCTTTGTTCTAATTATTATTACTATTATTATGCTGTGCAGGGAGAGGTGTGACAGGGCATCTAACATTCGTCACCCCATAGTTCGTTACATTCACCGTTGCATTACTTATTCCCTAACGGCACGGGGAAATAGTAACGAGCGGGTGACGAAGACGGACCTGATGTACCTCTATTGCATACTCACCGGCAGGCCGATTGCCTTGCATCGGTGCATGGCCGAGTACTTTGCCGCCTTCCCCCATAAGCCGTTGAAGGGAGGCATCACATGCGGGGGGGTCATCAGCAAGATTGCCGAGCGCTGCAATGCCCAGCTGTATTTCGATTATGTTAATCGGAATCAGTTTCCGCCACTACCGCCCAGGTATTTCGGTCATTATTATTATTATTATTATTATTATTATTATTATTATTATTATTATTAATATTAATATTAATGTTTATGTTATTGTTTATTTGTTTCAGCCTAATAGGGATACCCACGATGAAAGCTATGACTTGTGTGGCGAAGAAGGCGAAGACGCCGGATCAGCCAGAGTTCCACTATCTGATTGCTCAGGATGGCGGGGAGTTTGTGCATGAGCCGTTGGTACATCAGGGCCTTGGAGGTATTATTATTATTATTATTATTATTATTATTATTATTATTATTATTATTATTATTATAATTATTATTTGGGAAACTTGTAGACAACTTGTGTTGTCTGGTTTGCACGAAAACAGGGAAAACTCTGCCCAATTTTTTTTTATAAAATCCTGGATTATTATTATTATTTATTAATTATTATTTGTTATCCATTGCAGGTGATGCTGTGGAGGTCGGGTTGCAGTTTGTTGCTGAGCAGGAGGGGGGTGGTCTGAGGGACGTCGAGATGCCTCAGCAGCAGCCTGAGGATGTGCAGATACCGGCGCACGTTTATCACTCTCTCAGGTTGCCTACTGATGTTAGGGCGGACGTTCGTGCGGCTGCCGAGAAGGCTGTCGAGATGCGTGCGTGGCGTCAGCAGCAGGACACCTGGCGTCAGCAGCAGGAGGTAGAGATACGTCAGTGGCGTGATCGGCAGGACGACGCGATGCGCTGGTTGATTGCTGGCCAGCAGGATATCTATCGCCACCTGGGCATGCAGACTCGTGTCCCACCGACTTTAGGGACCAGCACGCACGAGCCCGTGACGTCCTCCCAGCAGCCCGAGACGTCTTCGCCGCAGCCCGGGACGTCGCCGCCGAATGACTCTACGATGTTTTATTTCTGATCATCTTATGTATTTAAACAATCTTTATTTTGAACGCTTCTGTTAATGTTTAGTTTTATCTTTTTGCGTATATAAACGATTAGTTTTATTTTGAACGCTTCTGTTAACGTTTATTTTACACGCTTATCGAGACGACGTTGGTTTATATTGGTTTGTGTTATAAACAATTGTGTTCACGTTTTACATGTTTGCGTTAATGTATTACACGCTCGGGATTAATTATTATATAATTAAAATGATTTAAAAAAAAACCCCTCTACGGGTCGTAGAGGCCTCTACGGGCCGTAGAGGGTGCCTAAGACTGGTTCGTGTTATATTAAAATTTTCCAACTAAGAAACCAGCGAACTGGTAGCCCAGCTGGTCCCCATATACGAAATAAGACTTTGTGTGTGTGTTTGTGTGATAATGTGCCTAAGATCGAACCTCGTCCCAAACGTTTTTTGTTTTTTTTTTTTGTATACGACCCGTAGAGGCCTCTACGGGCCATAGGCATCATAAAACATCCATCTCTTCTTTCTTCATTCTCAAAATTAATAAGACTCCTTCTACGAGCCGTAGAGGCCTCTACGGCTCGTAGAAGGAGTATAAAATGGGCTCTACGACCCGTAGAGGCCTCTACGGGCCGTAGAGGGTTGTGTGAATAAAAAGTGGACTTGTGCAAATATCCGGAGCCTTTGTTTTCTGCATGAAATTGAAATGTCACTGCAGCTTATTTTATATAAATATCTATTATTATCTTCTTTTTTTCAAGTTCTTGAACCGTAGTCATGCATCACACGTATGTCTTAGATACGCCTATTATTAAAGCTATGTATAAATGCATCATAATAAAATCAATCAGTTTAGGGGTTCGATTGTAGGTTACGTCGGTCCCAAGCTGTCGATTTGGAACTGGGGGGTCACCATAATATCGTGTAATGCTCCAATTCAGAAATAAATTATTAACCAATAAATTAAACAGATGAAATAAAGATAGACGAGGAGTGGAGGGCCGGTGGCTTTGCACATTATTGTACTATACACATTTACGACTCTACATCAACAATAGATACCATGTCGCCAAACCAAGCCATCAAAGATGGAGAAACCATCGTTTCACCTGAAAAAATCTTCGAGCTTGGTTTCTTAAGCTACATATTCTCAGGAGGCGTGAGGATGGTGGTTGCAGGTGGGAGTCCGATGATTTGGCCGGAGTAGATTTGGATTGGGGTGATGATGGAGATACGGTCTGGATGAAAAAAATATGAATAAAATAAATAAATAGGTAAAAGAACAAAATTACCCTTAACTTAACGCTAAAAAATTGATGGAGTTAACCAATTGGATGATAATGGCAAAATCTTTTAAACCTCATATGTCTGGTTGCAAAAAAGAAACTTTTTGGATTAAACTAGCAAATGTGCCCAAACTATAGGGATGATTTTAGTTGTTTACTCTTTGGAATATGAACACTCTAAACCTTCATTTTATTTTATTTTTTTATTATTTTGTTTGTTAGTGAAATGGTAAAAAGACAATTTTATGAAGGGAAAATGGATTCTAATACTCCCAACTATCGTCTGTTGGCGGATAATACTCCCAACTATCACTTTGGTCATTAGCACTCCAAACTTTCAACTTGTTTGCTTTTATCACTCCCAAACTAACTGAGGTCTAACCTGGTTAGTGTTTGTGGCCAAAATGTAAAAATCTAAACTTATATGTGGCCAAAATATAAAAAACAAAACTTAAGGGGTAATTTTGACATTAAACCTTTAACTTATAAATCCCACCCCCCTCATCTTCTGCAACAGAACCCCCCCTCTCTCTCTCTCTCTCTCCCTCTCTCTAAACCACTACCACCTTCACCGGAAACCACCACCACCACCTTCTCCTCACCTCTACACACCTACTGTTTATTACAGAGAAAGAGAGAGACGCTGAGAGGAAGAGAGAGAATCAGATGAGAGAGAGAGAGAGAGAGAGCTCGAAGGAGAAAGGAGGAAGAAGACGACGGTGACAGCTACAGGGCGACGGAACCACCCACACCACAGGTCCACCCACTGAACCACCCACACCTTCCACCACCACCACCACCACCCTTCACCTTCATCCACCACCACTACCCTTCCCTTCACCTTCGTCATACTCCAAAACCACAACCAACGAAACCCTAGCAGAAGAAGAAGCAAGAAGGCGGCGGCGAGGAGAACGACGGTTTTAATCGGGTGTTAATCGGGAAGCAGGGTGTTGATCGTGCTTAGTTGGGGTTAATCGTACTCGGGAAGCAGATTAAGAAGAACGACGGTGTTAATCGGGAAGCAGGGTGTTAATCTCTCTATTTAGTTCTAACAGATCTGGATGTTGAGGTTATAGTGGGTGGTTGGTTTGTGGTGTGGTGTGGTTGTACCCTGGTCGGAGCTCCGCCGTGGTGGGTGGCCGGAGCTCCTCCCTGCTCCGCCCTCTTTCTTTCTCTCTCTCTCTCTCTCTCTCTCTCTCTCTTCGGTGGCTGTGATGATGGGGGTGGATGTGATGATGATGATGGGGGTGGTGCTGGAGCTCCTCCATGCTCCGCCCTCTCTCTCTCTCTCTCTCTCTCTCTCTCTCTCTCTCTCTCCCTCTCTCTCTATCTCTGTACTCTCCCCCCCCTCTCTCTCTCTCTCTGAACTCCCCCTCTCTCTGAACTCTCTTTGTGTCTTAATAATATATAGATAATAATAATAATAATAATAATAATAATAATAATAATGATAATAATAACAATAATAATAATAAAAAAGTTTCAAAAATGTCCCAAAGTTTTGGTTTTTACATTTTGGCCACGAAAACTAACCAGATTAGACCTCAGTTAGTTTGGGAGTGATAAAAGCAAACAAGTTGAAAGTTTGGAGTGCTAATGGCCAAAGTGATATTTGGGAGTATTATCCGCCAACAGGCGATAGTTGGGAGTATTAAAATCCATTTTCCCTTTTATGAAAGTCTTTTAAAACTTATATTTCCACCTGTTATCCTTTATTTGAAAAGTTGTCTCGTTTCTTGTCCTTTTAACTAAATGAAATTTAATTCTGTTAAATGAAGGGCATTATTGTCTTTTTATTTATAAAGGACTATTCTTTTGAATGGTAAAGTTTTTTTATTCTTTTTATCCATAAATGCTAGAAAAACACAATCACAACAATTTAAAACACAATGCAATGTATTATAGCGATGGAATTTAAAATATGCTAAAACACAACAATTCAAAACACATGTTCTTGGCATGTGGTGTTTTAAGTTTTTAAGCCTAAAATATTTTTTAATTGTTATGTTTGGTGTTATTTTAGCCTAAGCAATCCAAATGCACAAGTCAAAAAATGATGCTTACATATCATTTCTGAATCCCTCTCAAACTTCTCACAAAATATGACATTTGTATCATAACCTCACACTATATATAGAATTTGGATCATTTGAGAACCACCATTTAGAGAGAGAACCAAGGAACCAAGTGTGAACACAAAAACCCCTCCAGCAAAATATAAAAAAAATAATAAAAGTAATAAAAAATTATATAATAAAAAAAATAAAAACATTAAAAAAGTAAAAAACACCAAAATGTTTTTTTAGTGTTAATCTTTCTGAAAAAAAATAAAAAAAAACATAGAAAAAATTAAAAAAAATGGCTTATATTACGTCATATTTACGTCATGTCTGATGCACATGTGCATTTTACTATTAGAACACACTTTTGAATTAATTATCAATTACCATAATGAAATGATCATTAAATGGACGTGATATGATACATAAGGTGGAAATTTTTTTATTTAATGATCATTAAACGGACGCGAAGTGCATTTCACTATTATAGTTAGGTTTTTTTTATGGGTTTAGCTTTATGGTTTAGTATTTAGGTATCGTATGAGAAGGGGTTAGGTTTTTGGGGCAATGGGGTGGGGGATTTAGGTTTTTGGGGTTGGTGGTGAATAAACTTAAAAAAACCTCTCTATAAAACTATAAAATAAGACAATTGTATTATATGCACATGTGCATTTCACTATTATAGTTAAGTTTTTTTTTAATGGGTTTAGTTTTTAGGTATGGTGGGAGAGGGTTAGCTTTTTGGGGGGATGTGGGTGGAGCGTTTTGGTTTTTGGGGGTGTGGGGTTAGCTGCACATGTGCATTTCACAATTAGGGGGGGGGGGAGGGGCGGTGTCGGGGATGGGGGTTTAGGTTTTTAGGGGTGGAAGTGGGGTCTTTAGGTTTTTTTTGTTTGTGTTCACATTGGTTCCTTGGTTCTCTCCCTAAATGGTGGTTCGCGTATGAACCCTACCCTATATATATATATATATATATAAGGGAGTGATAATTTGACAACTCTCTCCACTTAAGAAAACCCATTAAACCCATATCTTAACCATCCATTCATGTGATCTAAGGTGGAGATTATTTCTTGAGTTGATCAAAAGTAAAGATGAATCTTTAGTAAAGAAAGGGTAATATTGTCTATGAAAAATTGATGTGTTATCTCTTTTCTAACAATATCAGGCATTCCATCTCATCTTTCTTTCCTCTCTTCATTTTGTAAAAAAAAAAAAACATATGCTTTCACAACTTATCTCACCAAAAAAACATTTAAAAAGTTATACCCCGGCAACAAAAAAGATATGTTTTCACAACTTATCTCACCAAAACATATGTTTTCACAAACTGATCTCACTTAAAACATATGTTTTCACAACTTATTTCACACAAAAAAAAACATATAATAAGTTATAACCCAACAACAAAAACATATGTTTAACAACCTATCTCACCAAAAACATATAATAAATTATAAATCAATAAACAAAAAACATATGATTTCACAACTTATCTCATAAAAAATACAAGAACAAGTGAAAAAATTAAATATAATTGTAACACCCCAACCGATGGCGGAATCATCGAGGTGCCACGTAGTGACGATTGTTCAAAAGCTCATGGTACTAAAATGTAAATATTTGAATATAGAATATTGTTTTACAACATGTGAAATTTAAATACAAGACAACAAAAATAAAGATAATTGATTGATTTAATCTAAGTCCAAAGTCCTATGTGAAGCGTCAAGAAGCTTATCCTGAAACATGCACGAAAATAATTTTGTCAACATATGATGTTGGTGAGTACTACTTAGTTTTGTACGTATAGTATAAGTTTTGAAAAGTAGTACAATTCATGTGTCTAGCATCACCAAGGCATTATGTAAACACGCAAGTAACCAAACAAGGCAAAGATCACATGTAAAGTTGTACAATGAAATTGATAATGAGCACCTCAACACGTGTGAGTCTAAAAGAGCACCATAACATATGTTATGTCTAAATGAGCACCGTAACATAAGTTACGTCTGTATGTAAAGAGCACCATAACATAAGTTATGTCTGTATGTAAAGAGCACCATATAACATAAGTTATGTCTGTATGTATGATTTTGTATGTAAGCTACGTTCATGTTCAAGCATAAGCACAAAGATAATCAAGACACGTATATGAATTGTAAATGAATAAAAATGTATGTGTAAATGAATATGAAAGATTTGTATACTTGTGCATGAATCACCCAAAAAGTGTAAAAACGAAAAAAGGGGATAAGTAATACTCACCTTAGCAAGGTGGTAAGTCTTGTGTAATTGAATAAGTATAATCCAACGTTGCCAAGTATCACCCTATGTATAATGTAACAAATAAGTCTAAGTCTATTTGGTCTATAAGTATTTTCTAGGGCTTCGAATTGGGGATAAGTATTCGTTGATTAATAAATAAAAATGTTTAATAAATAAGAGAAATTTGGTAAATATATAAACAAAAGTCTTTTTGTAAATTTTAAATCAAATATGGTCACAATATAAAGTTTAAGAGTGAAAATAATTTTTATAAAATTATTTTCTTGAAAATAGAATATTTAATCTATTTATTTCAAATTGTCAAAATATGACTTTAATATTTAAAATTGTTAAAATTAAAGAATTCTTGAATTGAAAATTGTATTTCTGTTCCAAATGAATAGAAATAATTTATGTAAAATTTTGGTACAAAATATTGAAAAATGAATTTATTATGAATTATTTATGATTAAAAATAACAAAAATTAATTAAAAATATGAAATGCACGGTTTTTCGGAATTAAAAATAATTTCTGAAATGTTTAAGGATGTACAAGTTTAGAATAATTTTTGTGAGATTTAATAAAATCGTTTAGATATTTTTATTGAATTTTATAATTTTAAATGAATAAACTTGTAATATTTATAATATATATTAAATAAATTATTTTTGAAAAACTAAAAATTGTATGTTAAACTTTTTCACTAGATCAACATAAAATAATTTTTGTAGAGTTTTTAAAAGAGTTTTAGTATTTTAAAACTAATTTTAAAATACTAGTAATTATATATATATATATATATATATATATATAACAAAGCTTGAATGTTTCAAAAAGAAAAACCGTTGCTGATGCCAGGGGTCGGACCCGTGTGGGCCTGTTCAAAGACACCAGGCACAACCACTTGGTCTAGACCAGTGGTTGTGTTTGGTTTCTGTTCGATTAAAATTTATAACTACACTCAAGATCATGTTCTTCCCCAATTACATATATTGAACCCTAGGTTACTAAATTGAACGAATCACCAAACAATAATCCCAGGAATCATGGGGTTATTGTTTGGGCAATAACGATAAACAAATACGTGATATTAATTGATACTTACAAATCAGAAACGAAGATGTAAACCGGTCAAACGAAAAGTCAACCGTCGACTAGTTCTTGTATAAAAACGAATTGTTAACAGAAATTGGAGGTGTGGGTTTGATTTTCGGCACATAGGGATGGTCTAAGAGGGTTCAATTTATAGGGTGTTCGATAACTTGGAAAGTCTTGATGGTTTGACCGTCACATGGTCAAAAGGCGTGTTAATCGATTCCATATTGGAAAGATTGAGTTGTTAAATGCGATAATGGTGCATAGGGTTGACAAATATTGATTTATCGGTCAAATAGAAACATTTATTGGTGATAATCGTTGCAAAAATCACGGCTCAAATTATCACACCCTCAAAATCCACTTGCGGAGTTTTACCGCGAGGCGCATGACAAACCAGGATCCAAGTCAACGATCACAATAAACAATTCTAAATGAACATATGCAATTTCATAAACATAGTTTAAAATCCCCAATTAATGCGGAAGCTTATTCTCAAAACATAATCCAAAAGTAAACCAAAATATTCAACGTTCGAAAACCATGCAACCCTAACTAGACGCCGTGCAGACGCGTGCGCCCTATTTCCGTAGTGCTACCTTAGCGACCTGAGAAAACATGTAAGAGTTACGTCAGCACAAAAATGCTGGTGAGTTCACAGGTTTGTAATTAAAGTTCCAAGTCCAACCTGTGCATACAATATCAATTTGTAAACCAAAGTACGCTAGCTAGGCGTATGTTTTGTTACTACTACGATTGGAAAACCATTACTAACTCACAAACCAGATGTTGTGCCCGAATAGTAAACCTGTTCCTGTTTGAGACAATATGCACTCGCCCGGCCCTCCAAGCCGACGAGCGGGGTTGGTTACTCCCAATAGATCTATTCACATTTCCCCGTTGTGCTAACCCGCACATTCATGGTTTCCCTCCCGGGACTTCCAAAGATCGTATAGTAAACCATAGAAACCCATAGTATGACAGTTGTTACCAAAACATAAGTTTAACACATGTTTTCTCCCCCAAAAAGTGAAACCAGTTAAAAGTGGGGCCGTGAACTCACCTTAGGTTGCGTTACTTCGTAATACGAATAAAATCAGCAAGCTATGCTAGCCCCGTAAGGCGGCGACCTAACATATGACAGTTACAAGTAATTGGACTAATAACCTGTAGGTTAGTTAGTCCCTAGATGTCCAGACCATAACCAAGTTCGTTTGAAAACACTGTGACTGTTAAATTAACCCAATGTACAAGACTCGACATCCCATTGGTGGCCTGAGACTCCCCGTGTTATACTTGCACTCTCAAACATACAATCATGCAATCACACTTAACATACGTTAAAATCCAACAAGTTGTAGCACGTAGTTCAAGTATCTCATAAATAAGTCCGAGCACATGTTACCAAGTTATTAGGTATGTTACGGGGTTCCTAGCATGTTCCTAGGTGTCAAATCGGGTCCCGAAATGCTAAATTACACTTACAGCAGCAGTACAGGCGATTAAAAAAAAGTCAACTAGTGATTATGTGGGTCAACAGGCATTTAGGAAGGCTAATCGCCTATACTATAGGCGATTAGGGTCATGCGGTATGCAAATCATGAGTTTATAGGCGATTAGGTCGTAAGGCATGCAATTCAGGGCTTAACTAGCAATTAGGATCGTAATCGCATGAAGTAAAGGCATTTAGACCCCTATTCGCCTATACTATAGGCGATTAGGCTCCCATATCAGGCGATTGGGCTCCCAATCGCCTATAGCATAGGCGATTAGGGTCCCAATCGCCCCCAGCAGTTCTGTTCCGGTTTTTCACGCGTTTAACCCTCCAAATCAGATCCGGAACGTGTGGAAACACCAAATATCAATCAAACAACCATATCAAACATATTTCAATCAAAATCCTTCGTTTAACCTCGTTCTATCAGCCCTGCATGCAACCATGTATCCCAAAAACAATACACATAGCATGAAACATCACATTAACATGCATAACCGTAACCCTAATGAACAATTACTCAGATTTCATCAACAGGCTATCATCATCAATCTGTAACTACCTTAATATCATGTTAACAATCCTTCTTGAATCCCAAAAACCCTATCTTTTAATTATAAACACACATACAACATGCATAATAGCTAGAATCCAATTAACAATGATTATTAACGAATTTCAGAAGACACATACGTTTATAAACAGGTCTGGACCATTAGGGATTCAATAAAAACATTATTAAAGGTTGCATGAATGAAAACCACACCTTAGGTTTATGATAGATTGATGTAATAGGCTTGAAATCTTGTATTTTGATCCAAAATCGTGTTCCAGAGGTTGTGTGTGTGTTGGGACGAGTTGTGGGACGACTAGGGTTGTTATAATGAAGTTTAGGAGGTCAAGTATGGTATTTATAGTCGTTTTTAGTCGTCAGGTACGTTGCAGGCGATTATGCAGCTCCTACAGGCGATTAGGGTTGCTAATCGCCTTCCCTATAGGCGACTAGCCTGCTACTCGCCTAAAGCATGTCCCATTCGCCCCTCCTATAGGCGATTAGCCCTCCCTAATCGCCTATAGGGGTTGGTTCTGCGTATTTTGCGCGTTAAACCCCGTTTTAACATATGTTAACACATTTTCACATACCGACAAGTCACATAATGATTGTAATCACATAATACTTGCAAACAAACACATTCACACTCGTTCACCATTTCCCGGGACTCGAGACTTGTATGTTCCCTATGCTCTGACGATTCTACGAATCGTCACCCCTTGTACACTTGGTTAAGGACTGACATCTAATGAGCCTCTAGACCGACATCTAATGATCCTCTATACTAAACTAACAGTTCCCGAACCGTAACACGACTCAACTAACCCAGTTAAGTATAATATACGCGTGACTCGCTAAGGTAGACTTTAATCTAGACAGCGTTGTTAATCGGAATTTGCCGGGTGTCACATCATCCCCACGTTAAAAGAATTTTCGTCCGGAAAATTGCACAAGTACCAAAAGGAATAACAAAAGAAACAGACAAAAGAAAAAAACCAAGAGAGAGATTTACCCGAGTTGTCACATCATCCCCACGTTAAAAGGAATCTCGCCCCGAGATTCATTCAGTTGCAGTGGTAACATATCTCGATTCGAACGCTTCCTTGGGAAAGAGATGAGGATACTTAGACTTCATCTGATCCTCCCGTTCCCAAGTGTACTCTGGTCCCCGGTTCGAGTTCCAGCGAACCTTAACAATGCGAATCTTGCTATGACGTAGGCTACGAATCTTGTAATCAAGAATCTCAACAGGTTCCTCCACAATCCAAAGACGATCATCAACCTTGATCTCTTCCAGTGGAACAATAATAGACTCGTCAGCCAGACACTTCTTTAAGTTGGACACATGGAAGACGTTATGTACGTTGCCGAGCTCCGTCGGTAAATCAAGACGATATGCCACCGGTCCAATCCGTTCCAGGATTGTAAATGGGCCGACATACCGAGGGTTGAGTTTGCCACGCTTCCCAAAGCGTATGACGCCCTTCCACGGTGAAACTTTCAGAAGTACTTTGTCATCAACTTGGAATTCCAATGGCTTGCGACGCTGATCGGCATAACTCTTTTGCCGATCCCGTGCCGCTACCAACCGGTTACGAATCTGTACGATCTTTTCCGAAGTTTCGTACACTAGCTCAGGCCCAGTGAGTTGACTCTCACCCACCTCAGCCCAACAAAGAGGAGACCGGCATTTCCGCCCGTACAGTGCCTCGAACGGAGCTGCCTTGATGCTCGTGTGGTAACTGTTATTGTAAGAGAATTCTACTAACGGTAGGTGAGCTTCCCAACTTTTGCCAAAATCGATCGCACATGCTCGCAGCATGTCTTCTAAGGTTTGAATCATGCGTTCACTCTGACCGTCAGTCTGTGGGTGATAAGTTGTACTCATGTCCAGCTGGGTACCCAAAGCCTTGTGCAAAGACTTCCAGAAGTGAGAAGTAAAGTGGGAGTCACGATCTGAAATAATTGAAACCGGCACCCCGTGCTTAGAAACAACTTCCTTCAGATAAAGACGAGCCAAACGATCCATGGTGTCGGTCTCCTTAATGGCGAGAAAATGGGCTGATTTCGTCAACCGATCAACAATCACCCATATCTTATCATTCCCGCTCGGTGACTTAGGTAGTTGCGTGACAAAATCCATTGTAATCCGTTCCCATTTCCACTCCGGAATTTCAGGTTGTTGCAAGAGACCCGACGGCTTCTGGTATTCCACCTTGACCTTAGCACAGGTCAAGCATTTGCTCACGTATGAGGCTATATCCGACCTCATGTTTGGCCACCAGTAAAGCACCTTCAGATCTTGGTACATCTTATCCGAACCAGGATGAATAGAATACCGGTACTTGTGAGTCTCATCTAAGACAAGCTCCCGAAGTCCCCCGAATAAAGGAACCCATATGCGTTCTGCGAAGTAGTGCAGGCCATCAGGCCTTCGCTCGAGGTGCTTGTCGGCACCGTGCATAGTCTCAGCTTTAAGGTTTTCCTCCTTCAAAGCTTCTAACTGAGCAGAACGGAGTTGGTCAGGTAGAGAGGAATGAATGGTGAGCTGCAACGCCCGAACGCGACGAGGATTAATTGATTCCTTCCTGCTCAAGGCTTCTGCTACTACATTCGCCTTGCCAGGATGATACTTAATGGCGCAATCGTAGTCGTTCAGGAGTTCAACCCAACGACGCTGTCGTATGTTCAAATGTTGTTGGTCGAAAATATGTTGAAGACTCTTGTGATCGGTGTAGATGGTACATTTGGTACCGTACAAGTAATGTCTCCAAATTTTCAACGCGAAAATCACTGCACCCAACTCCAAGTCATGGGTGGTGTAGTTCCTCTCGTGCACCTTGAGTTGACGAAAAGCATACGCAATCACTTTCTCGCGTTGCATCAACACGCAACCGAGACCATGAATAGAAGCATCACAGTAAACAACGAAATCATCAGGGCCTTCAGGCAAGGACAAAATAGGAGCAGAACAAAGTTTAGACTTCAGTTTTTGAAATGCTGACTCTTGTGGTTCACCCCAGGCGAATTTTCTATCCTTCTGAGTAAGAGTGGTGAGGGGTTGAGCGATCTTCGAGAACCCCTTAATGAAACGACGATAATAGCCCGCAAGGCCTAGGAATTGTCGCACCTCAGTTGGCGTCTTTGGTGCTTCCCAGTCCTTGATCGCTTTGATCTTAGCTGGATCGACATGAATTCCTAGTTCATTAACCTCATGTCCTAGGAACTGAACTTCGCGTAACCAAAAGTCACACTTTGAGAACTTAGCGTAAAGTTGTTCCCGTCGCAAAAGTTCCAAAACCAAACGCAGGTGTTCCTCGTGTTCGGTCTTGTTCTTGGAGTAAATCAGGATGTCATCAATAAACACGATGACGAACTTGTCAAGATAGGGTTTGCAAACGCGGTTCATCAAATCCATGAAAACCGCCGGTGCGTTTGTGAGACCGAAAGGCATGACCAAGAACTCAAAATGGCCATAACGTGTACGAAAGGCAGTCTTTGCAACGTCAGCTTCCCTTACGCGCAACTGGTGATAACCGGACCTCAAATCAATCTTAGAGTAGTAGCTAGAACCCTGGAGTTGATCGAATAGATCATCAATACGTGGAAGAGGATAACGGTTCTTGACGGTCACTTTGTTCAATTCTCTGTAATCCACACACAATCGAAAACTTCCATCTTTCTTCTTAACGAACAAAATCGGGGCTCCCCAAGGGGAAGAACTTGGTCTGATGAAACCCTTGTCCAAGAGTTCCTGTAACTGACTGGACAATTCCTGCATCTCGGGAGGTGCAAGACGGTAGGGGCCCCGAGCAATAGGAGCAGCCCCGGTACAAGATCAATACTGAATTCAACCTGACGATGGGGAGGAAGACCAGATAAATCATCGGGGAATACATCAGGAAACTCGCGTACAACAGGAATATCGTCGATCTTCTTCTCATCGGTAGAGGAAACAGATAAAAGTGCCAAAACGGCCGAATAACCCTTTCGAAGATACCTAAGGGCTTTCATGCTGGAGATGAGATTTAGCGGAGCACCGCCCTTGATACCGTACACAGAAAGGGATTCTCCATCAGGGAGGGGAATCCGAATAATCTTGTCGTAACAAACGATCTCAGCGCGATACAAGGACAACCAATCCATGCCTACAACAACGTCAAAACTACCCAAATGTACCGGCATAAGGTCGATGGGGAACGACAAACCCGACAACTCTAGTTGACACTCCCTAAGGATACAAGTAGCTTCAATCTTTTTACCGTCAGCCAACTCAATAACATACTTAGCCTCTAATGGTACGGGTACTACATCTAGCAGTCGACTAACTTCCATAGATATAAAACTTTTATCGGCACCGGAATCAAATAAAACACTAACAGAGCGATTATTGAGAAGGAACGTACCGGTAACTGTGTCAGGATCCTGCCTAGCCTCTGCGGCTCCAATGACGAAGGCACGTGCGTTCCTGCCACCGCCCCGTTGTTCCCGTTACCATTTCTATCCCTCACATCCCCGCCCTGCTTCAGTTTCGGGCACTCCTTCTTGTAATGCCCAGTCTCCCCACAGTTGTAACAACCCTGTTTCCCCGTAGTTCCTTGAGCAGTAGGAGCCGAGTTAGTAATTGGGGCCTGGGTCGATGGAAGTGTCGCCCGACAATCTTTAGCAAAATGCCCAAGTCGCTGACAGCGATGGCAACGATTACGGTCGCAGTCCCCCTGATGATGACGCCCACATTTGTTGCACTTAGGTAATTTCCCCGCATAACCACCCGGTTTGGTACCAGAAGAAGAAGAACCCCCGCTATCGAACCTCTTACCCTGTTGTGATGATGCTGGCACAGATCCTTTCCCCTCATTATCCCATTTACACTTGTTATTCTCCGGGGCCTTGACAGTCGAACCCTTAGCAGGCATGATACCCTCATTCACCTTCAAGTTTGTCATCCTGTGAGCCGATCGAACCACCTCTGAGTATGTAGGAAGATTCCCCGCAGCCACCAACCCTGCGATCTCTGGTACTAGCCCTGAGATATAGTGTTCAATCCTTCGGTATTCTGGCACATGCAGATCAGGACACAGCACTGCCAATTCATTACGCCTTACCGTATACTTTTCAATCTCTGACCCGGTCATCTTGAGGTTCCACACCTCATGCTCTAGCTTCTGAATTTCTTCTCTTGGACAGTACTCTCGCTTCAGTAGTTGAACAAAATTTTCCCAAGGCATAGCATAAGCCTCCCCTATACCCATATTCTGGGTGATATTGTTCCACCAGGTCAAAGCAACATCCTGGAATAACGCAACAGAATACTTGACTCGATCCTCTGGGAGACAGTTGCACATCAGAAACACTGACTGCACCTTTTCCAACCACCTGAGTAAGCTCACCGCACCCTCAGTGCCAGAGAATTCCTGGGGCTTACAGTCCCGAAACATCTTGTAGGTACACATAGGTGGGGGTGGATTAACAGGACCACCTGAAATGAAACGCATGAGAAACCACGAAGGATGTAAACAAGGTTCACTAATGAGGCAAAAGTGGATAAATCAACTTACCACCACCATTGTGCCCTAACTGAAAGGCAGCTTGCAGTAAGTTGTTCAGATCTTCTTGTGTTAGGTTTACACCTCCACGACCACCACCACGCCCACCAGCGCAACCACCTCCACGTCCTCCTCGTACTCCAGACATGATTCTGACAGAAAGGACGAGAAAATTTTAGTTTCACAGCTAATGGTAACCACTAGCGTTCACAAGATCAAAGCTAGATCCAACCCAGGACTATCCATTCAAACCCAGAGCTCACTAGGGCTTTCATGCATTTCGGTTTATGATTTTGTGTGCACCCAAAATGATAAACCGCTCTACATGGTCCTCCAAGTGTTCTCCTAGTTCAAAGTTCAAATCACCGAACATAGACTCTTAGCTATACACCGTAATGCTACGGTAGTTTACGGCAAGTGTTTCTATTGGAGTATGAAAGGAAGATGTCCGAGCCCTGGACAAATCTCAAGAGTACACGATTTACCCCAATATTCTACACTGCCTAGAAAGCAAGTAACCCGACCTAAGATAGAACGGATGATGTAACATAGGAAGGTCAGATGATTTAGAGACACCCCGACAAGCCCATACGTAACCCACCATAATGTTTAGTACTATGTGACCGTCTAGTGTGTGCGACTCGGCTATAGACTAGACTCTACATGCAGTCCTAGTTCACTATAACCATTGGCTTTGATACCAATCTGTCACACCCTCAAAATCCACTTGCGGAGTTTTACCGCGAGGCGCATGACAAACCAGGATCCAAGTCAACGATCACAATAAACAATTCTAAATGAACATATGCAATTTCATAAACATAGTTTAAAATCCCCAATTAATGCGGAAGCTTATTCTCAAAACATAATCCAAAAGTAAACCAAAATATTCAACGTTCGAAAACCATGCAACCCTAACTAGACGCCGTGCAGACGCGTGCGCCCTAGTTCCGTAGTGCTACCTTAGCGACCTGAGAAAACATGTAAGAGTTACGTCAGCACAAAAATGCTGGTGAGTTCACAGGTTTGTAATTAAAGTTCCAAGTCCAACCTGTGCATACAATATCAATTTGTAAACCAAAGTACGCTAGCTAGGCGTATGTTTTGTTACTACTACGATTGGAAAACCATTACTAACTCACAAACCAGATGTTGTGCCCGAATAGTAAACCTGTTCCTGTTTGAGACAATATGCACTCGCCCGGCCCTCCAAGCCGACGAGCGGGGTTGGTTACTCCCAATAGATCTATTCACATTTCCCCGTTGTGCTAACCTGCACATTCATGGTTTCCCTCCCGGGACTTCCAAAGATCGTATAGTAAACCATAGAAACCCATAGTATGACAGTTGTTACCAAAACATAAGTTTAACACATGTTTTCTCCCCCAAAAAGTGAAACCAGTTAAAAGTGGGGCCGTGAACTCACCTTAGGTTGCGTTACTTCGTAATACGAATAAAATCAGCAAGCTATGCTAGCCCCGTAAGGCGGCGACCTAACATATGACAGTTACAAGTAATTAGACTAATAACACGTAGGTTAGTTAGTCCCTAGATGTCCAGACCATAACCAAGTTCGTTTGAAAACACTGTGACTGTTAAATTAACCCAATGTACAAGACTCGACATCCCATTGGTGGCCCGAGACTCCCCGTGTTATACTTGCACTCTCAAACATACAATCATGCAATCACACTTAACATACGTTAAAATCCAACAAGTTGTAGCACGTAGTTCAAGTATCTCATAAATAAGTCCGAGCACATGTTACCAAGTTATTAGGTATGTTACGGGGTTCCTAGCATGTTCCTAGGTGTCAAATCGGGTCCCGAAATGCTAAATTACACTTACAGCAGCAGTACAGGCGATTAGGAAAAGTCAACTAGTGATTATGTGGGTCAACAAGCATTTAGAAAGGCTAATCGCCTATACTATAGGCGATTAGGGTCATGCGGTATGCAAATCATGAGTTTATAGGCGATTAGGTCGTAAGGCATGCAATTCAGGGCTTAACTAGCAATTAGGATCGTAATCGCATGGAGTAAAGGCATTTAGACCCCTATTCGCCTATACTATAGGCGATTAGGCTCCCATATCAGGCGTTTGGGCTCCCAATCGCCTATAGCATAGGCGATTAGGGTCCCCAATCGCCCCCAGCAGTTCTGTTCCGGTTTTTCGCGCGTTTAACCCTCCAAATCAGATCCGGAACGTGTGGAAACACCAAATATCAATCAAACAACCATATCAAACATATTTCAATCAAAATCCTTCATTTAACCTCGTTCTATCAGCCCTGCATGCAACCATGTATCCCAAAAACAATACACATAGCATGAAACATCACATTAACATGCATAACCGTAACCCTAATGAACAATTACTCAGATTTCATCAACAGGCTATCATCATCAATCTGTAACTACCTTAATATCATGTTAACAATCCTTCTTGAATCCCAAAAACCCTATCTTTTAATTATAAACACACATACAACATGCATAATAGCTAGAATCCAATTAACAATGATTATTAACGAATTTCAGAAGACACATACGTTTATAAACAGGTCTGGACCATTAGGGATTCAATAAAAACATTATTAAAGGTTTCATGAATGAAAACCACACCTTAGGTTTATGATAGATTGATGTAATAGGCTTGAAATCTTGTATTTTGATCCAAAATCGTGTTCCAGAGGTTGTGTGTGTGTTGGGACGAGTTGTGGGACGACTAGGGTTGTTATAATGAAGTTTAGGAGGTCAAGTATGGTATTTATAGTCGTTTTTAGTCGTCAGGTACGTTGCAGGCGATTATGCAGCTCCTACAGGCGATTAGGGTTGCTAATCGCCTTCCCTATAGGCGACTAGCCTGCTACTCGCCTAAAGCATGTCCCATTCGCCCCTCCTATAGGCGATTAGCCCTCCCTAATCGCCTATAGGGGTTGGTTCTGCGTATTTTGCGCGTTAAACCCCGTTTTAACATATGTTAACACATTTTCACATACCGACAAGTCACATAATGATTGTAATCACATAATACTTGCAAACAAACACATTCACACTCGTTCACCAATTCCCGGGACTCGAGACTTGTATGTTCCCTATGCTCTGACGATTCTACGAATCGTCACCCCTTGTACACTTGGTTAAGGACTGACATCTAATGAGCCTCTAGACCGACATCTAATGATCCTCTATACTAAACTAACAGTTCCCGAACCGTAACACGACTCAATTAACCCAGTTAAGTATAATATACGCGTGACTCGCTAAGGTAGACTTTAATCTAGACAGCGTTGTTAACCGGAATTTGCCGGGTGTCACACAAATGCTGGTCACGCAGGTCAGCATGCAGCAGCTAAGGAAGAAGGGAATAAGGGTTTTTCAGCGGGTTTAAATATATTATCTGTTGGGGTTTCATCAGAATGATCTTGTGGCTCAGGTGGTCTTGGGTGCGTGTGTTTATGCGTTGAGCCGGTTCACTGCTCGACTTCGAGCCCCGGCATCAACCTTTTATTTTTTGTAGTTAGTGGGAGGGGATATGGGCCTTGGTTTGGTTGGGCTGGGTAAAGATCTGGGCCAGTTAGGTGTTGGGCTTCAGTATAAGTGGTTTGGGTTTGTAGGTTAATGGATTTAGGGTAATGGTTTATTAAGTCTAATGTTTAAAAACCAACATAAACTTTTATCATTATTATTATTATTATTATTTATTACAAAAATAAAAATAAAATAAAATAAAAAGAAAAGTGACGGATGTCACAGCATCCCCTACTTTTAGAAACTTCGTCCCGAAGTTATTTGAAACATAGGGTTATGGATTGGATTAGGTTCGTCTTGAATAATAAGGAGATTAAGAATCCAGTAAATCACTAATTTCAAGTTTTAGGGATCCTAGAGTAAATGTACGGGTTGATTTGACTATAGAAAGACCAAATGAACTACCAAGTAACTAGAGTTTGTTCCTGGTCCGACTTCCAGTCTCATTTTCAATGCATCATTTGTGTTTATATATAGGGTGTACCGCAGCTAACCCACCACACCTTTGATACCTTGAAAACGTACTGGACGCCTACCAAAAATTCTAATAGAATTTCACACTACCCTAACGCACCTGTAAATTCATGATTACGTTCCGGACCGGAATCATCAATTTACCTTACATTAGGGTTTTATGTCCTTCTATGATCCTAATCTAACACACATTAAAGCAAATAAGTTTCACAAGAAGATGACACAACAACACGTTTATCAATGAAATGAGGCTATGTAATAACGAGGTCAATTGCATTGGTTTGCAACGACTTGTAAGCATAACAGTATCTAAGTATGGGCTACCACTCGTCCGAGGAGCCCTTTAAATGAAATGTTTATCTGAGTTGCGTGGATAATACACACATGCAAGCAAGTTTGTAGGTACTACAACCATTAAGTTTAAGTATTATCTTAGTGGCCTATAGAAATAGTTTACGAGTATCATGAATAATTAAATGTTCAATGGATAGTCAGATTAAGGGAAAAATTAAGTTTCATATATCAAACCATGATGTTTTTAGAAAAATCTCTGTAGGATCAAGTATCGAGTTTTTAGTAGTTTGATTTCATGGAAATCAAATCCAAATGTTTCAAACAAATGTAAGGTAGAGTCTTTAAACATAATCAAATATGATAAATTTCCAATCTGTGTTCGTACACAATAGTATGCAAGGAAATTTCTAGATGTTATATGCTAATGAGTGCGACAAAATTGGGTACAAAATGATAATAGGATCAAGAAAATGAAAACGCAAGTGTTGGATTCCCGAGTCTTAAGAAGATTCCATCCATGGCTTAGCCAGTGGGATTAACGTCATCCTGACCGTCTGCTTCGTTAATATTGATATTGAAAGCTCGTCCATGTGCCACCAGGTTTACATTATTCAATTTAGGGCATTGAGGTCGCATGTGGTTAGGGTCTCTACAATGATAACATGCCCGACCGTTAGTAATCTGTAGTGGATCCTGAGCAACTGTTTGATGATTACCCTGTGTCCCAACCATTACTCGACAAGTGGTGACAAAGTGTCCAAACCTTCCACATCTAGTGCATTGACGACATGGAAGATTTGCAGGGTGATGATACTTGCAAGTGTTGCATTGAGGATGGATTCCCGTGTAGGCTTTCTTGATAGGAGGCTGAGTCACAGGATCCACAACAGTATGGTTCTGATTATCGCTCATTCGCTTCTTAGAGTTCGAAGCAGTAGTGGCGGCCTTTGCTAAAACGATCTTAGATTGTTCAACAGCATTGGCGGTTTTCTCAGTAGACGTCTTGGTGCCCTTCCTAACCAAGTTTCCTTTCCTTACGTGTTTGTCTGTTAAAGTGGCTGCAAGTTGGATGGCTTCTTCTACCGTAGTGGCTTTGCCTCCAGTGACAACGTCTTGAATCAGGTCAGGTAATCCCTCGATATATTTTTCGATTGCTCGAGAGACCGGGGTGACCATGTGTGGAACCAGTATGCTAAGTTCGTGATATCGAGTATTATACGCAAGATTCTCACCACTGTCTTGTTTCAGCCCATGGAACTCTTCCTCCTGTTTCCTGATTTCGTTCCTAGGGCAGAATTTAGCGATCATGAGTTCCTTAACTTCAGTCCAAGATAAAGATAAAGCAACATCAGCTCCTCGATTGCGCTTTTCGCCATTCCACCAGGTTAGCGCCCCCTTTTGAAAGACACTAGTAGCATAGCGAACGCGGAGTTCATCAGGACACTCGCTGTTCACAAAGGTGCTCTCCATACTTTCAAACCATTGGAGGAGGCCAGTAGCACCCTCCTCACCAGTGAATTTTGTGGGGTTGCAGGAGTTAAAGTCTTTGAAAGTGCACCGAAATTGAGTCGTACTTCCTGTGTTGGCACTGTTACTATTCTGGGTTATCTCACTGACAAGGTTTGGGATCACTGCAGCAATTTGTTCAGCGACTAAAGATGCAAGGCGACGGTCAGAACGTTGTCCAGAAGCACGAACAGGACGTTGGCTGGCATCACGGAGCATGCGGCGAGCAGACATCTATGTGGCAGTCAATGAATAATCATGAGATTAGCAAATGTAAGTGTATAACCGTACAGATGATTATGAAAGTATGAATTTGTAAGCAATATATGAAAATCATGAAATACAAAATATTGTATATGAAACGAGAGAGTGTTATTTGAAAAGCTTGCATAAAATGCTTGGAGTGCTCTTGCCTTGCTGTAAAGCCCAACAAGAACGTTGACTTTTCAAAGGAATTGAACCCAATGGTGATCAAGGAAGACATGCTTTAGCCTATAAGTGGACACTCACTCCAGGAATCCCCAGGTAAGCATAACAGGTCCGTTATTGGATTTATGCGCTATGCTTGCCTATGCCAGAAAACCCAGTGTACAGGCATCCACCCTTCCAGATTGCACGTGTTCCATCACACTCATTAAAGCTCAACAACTTTGAAGGAGCAAAATAAGAGTAGGCATTATGCCTAAGAGTGTCTTCATGAAAGGTACTGCTCCTGTTCCATGGTGATGTAGACTTTACACTCCTTGTAAGACACCATCTCTGTAACACCCCAACCGATGGCGGAATCATCGAGGTGCCACGTAGTGACGATTGTTCAAAAGCTCATGGTACTAAAATGTAAATATTTGAATATAGAATATTGTTTTACAACATGTGAAATTTAAATACAAGACAACAAAAATAAAGATAATTGATTGATTTAATCTAAGTTCAAAGTCCTATGTGAAGCGTCAAGCAGCTTATCCTGAAACATGCACGAAAATAATTTTGTCAACATATGATGTTGGTGAGTACTACTTAGTTTTGTACGTATAGTATAAGTTTTGAAAAGTAGTACAATTCATGTGTCTAGCATCACCAAGGCATTATGTAAACACGCAAGTAACCAAATAAGGCAAAGATCACATGTAAAGTTGTACAATGAAATTGATAATGAGCACCTCAACACGTGTGAGTCTAAAAGAGCACCATAACATATGTTATGTCTAAATGAGCACCGTAACATAAGTTACGTCTGTATGTAAAGAGCACCATAACATAAGTTATGTCTGTATGTAAAGAGCACCATAACATAAGTTATGTCTGTATGTATGATTTTGTATGTAAGCTACGTTCATGTTCAAGCATAAGCATAAAGATAATCAAGACACGTATATGAATTGTAAATGAATAAAAATGTATGTGTAAATGAATATGAAAGATTTGTATACTTGTGCATGAATCACCCCAAAAGTGTAAAAACGAAAAAAGGGGATAAGTAATACTCACCTTAGCAAGGTGGTAAGTCTTGTGTAATTGAATAAGTATAATCCAACGTTGCCAAGTATCACCCTATGTATAATGTAACAAATAAGTCTAAGTCTATTTGGTCTATAAGTATTTTCTAGGGCTTCGAATTGGGGATAAGTATTCGTTGATTAATAAATAAAAATGTTTAATAAATAAGAGAAATTTGGTAAATATATAAACAAAAGTCTTTTTGTAAATTTTAAATCAAATATGGTCACAATATAAAGTTTAAGTGTGAAAATAATTTTTATAAAATTATTTTCTTGAAAATAGAATATTTAATCTATTTATTTCAAATTGTCAAAATATGACTTTAATATTTAAAAATGTTAAAATTCAAGAATTCTTGAATTAAAAATTGTATTTCTGTTCCAAATGAATAGAAATAATTTATTTAAAATTTTGGTACAAAAATATTGAAAAATGAATTTATTATGAATTATTTATGATTAAAAATAACAAAAATTAATTAAAAATAGGAAATGCACGGTTTTTCGGAATTAAAAATAATTTCTGAAATGTTTAAGGATGTACAAGTTTAGAATAATTTTTGTGAGATTTAATAAAATCGTTTAGATACATTTATTGAATTTTATAATTTTAAATAAATAAACTTGTAATATTTATAATATATATTAAATAAATTATTTTTGAAAAACTAAAAATTGTATGTTAAACTTTTTCACTAGATCAACATAAAATAATTTTTATAGAGTTTTTAAAAGAGTTTTAGTATTTTAAAAACTAATTTTAAAATACTAGTAATTATATATATATATATATATATATATATATATATATATAACAAAGCTTGAATGTTTCAAAAAGAAAAACCGTTGCTGATGCCAGGGGTCGGACCCGTGTGGGCCTGTTCAAAGACACCAGGCACAACCACTTGGTCTAGACCAGTGGTTGTGTTTGGTTTCTGTTCGATTAAAATTTATAACTACACTCAAGATCATGTTCTTCCCCAATTACATATATTGAACCCTAGGTTACTAAATTGAACGAATCACCAAACAATAATCCCAGGAATCATGGGGTTATTGTTTGGGCAATAACGATAAACAAATACGTGATATTAATTGATACTTACAAATCAGAAACGAAGATGTAAACCCGGTCAAACGAAAAGTCAACCGTCGACTAGTTCTTGTATAAAAACGAATTGTTAACAGAAATTGGAGGTGTGGGTTTGATTTTCGGCACATAGGGATGGTCTAAGAGGGTTCAATTTATAGGGTGTTCGATAACTTGGAAAGTCTTGATGGTTTGACCGTCACATGGTCAAAACGCGTGTTAATCGATTCCATATTGGAAAGATTGAGTTGTTAAATGCGATAATGGTGCATATGGTTGACAAACATTGATTTATCGGTCAAATAGAAACATTTATTGGTGATAATCGTTGCAAAATCACGGCTCAAATGCTGGTCACGCAGGTCAGCGTGCAGCAGCTAAGGAAGAAGGGAATAAGGGTTTTTCAGCGGGTTTAAATATATTATCTGTTGGGGTTTCATCAGAATGATCTTGTGGCTCAGCTGGTCTTGGGTGCGTGTGTTTATGCGTTGAGCCGGTTCACTGCTCGAGTTCGAGCCCCGGCATCAACCTTTTATTTTTTGTAGTTAGTGGGAGGGGATATGGGCCTTGGTTTGGTTGGGCTGGGTAAAGATCTGGGCCAGTTAGGTGTTGGGCTTCAGTATAAGTGGTTTGGGTTTGTAGGTTAATGGATTTAGGGTAATGGTTTATTAATTCTAATGTTTAAAAACCAACATAAACTTTTATCATTATTATTATTATTTATTACAAAAATAAAAATAAAATAAAAAGAAAAGTGACGGATGTCACAATAATAAAAGAACAAGTGAAAAAAATTGCATGAGCTAATAAACAAAAAATCCATCATCATCTTGTAAAACCCCAAAAATGATATTATTTACAAACAAAATCCATGTATGTAAAGTACAAAATTTCAATTAACCCAAACAACCAAAAAATTATAGATCTGCAGAACAAAAGAAAATACAAAGATTAGATATGATTTAAGAAAATGGTATATATGTCAACATTGTTGAAAAAAATATACATACGTGTATTATTATTTTAGTTTTTGGTATTATGATTTTAGTTTCTGTTAGATCGATTGGATATTATACCAAGATTAGATTTGAGATATATGATAATCTAGCATACAATATGCATGATGGGAAAAATGAATGGTATAGTCTATTTATTGCCTCACAAATTATTTAAAAACTGTAAGAAAAGACACATGTGTATCGGTGGGAAAAGTGATATAGATCTTGCATACAATCTGTTTCTGCTTCTTTAGATCTGCATCGGCTTCAAACCCTCTTCAATATCGTCAACCATCATCGTCTTCAGAACTGCATCTTTTTCTCAAATGGGGGTGACAGTAGTTGTGGATTTAGGTAGATGTGGGAGGAATAGGAATAACTAGATGTTTTTGGATGGTTTGGATTTGTGTAAATGATCAATAGGAGAGAGAAGGGGGTAGTCACAGGAAGAGTTATCAAGAGACAGAGACTTCTTCATTTTTTTGTCAGTGAGGAAAATAACAAAAACAAAATATCAAAAATAACCTTTTAATCATTTTCCAAGTTGTCTACGTGGATCAACTAGAGCCATATAAATGCGTTTTCTTGGTTTCCATAAGTGGGGGTGGTTTTCATTTTAGAATTTATATATATATATATATATATATATATATATATATCAATCATCGGGAGTCGGTTCGATGGTCCGGGGGATCATTGGATGTCGGTTATGCACATATGTCTAAGGGTTGGTGATTCGGAGGATCACCGGGTAAAAACGCACACACACGAGTCTCGAGTCCCGGAAGTTGGTGAATTAACGTAAACGTGTTAGTTATCAAGTAATAAGTGTTTTACTGTGACGTTCGGAAAAAACTAAGGTAAATCCGTACGCAATTAATATATGTAATTAACTGTTCTAAGCAAGAATTAATATCAATTAAGTATAATTGAGTATTCGGAAAATAGCGGAGTCCAATAGATGGCATAGGAATTCCTTAGTTTAAGTAGAAGTGAGAAGGAATCGCATAAGAATAAACTAGTCCGAAACGGACGTTGGTGATTACCCGGCGATAATTAAATAACCGAAAACGATCCCGAATGCCCGGGATATAAAATAAAGGGTATTTTTATGAATTATAAAGTTTTTTGGAACCCCAAAACTATAATGAAAACTCCAAATTAAAATCTCCCGGTAGCGAATAAAGTTCGCGTAACGCACCCGACGCGCGTAAAATATATAATTTCACCCGGTAAGGGCCTAAATAACATACCAATACTTAAACTAGGCTATGTTTAAGGGTAACTTAAAGTTAATTATATGTCCGAAATAGCTCGTAATAAGAACGCGCAAAACCTGAAAGACCCTAACCGAATCGATTGAAATCTAACTAAATACTTGCAAGATGTTTTGAAACAAAATGGGGGTCCCACAAGGCCACCTTGGCCGGTTCTAGGGAGGCTAGAAGCCACCCTATTGTTGCTTTGCTAAGTATCTAAAATGATTATGTTGTGCATGCTTAAAGATATTTTGATTTTTATAACCTAAAAATACACCATATAAACCATTGAACTCTCATAATATCATCACAAAAACAAACTCAAAACCTTCATTTCTTTGTTGTTGTTCTGCCGTGTCTTTAAGCCCCACCCCCACCTTGATTTTCAAGCAAATAACACTTAAAAATCACTTCATTCCTACCCATATTCAAGTGTGTTCAAGTGCTTTGGAGCTTAACCTTGGAAGACACACATAACCCCTTCATAATCAAGTGTTTTTGTGACTTCCCTAGCCTTGTGCTAGTAGTAAGTTTCTTAAAACTTATCTTGTTCAAGTTATATTTATTTATTTATATGCTTGACTTGCAAGTTGTTTTTGGGGTGCTTTTAACTAAAGTTTTTAAACAAGGTTTTGTGTGTGTTTCTAAAAATGAAATGAAACATTTACAAAGATGGTCATAAACATGAGTTTTAGGATGGTTGGTGATGTTATTTTGTTACAAAAATATTGTATGTTTCTAGTATTTTTTTTTTGAAGTTGTTTAGGATGAAAAACATAAAATAACACCTAATACACCTAAAAATGGTTTTGATCATTATATTATGACTAATGGAACCATTTGAACATGAAATATTTGTAACAAAATGTAATGAAGCTAAAATCACCAAAATAAAGTTGTAGACTTTAAAAAAATACAAGTTTGAACAAATAGACTCCAAGACTTAAATCAAACATGTTAGTAGGCTTAATGACCATATGAGACTAATAAAAGTGTTGGATGGTGAAAAGAACACTTATTGTAAATTTTTACATGTTAAAGTTTACTAGTTTAAGTGGAAATTGTCGTTTTTATAAGTCTTGGGAACAATATTTGACTTTTGTAAAGTTAGAGGGTTGGAAAGTAACTTTAGAAACTCCATGGGTGTAAAATGTGATTTTGGAAACTTTAGGTTGAAAAATGTAATTTTTGGAAAGTAAAGGTTAATAATGAAAAGTTAGAATCCAAAATGGGTGTTTTTGTAAAGTAAAGAAACTTATACAAAATATTTTATGAAGATGATATTTTTATAAAAGTGTTTTACAAAAATATAAGGTTGCAACAAGTGTTGGAAAATACAAACACTAATATTGTTGTAAGAAAAATGGTAACTTAAATGAAATGGGATGTTTTATATAAAAAATATGCACTTTTACATTTATGAGGATGTACAAGTGTTGTAAGAATTTTCAGGAATAAAACGTCCAAGTTAATTTATTTTTCAATATATATATATATATATATATATATATATATATATATATATATATATATATATATAGGGGATGAATTAAATAAAAACCCACCTAAATTGAAGAAACCTTGTAAACTTCATCACCACCATCCCTTTTAGTTGATCAATGGTCAAGCTTAAATGTGGATATTATAATCAAACAAGATGACAAAAAAGGTTAGAAGGGTAATTGACACCATTTTTCTCTCTCTCTCTCCTCCATCCAATCAATCATCTCTCTATCTCTTTCTCTCACTAATCTTCTTTCTCCAACATTCTCTCTCATATTTTTTTCTTTACAAAAATCAGATTTTTAATGATTGAAAAAAGTATTTTATTTATTAAAATAAAGCAGAATCAGATCCATATTATTGTTCCAGCACCAGCGCTGTTACGTACGTAAAAAACCGTCACGACAGTTTCATATTAATTAAAAAAATGTTGATTTGTTAAGTTTTTATTAGACCATATTATTTATTCATTTTATTTTACCAGCACCAGTAATGTTACATACACAAATAAACGTGTCGCCAGTTCATATTGTTTAAAAGTTTAGGCTTATTGATTTTTTTATTAGACCATGTTTTTTTTTTGTTTTATTGTACCAGTCACAGAGTTGTTGCATACGTAACAAAAGGTCCAAATGATTTTTCTTTTTGACCAGTGTATCTTAGTAACTATTGTACTCATATATAAAATTAAGATTCATCTGACAAAGACGAATTAATATATTACAGTGAATCTGTTGTAGGGTTATAACATATGTTAAGTAGTGGTGCATTGCCTTACTATAAAAAAACTTACAATAACCATACTTCTAAAAAAAGCCATACATCATATTGTTAAAGATTCATACACCGCCCTTTGGCATCCAATAACCATGCTTGTCATAAAAAAGTCAATTCTTCATACGTAATATGTACACCCCGACATCCTCCATTGCAACCAACAGTAGCAGAGGACATCCAATAACCATACTTGGCATAAAAAGCCCACTGTTCCTCCGTATAACCTATACCCTCCCATTCTGCCCTAATACGCCCAGCTTCTTGCAACGCTGGTTTCTTCAAATCAGGTTCATATGGTTCTTCATATTCAGCCCCTAGTTCTGATTCGTAATCGGCAACCCATTCAGGTGTGTGAATTACATCATGCCAAATCATCCTCCGGTGTCATATAGTCTTCTGGTGGCGGATATTCTTCGGGAAAAACGTAATCAAATGCCGCATTCCAATCGAAATCTTCGTTGCTTACAAACTCATAGTACGCCTGCTCTAAGGGTATAACCGGTTCTAGGGGCGGGTTGACCGGGGCAACAGGGGGGAGGGGTTCATGTTCGGCTGCAACAGGTGGGATATCCAGTTCAACGGGTGGGGGTAGTTCAGGTGCAATCACCATGTCCGGTTCATTTTGAGGTAGCTCATGTGCGATTGGGATGATATGGTGACGGGGCTCAAGAACCTCCCAAGGGGGAGTGCTGGGGTTGGAAGTCATGCTACGACTAAAATAGGACCTGTAACATATGTTATAACAGAGTAAATGTTTGACATTTTTAATATGAAACAGAAAAAAAAACCTAATGTAACATGCGGAAAACAGCTTATTTCATATATATATATATATATATATATATATATATATATATATATAGGATTTGGTTCAAATGAGAACCTTTTCCCAAATTGAGAACTAGAGAACCATTCTGGGCCACACATTTCTCTAAGGCAAATTTTTTTTTTTGCAAAAATCGCTGCTTTATATGTAAGGAAATTTTTTTTTTTATTTTTTTTCAGTATACACATGTGTATAATTGCATTATACACATATGTATAATGCTATATACACATATGTATAACTGAAATATACACATATGTATAGCTGAAAAATGCTATATACACATATGTATAAATGAAAAAAAATGAAAAAAAAAATAAAATTTTTTTTTTCCTTGCATAAAAATGTGCGATTGAAGCAAAAAAAAAAAAAAAAAAAAAAATTTGCCTTTATATGAAATGTGTGGCTCAGAATGGTTTCTCTCAGTTCTCAAATAGGGTTGGTTCTCTTAGGATCCCTACCCTATATATATATATAATATATATATATATATATATATATATATATATATAATAAGGAGCCATGACAAAACAGACATTTTCTGTTAAACACGAGTGTTACGTATGTTACAGGCGTTTTTGTCTGCAAACACAGACAAAACTTTGTAGTCTGCAAACATCATACATTTTGACTGCATACAACACACTTTGACTGCAAAAAAAGATATGCTACACACGTAACACCCTACTAAACACAGATGCTATAACTAAACACAGAGAAAACACCTTAATAAAATGTTTCTTTACATGATCAGGAATAAAATCTTTAAACCAGTGAATGCTTTAGGTTGATAGGTTCATACATAGGACAATACAAGTGAAAGATTTAATTTATTTTTAAGAATTAAAAAATAAATTAAATAAAATCAATTATTATGCTTACTAAAAATGATGAGATGAATGTTTTGGAAAAAAAACGATCTAACAAGACAATAATGGCTAATAATAACTTGAAACACCATGAATATATAAAAAAAACTAATAACTTGAAACACCATGACAAAACAGACATTTTCTGTTAAAAACATATTGGTAACAAAAAAAAACTCATATATGAGAAAACACAAAACAATACACAGACATGCTGCAAAAAACACGAGTGTTACGTGTGTAACAGCTGTTTTTGTCTGCAAACACAGACAAAGATTTGTAATATGCAAACATCATACATTTTGACTGCATACAAGATACTGTGACTGCAAAAAAATGATATGCTACACACGTAAACACCCTAACTAAACACAGCTGACTCATATAACTAAACACAGAGAAACACCTTAACAAATGATTCTTTATAAACAAAAATGATTATTTATAAAGAAATATATAATACCCAATATAGTGATACATTACATGATCATGAAATAAAATCTTTAAACCAGTGAATGTTTTAGGTTGATAGGTTCATACATAGGACAATACAAAGTGAAAGATTTAGATCTTTTTTTAGGAATTAAAAAAAAAACAAATTAAATAAAATCAATTATTATGCTTACTAAAAATAATGATGTGAATCTTTTGGAAAAAAAAAATAACCATCTAACAAGACAAAAATGGCTAATAATAACTTAAAACACCATGAATATATAAAAAATTAATAACTTGAAAACACCATGAATACATGGACATAAAAAAAACAGAGGGCAAATTAGAGATTCATAACCCGGTCGTCTTCTCCGGTCGTCTTCTCTGCCGTCGTGCTTTGTCATGTTTCCGCCGCCGTCGTATTAGTTGTCGGCTTTGAGAAGAGGAAGGTGAGAGGACTCGATCTGAACAGAGTTGCAGGTCGTTTCACCGCCGTCCTTTGTTTGCTCCGACTGTGTTGATTGGTATGTGGGTTGCAAATAGAAGTTGGATCTTAACAGAGTTGCAGGTTATTGGTTGTAGGGTTTTGAGAGAGAGGAGGTGAGAGCACTGGCTTTGAGAGAGAGGAGGTGAAAGAGGGAATTGAGGGAAATCAAATTTTGAAAAAATGGGAGAGAGAGGAATACATATATATTGTCACTTAAAGGGGTTGAAGAAAGAGAAAGATAGGAAAATGACTAAAATACCCTTTCCCTCAATAAATTAATGTTAAAAATCTTGGTGATGTGGAACAATGAGGGCCACAAGATGGGTTTGTGGGGTTTCTTCATTTTAGGGGGTTTTCCTAGATACTTAGCATATATATATATATATATATATATATATATATATATATATATATATATAAAATTAAAAGTAGGAAAATGCGTAAACCGGCAAGAAGTATGATTTCCTACTATATATATATATATATATAAGTTAAGAAATCGAGAAAGCGGACGTATGTTAATGCGGCGAGCTATCGGACAAAAATGTAAAACGAGCAAAGTATAAATCGGACAGATAAGTATACAAGTATAACTTCCTACAAGATATGAGTATACGTTATTGCGCCGATTACGGACTAATTATTCCAAGTAAGAAAATAAGTATATATTTGTGAACAAGATATATGTAAGGATGATAAAGGGTGAAGAATATACATAAACACTTTCCTAAGTGTTGGAAGTAAGATGGGAGAATTTGTAAGAAATAAAATAAGTTAAGTATGTTATTATAAGTATATGTATACTTATGTGAAAAATAAATACTTAACATAAAATGAATCTCGTTCGACAAGATCTTTGTATATTTATTTTTATGGGGAAATAAATATATAATAAAAGTGAGTCGAGTCGGAAGATATAACGAAATATTAATACAAGTTAGTAAATACATATTGATAAATATGTTTAAAGATCATGACGTGTAAGGAAAACGGGCAATGATCGGGTTCGCGATGACGAAACCAACTAACTTGAAAATTAATAGCAACAGTTATAATATAAGTTAAGTGAAACTTGTAACGGGATAAATCATCACCAACGGACCTAAGACTAGGGTATATTCCTAATTAAACCGTAAGTATAAACGTGGTGTCGGGAGTTGGGGAAAGACAACTTGCCAGTAAGACACGCACTTTGAGACCGGTGCCTTATTAAGTTAGGACACATGTAGGTGGTCTCGCATTGGACTTGGCAAGACTATTTTCTGATTTCGTGACACGCTTGAGGTGAGTTTTCACGGCCCCTTTTCTGTTTTAATGTTTTTAAACTCGGGGGAAAGATATGTAAGTAAGAAAGTATTAAATGTGCGGTAACATGTGAAAGTATGAAATGGTACATAAGATGGGCACATGGGTAACGGTAAAGTCACATGGGACGTGAAGTCTCCGCAGTTAACCGTAACCATTTATACAAAGTGATGTAGCCATAGAAAATGGGAATAGTACTGTTGGTTCTTGACGAGACCCACCCCGGTTGATTAGCGATCAACACGGAAGGACCACGAGGTGCGACGATATCTAAATTAGTTGTTACCATGTAAACATGCGGGGCAAAGTAAAATAGTCTGGTTTTGGTTACGGGCCTATGAGGATTCCATCGGTATTAGGACTTGCACCCTAATAGCATATGCAGCACATTTCTTATTTCATTATGCGCACTAATTTACAAATGAATGTTAATTAATTTGTGTGTCAAAAACATGTGAAACTCACCAATATATTTATATATTGACGTTTTCCTTAACATATCTTTCAGGTAACTAAGAACGTGAAGGCGTGCAATGGCTAGGGCGGGCGAAATAAAGACGAGACAGACTCTTGTTAGGGATTTACTAATATTTCCTATGGGATTGGGAAATAGTTGAAAATCCTTATTTTTGTTAAAAACTACATTTTGGGACATGTACCTAAACAAAATACTTTCCGCCGTCTAATGAATGCTAATTTTCTAAATTATGTGTTTGTTTTAATCTTGGCTATGAAACATTTCTCTTCCGCGTCCACGCCACGTGTTTCCGCCGTTGTCGTGGTGTGACATTTACAATCATTGCCAATATGTGGATACGTGAATTAATGTGTTAAATTAGCAAATAACACGCCGAAAACCAAACAGCCCCACAGGGGACGACTATGATTCATAGTCGTGTAAAAAGGGGGAGACTATGATTCATAGTCGTGTAAAAAGGGGTAGACTATGATTCATAGTCGTTTAAAAAGGGACTACTATGATCATAGTCGAGTAAAAATGGGAAGACTATGATTCATGGTCGTGTAAAAGGGGGGAGACTATGATGCACAGTCGTGTAAAAAGGGGACAACTATGATTCATAGTCGCCTCCTACAACACCATAGTCGCCTAGAATGTCTAGCACGACTATAAACATTTATAAATACCATACTTGACTTGCAAAACATCATTTGTACAACCCTAACTCTCCCCAAAGTGCTCTTTCACCATCCTTAACCTCTGAAACTCGTTTTTGCCCTAAATCTACCATTTCCAAGGGTAAATCATCATTTCCAAGCATCTAAGGTGTGTTATTCATCCTAAGCTCTTGTTAAGTTGTTATTTGAACATTAAAGGTCCAGACACCGTTTTAATAAGTTTTTTATCTTCGAAAACCTTTGAAAAACATATTCTAACCTATATCTAAACATCCACATGGGTTTTTGATAAAAAACACAAGCTTGAAATGGTTTTTGATGATCTAAAACATGCATATTCTTATGTATTCGATATGTTGTTGATGTAGGATAGTTATTGGGATGATTATCTCAAGTTTTGATGGCTGTTTGATGTGTTTTATACATATTATGAGTTTTGACCCGTTTAAAGGTGTTATAAGGAGTTAGGATGATATGTGATGATTTGATGATTGATTGTTATTAGGGTTTTATGCAATGATGTAGCAACATCATGATGATGTTTAGGATAAGATTATGTGATGAAATATGATTATTTGCCATTTAGGGTAAAGTTTTCATGCAATGATGTGACATATCCATAATATTATCCATTTTAGGAAATATTTGCAATTAACGTGATAAACGGGTGATAAATTGGGGATTACTGAAGAGTTGGGTTGTTTAATGATTCATATCATCAGATAAACAATTATAGACTATTCATGGTAGGTTTCCAGTAGTAGGGACTACGATAATAAGTCTGGTGTTTTATTGTCTTTAAGAACGCAAGCTAAGGGCCCCACTTTTATATAAACAATTATAGACTATTCATGGTAGGTTTCTAGTAGTAGGGACTACAATAATAATTCTGGTGTTTTATTGTCTTGAAGAACGCAAGCTAAGGGCCCCACTTTTATATATTTTCTCAGGGGGGGGGGGGAGAAACATGCTACACATTTTGGTTACTTAAAGATAATGTTTTACTATTGTTATCATTTGTTTACTATGCGACTCATCTAAATCCCAAGGAAACCACTAATATGGGTATAATAGCGGGGGAAATGTGATAGATCTATTGGGCCTGACAAACCGCACCCGGGTCAACTGAAGGTTGGACGGGTAGATATTGTCTCGAACACACAGGGCCTACCGGGGATGACGGTAGTCCGAAAGGTACACACTTATGGAACAACACAGTCAACAATGGTTTCAATCGTAGTAATAACATACTTAACGTTCATATAACATAGTAATAACAGATATGATCTTTCTTATGGAACTGTTTTTAGAAAACCTGTGAACTCACTGGCATATCATGCTGACACTTGTAGCATGTTTTCTCAGGTCGCTAAGTTAGCGGAGTTGGATTAGGCGCACGAGGTCTCACGACGCCTAGGTTCATGTGCATGGCTTTTGAACACTTTTCGAACTTATGTTATTTACTATTTTGGGATTGTAAACTTATTTATGCTTCCGCTGTAGTGGGTTGATACTTTTAAACTGCATGGTTTGTTACGTATCTTTTACATATAGTTGTCGTTTGTTGTGGACCGTTGACTTGGATCCTAATGTATCACGCGCCTCGCTGTAGAACTCCGCAAGTGAAATTTAAGGGTGTAACATAAGAAATGCGGTTAGGGTGGTGATATAAACTGTAGGCCAGTGGAATTTATGAATGATTTGTACTCCATCACATCATGCGACCTCTCAACCAGTATAACATGATAAGACTAAATTATAATTTTTGTCTTTTTATATTATCCCAAATTATGAAATTGAATCTTTAGAAATGGCTTTCACTAGTAATGTTTTCTTTTAAAGGTATTTATGGAATTCATTATTTCCATTAAGAATTTTAGTGGAAAGAATGAAAAGAAGAAATTCATATTAATTCTTCAAATAAAAGACTTTGTAAAAGTAAAAAATTTAAACTACCCAGCCCATTATTTGAGCAACATATATCATTTAGTTATTTTTATCATAGTATTGTATATACTTTTAATTATTTAAGTATGATAGGGGGTGCCCACATGATGCGACGAGAAAAATAAACACGAGTAACATTTTAATATTAAAATGTATTAATGTATGACAAATTTAGGGTTATTTAAAAATTGCGGGTATGTTTTAAAAATTGTATTACTTAAACTTTTTAAAACTATGTAAAATATTTAAAACAAAAAAACGTATATAAGTTATAGGCTATTTAGGCTTGCTAGCCAACTCGAAATTGATAAGTGAAGCTCAATCTTATTTATTAACAAACTCATTTTTAGACTCGAGATCAGGCTTGAACTCTTTTAAACTAGACTTGATTCAAACTTTTAGCGAACGGATCTTGAGTAACTAATGAACAGTTCAACTCTTTTACACCCTTATGGAGAAGGAAGCATGGTTCGCAAATATTTTCACCTTGGAAAAAAGAAAAATAATATTTTTGTTGCTGATTACAGGTTCCCTAAAGACGATGCTCCTGTACAACGGTGGCGTTAGAGATGGAGTCGGCTACCAAACAATATTATCGAACATCTAGAATTGAAGGATCTTAATTCTTTGCTTGAACAGGTACATTTCACATGTAACAAAGACAAGTGGATTTGGGCCGAAGACTGCTCGGTGCAATTCTCAGGGTCATCAATGAAGACAGTCCTTTTTGATGCATCGGTTTCAAGCTTTCCTTTATGTAATGGAGTGGAAGAGTTGGGTCCCAAAAAAGTTAAATGTTTTTATGTGGAGAGCTGAAATGGGTCGAATTGCATCGCTAGACGGTTTATCATCCAGGCACATTCTTAGCGGGTCAACTACATGTAAACTTTGTGGCGAAAGCGAAGAATCGCAAAACACCTATTCACTGTGTGTCTTGTGGCAGATCAAATATGGAACCAGATAACCAGTTGGTGTCGCTTATCTCCAATGTTTGCATTCACAGTTAAAGATTTATTAGAATTACACAAGCATTTGCATCTTCCAAAGGCAAAAAAGAAATTGATACAAGGGATATATATAGTAGCATGTTGGTGCATTTGAAAAACACGAAATGAATGTTTATTATCGAATGGTCAAGCAAGTATACAAAAAATCTCCTTCCTCTAGATAAAGAATAGATCACCTTTCAAGTCAATTAAGTGGTTAGGTTGGATGCTTTTAAAGGTTTAAACTGAATATTTGATTGTGTATGTTGTTTTTGGCTCTAGCGCTTTGCTAGTTTGCCTCGTTAATGAAAGTCACTGTAAAAAAAAGTAACACTTTAGTCTTTAACAAGTTATTTTCTTAATTCAATTGCTTAGCTATTTGTTCATAAGTTAATTTATCGAATGATTTAGAAACAATTGTTCTAACAATGTCATATCCAAACTAAAGTATGAATCTAGTCATTCAAAAATGGTATTATTGTCGGTCACAAGCTCAAGCAAGGGAAGCAAGTTTATATCAAAGAACTTTTAGTTTTTGAAAATGACCCTAACATTTTAGTTCGTTTTTAAGCCTTTAGAAAAAATTAGGGCAACCCTAGGAAGGTCAATTTTTTTTTTTTTGAACGGCAACACACACTATATAACTATATATATAGGCCAGCAAGCGGCTGGAACGCATACACCAAATCAAAACTACCAAGAAACAACACACGGGAAAATTACAACCAATCAAGAACATCAAAAGAGGACCATTTAACCCAGGAACGTCAAATTAAATTTTGTTTTTCAAAACATACTCAATAACATCCGTCGTGTATCACGTGGGTAACTCACTAGTATAAAATAATATTATTTCACCTCGTTTTAATAAAAAGTCATTTATCTAAAAGATACGAGTGTACCTCCATATAATGTAGTCAAAACATTATTTGTTGATCTTGAAAGAATCAAAACACATAAAACCACACAATATCCTTATAGTACAGAAAGTGCTGCAAACACATAAAGCCACATATACATCAGGTATACAAGTTCAGTAGTGGGTTGCTCTGTTTCCATATCAAACAAATTCAATACCAAAGTACAACCTTTAATACACTGAGGTAACACAGAAATATTATTTTGCCACTAATATAACCATCCAATCATATATAACTAAGCAATAATGCATATTCACTCATTCAAGAGGAAAACCCCATTACTGCAATCGAACCCAGAACCAAATTGTCTCTAAGTCTTATCTGATCGTTAAGATGTCACCAGGACTATAATGCAACTCGCCAGAGGTTTTAACAATAGTAACAATTTTATGATTTTTTTTCAGTTTTAATTCTATACTTTTCATCATTTACAATTTGACACAAAACACTTTTCATTTCATCTTTTTACAAATTTCCATTACATTTCGGCTTAAATTTTGCGAGCTAACATATTATAACGTGCGTCTGTGATTCAATATTTTTACGTCTATTCTTTCCTTGTCAACACCTCTGTCGCAACACCCGTGTCCTAGCTCGACGTGTTTAATTTTTTATACGTCTTATGTTTTGGTCCAACTTTTACGCTTTAATACACTCCAACAGGTGTACATAGGTCTAGGGATGAGATCAGTATCATATCCGTACCCGTACCGAAAATACCGGTACCGAATTTGAACAAAAGTGGATACCGAATACCGTACCGAAAATATAGGTACGGTACTGGTATTGGTACCAGTATTTTGGTACCATTTTGTTATTTTTTCTTTTTTGAGCACTCGTAGAGAAACTAAGTAGATAAACCATTACGAGTATCAATACTATACGGGTACCAAATTGATAAAATTTGTACAAGTACCAATATGGTACATGTACCAAATAGGTAAAATTGATACGAATACCATAAGTACCATAATACAAAGTAACACATATTATCAAATTCATTAGTATATAGAACTCGGTACCCGTACCATGTTTACCCGTACCAATACCGAAAGTACCGAATACCAAAATCAATAAAAGTAGGTACCAACACCTATACCGACTATCCAAAAGCGGTACAGGTACGAGTACCGGTATATATATACTCGGGAAAAAGTGTTCATCCTGCATAGGTCAACATTTTTACATCTTTATTTTTTCAACTTAACAATTCCGGTCGCAACGCACGTACCTTAAATACTAGTTTAATAACAAATTGATAATAATAAATTATGGGAAAAAGATTCACCACAATAGTTTAACAACAGCAGTGGCGGTGGTTAATCATCATCAAGAGCTCTGTTTTTGATGCAGGCGTGGGCATAAATGCAGCACCTTTGCCATTCACAAACCTTCTCTCTTTCTCCATCAAAAACACACACTAACTAATATCCAAATAATCCATAAATATTTTGTGGGTCTCTTTAATTTTCTTATGGGGTTAAAGATTTCATCAAGAACAGAGGTTGTTTGAACCAAATTGTATAAAAAGATTCTTTCTTTTATCTGGGTTATTGATGTCTGCAGCAGAGTGTACCAAAAGTTGCTCAGATTCTCTGAAATTAAATATCTTTTTCTCCAATTAGGGTTTGGTCAGAGAGTAAATCATGAAATGAATGGATGCCTTATTATTTATGTTTATCTGTGTTTATATTAACTGCTCACTGAACACTTTTTCTGAGTTTTCTTAGTCATTGGTTGAGACATATGTTTGTGTAAATTTGGGGATTTGATTCAGTTTTTTTTAACCTTTTTTTGTTCAGTGTCATAAATTTGATGTTTGGGTCATCTTTATATGTTCCAAGACCTTTAAAGTTTGCATCTTTAAGTTGTTTGCTTCAATCTTGGTTGGTTTTCTTGATCTTATTAGGGTTTTGAAATTATTATTATTATTAATATTATTATTATTATTATTATTATTATTTTTTTTTTATTTTTTTTTTGTTGGTAGTTTGTGAGGATGGTAGGGGAGAAGGGAAATAGAGATGATGAACAAATGCATTACCAAAGTTTATCATCTGATTGGTCATTTAATAATAATATTAATATTAATCCTAATGATGATGTTGCAAATGCATCAAGTAACCACATGATTAAAACTTCATGTTCTTCAGCTTCCATGGTTGACTCCTTTGGCCATTGGGATCATCAGCCCACAAATTCACATAATTTAGGTGCTTTTTGTGATATGGGTATGCAGAACAATGCCACCACTTCACCTTCCTCATTAGGGTTTAGGATAGGAAATGTTTTTGTCCCTCCAAGGAATCTTGACATGTGCTGGGGACCGACGGATTCCGCGGTTAAAAGAGGTGGTATGTTGTTTCCACGGCTGGTTCTGCGGTGTTGTCTCAGTTTCCAGCTGATTCGGGGTTCATTGAGCGGGCGGCTAGGTTATCGTCATTTAGTGGAGGTGGTTATGTAGATGTGATAAGCCCTTTTGGCAATGTACATGAATCGTCATTGAGCGCGTATCGTAATAGACCACAAGAGGGTATTTTAGGGAATGGATTAAAAGCGGCTTCTGGTGAAGGGTCTAAGGAGATGCCCCTGCCAGTTGACTGTGTGACCGATGACGGACGTCAACCTAAACAAGGCGGTTCGAGCTTCTCTGGAAATATTTTGCCCGGTGAGCGGAACATAGTGGTGGTGGGGATGAGAATTCTAATGAGGGACTTGGTTCAAAGAAAAGAAAAAGTGATCAGGTATCTCTTAATCACCAAATATCATGTTCAAAGATAATTAAATGCATTTTGTTTGCTACATTTTAGTAATTAGAAGCTAAGGGTCCCCTAAGATTAGTATGCCTTACAAATAAATGATATTTTCCCTTTTAAGTAATTTGTATAAGCTTAGAAGCTTACCCGAAAGGCGATCTTTGACTTTTGTTGACTATTATTCATAAATGATAGGATACCGAGTACAATCAAGTCAAACGATCGCCACAAATGCCTAGTGAAGTCACAAAGAACAACAATGAAGGTCAACCGAAAGGTGAGCATAATCCGAATTCTGTTGCGAATAAATCTAGTGGGAAACATGGTAAGCAGGTGTCTCCTTCATCCGATGCACAGAAGGAAGAATACATTCATGTTAGGGCGCGAAGAGGCCAAGCTACAATAGTCATAGTCTTGCAGAAAGAGTAAGGCTTTCCTTAATATAAAGTTTCAAATGATTAACTTAAAGTGTTTTACATTGATTATTATTATTAATAGGTGAGAAGGGAGAAGATTAGTGAAAGAATGAAATTCCTTCAAGACCTTGTCCCTGGATGTAGCAAGGTTAGTTATTTTAAATATTATTTACAACTTTGCCACCAAAATCTTGAATTTGTTTTGTACCTAACAGAAGCTCCAGTCTCATTTAATGTCGAATGCTTTTTAAGGTCACAGGCAAAGCAGTTATGTTGGATGAAATTATTAATTATGTACAGTCACTACAACGACAAGTCGAGGTATGATGACCGGAAATAATATCTTTCAGTTGCAATCTTTAATATGGCGTGAGATTTAATTTTAATTTCTGCAGTTTTTGTCAATGAACTCGCTACTGTTAATCCTCGAACGGATTTTAACCTTGAAGGACTCGTGGCAAAAGATGTAAGACATATGTTAACAAAATGTTAGTAGCATTTTTCCTATAAATAATCTTTAATGGTTATTTTAATTAGGCAATTGAATCGCGATTGGGACCTTCGGGTTCACTTAGTGCTGACATGGCAATGCCTTATACTCTTAACCAATCACAAATGGCGATTATGCAAGGCGGGGTCTCTGGTGTTGGAAGATCTTCGGACGCAGATAGAAGAACTTTGACTTCACATTTGATGTCTATTAGTGGAGGATTTAAAGATCCTGCTTCACATGTAATTTGCTGTTTATTTATTTAAACTGTTTGTTTATTGTTTATTAAATGATAATATTATTTTTATTGGTTTTTACATATTTTCCAAGACAGGTACCTAGTACATGGGATGATGAGCTTCACAACATTGTCCAGATGGGATTAAATTCTAGTACTCCCATCAGCAACCAAAATTTAGGTACTTTAAGTGGAATGTGTATGTGGTGTGGTGTGGGTGGGTGGGTGTGGGGGGGGGGGGGGGGGGGGGGGTTTATATTGAGAACACTAAATATTGCGAGAACAAATGAGAAAACCAATCAAAATCATTTTTTTTTTCAATACAAACCTAATTATAATTCAAATATAACATTAAAACACGAATTTTCTTTCTAAACAATTCATCTTCTCTTGCAAAAAAACACTCAAAAATTAACTTTTTACACATGTGTAAATGAAACAGTTTACACATGTATAAACAGTAAATTTACACTGGTGTAAAAAACAATTTATTTTCGTGTACGTTTAAATTTTTACCCGTAAATTGTGTTTTTGAGACTTTATTTTAATAATAAAGACAAGTGTAATTTTTTTTAATGGTTTTAGATAGCATTTTCGCGGTTCGCATGAAATATGTGTTTTCAAATTAGCTATGTGTTTTCAAATTAGCCTTCCCCTATGTGTGTATATAACGTTTTTCATTGATTTCTTAACACAGGATCAACACCTCCAGGACATCCAAAAGCCGAACCCTGAAAAAGGACGATTTTGGCTCCACGAAAAAAAACCATAACTTGAAGAATCCTAATCCGGAGTCGAATCTTGTGGGGCTCAGAGACCAGGTGTCATGTAATTAATCTGTGGGTATCCTTTTTTTGTCAACTGACTACATAAACTGCAAGAGAAGGTGATAATACATAAATAGCATATGGGATGAATCACCAAATTGGTAAGCTCTGTAATGAATGTTTAGAGAAATGAAATGTTAACAAATCTTTGTTTGGTTGATATCTTTTAGCATGAGGCCAAATGAAGCTTAGTGTGTTGATGTTTGTAATCTCTGTATTAGAAGTTTAGAACAGTTGTTTGTTTTCTTCAAATTTAACTACAGTTTTAGTAAAACTGATTTGCGACCCATGTTGGCCCGTTGTATAATCTGCGTAGATCAAGATTAACCCATTTCGAGTGGAAAACTTATCGTTTAATTTTACCAATTTCTTGAAGAACGGGGCATGATTGTGAGGCGTGCTGTGTAGTCTTTTTCTTGTTAACTTTATAGTGATTATGGATTAGTTAGGTTGGGCAGTACACAGTGAATGTGTGTTTGGATTCTTGCTGCTTGTAACTTACATGTTTGTATCTTTGTACACAGAATCTTTGTTCATAGTATTTATGTTTTGTTAAAATTTTGTGTGGCTAAGCTATGCACATGATGCAACACACATATTCAAGTTCATATGTTTGTAAAAAGAAACAAATGTAATAAAGTAAGAAGACAACTACTTGAGGCGACAGACGCAAATAAGTTACTTCAGCTTGTTTCGCCTTTGATTTGACCAAACGCTCTATTCCTAATTGCATCATAATCATAGCAATTTGGTTAACCATATTTTATACGCGAAAAAGACTTTTTATCTTTTAATAAAACTATTCGCCTTTTGTGTTTGGATCTGCTCGACACTCGCACGTTAAAACCTTCGTCGTACTATGTGGTAAATGTTGCGTGCTAAGCGTCGGGAAAAGAAAGTAAATACTTAAATATAAGCATATGAGTTACTCCCTTAAAATCCATCAGTTTTAGAGCCAAAGTCTGTGGACTAATACGCGTGTGACACCTTAACCAAATCTCACATAGCAAGCATTTGCACACACACATGACACAAAATCTGAAGTCTTCTTTTGGGTACCAAAAACAAAGTCGTGAATTCTTTGTGGGCAAAACGAACAATATTGGTTAATATGAGAGACCACATGTTACAGCCTCTGTCCCCGCCTCTTGGTAACTTGTCCACTTTCATGCAACTGAAATAATGACATGGTTGGTTTAACAAATGGATTTGTGCATTTATTATATATCTACTTGCATGGTGCTCAAACAGGTCAAAACTCACAACTTAAGGTCAAAGCAACTTGAATATTATTATGGTCAAGAAAGTCAACAGTTTTTCTAATGCTTTTGCTTCAAGCAAACAAAAGGTTTCTTGATTTGTTGTGGTCATGACAGTTTAACAATCTTTGATGACAAGTTCTTCAACCCTGTTGATGATAGTCTCTGAATCTTCGCTGTATGTGCTCGTAAGCAACTTGGTGACGACGATATGTTTGCGACTTGCGAGTCTAGCTTTTGCTATGTTTGGACTTATAGGAAGACTACAGATTTCGGAGGATGTGTGTGCCCAAAATGTTAAAAACTATTTAATATAAACAGTCCTACTTTATCTGGGCTTGGGAGCGGCAATTATTAACCAAAAAGTTTATAGTTGGCGGAGTTAAAAAAGCGTTTTATAAGTTATACGCTGTGGACTCATGGGTTCATGCTAACAAGTAACAGGCTTCAGAGATGGACTCATGGGCATACATGGGCCTTATTTTCCTATTAAGTTTTATATTTGCTTTTGGGCTTTAACATGTCAATTGTTTCATTTAGGCAGCCTAATCTAATAAACATATGTAGTTTTTTTTTGGGTGCCCTATTTCTTGCCGACGCTTGTTAACTTGCTAAGACACAATTTGCTAGCCCTAAATAGGTCGGCGCTGGCTTTTGGATATCTGATACGTTTTTCAGTTGCTGCTTTTCTCTGCTCTTATATCTTATCTTAGCTAGATAGTACATGTTGTTAGATTTGTATTTGGATATCTTTGTCATGCAATATATTCATTGAACTTGTTTTTATTTATTTTTGCATGTTCATGTAAATGACAAGAATTTGGTACTCATGTTATATGACTTCAACTATGTGTTAAGTTTGTTGTGCAACCACTCAAACTTTTAGTTTATGGCATTGTTGATGTGGCGCCGACTATGAGTCAAACCTATAACACTTTATTGCAGCCGAATGTTTTGTCTTAACAAGTGCTCTAAAGTTGTTGTAAATTCCAAAGAATGTAGACATGTGTTGCATAAGATAAATCCAGGTATAACAAGTATATTCATCGATATATGACAGGTGACCTCGCGCATCATAATACACAGTATCAAAAAAAAAGGAACAATATGTGAGACACGTTTATTAAATGGCAAAACATGATTTTTTTTTTCATTTACAATCACTACAAGCAGAAAATATAGAGGCTAAAAATTGTAAACGTGACGCTGGCACATGTGTCAAACAAGAATGCCAAAGATAAAACTTAGAAGACAAAGGACTCAAACGAAAAGAAGATAAAAATAACACTAGAGACAACCGTATCATAGACTTTTGAGTTCTTCAAAAACATTTAGCTCCCCAAACGTACGACATATCCCAAACACCCTCTAAGTACGTCATCATGCACAACACAAACAAAATTGGAAAAGAACACCCAATGGCCAGATTTACATAACTAATTGAACGAGGCAAGATTCAAAGCAAGTTTGGAAACATAATAAACATGCATAAGAGATACATGAGGGGTAGCAACAAAACCAACACCCTCTTTAAACATTGATGTAGCACTAATAGAACACAAAGAAACAAAAAATGACAAATAAAGTGACATATGATTATATGCACCGAATTCCAAAATCCATAAGGGTGACAAAATACCTGGGGTATTGTTAATCAGAGACAAAATAGTATTGAATATGAATTGTTATTGATGATATAGATTAACAATATAGAGTCCTTTATATAGGCTTTACAAGATCTTAAATAAAAAGGAAGGAGCCTCAAATGGTTATATCTCTAATAAAGGAAAAGGAGCCTTAACGACTATATGATTGTTAAATCAATAGCTGTCAAATAAACTTTGCTGGCCAAATCTTTTCTAACACTCCCCCTCAAGTTGAGTAGTGGGATTCCCGATGCTCAACTTGTGTAGGCAATTGTTGTGAAGTCTTTCGTTGACAGATTTTGTAAGTATGTCTGCTAATTGATCTTCTGACCGAGTGAACTGGAGTTCTATAGTCCTGTTTTCGAGTTTTTCTTTGATAAAATGTCTGTCAACTTCTACATGTTTCGTACGGTCATGTTGGACAAGGTTTTCAGAAATTTGTATAGCTGCTTTGTTTTCGCACAAGATCTTGCTTGCCTCCTTCTGAATAAATCCAATTTCTGTTAGAAGCTTGCGTATCCATAAGACCTCTGCTAATCCCCTTACAATACCTCGAAATTCAGCTTCAGCACTGGATAGAACAACCACCTTTTGTTTCTTACTTCTCTAACTAACCAAGTTCCCTCCAACTAACGTAAAGTATCCTGATGTAGATCTCCGGTCCTGTTGATCTCCTGCCCAATCAGCGTCAGTGTATGCTTGAATCTTCAAATGTTTGTTTGGTTGGAAGAGAATACCATAGCTGGCAATCCTTTTAAGGTACCTAATAATTCTTCGTACAACATCCATGTGGTTAACTTGGGGTTGGTGCAAAAATTGGCTAACTACTCCCACCGCATATGCAATATCTGGACGAGTGTGTGAGAGATATATGAGTTTGCCCACTAGACGCTGGTATTTCCCTTTATCTGCTAATTTTGCTCCTTCTTCCGTGTAGAGTTTTTGATTGGCCATCATTGGTGTATCCGCTGGGTTGCAGTCGATCATTCCTGTTTCGGCAAGAAGATCAAGAATATACTTTTTTTGACATATGAAAATCCCTTGCTTTGATCTCAGGACTTCAATTCCAAGGAAGTACTTTAGTCTTCCTAAATCTTTCATCTCGAACTCACTGAATAGATTTGCTTTCAACTTCTCCATTTCTTCTTTATCATTTCCTGTAATAATCATATCATCAATATATAGAATTAAACAAGTTACGAGTTTACCTCTTCGTTTGAGAAATAAGGTATGATCAGAGTTGCTTTGCTTGAACCCGTATTTTTTCATAGCCAAGGTAAATCTACCAAACCAGGCTCGAGGGGACTGTTTAAGACCGTAGAGGATCTTTTTCAATCGACACACTTCTTGCTTTTTGAAGTCGTCTGTGAAACCGGGGGGTGCCTCCATATATACTTCTTCTTCCAGCTCTCCATGAAGGAAGGCATTCTTAACATCAAACTGATGAAGAGGCCATCCTTCATTTGCAGCAATAGATAAAAGAACACGGATTGTATCGATCTTGGCTACAGGAGAGAATGCTTCGGAATAGTCGATCCCATATGTCTGTGTGTATCCCTTGGCTACAAGTCGAGCTTTATATCTTTCTATTGTTCCATCTGGTTTGTGTTTAATAGTGAAGACCCACCGACATCCAACTGGTTTCTTTCCTGAGGGAAGGACACATTTTTCCCAAGTCTTATTTTTTATAAGCGCGTCCATTTCAATTTCCATAGCGTATCTCCATTCCTTGGATTTCAAGGCTTGGTCTACAGAGTTTGGAAGTTGTTCATTAAGAAGGGCAGTAGTGAAGGCTTTAGCTTCTTTAGACAAATTTCCATTGGCCATATTTGTCATGGAATATCTAGTTGATCTTGTCTCTTTTTCTGGTGAATATTGTTTTGGAGGCACTCCTCTATTGGCTCTTGGAGGTAGCACGTATTTCTCAGCTGTTCCACCTTGTTCTTCCTATATTGATTCCTCGTGTTCTTCCTGCATAACTTGTTCTCTTGCAATTTCACTGTTAGATATATCATTTGAAAATTCATTATGATTACTTATGCTAGGAGGACTTTGAGATTCCTCATTTTGAGTGTTTTGAAAGTCTTGAGGTTCATCATTTTGAATTTCTTCTTGGGGTGTAGAACAAAGAGATCCTTGGTCAGTAGCACTAACAGATTGTGGGAAAGTAGGTAAGTCTTGTTGGGTATAGTAATGATCTCCGCTAATTGATGAGGGAACCCATTTTAGCCAATCCAGTGGGTCACTATGCTTCCTCTCCCCCTGACCACTGTGTTGGCAGGTATAGAAATATTTAGTTTCAAGGAAATCACAGTCTAGGGTAGTGTACATATGTCGACGTTTTGGGCTGTAGCACCGATATCCCTTTTGATCAATTCCATAGCCTACAAAGACACATTTTTCTGCACAGGGACCTAGTTTACCTCGATCATGTTTTGGGATATGAGGATAGACAGTACACCCAAAGACCCGTGGTTGTAAAGTGAGAGGAGGAAGGATTTTGGTGAAATCGGAAAGGGCTTGAATGGGAGTTTTAAGGTTGAGAGCTTTGGTCGGAAGACGATTAATTAAATATGTGGCAATCGCAACAGCTTCTGGCTAGAAGGATGTGGGAACTCGAGACTCAATTAAGAAAGCACGTGTTATCTCTAAAAGGATACGGTTTTTTCGTTCGACAGTGCCATTTTGTTCAGGGGTATAGGGGCATGTTTTTTTGATGAATTATTCCTTTGTTTTGACAGAATTGTTTCATAGATTCATTTACGTATTCGCCTCCATTTTCGGATCTAAGAATTTGAATATTAGTTTTAAATTGAGTTTGTATCATAGTATAAAATATAGTAAATTTTTCAAAGACCTCAGATTTATGTTTCAAAAAATAGATCCATGTCATACGAGTGCAATCATCAATAAATAAAACAAAGAAATGAAAGTTTTGACCCCCATTAACCTCTGCGGGACCCCACACATCAGAATGTATTAAAGAAAAAGGTGCCTCAACCCTAGTATTATTTAGACTATATGTATGTCTATGACTCTTAGCCAAAACACACGTCTCAGAATTTAGAGTTTTATTGGAAGGAAAAAGTTTTGGAAATAAAATATGTAGATAGCCAATAGATGGGTGTCCTAATCTTCTATGCCAAATCCAGGCTTCTCTATTTGTAGTCCCATGAGCAAGCATCGCATTTCCCTGTTGACTCACTTCGTCCACATAATACAATCCTGATCGTTCAGTGCCACGCCCAATGATCATTCCCGTCCTGATATATTGAAGAATACAAAATGTTGGATGCATCAAGACGGTGCAATTTAACTCTTTTGTAATATGGCTTATGGATAATAGTTTATGGGACAGGGATGGAACATAGAGTCAACTTTTTAATTTTAATGTTGGAGAAATTTCAATAGTTCCTCCTCCTTTGACAGGAACATCCCCCTCCCCCCCCCCCCCCCAATTAGCAGTTTTGATGTTGTTGATTCTTGGCTTAGTTTTAGAAATGATATCAGATAAATCATAGGTCATGGTGTCAGTGGCACCACAGTAAAAAAATCCATGATTCTTCCGTTTTAGTGCAATTTTGAGCTATATTAGTTTGTCAAACACTCAACTTTGTTTTATGTTTTAAGAAACTTTTATTTTTAATTTTTATTCTAGAAAACAAAGGCTTTTTATTCCCATGAAACCAACATCGTAAATTTTTTTTAGGCTTTATTTTAGTTAATTTAGACCATCTCTTTTCCTTCCCTTTTTTATAACTAGGTGGTCTCCGCGCATTGCGGCGGGGACCGGTGATATTTGTGAGACAAGGTTAGTTGATATGTAACACGATGCAAGTACACAAAACGCGATATGTTACTAACGGAAGGACAAAATTACAGGTGTGTTTTGCAGCCTACGTTTCGCATAAGGAAAGGTATTTCGGATCATACAAAAAGTGTGAGGGTTTGTTGCGAAACGTATGATGATGTTTATTTACAATAACCATCGGGTTAACAAAATGTTAGTGTAGGCTGATGTTGTTGGCTGCAGTGGTCCTTATGCCTTAGTCCAAGAAACGGTGTCGCTTTGTGTCGCTAGTACCCTCTGCAGAAAAGAAAATTTGTAATCATTTGCTGTTTTTTGGCGCAAAAAGGTTAAAGGTTTATAGAATTACCTGGCTAATATAACTGGCGTTTAGCAGTAGGTTTTGTTGGAAGTAATTGGGCAAAAGTAGCTGTTGTTTGCTGGGAAGGCGAAGGTGGCGTCGCTGTCATAGCTGGTGTGTTGGAAAAGATTTTGTTTATGGAGAAGACGCTTGAGGTGTTGCCTGTTGAACGGGCATACTGGAGTTGCATTATCATGTCGTCCCCAATAACGTCATACATTGGTTTTGGCAGCCTATAACGATCCGTGCCATACTCTAAAACCATGTCTTTACACTGGATACCAATCAATGTGGAAGCTGCGTCGTCAAAAAATGTTGCAGTGGTAGGACCTGTGTTGTCTTTAATGTCGGCACCGATGCAATACCTGCACATATTTAGTTGCCTGTAATGTGGCAAGCAAAATAAAGAAGTTGGCAGCAAAGTATTTTAAACTTACATGTACTTCGGTTCTGGCAATATTTCATGAGTACCACATTGCCACCCTTTTTTTGTTTGGTATGTTTGTCTAGGGCAATGTGGGCATGCGGTGTAGTACCATGGGCGGCCTTTAATGTAAGATTTGATTGATGCAACGCATGTAAAAATTTGGCCCTGCGAGACATTTCAAAAGCAACCATTATTGGTAGTTATAGTCATTTAATGTTATTGTATATGCAAACTAAAAGCCGGTAAATATAACGAAAGGAGCAGAAATGAAGTTCAATTTTTAATTGGATGTTATCTGCACTGTGATAAAATCAATCTTAGCAGGCATGGTTTTTTTATATCTTTGGCGTAATAAAATGAATATTATGTTCCTACCTTGCTGATAATGGGTCAATGTTTTATCTATGTACAATAGATAAAGGAGTGTTATTAGTGTCCTGCTAAAGGAATGTATAGTTGCATACATTTGCACTTGTCACATTTGTTGGTTTACATGTAGACGGGCGCCTAGATTTTGCGATTTACTTGTGAACGGGATTTTAGATCTTGACGTTCTAGGTAAACGGGCCTTTAGTTCGTGGTGTGCCTATAGCAAAAGTTTTTGCTGGAAAATAGTTTTTGTAGGTAAAATTGGGAAAAAAAGTATATATAGTATTTGCAGGGAAAACGAAAATCCTAAGTGATTAGCAGCTAAACGTGTGACCAAAACATAAACCCTAAGGGAAAAAAACACAAAAGCGTGAAACGTAATCTATTAGCGGGAAAAAAAAACCTCGCGCCCTAATTGATTACAAGTCAATTGTACTTGATCAGCAGTAAGAGAAAGATATGCACCTGGTTGCCTTCACTCTGGTGTTCTAAAAGATCCGAAATTGTCCTTCGGTTTCTGTCTGCCACACGTAGGTGTTGGGCCTGTGATCCAGGAGCCGGTGGCAACAGATGCTCATTGGCAGCCCTAAACCTGTGGAGGTAAAATTTTTTTGTTGTTAGGGAAATAAAATCGCTAGGTTGGCGTAGCAGGAGAGAGTAAGGTTGATTTGGTATAAAGCGAAACGGGTAAGTTTTTGTTTTTTGGGTAGAAGAAATAATTTAGCACATGAGGATCAGGTAGGGTAGATACCTGTTTCTGATAACAGTAGCGCTCTCAGCAGATGGGTTAAAATAAACATGTGTTGCTGCAGTGGAAGCTAGTTGTAGTTTTTCCACCACGTAACCTTTGAAGATGCTGACTTTTAGTGATGTGAAGGCGACAATTATTGTGTAGCTTGGTGTAGTGTCTTCCAACATGCCAATGTAGTCTGCAAAGTAAAATGTCTAAACAGTGTAAGTAATGGTCAAGAAACTACCATAAGAAATAAGTTAAATAACAGGTAAAAATATATGAACAAGTTGATACATGCTGTATTATTCTTGTAAGTAAATATAGGTAGGAAAAAGTACCAGTCAGAATATATGGCTGGTTAGGTGGTTGATTCTCCTCAGTCCTAAGAGGCAAGTCTGCATATGGACAGAAGTTAAAGTAGTGCAGAGGGAATGTCTCTGGGGTAGGTATTAGGGTGACTGATGTTGTTGTGCCGATGTAACGTCCCGTTACTTTCTAAAATATTAAAAAGATATTAATAATAATAAAAAAAATAATAAAATATATAATTCGCACAACGATCTTAATCTATTAACAATAATATCTCGTCAACAAGAGATATGTCCCTATTCGTTAATGAGCTAAATCATTTAAATACGCCAATATAGTGTCGAAAATAATAATAACGCGTTTCAAGTAATGACGTGGTAAATGACCGACGCTTAGCAAACCTTTATAAATTAGACGCGATTATAAATACATATATAATGAATATATAGTCCAAATACTCGATTTTAGTTGGTTCATATAAATAAAATACGTGATTCTAATATTCAAACGACTAGACGAGTGGAGTAATACCGAGTCAGTGACTGGCTCGTATACGCGGTACCCAACCAGTTAACCTACACCAAACCCTAGTTATTTATTATTAAACACCTTAAGTTACCTCCTCACCTTTACCTTCATCTTCCTCAAAAACCCTAGCCTCCACCTTAACCCCAAAACTTCATTCCTTCTTCTCACGCACTCCCTCCCTTATCTCATTTCACACTCTTTTCTTCTCCACAATATCTAAACCTTTATCTTCACACTCCATTCAATTTCCCTTCCCACTCTAGATAAGTGGTGGCAGCCACAAGAACCACCACCACGAGCCGCTGCCAACCACTACCCCATCCCTCTTACATCTCCTTGCACTACTTTACACAAACCCACCACCCTTCTCAGATTCTTTCCCTCACCATTTGAGTAGCAGCAGTGACCAACAACCACCCGACTCCCCACTCCAGGCCGCCGCCAACCACCACCTGATGCGGTAGCGCCGCTAAACCACCAGCCGAGCCGCCGCCGAAGACCACCACCACTCCAGAAACCACCACCAAGAACCACTCGAGCTTCCACCTTTATCTGCTCTCTATCTTCTCTCCTGCACCATCTCTCATCTCAGTCCCTCTCCTTTCTCTAAGCAGTGGCCGGCCACCACCTTGCTTGGTGGTGGCGGCGTAAAGGTTTATGACAAAAGGGGGGAACATCGATGGTCTCGATGTGGACTTGTTTCATCTCGGGATTTGATGGTCATTGGTCTCAGGTCAGATTGGTTATGGGGCAACAGTGGGTTACGGTTTGGGCATCATTCTTGTTCGTTTTCTAAGCCTCGGTCAAACACGTGTTGACCAGGTCAAACCCGGTCCACGCCGGTCAATCTTTGTCAAAGTCAAGTCTGGTCAACCTAAGTCAAAGCTGGTCAAGACGGAAAGCGGGGCAGACTACTTTCATTTCGGGAATAAATATCGGGAAGGTATAACGCACGCCACGACTCTTATTCTTTTCGTGTACAATTTTTAAATAAATATATATTGTAGAAATCGAAAACGAACCGAAACGACTTATGTTCATAAAATGCTTAGAGTAATAACAAGGCTATGAATAAAATGGTTAATACATATACGTGTATATATAAACTTATATATATGTTCGTCTAGCGAAGTATAAAATGGTTCATAAGAATATATGTTGGAATATACACAAGCACGAAATCTAGCGAAACACATATTATCCTACTTTTAAAGATTGAGTAGCTTTAATGGATGAATAACATGTTAACAATACATGAGACATTTGAATAGTCGAAGCTTATAACACTAATGTACATTTTTTATATATATATATTATTAACACGATTAAGCAAGTCTAATGCTTGTCGCTTTACCATTTGTCTTCTGACTAATAAATAATAACTTACACTTATACAAACTATTTTGACGACTATCGAATGTTGAACCATAATATATAAATGTTACTTGTTGAAAGTTGTAATTTACTCGCTTATTATAGCTTTTGAAAGTTAAACCATGTGTCGTGTATTTGGACAATTGATGTTTTGGGATACAATGGACGACATGTGTTGTCTGGTTTCTTATAAAAACAGAGGAGACTCTGCCCAAATTTTTATAAAATATAAGAAACATATCGGATGGTCAAAATATATTATTTTGTACAAAAGAAGCCATGTTTTTCATATAAACGCTATTCAAACTTTATTTTGTCATGATATAAAAGCGTACATAAATAAACATAATACATTTATTGTCCGGTGTTCAAATAAACTAAAACGCGAATCAAGTTACACATATTATTTTTTCACTATCTTAGATATTTCCTTCTAACTAAATTCAAGTCGTGAAACTGAATATGATATTAAAGTATACATTATATATATAACTGCACCGACACACATATTTTCAAGAAACTAAACCAAGTACTATCGGTTCGTTAAGTCATACACACTTTGAGACGCGCATTCGTGCAATGCGAGTCTAGGTAGTTGAATAAGCTATCTTTACAACCAAGAAATGAATTAAACTTATATGCATTAGAATTTAAGGCATCCTTTACTTGTAATAGGACACAAGAGATTCAGTCAATCCAGCTTCAGACATTGTTTGTTATTCTTTCATAATGCACTCCAGGTGAGTTCATACTTGTCCCCTTTTTACTCTTTATCACTTTTGGGGTGTAAACATGTATCATATGCAAAACACACTAATGCTTTCATAAACACACATGCTCAATCTATTAAACATACTTATATGCTACTTGCCATGCTTATGATTCTTAGATACTTAGACATAAATCATTAACTATTATTAGCCCACTTAACATGTATAGCGCTATAGGACTAGCACACCGCCCCCTTTATGGGTCATTGTTAAGATTTAAACGGCCTAACATGAATATGTTAGGTATACGCTGTGGTACTCGCGGGTTTGAGTTATGTCTTTTGTATGATAGGTATGTGCAATGCTATAGTATGAGATTTGAGTAAACTATTCTAAAATACTATGTATGTAAACTAAAACTAGTATGCTCACCAATGCTTTATGTGTTGACGGATATTTTATACATGTTGCAGGAAAAGCTTGATGAGACGATACAAGAAACATCACTTAGGATTCGGCCTTAGAAACAAACAAAGCAATCTTTATTTTACTTCATATTTAAGTTAATGTATTTTTCTCATGTACAAATTGTATACTTGTTGAATCTTAGATACGAATGAAATCTATTTTAATCTATTGTCACAATCTAGTGTTATGAAGTCTTTGAACAATCTATCACAAGTCTCACCTCGATGTTTCCGCCATCGGTTGGGGTGTGACAGATTGGTATCAGAGCCATAACTATAGGGAATTAGGAAAATTGCCATGATTGACCTAGTCTATAGTTAGGAACCTTTATTTGACTACTTCTTTTACGTGCTTGAAATAATTGATTTTCCTACTTGTTTCTTATCAATTTCATACCAATTTCATAGACCTCAAAGATGCATGCGTTTCCTAAGGCAACGTATACTCCAATACAAAGACACTCGTATTTCACAAACGAAAGAAACTCACTAAAATAGGCGTGAAACCCTTACTTTGGTGACAACTTTCAATCCGTTTCATTCCTTTTAAAATTTTGAAACTTCACCATCGAGATAGGAGTGATTTCCTTACCTTGATGACAAATTCACTCTAGTGAAACCTTACCAAATAGTTAGGATTAACTTCCTTTACTCTATGGGTAAGTACTAATCCACATTTTGAAAACGAAACCATCAAGTTAGGAGTGATATCCACATCTTGATGACTAGTTTCATATTCTCTCATTTCGTAAAAGCTCTACTACCAAGTTAAGAGTGAATCCCCTTATCTTGGTAGCGCTTCATTCCTATACATTATCATAGCAACTTTATCATCAAGCTAGGAGTGATTCCCTTTACCTTGATGATTAGTTCCATTCCTTGAATTTTTCAATCTCTCTAAAATCTTAAACTTTCGATTGAAAATGGACATGTAGTAACTGGAAGGGTGAATACCGTTAACCGAAATCTCGGCGAGAGTATTCCACCTATTAGGCCAAAGCATGTTTCCAAACTCAATGGTAAATACGAATCACTTTGGTTAGTCGTAGTTCTGTTCCGGAACAATCTCAACCTTGTAAACATCTCTTACATTCTGCAACCAACTTCAAGTCCATTTTATTAGATGCATTACTTAAACCTCTCTCACTTCTGCTTGATCCTAGTTTTGAATTTCTCGAAAGTATCGATAAACATCATCATTCCTGAAAATATTTAATTTTTAATACCTTCAAATATTTTAATCAAATATTTTATAATAAATCTGGTTTCATATTAAAGCGTTTTATTATCAAGTATTTTCAATTATGCACTTTACAAAGTTTTCTCCAACCTTATACATCGATTGACAATCGATTCTATAAAAAGTTATATTTTAAACAAATTAAAATTTTCACATTTATGACATTGTGTTCAAATAAAATATCAAATAAATATTTTCGAGTATTATAAATTATTGTAAATATTCAGCATCATGCATCAAAACCTTAACATCATGTATTTTTATTCATATTATCATACTTCCATATTATGTTCTTATTTACGTTACGTTATACCAAATTACTTTTTAAAACAAATTAATACGTCAATTATTATTTTTATACCTTCTAACATTTGATAGCGTCTAAATTTACAGAAAAGCATAATACCAATTATTATTTTACATTATCCAACTTATGACATTTTTATCCAAATCATATGGTTCTTCGTAATATACTCAAACTTGTTAACAAATATTTACCTAAACTTTACGATTTCATTTTCTTTCGTACCTTTTTGTTACCGTTCTAAATCTCACATGTATCTTCTAAAAACAATCTTGTTCGAAACAGGTACACAATTATTTTCGTTATGTGTGATTTCGTAATGTTAAAAAAATTGCGAATATGAATTTTTCTTTCATGAAACATGAAGTCCTTTTATTTACCTTGTTTCACACCTGGTTTACAATTGAAAATTTTTGATAACATATAAAACTTGACCTTCTCATATATGGGTTATAATAAGAATCATAAGCTCTTTTCGCAAGCAACCGTCTATAAATTATTAATTCTTATTTTTGTAAAATAAATCATTTTCATAAACTTGATTTCATGTCAACTAGTCTACCCACATATCCACAAATTTTCAAGCCTAACGAGCTAAACTATTTACCAAAAACACTTTCGTTTTCCACAACCAAGGTTTAAATTTCAACTGTATTCCATATACATCATTCCCTACGAAATTTGATTATTCATTGACCAAAAACATCATTTTTTCCAAAAATCAAAATTTCTTATCATCCATCATCCACTTACAATATATGTCATTCATTCCTACAATCATTGACTTACATATTGATAATATTCTCCAACACATTCTACACCTCTATCTCCTACAAAGCATAATTACTCATTAATTTCTCTTGCCCAGGGAATGACTATTTCATTGTTCAATAAACTCAAACATTACTTTCCATCCTGATTGTCCATAAACCTTTATCTTTGTATGATACAATCACAACTACGTCTACCTATACATTCACATTCACATTTTGATACTCTTACGAATACACTTTCACTTTAATACATACCTCCACTCAACGACTAGGAGAGATCGTTATTTCTACTTAGCAGTTGAATGCATACTAGTTACACCTTCTAAGATACAATTATACTTATAATACATTACTCGATACGTTTTGATACATATACATCTTCTCATAAACTATGAAACCTGATGCTTGAAATTCGATGTTATTCCATGCTATTTACAACTTGACCATACATGAAACTTGTTTACCCATGAAACCTAAGACTTGATTTTGCGTATGACTAGATTTTCTCATGATATTGAAAATGGGCATCGTATGATACTTGTAATATTCTATAAACTTAATTTTTCACTTAATGCATATAAATCGTCATAAAAACATTCTATCTACAAATTTGAACTCGCTTATACCTAAAACTCGAAACATTCTAGTACCCATGTTGAATCTCCCTTAAACTTGGAAAAGTAAACGATCCCTTTTTATTTCAATAAATGCATAAATGTTACATTGTGAGTTACACTTACAACAATCATAGGAATACATCTCGTTGGGATGTAGCCTTCTAGACAACCATTTTTGGTTGTAGCCTATACCTAAATTCATGCGTGTTTATATTCTTAATACTTACTTGCGTACCTGAATACATCATCACTACGTTACTAAGTTGTCACATATCATCGTGTTCGTTCCACAAATATAATGACTAGCTCTTAGAGTTATGACACATTTACGTCATATCCATTATTTTATTTTGAGTTTGTGTCATAGAAAGACATAACATCCTAATGTAAGGTAAATTGGCGATTGCGGTCCGGAACGTAATCATGAATTTACAGGTACGTTAAGGTGAGATGAAATTCTATTTAGAGTTGTCGGTAGATGCTCATTACGGATTCGAAATACCAATGGTGTGGTGGGTTAGCTGCGGTACACCCTATATATAAACACTAATGGTGTTTCAAAGACGCGATTGAGGGTCGGACAAAGGACCAACTCTAGTCAACCTAATAATTTCAATAAGCCCTGCCTTAAGTCTAAGTATAATTAGTCATATTATCTAAAACACAACTAAAACACTCTTCATATTACACAAAAGCTAGTCACTCACCTAACTTCAACAAAGCAAACTAAAACCTCTACATTCTCATTCCTCTTGATGCTCAAAAACTTACCAAACAGTTTGTTCCAAATAAATTTCGAGACGAAATTTCTTAAAGTATGGGAGACTGTAACGTCCCGTTACTTTCTAAAATATTAAAAAGATATTAATAATAATAAAAAAAATAATAAAATATATAATTCGCACAACGATCTTAATCTATTAACAATAATATCTCGTCAACAAGAGATATGTCCCTATTCGTTAATGAGCTAAATCATTTAAATACGCCAATATAGTGTCGAAAATAATAATAACGCGTTTCAAGTAATGACGTGGTAAATGACCGACGCTTAGCAAACCTTTATAAATTAGACGCGATTATAAATACATATATAATGAATATATAGTCCAAATACTCGATTTTAGTTGGTTCATATAAATAAAATACGTGATTCTAATATTCAAACGACTAGACGAGTGGAGTAATACCGAGTCAGTGACTGGCTCGTATACGCGGTACCCAACCAGTTAACCTACACCAAACCCTAGTTATTTATTATTAAACACCTTAAGTTACCTCCTCACCTTTACCTTCATCTTCCTCAAAAACCCTAGCCTCCACCTTAACCCCAAAACTTCATTCCTTCTTCTCACGCACTCCCTCCCTTATCTCATTTCACACTCTTTTCTTCTCCACAATATCTAAACCTTTATCTTCACACTCCATTCAATTTCCCTTCCCACTCTAGATAAGTGGTGGCAGCCACAAGAACCACCACCACCGAGCCGCTGCCAACCACTACCCCATCCCTCTTACATCTCCTTGCACTACTTTACACAAACCCACCACCCTTCTCAGATTCTTTCCCTCACCATTTGAGTAGCAGCAGTGACCAACAACCACCCGACTCCCCACTCCAGGCCGCCGCCAACCACCACCTGATGCGGTAGCGCCGCTAAACCACCAGCCGAGCCGCCGCCGAAGACCACCACCACTCCAGAAACCACCACCAAGAACCACTCGAGCTTCCACCTTTATCTGCTCTCTATCTTCTCTCCTGCACCATCTCTCATCTCAGTCCCTCTCCTTTCTCTAAGCAGTGGCCGGCCACCACCTTGCTTGGTGGTGGCGGCGTAAAGGTTTATGACAAAAGGGGGGAACATCGATGGTCTCGATGTGGACTTGTTTCATCTCGGGATTTGATGGTCATTGGTCTCAGGTCAGATTGGTTATGGGGCAACAGTGGGTTACGGTTTGGGCATCATTCTTGTTCGTTTTCTAAGCCTCGGTCAAACACGTGTTGACCAGGTCAAACCGGTCCACGCCGGTCAATCTTTGTCAAAGTCAAGTCTGGTCAACCTAAGTCAAAGCTGGTCAAGACGGAAAGCGGGGCAGACTACTTTCATTTCGGGAATAAATATCGGGAAGGTATAACGCACGCCACGACTCTTATTCTTTTCGTGTACAATTTTTAAATAAATATATATTGTAGAAATCGAAAACGAACCGAAACGACTTATGTTCATAAAATGCTTAGAGTAATAACAAGGCTATGAATAAAATGGTTAATACATATACGTGTATATATAAACTTATATATATGTTCGTCTAGCGAAGTATAAAATGGTTCATAAGAATATATGTTGGAATATACACAAGCACGAAATCTAGCGAAACACATATTATCCTACTTTTAAAGATTGAGTAGCTTTAATGGATGAATAACATGTTAACAATACATGAGACATTTGAATAGTCGAAGCTTATAACACTAATGTACATTTTTTATATATATATATTATTAACACGATTAAGCAAGTCTAATGCTTGTCGCTTTACCATTTGTCTTCTGACTAATAAATAATAACTTACACTTATACAAACTATTTTGACGACTATCGAATGTTGAACCATAATATATAAATGTTACTTGTTGAAAGTTGTAATTTACTCGCTTATTATAGCTTTTGAAAGTTAAACCATGTGTCGTGTATTTGGACAATTGATGTTTTGGGATACAATGGACGACATGTGTTGTCTGGTTTCTTATAAAAACAGAGGAGACTCTGCCCAAATTTTTATAAAATATAAGAAACATATCGGATGGTCAAAATATATTATTTTGTACAAAAGAAGCCATGTTTTTCATATAAACGCTATTCAAACTTTATTTTGTCATGATATAAAAGCGTACATAAATAAACATAATACATTTATTGTCCGGTGTTCAAATAAACTAAAACGCGAATCAAGTTACACATATTATTTTTTCACTATCTTAGATATTTCCTTCTAACTAAATTCAAGTCGTGAAACTGAATATGATATTAAAGTATACATTATATATATAACTGCACCGACACACATATTTTCAAGAAACTAAACCAAGTACTATCGGTTCGTTAAGTCATACACACTTTGAGACGCGCATTCGTGCAATGCGAGTCTAGGTAGTTGAATAAGCTATCTTTACAACCAAGAAATGAATTAAACTTATATGCATTAGAATTTAAGGCATCCTTTACTTGTAATAGGACACAAGAGATTCAGTCAATCCAGCTTCAGACATTGTTTGTTATTCTTTCATAATGCACTCCAGGTGAGTTCATACTTGTCCCCTTTTTACTCTTTATCACTTTTGGGGTGTAAACATGTATCATATGCAAAACACACTAATGCTTTCATAAACACACATGCTCAATCTATTAAACATACTTATATGCTACTTGCCATGCTTATGATTCTTAGATACTTAGACATAAATCATTAACTATTATTAGCCCACTTAACATGTATAGCGCTATAGGACTAGCACACCGCCCCCTTTATGGGTCATTGTTAAGATTTAAACGGCCTAACATGAATATGTTAGGTATACGCTGTGGTACTCGCGGGTTTGAGTTATGTCTTTTGTATGATAGGTATGTGCAATGCTATAGTATGAGATTTGAGTAAACTATTCTAAAATACTATGTATGTAAACTAAAACTAGTATGCTCACCAATGCTTTATGTGTTGACGGATATTTTATACATGTTGCAGGAAAAGCTTGATGAGACGATACAAGAAACATCACTTAGGATTCGGCCTTAGAAACAAACAAAGCAATCTTTATTTTACTTCATATTTAAGTTAATGTATTTTTCTCATGTACAAATTGTATACTTGTTGAATCTTAGATACGAATGAAATCTATTTTAATCTATTGTCACAATCTAGTGTTATGAAGTCTTTGAACAATCTATCACAAGTCTCACCTCGATGTTTCCGCCATCGGTTGGGGTGTGACAGCCGAGGTGAATGCTAGCTGGGTGTGCATTGACTTTTACAGATGAAGGGGAATCGGTACATATATAATTGTCAAGTATGTAGCACGAGAACATGGCCACTTTCTTTTCAAAGAAATCCTTATCCAAAGAGTGGACGCTTGCCTGTATTCCATCCCCTGCACACACAGTAATTAGTTATAAGATGCTGCAAACAAAGGGTAATACATGGATGTATAAAAAAGAACCTTACATATTTGTCGATAACGAAGTAGCAGAGATTGTTGTTTCGCAACCACTTTCTTATAAACCGAACTGCTATTGGTGCTGAATCACTGTCGGGGGCAATTGATGCGATGCGAAATTCATCCATGATGGGTATCCTGATCGAAAGAGAGAATATTGTTGATAACGTAAAGTTGTATGTAAATGTAACACGTAAACAAAAGTAAAGGTGTATGTAAATGTAACACGTAAACGAAAGCAAAAGACGTAAATGAAAGCAAAAGACGGGTGTATGTAAATGTAACACGTATTAAGGGGTAGTCTATGTTAAATGTAAAGGTGTATGTAAATGTAGCACGTAAACGAAAGCAACAGATGGGTAGAAGCATACAATTATAGTGGAAAATGTGTTACATAAGGGCTATTTTATTAGGCAAATAGCGCCGCCTAAAAGGAAGGTGTAACATAGCTGGCTAAGCAAAAAAAAGGATTTGTGTGTCAAAGGTAGCAGCTATTGTAAACAAAGGTAAATACCACGTATACATTCTTCAAAAGAGGAAAAGAAACGTGAAGAGGAGAAAACATTACAGGAGAAACACGGATAAGCATTTGTAAGGCCGACACTACAAGAAACACATTTTATTTGTGTTGGTGGATTAGGAAATAAATGTAATGCAGGAGGGAGATAACCGAATCCTGCTATAAAATAGTTTGTCACAAGGTTGGTAATAACCTCTCGAGTTGTAAGTGCAGCAAGCAGGTCTGAGTAGACGATGTTTTTGGTTTCGTTAGACTCAGAGTTTTGCTTAGAGTCTATAGGACCTTGAGACCTGATGGGGATGTTGCTCTTGATAGAGCAACATATAGTTGGCCATGACTAAAGACAGATTAAGGTAAGTAAACAGCAATTTTTTTTAGTGATTGGCCTTGACTTTTATTTATGGTCATCGCATAACATATTTTAATTGGGAATTGTCGTCTTGTAAGCACAACGGGTAATTCTTTGTTGTTATGAACAAAGTTAATTCTAGGTATGTAAACACGGTGACCTACTGCAGTACCTGTAATTATATGTGCCTCAATAATTTTTGGTAACAGTTGAGAAATCAAAAGTCTTGTGCCATTACATAGGCCTGATTTTTGATCTATATTACGAAGTAAAATCACAGGAGTATTTACTTTAAGTTTGAGAATGTGGGGTGGAATGCCACTGAAGTTTAGCAAGTTCAGATACTCTATAGGATACATTAGATCTGCATCACCGTGGTTTTCGGAGTGAGGTACCATGGAGTCTAGACTTAAATAAGTTGATGAATTTCCGGGAGGAGTTAAGAATGATGTCGTTTATTTCATCAGCAGTGTCATTTCTTGGGCATACAATGGCTCGCTCTGATATATTTACTGGTGTAGGGAATTTCAATATGTTATCGTCGTATACAAATGCTATCAACTCCGCTA